>CM060951.1:16912908-17542908 GCA_030765055.1 Mantis religiosa | reverse complement strand
TTAAATGTAGTTTATAAATTACTATCGGCACACTTTCACCTAAAACACATACTCTATGTACTGTAATAGTCTATGTATTTGTACTGTACTATAAACTAGTCGGTAGTAAAAGAAAGACAGCGATCTTCTGCTGTCTCAGTTTAGTGTATCGCTTGTCTCATAGCCGCTTTAACATTAGACGTTCATTTGTTTTGACTCTCGAAATAAAACATCAATTTCTCTTTGTATGTTACTGCTTGTGCAGACGCAGCCTCCTATTTCGAATGGTTCACTTGCTGGAGAATCGAACACAAGACTTCTCTGATCCTCTGCAAGGCACCAATTCTTTCACAAACTCGCTCGGAAAAATGCGGTCTTTTGTTGCTACAGAAACACTTTCGTTAATTTAGTGTGGCTCAGTCTAACTCAGTCACTAGTCTCTAACCTCACAGTACTCCGTAACACTTGCGCGAGCTCTCGCTTATAGAGTCATATATAAGCTCGAGGTTATCTACCAGGGCAATCCACACAGAGTGAAGACTACCCCGCCCAGGCCCCCTCTAACGACCGGGGAGTTACCAAGCTGTCCCCGAAGGGGGGCCGGGGCCTCTGTGGGGTTTTCCATAGGGCAAGACTAGACACTAACAAGCCCCCATCTGGTCCTGTGGTCTCAAGACGGGATGGAAGTGAATACGCCACTTACGCGCGCCAACCCCGAAGGGGAAGGCTACCGATTAACCTCGGTGGGGCCTCCTGGTGATCTAGCACACCTTCTACTAGCTCTGCAGGCTAGTACAAGAGAATATATGGCTTCCCTCAACCCCGTCCGGAGACGTACCCGATCTCCCACGGGTATCGGGAACCACTGCCCCCTCGAGTCTAACCCTATCCGAACAACTCCCATTCAGTGAGGGGCCCGACAGTTCGGCCCAAGGTTCCTCTAGTAACGTCAGAGGTACTACGAGTGCTAGGGGTCCGCAGCGCCCGCACCACAGCAGCTGAAGGGGACGGATCCCCTTCTAGAGCCATAGGAAATTTCCACAGCAACTCAGAACTGTCATTAAGGCAAAAACATCTAGACGATATGGTCATACGCGCCGTTTCGACTGCCCAGCGCCGACCTTCCAAAGATCTTTTTTAATTCATGCCCATTATGTTATACCGGACGATGAATGAAATAATGTTCAAATGAGCCCAGGGTCCATGAAGATTAGAGTTACCCACATTTATCTTTCATGATAAGGAAAAACCCTGGGAGAACCTTATCCAGATAACTCACCCTGACCGAGATTCGAACTCGGGACCTCTTGAACATGAGGCAGACACGCTACCTCCTACACTACAGAGGTGGGCTCTCCCAAAGACTTTGGATTACAGAGGCTAAGTCCTAGTATTGAAAACTTTACGTCAATATGTACAGATAATAGCTGTTGCCACCCAAAGCTTATTCCAAAGAGTTGTGCGAGTGCTTTTTTATTTAATTTTTTAATATGTCCCATGTTTTGTGTTGGTTTACGAGTGATTCACCACTATACATGATTGCTTCAGAATGAAGTGGAATTCACATACTATTTCCAGGAAATTCCAGATATATATTCCAGAAAAACGATCGAAATCTTTTCAGGAAGTCTGGGGTCACGATTTTCTTGAAAACCTTCGTGATGCATATTTCGAAAATACTGAACTTAAATACGAGGGCTGTTCAATAAAAAATGATCATAGTCTTTTTACGGTCATAATTTTTCGCACTAAAATTCAATCTTATTGTATTCTGTTAGCTTAATGTGAAACAAACACGACTTAGTAGTTCTATTGTTGGTACTCCTGGTTCCCGCCTGTGAGAACCAGGCAAGTTCAGACATGTTCAGTATCGCCTACCGCTGCGATAGAGGTAACACGCAGTTAAAGTTGATGTTAGAGGAAGATCCGCAGTTCCTTACAAACAGCTGATGAAACTTGGCTACATCCTGAGAGCAAACAGCAAAGCTCAGTGTGGAAATCTCCTTCATCACCAACCCTCAAAAAAGCAAAAGTGGTTGCTTCTGCTAGAAAGTTATGGTCATCTCACTCTTTGATATTCATGGAATGGTTTATCAGCATGATGTACCTACACACACATCAGTAACTGGACAATACTGCAGGGATGTCCTGAAAACAATACAAGTCCATATCAAGCGCAATAGACCACATTTCTGAGAAACAGGTTGGATGCTGCACCACGATAATGCGCGGCCGCATATTGCCAATGTTGTTGCTGAATATCTTGCAAAAATCAACGTGAAGTGCTTCCCTGACCCTTCCTATAATCCGGATTTAGCCCCATGTGACTTTTTCCTATTCCATAACTCGAAGTAACGCCTTCGTGGAAGGCATTATCTGTCATCAGAAGCAATGGTGAAGGCTGCGGAGGCGATTTTGAAGAATCTCTCAAAAAATGGTTTCTAGCATGTCTTTGAAGACTAACAGAAACGCTTAGACAAGTGCATCTCATTCAGGGGAGACTATTTTGAAAAGGACCATCTAAATTATGAGGATGTGTAAAGGTACATTGTCAAAAAAGATAAGTGATCATTCTTTATTGAACAGCCCTTGTACCATGTTTTCGTTTGCAGTTATATAGTTCTGTCTTTGTCTCACTCACACACACACAGCCCACCTCGGTAGCGTAGGTGATAACGGACCTGCCTCCCGTTCAAGAGGTCCCGAGTTCGAACTCGGTCAGGGTGAGTTACCTGGATAAGGTTTTTTCCAGGGTGTTCCCTTATCGTTCAAGACGAATTTAGGGTATTTCTAAGCTCCATAGACCCTGGACTCATTTGAGAAACTATTCATCTAATTCATTCACCGTCCGATATGACTTAACGTTGGAGGTCGTTATTACACAAAAAAAGGAAAAATAAAATACCCTTGAGTTGGTTATCTACTGGCACCTACTGACTCCAAGGTGCTGGGTTCAAATCCAACAAAGACCTATAGTTTTAAGGTGTGCTTAAAAGTGACAGCCCCATGTCAGAAGATTTACTCTCAAGTAACAGAAATTCCGCCATATACAAAATATTTTCATAAACGCAAGCACAAATGCGTGCGTACATATATTTCTAAAAATACGCTTTCTGTATTCAGAGAGGCTATAAATAAACATTTTTGCAAGGAAGTGGTGTAATACAATAGTTGCTCTACCTACGTGCTATGTGGCATATAAAGATAAACCACAGAGGTATTCCTGTACAGGATTTCCCTGAAGTCCATAAACCTTGAACAACCTGTTCATAGCGAGCAGGTGCAGGAATGAAGAAGACACTCGTCCTGCATAAGGCAGTCGCGTACGTCCGGAGGCGTTACTTCCAACAAGTAGCAGCACAAAAAAATTATATAATAACGATAAGGAATCTTGTACTCTGTATAACATCATGACCAGGGACCAGATTTTGAACTGCAAAATGAGAATCACACAGGAATCACAACCTGATTATATATACACACACAAAAATTAGCAGCTGTCAGAAACAACTTCGATTCGGAAAATTTCAGAAGCTTTCGATAACGCTGCATTCACAATACACGCCTTGAAAAGGTAGAGTCAGGCTGAAAAATTGAATGTCATAGCCGAGATTCAAATACCGACTATGGCACTGAAGTTTCCAGTCTGACTAGCTTTCCATACTTTGGCCTACACACGGATAGTGGGAAAGAACAAATGTTCTCACGAGATCTACCCGAAAGTCTGAAGACCCCGACCTCTATCAATCAGGCGGCGATGGAAAATTCCGGGGATCTTTCCTTGAGTCTAAAAAGCCCCCCCGCCCACCCGTTCGACAACGTCAAGACGGGTGGAAGTGGATACACCCAGAGAAGACTACGCAAAACCTCGGTAGGGCCGCCTGTTGATCTAGCATACCTTCTACTAGCTCTGCAGGCAATATTGGGCCCATTTTTATTTCTCTTATATATTAATGATTTAGGTCTAGGTTTAAATAAAACGGGCGAGAACATCAATTTGACACTCTTTGCCGATGATACCCACATATTAATGACTGGGAAAACCTCGAATGAGGTATTAAGCTATAATAATACTTTTAATACAAGAATTGTCAATTGTTTTTTAAAAAAAAATAAGCTAAAAATAAATGAAGAAAAATCAGTAGCTATAGGCTTTCACAACAAACTAAATAACACTGCTCAATTCCCAAGTATATATTTAGGGAATAAATCACTACTCTATGAATCAAATACCAAATTTCTAGGAATATGGTTAGATGAACATTTAAAATGGGAAAAACAAATTCAGCAACTAGAATTGAAACTAAGCAGAATTACATTCGCTATTAAATCAATGAGGGAGTCTGTAAACACAAATGTGTTGAGAATTATTTATTTTGCTTATTTTCATTCTGTAATGTCTTATGGTATACTTAGCTGGGGAAATGCTAAAGATGTATCAAAAATATTTAGACTGCAGAAAAGGGCTATTCGTTATATAGTAAATATTCCTTTCACCACCAGCTGTAAACCATATTTTAAACTACTAAAAATACTTCCATTACCCTGTGTGTATATATATGAAGCTCTAGTTAGGACAAGAATTGTACTTGCTCAATTTGAAACAAATTCGCAGATACATACACATAATACAAGAAGTTAATCAGATCTACGCATTATAAGCCACAATACAACTTTATTCACACATAGCTTCGAACATAAAGCAGTATTATTATATAACAAACTACCCGATGGCATTAAAAGTATAACATCGGAAAAAAGGTTTTAACTGTCTGTAAAATCATTTTTAAGAGGAGGTTGCTATTATTCAGTGGAAGAATACTTAAAACATGATCAACATATCAATGCTTCCTAAAATGATGTTTGTGAATAAATACCTGTGCAACTTCGGAGGTGATACTTGTAATATTCAGAAAAGATGTAAAACATATCCTACTAAAAGTAATGTCACAGACAACAGATGAGTTTCTAAGAAGTAAAATTAAATAATAAAGTATATATTGATTTTTTTGGTAAAAATTATGTCTCTTACAGCCTAGTTCTTAAAAATGTAATACATTAAACTATTATGTGACCTAAGTTGCATTATTCTTAATTACTATTTGTATTATTATTGTATTATTATTCTGTTAATTACTACTACATTACTTTAATCTCTATTGTATTATTTAACTACTATTCTATTATTCATAATTGTATTACTCATAAGAAATGTATTATTCTTATCGGTACAAATTTGACAAAGCCATGAATATTGTATATTCCTAAGGTGAATAAAACTATCTATCTATCTAGTACCCGGGACTTTTTAGGAAACTCTCTGCCCCCTCCGGGCGGCCGTAGCCTGGCCGGAGGTACCTGATCTCCCGCGAGTGTCGGGAACACACTGCCCCCTCATGTCCAACATAATCCGAACATCTCCCATTTTGGTTTAAATTTATCCCAGTCACAGCATGCGGATGAAGAGAAAAGCGTTTCCCAATACAGAGAGAGCATGTCTGGAACAGAAGATCGTTTTCCTTTCAAACTTTCAAAATGTATGTTGTTAAAAGGCATATGCACAGCCTCGGTAGCGCAGTTGGCAGCGCGTGAGTCTCAATAATGTATGTAGCCCGCCTCAGTAGCGTATATGGTATAGTATCTGCCTAACGTTCAAGAGGTCCCGAGTTCCACTCTCGGTTAGGGTGAGTTATCTGAATAAGCTTTTATCGGGGTTTTCCCTTATCCTGATGGACGATTCCAGGTATCTCTAAGCTTCATGGACCCCGGACTAATTTGAGCATCATTTCATCCACTTCATTCATCATCCGACATGATTTAACGTTGGAGGACGTAAATTACAAATAAAAAAAAACAGAATAATGTAACATGTACAACGAATTAGCTTTTCATTTACTGTTCACATACCGAGCGGGATGGCTCGGGTGGTTTCGTCTGAGGACTGCATTCGGGAGGCCCGAGTTCGATTCCCGTGGCCGACCTACCTGACCTATGGTTTTTTTCGGGGATTTTTCCGGGTTGCTTGGTGAATGCTGGGTAGGTTAATTACATCCTTCGAATTTTCTGTCCCTCCATTTCATCTCCATTATCATTTCACGTCTCTCATCTGGTGGTCTCTTTAAGGGTAGAAGTGTCGGCGGGAGTCTCGGCGGTGCAGGGCAGGATGATATGCTCTGAGGAAAACTACTTCCTCCTCCGGTAGGTCGGTCGCTGGTCTCTGCTCCTCTGCTGGGACCATTTCGTGACCGCCAGCCAGGAACCTTTGGGGCTCGGATCGTCTGCCCCGGGGCCATTAGGGCTCACCTGCTGGACTCGTTGCCGTCCCGCAGAAGGGGAGCGTGTCCGTTGTCCTGGCCTATCGGGGGAAGTCTCTATCCAAGTAAACTGTAGGGACCCTGCTCTCTGTACTGTCGTAGCTGCTTGGTACCATTAGAGCTCAGCTGCTGGGCTCGTTGCCGTCCCGCTGGAGGGGAGCAAGTTCGTTGTCCTGGCCTGTCGGGGGAAGTTTCTATCCAAGTAAACTGTAGGGACCCTGCCCTCTGTACTGTCGTGGCTCCTTGGTAACATTATGGCTCAGCTGCTTGGCTCGTTGTCGTCCCGCTGTAGGGGAGCAAGTTTGTTGTCCTGGCCTGTCGGGGGAAGTCTCTATCCAAGTAAACTGTAGGGACGCTGCCCTCTGTACTGTCGTGGCTCCTTGGTACCATTAGGGCTCGCCTGCTAGGCTCGTTGCTGTCCTGCTGTAGGGGAGCATGTCCGTTGTCCTGGTCTGTCGGGGGAAGTCCCTATCCAAGTAAACTGTAGGGACCCTGCCCTCTGTACTGTCGTGGCTCCTTGGTACCATTAGAGCTCGCCTGCTGGGCTCGTTGCTGTCCTGCTGTAGGGGAGCGTGTCCGTTGTCCTGGTCTGTCGGGGGAAGTCTCTATCCAAGTAAACTGTAGGGACCCTGCCCTCTGTACTGTCGTGGCTCCTTGGTACCATTAGAGCTCGGTTGCTGGGCTCGTTGTCGTCCCGCTGTAGGGGAGCGTGTCCGTTGTCCTGGCCTGTCGGGGGAAGTCTATCCAAGTAAACTGTAGGGATCCTGCTCTCTGTACTGTCGTGTCTCCTTGGTACCATTAAGTCTCGGCTGCTGGGCTCGTTGTCCTCCCGCTGTAGGGGAGCGTGTCCGTTGTCCTGGCCTGTCGGGGGAAGTCTATCCAAGTAAACTGTAGGGACCCTGCCCTCTGTACTGTCGTGGCTCCTTGGTACCATTAGAGCTCGGCTGCTGGGCTCGTTGTCCTCCCGCTGTAGGGGAGTGAGTTCGTTGTCCTGGTCTGTCGGGGGAAGTCTATCCAAGTAAACTGTAGGGACCCTGCCCTCTGTACTATCGTGTCTCCTTGGTACCATTAGGGCTCGGCTGCTGGGCTCGTTGTCGTCCCGCTGTAGGGGAGCGTGTCCGTTGTCCTGGCCTGTCGGGGGAAGTCTCTATCCAAGTAAACTGTAGGGACCCTGCCCTCTATACTGTCGTCGCTCCTTGGTACCATTAGGGCTCGGCTGCTGGGGTCGTTGTCGTCCCGCTGTAGGGGAGCGTGTCCGTTGTCCTGACCTGTTGGGGGAAGTCTCTATCCAAGTAAACTGTAGGGACCCTGCCCTCTATACTGTCGTGGCTCCTTGGTACCATTAGGGCTCGGCTGCTGGGCTCGTTGTCGTCCCGCTGTAGGGGAGCGTGTCCGTTGTCCTGACCTGTTGGGGGAAGTCTCTATCCAAGTAAACTGTAGGGACCCTGCCCTCTATACTGTCGTGGCTCCTTGGTACCATTAGGGCTCGGCTGCTGGGCTCGTTGTCGTCCCGCTGTAGGGGAGCGTGTCCGTTGTCCTGACCTGTTGGGGGAAGTCTCTATCCAAGTAAACTGTAGGGACCCCGCCCTCTGTACTGTCGTGTCTCCTTGGTACCATTAGAGCTCGGTTGCTGGGCTCGTTGTCGTCCCGCTGTCAGGGAGCGAGTTCGTTGTCCTGGCCTGTCGAGGGAAGTCTCTATCCAAGTAAACTGTAGGGACCCCGCCCTCTGTACTGTCGTGTCTCCTTGGTACCATTAGGGCTCGGCTGCTAGGCTCGTTGTCGTCTCGCTGTAGGGGAGCGAGTTCGTTGTCCTGGCCTGTCGGGGGAAGTCTCTATCCAAGTAAACGGTAGGGACCCTGCCCTCTGTACTGTCGTGGCTCCTTGGTACCATTAGGGTTCGGTTGCTGGGCTCGTTGCTGTCCCGCAGAAGGGGAGCGTGTCCGTTGTGCTGGCCTGTCGGGGGAAGTCTCTATCCAAGTAAACTGTAGGGATCCTGCCCTCTGTACTGTCGTGGCTCCTTGGTACCATTAGGGTTCGGTTGCTGGGCTCGTTGCCGTCCCGCAGAAGGGGAGCGTGTCCGTTGTCCTGGTCTGTCGGGGGAAGTCTCTATCCAAGCAAACTGTAGGGACCCTGCTCTCTGTGCTGTCGTGGCTCCTTGGTACCATTAGAGCTCGGCTGCTAGGCTCGTTGTCGTCCCGCTGTAGGGGAGCGTGTTCGTTGTCCTGGTCTGTCGGGGGAAGTCTATCCAAGTAAACTGTAGGGACCCTGCCCTCTGTACTGTCGTGGCTCCTTGGTACCATTAGAGCTCGGCTGCTAGGCTCGTTGTCGTCCCGCTGTAGGGGAGCGAGTTCGTTGTCCTGGTCTGTCGGGGGAAGTCTATCCAAGTAAACTGTAGGGACCCTGCCCTCTGTACTGTCGTGGCTCCTTGGTACCATTAGAGCTCGGCTGCTAGGCTCGTTGTCGTCCCGCTGTAGGGGAGTGAGTTCGTTGTCCTGGTCTGTCGGGGGAAGTCTATCCAAGTAAACTGTAGGGACCCTGCCCTCTGTACTATCGTGTCTCCTTGGTACCATTAGGGCTCGGCTGCTGGGCTCGTTGTCGTCCCGCTGTAGGGGAGCGTGTCCGTTGTCCTGACCTGTTGGGGGAAGTCTCTATCCAAGTAAACTGTAGGGACCCCGCCCTCTGTACTGTCGTGTCTCCTTGGTACCATTAGGGCTCGGCTGCTGGGCTCGTTGTCGTCCCGCTGTAGGGGAGCGTGTCCGTTGTCCTGGCCTGTCGGGGGAAGTCTCTATCCAAGTAAACTGTAGGGACCCTGCCCTCTATACTGTCGTCGCTCCTTGGTACCATTAGGGCTCGGCTGCTGGGCTCGTTGTCGTCCCGCTGTAGGGGAGCGTGTCCGTTGTCCTGACCTGTTGGGGGAAGTCTCTATCCAAGTAAACTGTAGGGACCCTGCCCTCTATACTGTCGTGGCTCCTTGGTACCATTAGGGCTCGGCTGCTGGGCTCGTTGTCGTCCCGCTGTAGGGGAGCGTGTCCGTTGTCCTGACCTGTTGGGGGAAGTCTCTATCCAAGTAAACTGTAGGGACCCTGCCCTCTATACTGTCGTGGCTCCTTGGTACCATTAGGGCTCGGCTGCTGGGCTCGTTGTCGTCCCGCTGTAGGGGAGCGTGTCCGTTGTCCTGACCTGTTGGGGGAAGTCTCTATCCAAGTAAACTGTAGGGACCCCGCCCTCTGTACTGTCGTGTCTCCTTGGTACCATTAGAGCTCGGTTGCTGGGCTCGTTGTCGTCCCGCTGTCAGGGAGCGAGTTCGTTGTCCTGGCCTGTCGAGGGAAGTCTCTATCCAAGTAAACTGTAGGGACCCTGCTCTCTGTACTGTCGTGTCTCCTTGGTACCATTAGGGCTCGGCTGCTGGGCTCGTTGTCATCCCGCTGTAGGGGAGCGAGTTCGTTGTCCTGGCCTGTCGGGGGAAGTCTCTATCCAAGTAAACTGTAGGGACCCTGCCGTCTGTACTGTCGTGGCTCCTTGGTACCATTAGGGTTCGGTTGCTGGGCTCGTTGCTGTCCCGCAGAAGGGGAGCGTGTCCGTTGTGCTGGCCTGTCGGGGGAAGTCTCTATCCAAGTAAACTGTAGGGATCCTGCCCTCTGTACTGTCGTGGCTCCTTGGTACCATTAGGGTTCGGTTGCTGGGCTCGTTGCCGTCCCGCAGAAGGGGAGCGTGTCCGTTGTCCTGGTCTGTCGGGGGAAGTCTCTATCCAAGCAAACTGTAGGGACCCTGCTCTCTGTGCTGTCGTGGCTCCTTGGTACCATTAGAGCTCGGCTGCTAGGCTCGTTGTCGTCCCGCTGTAGGGGAGCGTGTTCGTTGTCCTGGTCTGTCGGGGGAAGTCTATCCAAGTAAACTGTAGGGACCCTGCCCTCTGTACTGTCGTGGCTCCTTGGTAACATTAGAGCTCGGCTGCTAGGCTCGTTGTCGTCCCACTGTAGGGGAGCGAGTTCGTTGTCCTGACCTGTCGGGGGAAGTCTCTATCCAAGTAAACTGTCGGGACCCTGTCCTCTGTACTGTCGTGTCTCCTTGGTAACATTAGAGTTCGGCTGCTAGGCTCGTTGTCGTCTCGCTGTAGGGGAGCGTGTCCGTTGTCCTGGCCTGTCGGGGGAAGTCTATCCAAGTAAACTGTAGGGACCCTGCCCTCTGCACTGTCATGGCTCCTTGGGTCGGCCGTCCTCTGTCTCCTTCAGCTCATCCTACCTCCCGGGGATGCCCCCACTTGGGAGCATAGGAACAATGGGCCCACCATGTGGCGTACTTATCGAATCCCCTGCGTAATGAGATTCTAATTCTAATATTCACATTGTAAATATTAATTATTATTTTGTTTATATTCATATATCTGGAAAATGTGAGTTTTTTGTGTATAATTGTGCACATGTTCTATGATACTGTGTCCGTGGTGAGACTACACTTGATAGATTACCAGTGCCCCTGACCTTGATTATATGCGAATGCATGACAGTCAACCCTCTCCCCTAAGTTTATTTTCTTCATTTTTTTTCTTCATTTGTGCTACAACAGAGCAAAGCTCCAATTACAGTAGCTACATGCAATTTAGTTACACAAGTTTGACTAAATGCAAAACAGAAATACAAAAAGGAATACAGACAAACTAAAAATACACTATATATTAAGCTATTATTGAAGACAAGACATTGCAAATTGTATACTAATCAAGCAAATAAGTGATACAACAGAGTAAACAATAATTGATCAAAGTTGAATATAAAAGAAAGAGAATGCAATTAATGGAATAAAATATTAAAAAACTAAGACTAAAAATGAAACATATTAAACTACTATATAAGACTAGAATTGCAAATGTTAAACTCATTATACAATAAAACTGAAAATCACATGCAAATAATTCCCATATTTAATTGTTTTTTAAACTGCTCGTAAGTTAAACTAAAATCCAGCTCTATTTTAGTAGAGAGCTTATTGTATTTCGCACACAACCTAACAACGGGAGAATTTTTATGGGATACTGTTTTGGGAGTCTTAAATTGAAAGAGCTGACGATTTCTAAAATTAGCAGAACTGACATTAAAACATATTCTGTCAAGCAGTTCTTCAGTGGATACCAAGCCGTTTATGAGTTTGTACAGAAATAATTGTTCGGCTATTGTTCTACGATCAGAGAGTGAGACTGTTTTGAATTCGTTAAGCAGTTGACTATAAGGCAAGTTCTGATTATAAGTAAAAACACCGTGAGTTTTGTAATGTAAGTATCTGAGGAACCTTTTTTGGATCTTCTCTATTTGATTGTTGTGACATTTATATATTGGTGACCATACAATTGAGGCATATTCCAAATTACTACGGACAAGGCTTTTGTAGAGAATTAGCATAACTTGAGTATCTTTTAAGTCCCTCTTACAAGTGGAGAACTATTTAAATAATATTTAGAATTTAAGTGTTGCTTGCTTCTAGTATATATCATAAAGGAGCATTTCTTAATATTGTGTTTACGAGATGTAGGCAGCGTATAACATCACTAAACTTCCAGGACCTAGTAATTTCACAAAAGCCCGTGCGTACTGCAAATGGCACCACAGACGGTGGGCATGATGATTAGAGCCCGATATATATATATTCATTATCTATCCCTTTCTGTACCTTATTGGCTCGCCAATGTGTTCTTTTTTCCTTATTGTGATGTTATTATTTTTGTTAATGACGCTCATTTATTAATATTATTTATTTGCAAGATGTAAACCTTATTATTCTGAACCAATTAGTCATTGGCAACAGGCTTGAGTGAGTAATACGGGTACTCCCTTCCTTACGTCAGCAGTTAAGTAATAATAAATTAGAGCACAATAAACCGTACAGCAAATTGTCAGCTACAAAAAACCACCGGTTTACTACTGGGGTACTGATCACGTTACTTGTTCATTCATACGATTACTTCCCGCGTGGGTGAAAACCTACTACTGACCTAACAGGACAGCATTCCTTTTACTGCAATAGCCTGGTTAGCAATACTCAAAAATCTCAACAATACTTACAAACCTGCGCGGAAATGTCGAACGTATTCAAGAGAGAAATTACTTAAAAATCCATGAGAGTAACATGCACAGTAACTGAAGAGTGCAAATTTAAGGAACTGTTTGCAGTTCACACTTCATTAAGAGACTGCCTGGCGTTTCAAAATGTTAGTGTCTATTTTGTGCCTAATTAACGCCCTACAACCTTAAGTCATATCGGACGATGAATGAAATGATGTTCAAATGAGTACAGGGTACATAGAGCTTAGAGTTACCATACATTCAGCTTTCAGGATAAGGGAAAACCTCCAACGTTAAGTCATATCGGACGATGAATGAAATGATGTTCAAATGAGTACAGGGTACATGGAGCTTAGAGTTACAAGACATTCATCTTTCAGGATAAGGGAAAACCTCCAACGTTAAGTCATATCGGACGATGAATGAAATGATGTTCAAATGAGTACAGGGTACATAGAGCTTACAGTTACCATACATTCAGCTTTCAGATAAGGGAAAACCTCCAACGTTAAGTCATATCGAACGATGAATGAAATGATGTTCAAATGAGTGCAGGGTACATAGAGCTTAGAGTTATCATACATTCATCTTTAAGGATAAGGAAAACCTCCAACGTTAAGTCATATCGGACGATGAATGAAATGATGTTCAAATGAGTGCAGGGTACATAGAGCTTAGAGTTACCATACATTCATCTTTAAGGATAAGGAAAACCTCCAACGTTAAGTCATATCGGATGATGAATGAAATGATGTTCAAATTAGTGCAGGGTACATAGAGCTTAGAGTTACCAGACATTCATCTTTCAGGATAAGGGAAAACCACCAACGTTAAGTCATATCAGACGATTAATGAAATGATGTTCAAATGAGTACAGGGTACATAGAGCTTAGAGTTACCAGACATTCATCTTTCAGGATAAGGTAAAACCTCCAACGTTAAGTCATATCGTACGATGAATGAAATGATGTTCAAATGAGTACAGGGTACATAGAGCTTTGAGTTACCAGACATTCAGCTTTCAGGATAAGGGAAAACCTCCAACGTTAAGTCATATCGTACGATGAATGAAATGATGTTCAAATGAGTACAGGGTACATAGAGCTTAGAGTTACCATACATTCAGCTTTCAGGATAAGGGAAAACCTCCAACCTTAAGTCATATCGGACGATGAATGAAATGATGTTCAAATGAGTACAGGGTACATAGCACTTAGAGTTACCAGACATTCATCTTTCAGTACAAGAGAAAACCTCCAACTTTAAGTCATATCCGACGATGAATGAAATGATGTTCAAATGAGTGCAGGGTACATAGAGCTTAGAGTTACCATACATTCATCTTTAAGGATCACGAAAATCTCCAACGTTAAGTCATATCGGACGATGAATGAAATGATTTTCAAATGAGTACAGGGTACATAGAGCTTACAGTTACCATACATTCATCTTTCAGGATAAGGGAAAACTTCCAACGTTAAGTCATATCGGACGATGAATGAAATGATGTTCAAATGAGTACAGGGTACATAGAGCTTTGAGTTACCAGACATTCATCTTTCAGGATAAGAGAAAACCTCCATCGTTAAGTCATATCGGACGATGAATGAAATGATGTTCAAATGAGTGCAGGGTACATAGAGCTTAGAGTTACCAGACATTCATCTTTAAGGTTAAGAGAAAACCTCCAACGTTAAGTCATATCGGACGATGAATGAAATGATGTTCAAATGAGTACAGGGTACATAGAGCTTAGAGTTACCAGACATTCATCTTTCAGGATAAGAGAAAACCTCCATCGTTAAGTCATATCGGACGATGAATGAAATGATGTTCAAATGAGTACAGGGTACATAGAGCTTAGAGTTACCAGACATTCATCTTTCAGGATAAGAGAAAACCTCCATCGTTAAGTCATATCGGACGATGAATGAAATGATGTTCAAATGAGTACATGGTACATAGAGCTTAGAATTACCAGACATTCATCTTTCAGGATAAGGGAAAACCTCCAACGTTAAGTCATATCGGACGATGAATGAAATGATGTTCAAATGAGTACAGGGTACATAGAGCCTTGAGTTACCAGACATTCATCTTTCAGGATAAGGGAAAACCTCCAACGTTAAGTCATATCGGACGATGAATGAAATGATGTTCAAATGAGTACAGGGTACATAGAGCCTTGAGTTACCAGACATTCATCTTTCAGGATAAGGGAAAACCTCCAACGTTAAGTCATATCGGACGATGAATGAAATGATGTTCAAATGAGTACAGGGTACATAGAGCTTACAGTTACCATACATTCATCTTTCAGGATAAGGGAAAACCTCCAACGTTAAGTCATATCGGACGATGAGTGAAATGATGTTCAAATAAGTACAGGGTACATAGAGCTTAGAGTTACCAGACATTCATCTTTCAGGATAAGGGAAAACCTCCAACGTTAAGTCATATCTGACGATGAATGAAATGATGTTCAAATAAGTACAGGGTACATAGAGCTTAGAGTTACCAGACATTCATCTTTCAGGATAAGAGAAAACCTCCAACGTTCAGTCATATCGGACGATGAATGAAATGATGTTCAAATGAGTACAGGGTACATAGAGCTTACAGTTACCATACATTCATCTTTCAGGATAAGGGAAAACCTCCAACGTTAAGTCATATCGGACGATGAATGAAATGATGTTCAAATGAGTACAGGGTACATAGAGCTTAGAGTTAAAAGACATTCTTCTTTCAGGATAAGGGAAAACCTCCAATGTTAAGTCATATCGGACGATGAATGAAATGATGTTTAAATGAGTACAGTGTACATAGAGCTTAGAGTTACCAGACATTCGTCTTTCAGGATAAGAGAAAACCTCCAACGTTAAGTCATATCGGACGATGAATGAAATGATGTTCAAATGAGTACAGGGTACATAGAGCTTAGAGTTACCAGACATTCGTCTTTCAGGATAAGAGAAAACCTCCAACGTTAAGTCATATCGGACGATGAATAAAATGATGTTCAAATGAGTACAGGGTACATAGAGCTTAGAGTTACCAGACATTCATCTTTCAGTGTAAGAGAAAACCTCCAACGTTAAGTCATATCGGACGATGAATAAAATGATGTTCAAATGAGTGCAGGGTACATAGAGCTTAGAGTTACCAGACATTCATCTTTAAGGTTAAGAGAAAACCTCCAACGTTAAGTCATATCGGACGATGAATGAAATTACGTTCAAATGAGTACAGAGTACATAGAGCTTAGAGTTACCAGACATTCGTCTTTCAGGATAAGAGAAAACCTCCAACGTTAAGTCATATCGGACGATGAATGATATGATGTTCAAATGAGTGCAGGGTACATAGACCCTAGAGTTACCATACATTCATGTTTAAGAATAAGGAAAACCTCCAACGTTAAGTCATATCGGACGATGAATTAAATGATGTTCAAATGAGTACAGGGTACATAGAGCTTAGAGTTACCAGACATTCATCTTTCAGTGTAAGAGAAAACCTCCAACGTTAAGTCATATCGGACGATGAATAAAATGATGTTCAAATGAGTGCAGGGTACATAGAGCTTAGAGTTACCAGACATTCATCTTTAAGGTTAAGAGAAAACCTCCAACGTTAAGTCATATCGGACGATGAATGAAATGATGTTCAAATGAGTTCAGGGTACATAGAGCTTAGAATTACCAGAAATTCATCTTTCAGGATAAGGGAAAACTTCCAAGGTTAAGTCATATCAGACGATGAATGAAATGATGTTCAAATGAGTGCAGGGTACATAGAGCTTAGAGTTACCATACATTCATCTTTAAGAATAAGGAAAACCTCCAACGTTAAGTCATATCGGACGATGAATGAAATGATTTTCAAATGAGTACAGGGTACATAGAGCTTACAGTTACCATACATTCATCTTTCAGGATAAGGGAAAACTTCCAACGTTAAGTCATATCGGACGATGAATGAAATGATGTTCAAATGAGTACAGGGTACATAGAGCTTTGAGTTACCAGACATTCATCTTTCAGGATAAGAGAAAACCTCCATCGTTAAGTCATATCGGACGATGAATGAAATGATGTTCAAATGAGTGCAGGGTACATAGAGCTTAGAGTTACCAGACATTCATCTTTAAGGTTAAGAGAAAACCTCCAACGTTAAGTCATATCGGACGATGAATGAAATGATGTTCTAATGAGTACATGGTACATAGAGCTTAGAGTTACCAGACATTCATCTTTCGGGATAAGGTAAAACCTCCATCGTTAAGTCATATCGGACGATGAATAAAATTATGTTTTAGTGAGTACAGGGTACATAGAGCTTAGAGATACTAGATATTCATCTTTCAGGATAAGTGAAAACCTCCAACGTTAAGTCATATCGGACGATGAATGAAATGATGTTCAAATAAGTACAGGGTACATAGAGCTTAGAGTTACCAGACATTCATCTTTCAGGATAAGGTAAAACCTCCAACGTTAAGTCATATCGGACGATGAATAAAATTATGTTTTAGTGAGTACAGGGTACATAGAGCTTAGAGATACTAGATATTCATCTTTCAGGATAAGTGAAAACCTCCAACGTTAAGTCATATCGGACGATGAATGAAATGATGTTCAAATGAGTACAGGGTACATAGAGCTTACAGTTACCATACATTCATCTTTCAGGATAAGGTAAAACCTCCAACGTTAAGTCATATCGGACAATGAATGAAATGATGTTCAAATGAGTACAGGGTACATAGAGCTTACAGTTACCATACATTCATCTTTCAGGATAAGGGAAAACCTCCAACGTTAAGTCATATCGGACGATGAATAAAATTATGTTTTAGTGAGTACAGGGTACATAGAGCTTAGAGATACTAGATATTCATCTTTCAGGATAAGTGAAAACCTCCAACGTTAAGTCATATCGGACGATGAATAAAATTATGTTTTAGTGAGTACAGGGTACATAGAGCTTAGAGATACTAGATATTCATCTTTCAGGATAAGTGAAAACCTCCAACGTTAAGTCATATCGGACGATGAATGAAATGATGTTCAAATAAGTACAGGGTACATAGAGCTTAGAGTTACCAGACATTCATCTTTCAGGATAAGGTAAAACCTCCAACGTTAAGTCATATCGGACGATGAATAAAATTATGTTTTAGTGAGTACAGGGTACATAGAGCTTAGAGATACTAGATATTCATCTTTCAGGATAAGTGAAAACCTCCAACGTTAAGTCATATCGGACGATGAATAAAACGATGTTAGAATGAGTGCAGGGTACATAGACCCTAGAGTTACCATACATTCATGTTTAAGAATAAGGAAAACCTCCAACGTTAAGTCATATCGGACGATGAATTAAATGATGTTCAAATGAGTACAGGGTACATAGAGCTTAGAGTTACCAGACATTCATCTTTCAGTGTAAGAGAAAACCTCCAACGTTAAGTCATATCGGACGATGAATAAAATGATGTTCAAATGAGTGCAGGGTACATAGAGCTTAGAGTTACCAGACATTCATCTTTAAGGTTAAGAGAAAACCTCCAACGTTAAGTCATATCGGACGATGAATTAAATGATGTTCAAATGAGTACAGGGTACATAGAGCTTAGAGTTACCAGACATTCATCTTTCAGTGTAAGAGAAAACCTCCAACGTTAAGTCATATCGGACGATGAATAAAATGATGTTCAAATGAGTGCAGGGTACATAGAGCTTAGAGTTACCAGACATTCATCTTTAAGGTTAAGAGAAAACCTCCAACGTTAAGTCATATCGGACGATGAATGAAATTACGTTCAAATGAGTACAGAGTACATAGAGCTTAGAGTTACCAGACATTCGTCTTTCAGGATAAGAGAAAACCTCCAACGTTAAGTCATATCGGACGATGAATGATATGATGTTCAAATGAGTGCAGGGTACATAGACCCTAGAGTTACCATACATTCATGTTTAAGAATAAGGAAAACCTCCAACGTTAAGTCATATCGGACGATGAATTAAATGATGTTCAAATGAGTACAGGGTACATAGAGCTTAGAGTTACCAGACATTCATCTTTCAGTGTAAGAGAAAACCTCCAACGTTAAGTCATATCGGACGATGAATAAAATGATGTTCAAATGAGTGCAGGGTACATAGTGCTTAGAGTTACCAGACATTCATCTTTAAGGTTAAGAGAAAACCTCCAACGTTAAGTCATATCGGACGATGAATGAAATGATGTTCAAATGAGTTCAGGGTACATAGAGCTTAGAATTACCAGACATTCATCTTTCAGGATAAGGGAAAACTTCCAAGGTTAAGTCATATCAGACGATGAATGAAATGATGTTCAAATGAGTGCAGGGTACATAGAGCTTAGAATTACCATACATTCATCTTTAAGAATAAGGAAAACCTCCAACGTTAAGTCATATCGGACGATGAATGAAATGATGTTCAAATGAGTACAGGGTACATAGAGCTTAGAGTTACCATACATTCATCTTTCAGGATAAGGGAAAACCTCCAACGTTAAGTCATATCGGACGATGAATGAAATGATGTTCAAATAAGTACAGGGTACATAGAGCTTAGAGTTACCAGACATTCATCTTTCAGAATAAGGTAAAACCTCCAACGTTAAGTCATATCGGACGATGAATAAAATTATGCTTTAGTGAGTACAGGGTATATAGAGCTTAGAGATACTAGATATTCATCTTTCAGGATAAGGGAAAACCTCCAACGTTAAGTCATATCGGACGATGAATGAAATGATGTTCTAATGAGTACATGGTACATAGAGCTTAGAGTTACCAGACATTCATCTTTCGGGATAAGGTAAAACCTCCATCGTTAAGTCATATCGGACGATGAATAAAATTATGTTTTAGTGAGTACAGGGTACATAGAGCTTAGAGATACTAGATATTCATCTTTCAGGATAAGTGAAAACCTCCAACGTTAAGTCATATCGGACGATGAATGAAATGATGTTCAAATAAGTACAGGGTACATAGAGCTTAGAGTTACCAGATATTCATCTTTCAGGATAAGGTAAAACCTCCAACGTTAAGTCATATCGCACGATGAATAAAATTATGTTTTAGTGAGTACAGGGTACATAGAGCTTAGAGATACTAGATATTCATCTTTCAGGATAAGTGAAAACCTCCAACGTTAAGTCATATCGGACGATGAATGAAATGATGTTCAAATGAGTACAGGGTACATAGAGCTTACAGTTACCATACATTCATCTTTCAGGATAAGGTAAAACCTCCAACGTTAAGTCATATCGGACAATGAATGAAATGATGTTCAAATGAGTACAGGGTACATAGAGCTTACAGTTACCATACATTCATCTTTCAGGATAAGGGAAAACCTCCAACGTTAAGTCATATCGGACGATGAATAAAATTATGTTTTAGTGAGTACAGGGTACATAGAGCTTAGAGATACTAGATATTCATCTTTCAGGATAAGTGAAAACCTCCAACGTTAAGTCATATCGGACGATGAATAAAATTATGTTTTAGTGAGTACAGGGTACATAGAGCTTAGAGATACTAGATATTCATCTTTCAGGATAAGTGAAAACCTCCAACGTTAAGTCATATCGGACGATGAATAAAATTATGTTTTAGTGAGTACAGGGTACATAGAGCTTAGAGATACTAGATATTCATCTTTCAGGATAAGTGAAAACCTCCAACGTTAAGTCATATCGGACGATGAATAAAACGATGTTAGAATGAGTTCACGGTCCACAGAGCTTTGAATTACCTGACATTCATTTTTCAGGATAAGAGAAAACCTCCAACGTTTTCTAACCGGACGATGAATGAAAATGAGTTCACGGTCCACAGAGCTGAGGAAAGCCTGGATAAATAACTGTCAGGAAAGTCGGGATATTAACCACAGACCTCCCGTTAACGAGTCCTCGACAGTTCCCGCGTGGGAATTTTAATGAGAGTTAAAAATAGCGTCACTTAAGAGGAGACTTTGTAAATAAACAAGCATCTTCGTCATTTAATTTGAACATCCAAAGCTCTAAAGTAGTATCCCATCGTCCAAGGCGACTGAGCAACTCTGCTGCGCATGACGTAGCACATTCCAAGTAACGAGAAAGCCAATTACCTTGTACATAAGAGAGAGAGCGCGCGTTCCCCCTTTGACGTCATGAGTCAACCGGTTCGAGATGAGGGGTATTCCCAACTTTCTACACTCATACTCTATCATTACGGTTCCTTACCTAGTTATCCGATTATCTCTTGTTTATTTCTATTATGTCTGCCGATCATCATCTTTGCATCTTTTGGGGACACGTCAGTCCAAAAAAACGCACTTTTAGAGAGAAAGGTCCCTGCGAGTTACGTGGGCGTATGAACAGCATAAAAACGAGACATGTTTAAAAACAAACTTATTTCACTTCCGCATCTTCCAAAGATTCTACGATCAATTTTAACAACAAAAAAGCCCCACCCTGGACTCTGTAGCGGAGGTGATAGATAGCATGTCCGTCTTACGTTAAATAGGTGTCGAGTTCCAATCTCGATCAGGGTCAGTTAACTGGAAAAGGTTTTTCCTGGAGTCTTCCCTTAACCTGAAAGATGAATATCTGGTATAATCCTGTTTCTCAAAGCGCTACCATGGCTTTATCTTTCTAAATAGATTCCTATCAGACAACGCGCCGATTATTATTGCGAGAGTGAGAGGGGCACTGAGGCGCCTCCCGGTAGAGTGCTAAGCACCAATGAAAGCATCACTTCAGCCAATAGAATTCGCAGAAATCACAAATGACAGATACAAGTTCACTCCACGTGGAGTAAACAGTACCTTATCTGAGAGGTTTCTAATAAAGCTAAAGACATGGTAACGCTTTGAGAAGCAGGAAAATAACTTAAAGCTTTAGGCATCCTGTACTCATTTCAACATTATTTCATTTATCATCCGATATGACTTAACGTTGGAGGTTTTCCCTTATCCTGAAGGATGAATGTCTGGTAACTCTAAGCTCTATGTACCCTGTACTCATTTGAACATCATTTCATTCATCGTCTGATATGACTTAACGTTGGAGGTTTTCTCTTATCCTGAAAGATGAATGTCTGGTAACTCTAAGCTCTATGTACTCTGTACTCATTTGAACATCATTTCATTCATCGTCCGATATGACTTAACGTTGGAGGTTTTCTCTTATCCTGAAAGATGAATGTCTGGTAACTCTAAGCTCTATGTACCCTGTACTCATTTGTACATCATTTCATTCATGGTCCGATATGACTTAACGTTGGAGGTTTTCTCTTATCCTGAAAGATGAATGTCTGGTAACTCTAAGCTCTATGTACCCTGCACTCATTTGAACATCATTTCATTTATCGTTCGATAAGACTTAGCGTTAAAGGTTTGCCTTATCCTGAAAGATGAATGTCTGGTAACTCTAAGCTCTATGTACCCTGTACTCATTTGAACATCATTTCATTTATCGTTTGATAAGACTTAGCGTTAGAGGTTTCCCTTATCCTGAAAGATGAATGTCTGGTAACTCTAGGCTCTATGTACCCTGTACTCATTTGAACATCATTTCATTTATCGTTCGATAAGACTTAACGTTAGAGGTTTTCCCTTATCCTGAAAGGTGAATGTCTGGCATTTCTAAGCTCTATGTACCTGTACTCATTTGAGTATTATTTCATTCATCTTTCGATATGACTTAACGTTAGAGGTTTTCCCTTATCCTGAAAGATGAATGTCTGGTAACTCTAAGCTCTATGTACCCTGTACTCATTTGAACATTATTTCATTCATCTTTCGATATGACTTAACGTTAGAGGTTTTCCCTTTTTCCGAAACATGAATGTCAGGTGCCCTATGCACGTGTACTCATTTGAAAAATGATCAATTTCATTAAGTTAAAAAATCACCATCTAGGGCATTCAAATTCTTTAATTCGTAACATTCTGGTAAGTACTTGTGATGCCTTCTGTTGATAAGGAAAGAGTTCAACGCCCTATTTCCAAGTATGACTTGATTTTTGTCCTCGTTTACGTATCTTCGGCAAGAGGAAATTCATTTTTTCCTGCTATATTTCGGGGTACCCCTCTAGAGTTAACACAATTGACACCAACGTAATGTCCATTCAGACGTTACACGACTGTGATTATAGTAGATGCAAATCCTGTAAAATGAATCACGCTTAGAATGCCATTGCAGGAAAGACCGACCGTTCATAAAAGGTTAAGTACCGTAAATGTGTCCGTAGCTCACATGTATTTAAATTTGTTCGACGATCTCAACGTTCACACACGCACAGATATACAGGGTGTCCTAATTGAATCGATCTATTTTCACTTCAGAATTTCTGCCTAACTATTTGAGATACCGAAATGAACTAAACTTTACTAATACGTATGAGTCATCAAGTTTCTATGCAAAAATCAAGAAAGTTCTATCACTTCCACATGTGCCCCACCAGTCACACGAAGGATATGGTCGAGCATCACCCATGTGCGTTGAAGCATTTCAGAGTGACAGTTGCAACAGTACTGCGAATGCATTCACGCAGTTGGCGAATAGTTTGGATACTTCCTAGTGGATGTTGACAACAAGTGTATGGCGCTGTTGGGAAAGACAGGATTGTCCTCGTTACTTGGCAGTGAGTCTCCGACTGACAAGAAATTTTGGTATGACCAGTTACATACCGTGGAGAGATCGACACGGGAATTTCATCGTTTGGTCGCCAAGCTTCGTGCTCTTGAAAATTCCGGGGAGCGACTGGAGAAGTTTCTGACTACCAAAAACCTCTATCGTCACTTGATGAAGCCAGGTATTCAACAACCTTATGTGGAAACAAAATACAGTCGTGATTGGAAATGCGTTTGGGCTAATGCAACCAACTGTAACCTTCCGTCGTCCTGGAGAGAAACTGTTTATGAAGTTGTTAATGAAACGCTTCCTACAGCAGAAAAGATGTGGCGTCACGGCAGAGTGAATTCGAAAATCTGTGGCCTATGTGTAGAAGATGATACACTTGAGCATCGCTTGTACAACTGTCAGCAGGCTGACTTGATTTGGACCGCCCCCCGAGACACTACATAAACTTCGACCAGAAGAACGCTTACGTTCAGTACCACAGCTGGTACAACTGGAGTTTCGTTTCAAAGTCACAAAATTTCATAAATTTGCAGTTTGGTTGGTTGCTGGTACTCTACATTGGCTGCTGAAAGTACGGCGAGGAGACAATGTGTTAGGAAAGCACTTACGTATATTTTTAAAGGAGCAGAGATGGACCTATATACGGAAGAAAACCTTGCGTTCTCTGGAGCCATACATTTATCACTTGGAACAAATGCAGATCTAATAACCATTTAAGCAAATAGAACCCTTCATATGTCTCACAGTACAAGCCAATAAAACAAGAAATGTTCCAAACGACTTACCCTGTACCCGTTCCCGTCTTTTTTTTAAAAAAAGAATAACAAAATAAACAAAAACAAAATAAAAAAAATAAAATATATATAAAATATATAAAAAATAAAAAATAATAAAAAAACTTGGATTATTTTAAAATGTACTATTGTTCGTAGATTATACTTTATTAACTGTTGGATATTCAGTATATAAAAAGATCTAGTTAAAAAAAATAGCCACTACTTTTGTCGCATACACTCTGTCCTTGACATACCCTCACAAAAAAGTCCAGAGGTGTTATGTAGGGCAATCTCGGTGGCCATGCAATTGGTCCACCTCTCCCTATCCATCTGCCAGTAAACTCATGATCCAGTGTGTCCCTATCCTCTCTAAACCTCCTAAAGAAATACACTTACATTAACTTACCACCACTACATGAAAGTAGGGGGATTCAATTGGGACACCCTGTATATCATATATGAGGGATGTGCCTTCGATACTCACAGTACTTGCATGGTAGCAACACCGAACGATACTTCAGAAAATGGGCTCGGTACTTCGATACTTCGGTGGTGATTCTGCAAATTTCATTTAATTTCAAAATCACAAAACATTATTGGCGCAGGTAGAACATTGTCAGGAATGTGGTACGTGTACAGTAACATTATGCAAGCAAATAATTGAGTATTCAGGTATTGGGGTATCGTGGAAAATAACGTGTATCGGTATGAGTATCGAGAAAAACTGGTGTCAACTGATTCTCTCTATATATGGGGTACATATAGAGTCCTGCTTACTTACTAAAAAACTTCAACCTGAGGGAGGGAAGGATATATAGATATATGTAGTAAGTTAGGGCGAGAAGGTTTTGCTTGGGCGAGAACAGGAGTGAGAAACTTGAAAGATATAGGTCAAGAGAGGGAGCTAGATAAATGTCCATTGTGTGGAGAAGAGAATGCAGATTTCCACTGTATATTAAATTGTAGTCAAACAAAGATATGGAGAGAGCAGACCTGGCTACGTAAATGGGACAACTTGGGGCGCAAAGTAGTAATTAGAAGAATTTTGTCAGTAAAAGGGGAAAAGAACAGGAGAAATATAGAGAATTATTTAGGGAAAGTTAAAGAGAGATGGCTAAGAACAATTAAGAGAAAAATGTAGAGTGGGATAGGTAATATGGCAGAAAGTGTAAAAAGGATCAGAGGGCCTCCAATATACAAAAATCTAGGGTTAGGTGTATGGGGACCGAATTACTATTCAATGGTGGGCAACATGATAGGATCTTCAGGATTTAGGAATATACAGCGTTTTCCAGTATGGATTTTATAATTGTAATCTTGATTTTGTATTTCCATTGTTGATGTAAAAGGAAAGATGAGTAATAAATTACTATCAATTACTGTCATTACTAAAAAACTTACGTAAAATTTTTCTAAATCTACAAAGTGTATGTATAACTTAGAAACCCATATAGACTTCGTAGATTTAGAAAAAGCTTTTAATAAGGTAAGCAAAACTAGCCTTTGGCAAGTATTAGACAAAAAGGGATAGTCCAAACAACTAAGCAGTTAAAGTAGATAGTGATTTTTTTTAACTCAATCTATCTTCATTATCAAATGCAGTCGAATAGTGGTAACTACACAAAGAAAACCCAGAACATCTTTCTAACTTCCCTTACAGGTTACCTCTAGTATTTTGGGACTGGCGGGTTGTGAAACTAAGTATATTATGCACCTAACTGTGCATTATATTCACTTCACACTTTTATTTCTTCTGCCTGCGAGGAAATAGGAAAAAGGAAATAGAAAACAATAAACATGATGTGTGGGAACCGCGATTCTATTGTACCCTCAACCGCTTTGAACCTGTTGCACCTCACGTGAGCCGGTTTCAGCCTGATGCACCTCTCGTGGTCGGCTTTATCCTATAGCAGCTCTCGTAGATCAGTTCGACAGCCTCTCGAGGGCCGGCTTGATTCTGTTGTGGTTCTTATAACTACTGAATTACATGTGTAATTTCGAGCGATTAGATACACAATTCTTCAACTTGAAACAGTGTGCAACCGCTTCAAACAGCTCGTCATTAGCCTCCTTCTACTTACCAGCCGATCTGACTGGTTGTATTCTCACACCGACTCACACATACTCTGTAAAAACAGATCTAACCACTGTTACAGTCAGCTGCGGATTCTTCGAAAAACAATACTAGATAAGGCGCCTGGATGATCAACCCATTGCTTTACCATCAGATTGTGAATAAATTCATGAACGTAATATCTGTTAGGACTACTTTACAAAACGATAATAATAATACTTGTTAATTTGTATTCATAATACGAGAGTCGGCTCATAAGTACCAAGCCTCACATAGTGATGGACCACTGGGCCAGTGTGACGGATAGCATCATATAGTTTAACTCTAGACTAGCTTGTACCCATTGTTATAGGTCAATGGTTTGTTTAGTTTTTGAATGACAGCATTTTAAACAAGACAAGAGTGGATATTTCACGAAAATGGAGGATTTATAAAAAGAACAGTGATTAAATACTTCCATTTCAAAAACTTAACGCCTAAAGAAATCAAGAAGGAAATAGACAGTACAATTGAAAGACTCTGTCCCTTCATATACAATACTTAAAAGGTTGGTTGTAGAGTTTAAAATGGGACGTACGTGCACTAGTGATGAGCCTCGCTCTGGACGTCCTGTGGAAGTCACAACTCCAGAGATCATTGAAAGACTCTGTCCCTTCATATACAATAATTAAAAGGTTGGTTGTAGAGTTTAAAATGGGACGTACGAGCACTAGTGGTGAGCCTCGCTCTGGACGTCCTGTGGAAGTCACAACTACAGAGATCATTGAAAGACTCTGTCCCTTCATATACAATAATTAAAAGGTTGGTTGTAGAGTTTAAAATGAGACGTACGAGTACTAGTGATGAGCCTCGCTCTGGACGTCCTGTGGAAGTCACAACTACAGAGATCATTGAAAGACTCTGTCCCTTCATATACAATAATTACAAGGTTGGTTGTAGAGTTTAAAATGGGACGTACGAGCACTAGTGATGAGCCTCGCTCTGGACGTCCTGTGGAAGTCACAACTACAGAGATCATTGAAAGACTCTGTCCCTTCATATACAATAATTACAAGGTTGGTTGTAGAGTTTAAAATGGGACGTACGAGTACTAGTGATGAGCCTCGCTCTGGACGTCCTGTGGAAGTCACAACTACAGAGATCATTGAAAGACTCTGTCCCTTCATATACAATAATTACAAGGTTGGTTGTAGAGTTTAAAATGGGACGTACGAGCACTAGTGATGAGCCTCGCTCTGGACGTTCTGTGGAAGTCACAACTACAGAGATCATTGAAAAAAATTCATCGTTTAGTACTGGAAGACTGCAGATTAAAGGTGTTTGAGATAGCAGAGGCTATAAACATATCAAAAGAACGTGCAGGTAATATTTCAAGTAATGTTTTGGATTTTCTCAAGGTCTGTGCCACACTTTTGACACCCGATCAAAAGTTGCAAAGAAGAACTGTTTCTGTTAAGAATTAGGAGCTCTACCGTAAAAATCCCAGTGAATTGTTCAGATGGCTTATTGCCATGGATGAAACTTGGATAGATCACTACGCTCCAGAAAATAAATCAGTCAAAACAGTGGATTGCACCAGGTGAACCAATTTCAAAAAAGGTAAAGTCAATTTTGTCAGCAAAGAAGGTCATGGCGAGTGTTTTCTGGGATGCATAGGAAATTATTTTTATTTAATTAATTAGAGCCAACTGAAATATTCAATGCCACGGCCGGGATCTGAACCACGGGTCTCCTGGTTTCCGTCCAGTCGCTCTAACCCCTTGAGCTACCATAGCCAACATGCCGACGCGACATTAAACTCTCCAATTGACTCATATTTTCCCGGTGAAACACTTAGAGTTCTCATATTCGAGATATATATTTGTGGCGACTTACTATTTAAGTACATAAACACCAGGAATTTTAACATTGAAGTTTGAATGTTAAATTTATATTGAGGAATTAATCCTTTCAGAACTAATTCTTTTAAAACATTACTCCTGTATATGGATGTTTTTAATTAATTAGATCCAACTGAAAAATGCAATGCTACGGCCGGGATTTGAGCCACGGATCTCCTGGTTTCCGTCCAGTCGCTCTAACCCCTTGAGCTACCATGGCCAACATGCCGACGCGACATTAAACTCTCTAATTGACTCATATTTTCCAGGTAAATTTTTTATTGATTACTTGCAAAAGGGTAAAAGTGTCACTAGTGACTACTACGCAAGCTTACTGCAATATTTCACTGATGAGATGAAAAGAAAAGGACCTCATTTGCTCCGGCCCATCGTTGAGTCATTGCAATGGGAAAAATGTGCGAATTAAAGTTCGAATTGCTTGAAAATCCGCCCTATTCGCCAGATCTAGCACCCAGTGACTACCACCTGTTCCTGAACCTCAAACAATTTCTTGGAGGATGAAGATTTAACAGCAACGAGGAGGTCATTGATGTGGCAAACAGCTATTTTGAGGACCATGCTAAATCGTACTACAGAGATGGTTTAATTAAATTAGAACACCAATATGACAAATATGCCTTTCTGGAGATCCTGTTGAGAGATAAAGAAAAAAATGTAATTATTTTTATTCTGAGGCCCGGGACTTACAGCCAACCCTCGTACTTAACCTTTTGAAGGGAAAAGACGAACTCGATTAATCTGAGACTGCAGTGCTGCCCTGACCAAAGTCTAATGCAGGTCGCTGCACTAATCCAGAAGACAAAATATGACGTCATTACGGTAAGCAACGCGGCTAACGAAAGTCTCTTTCGTCAGCCTCGGGTAAGCAAATGTATTCTATGTACTGCGATAACCAGCTGTGCTTGGTGAAAATTTAACATTTTCATTTTGTAATGATGTCAGATAAGTTAAGTCAATGTTATTTATTTGTTGTTTTTATAGACCTTCCACTAGATCTGTGCAAGACAGTATTTCGGCGAAATCACGCGAATAAAGTTATCCACCCTTTATTTCATCTGGCGGATTACTGGCATTCGGAACACTAAATTCCGCATATGTACATTTTTAAATTAAACAAGAATTGTGTAATATTCATGGAAAACAAAAATAGTGGCGATTTAAAGGAAATAACAAAACTTTGTACTGAAAGTGTTCTGAGGCAATATTTAATGTCAACCTTCATTTCGAGGTGAATCATAAGGATGACTTTTCATTGCCAAAAGAAGAAAGTTCATTTCGTGACGTCGGAAGTTGACATTATGACAAGTTATTTGGTCAACTGGGGTGTTAGTACGGTAAAGGGAGGTATTTTCGTGACGTAGGCAATTTCGTGATACTTTTTCGAAGGGATGTCACATAGAAACCAGTTGTTAACTTGTCTTTCACTATTGGTAGTTGACATATTTGTTCCTAGAGCTCAGGAACTATCAGCAGACGCGTTAACACTAACTTGTTTCTCTGTGACACCCCTTCGAAAAAGTATCACGAAATTATTTATGTCACGAAAATACCTCCCTTTACCCTAAGAGTGTATGTATGTATGAGTGTGTGTGTGTGTGTGTATGTGTGTGTGTGTGTGTGTGTGTGTGTGTGTGTGTGTGTGTGTGTGTGTGTGTAGTGTAGTGTAGTGTAGTGTAGTGTTTAACGCCCGCTTTTACTGCATTCTGCACCGCAGGCGGTGACACTGATTATATGTGAGATGAAGATGGATCAATTGGTGCAACTATGGCGGGGGAAATCGGAGATCCCGGAGAAAACCCGCCGCAGCACCGTGTTGTCCACTTTTCCTGTCACACGATGTTCTGTCTTCATTGAACTATCACACCCAGGAACGTACATTAGACACATCCATGGTACCATCACCACATGTCTCACTCAACTGTCTTGGTTTGTTGTCACACGATGTTCTGTCTTCATTGAACTGTCGCATCCAGGAACGCACATTAGACACATCCATGGTACCATCACCACATGCCTCACTCAACTGTCTTGGTTTGTTGTCACACGATGTTCTGTCTTCATTGAACTGTCGCATCCAGGAACGCACATTGGACACATCCATGGTACCATAACCACATGCCTCACTCAACTGTCTTGGTTTGTTGTCACACGATGTTCTGTCTTCATTGAACTGTCGCACCCAGGAACGTACATTAGACACATCCATGGTACCATTACCGCATGCCTTACTTAACTGTCTTGGTTTGTTGTCACACGATGTTCTGTCTTCATTGAACTGTTGCACCCAGGAACGTACATTAGACACATCCATGGTACCATTACCACATGCGTCACTTAACTGTCTTGGTTTGTTGTCACACGATGTTCTGTCTTCATTGAACTGTCGCACCCAGGAACGTACATTAGACACATCCATGGTACCATCACCACATGCCTTACTTAACTGTCTTGGTTTGTTGTCACACGATGTTCTGTCTTCATTGAACTGTCACACCCAGGAACTCATATTAGACACATCCATGGTACCATCACCACATGCCTCACTCAACTGTCTTGGTTTGTTGTCACACGATGTTCTGTCTTCATTGAACTGTCACACCCAGGAACGTACATTAGACACATCCATGGTACCATCACCACATGCCTCACTAAACTGTCTTGGTTTGTTGTCACATGATGTTCTGCCTTCATTGAACTGTCACACCCAGGAACTCATATTAGACACATCCATGGTACCATCACCACATGCCTCACTCAACTGGCGATGAATTTCAATATGTGTTACACCACGAAAATGGAGAAAACAAATGATTACACGCTGTTCTTGCAATGAAAACGTCGCCATTTTAAATATCAAAAACAGTCCTAGCTCTCGTCGCTGCCACTAGAGTTCTATGCACTGTACAGTACAGCCATCTTTGTCACGCACTCACAAGGAGTCCACGTGTATTTAAAAAAAACAGAAGTTCCTATCTGGTCCCAGTAATGAAAAAAAATAGGTTTTATAACTTGAACGCACCTCGTATGACCTATATAGATCAATTACGACTGCCATTCCCCAGGAAGAAAGGGTGAATTGAAGAAAATGCGGGAGGCTATAGGCCGCAGACGCGCAGAAGTCCTAACAGTTGCAGGCTTGAAGACCCGTCCACTGCTGGAGCTGCCTGGAGAACAACTCGCCCACCAAACAACACTCCAGTACTCTTTCCTTTAAGCTATACACGCCATTTGTCCGGCACCGCCGTACACCAAGAAACCTAGAAGCGCGCCTAAAAACGAGAAGGAAACGGAATTAAAGGGAAATTATGAAAAGGATATTATGACATGGCGAACCACTCCAACATTCCCCTACCCACCAGGGAAAACCACGAAAAAGTTGTATCGGTCTGGGAGAACCTGCCGAATGCGCGCTACATATCTTATCGCGAAGCCGTAAAACCACTTCCTCGCCAACGTTAATTCTCCTAAATTCAACAACTACTATACCTAAAAAATACTTGTATTTAAGATATCACAGTGAGTATAATGTTCTTCTTTCTTATTGTAAACACACTACCTGTTTAATCCAGTATTTGACACTCGGTATTTTCCTCGGTCTCGGGGGATCTTTTCCCATCCAAATGTAAATTGTCTCTGACAATCCGTACTATTACATCAGACACCATTTGTGTTACTTGACTGTATCATTCAGTTCTTCTTCTGCCTATTCACCTATCGCTTGAATATTTGATTTATTTATGTCTTCATTTATTATTTTATCTCTTATAAGTTGTTTATTGTCCTCCTTAGGATACTTGTTTCACTTGTTTCCAGAATTTGTCTGGATTTAGTAGTTCCTGCTCGTGTCTCAAAAGCATAGATATATGTTGTATTACTGTTATAAATTCGTGTCTTGGTGTCGTATTTAAATATTTATTTCTCCATATTAACTTATAACTTTCACACAGCTAATGTTGCTGCACTGTTAGTATGTCACTTCATTGTTTAGGTCTCCCCAACTATTTAATTCAATTCTCAAGTATTTTATTGCTATTATTTGTCCTATTATTTTGTTATTTCCAACTTACACCTTACAGAGTATTTACTTAGTCATTAGTTTTGGACCTTGACATTCTCATAGTATATTTTTTGATAATCCAGATAGAATTTATATAAGTATTTATAAATATTCTGTATTAGCCAACAATACATCTGTATAACATCAATATTGACGTCGTCCATTCCATAAGTGACCAGAATAAAAATAAAAATATTTTAAGTTCAGTTATCTACAGAAGAAGTTGTGTACTAAGAAAATCCGGACTCTTCTTAATAATAGATTACTTAAATACCTTATATCATACGAAGAAATTTACGAAGACTCAAAAGCGCTGGTATGCGACAGTAAACATATCAACCGGAGTCCAGTGCATTACGTTAACACAATGGGAGAGAAGCAGAACGCTAGAGTAAAATGTCCAGCAATTCTGCTCTCAAACCTTTTCTTTCAGGGTATGTGGTTCTTTTATGTTCAAATAAACAGACGAGACCATCGCCTTTACTTAGCTTTCGAATCCCTACTAAGAAATTTTATACTCGGAAAACAAAAAAGAGCGTCGTCCTCTGCTAAGCTTCAACCCACGACCTAGGCAACCAAAGATTAGCATAAAATTGTACAAAATGTATTCCAAAAGAAGAGAACTCCATAAGTTATCACAGAAAATTAAAGATGTGCCCCCTCGGTAGCGTACATGGTAGTGTGGCTGTCTCACGTTCAAGAGGTCCCGAGTTCGAATCTCGATCAGGTGAGTTACCTGGATAAGGTTTTTTCCGGAGTTTCCCCTTATCCTGGAAGACGAATGTCGGCTAACTCTAAGCTCCATAGACCCTGGGCTCATTTCGGCACCATTTCACCCATTGCATTCATCGTCCGATATGACTTAACGTTGGAGGACGTAAATTACCAAAATAAATAAATAAAGATATACATTTAACTGGGCATGCAAACTTTATTTTAATCAAAATCATTGAGAAATGTTCGACAAAATATAACTACGAAAGAAAATGTATTTTTAAATAATAGTTTACATCAAGTTTTGTTCTCATCAGACTTTTCATTTTTAAATTACGCTCTCTCTCTCTCTCTCTCTCTCTCTCTCTCTCTCTCTCTCTCTCTCTCTCTCTCTCTCTCTCTCTCTCTCTCTCTCTCTCTCTCTCTCTCTCTCTCTCTCTCTCTCTCTTTCTCGTACGCTCTCGCTTTCTTTTGGGGCTAGGCGTTTACAGAACCTCAAAACATGCATTTCCGGCGCCATCTCGATATCAATTTTTGAGCGGAATGCAATACAACTATTAGCTATCATAGACGATGATAGAGAAACTAGAAGAGGACAAGATGTGACGCTTACTAATTCCTAATCAGGCTGCTACATCCTGAACTGCCTACAATTTAAGGAAACCAAATTGGACGAAAAGGAACTGATAACTGTTTCCCTACACAATTCCTCTTGACGTCACCGTAAAATATCAGGTACGGATGTAACATTATCAGAACAGTGGCCTAACAAAATTCTCAATTTGGGGAAAAAACTAAACAAAAACAACTAGATTAAAATATAAGATATCATTAGATGGCGAAATAAAATCAAGGGCTTCATTCATTGTTGAAATCAAAATAACTCGTAATTCTTATATACCTATAGGAAAAATGAACAAACAATAGACATTCGATGCGTACAACCTTTATAGTGTGGAAGAAATGATTATTTCCATCAATTTCATTCATCGTCCGATATGACTTAACGTGTGAGGTTTTGTCTTATCCTGAAAGATGAATGTCTGGTAACTCTAAGCTCTATGCACCCTGTACTCATTTGAACATCATTTCATTCATCGTCCGATATGACTTAACGTTGGAGGTTTTCCCTTATCCTCAAAGATGAATGTCTGGTAACTCTAAGCTCTATGTACCCTGTACTCATTTGATCATTTCATTCATAGCCCGATATGACTTAACGTTGGAGGTTTTCTCTTATCCTGAAAGATGAATGTCTTGTAACTCTAAGCTCTATGTACCCTGTACTCATTTGAACATCATTTCATTCATAGCCCGATATAACTTAATGTCGCAAGACGTAAATTAAAATAAAAAATTACAATGAGTCACCTTTATGGAAAAGAAATTAGAGTTAAGTCGGAGTATTTTATGTACTTAGTATTTAGAGGTCGGAAATCAAACCAATGGTACAGGAATTTAGAAATAATCACTTCCCTGTAGAAAGAGAATCGAATTCTAAAGCAGCAAGCTGGTTGTTTATTTTCCAGAAAATATTGATAGGGCATCCTTAATAATTCTTTAAATTATTTTATTTTGAATCATTAGCATAAATAAAATAATAATAAATAGTAATATTTAATTCCATGCAGTAGTGTTACAATAGTCCTAGAATTTACGTCGCGTTAAGTCAAACGGAATAGTGCGTTCGAATTTCAGGTTACGTTAAGGTCATTGTAGTCGTAAGAGTTCACGAGGATGTGATTATATCTCTCAAACATGTTCTTTAAAAATTGAGCGATAAAGCAATTTTGAGAACCTGATCTTTCTTATACAGGTCTTACAACAAATCTCGCACGTACCTACCTGAGGAAAACCATGCGTTCAATGGCCTGCACAGTCCACCTGATGAGAACTCGGTTTTTCTTACGTAATTAAACGTGAACCTGGAGTCAACCTTGGGCAATGGCTGGGGGCCGGTAAAATCCCGTCCAATCGAAAACCGCACGTTTGTCGGAGTGTATACACAAAGTGTGACGTGAGCAGCCGGTATCCTGCGAGAAGAACAAGTGTATATAAATGGGGGGGACGACTCCACTGCAGTCCATTCTCCAGTTTCCAGCCGCAGGATCAACGTGAATCCACACAACTCTTTGTAGGGTGCGTGAACTCGAAACATTAATTTCTGGACTTCAAATATATATCAGCAAAGGTGCGTGTGTGTTACTGTTTTCATCTATGCCTTTACAGTGAAGTGCTTCAAAAAAATTAGTTCAAGTTTTCTATGGGATACAAAAATTGAGCTAAATTCTCAGTTTTCAAGAACATTTTATGTTACGCGTATTTTTAAATGGTATTTGTGACGAAAATATCATATGTAATCATTTTTATTATTCATATAGACACTGTTTAAAATTTAGAAATCCGTTTGGACATTTATTTTGCAAATTAAAAAGAAAATCTGATAAACAAACGTATTTAAAAGAAATTTCATCAGAAACAGTGATTCTATAGTTTATTTAAGACGATAATATTCTAATGCAGATTATAGTTTTTGGCATCTATTGATGTATGGCAATCTAATTATTATTTATTTAACTCCAATTATTTGCAGTAGTTTTTTTATGTATCCCTTAATTATTTTTAATTGCTTTCTCCCTCAGAAAATTACACAAAATCGGATGCTCATAGCAAGTGGTTATTAAATTGCTCAAAGTTACCACATACTGTATCATTTTTATATAGTGCACATATTTTGTCACTAGATGAGAAATGTACACAATGAAAGGGATCTTTTTTTTTTTTTAATTTACGTCCTCCAGCCTTGTCATATCGGATGAATGGAATGAGTGAAATGAGCTCAAATGAGCCCATGGTCCATGGAACTTAGAGTTACCCAACATTTGTCTTTCAGGATAAGGGAAAACCTCAGAAAAACCTTATCCAGGTAACTCATCCTGACCGAGATTCAACTTTGGGACCTCTTGAATGTGAGGCAGACATACTATCACCACGCTACCAAGGCGGGCTGTATGAGACTGCAAACACAGAACTAATTTGGAGCCACAGTTTTGTCTCCAATGTGAAATTATTTTATTGCATGCTTCGGAAAATACTTGCAGAGAGTGTCAAATATAACACTGAAGCTAATTTTTCTTCATGCTTGTATGCATATTTTCTAAAAAGTAATTTTCTGTTACTTATGTATATCAAAGATGTGTCCATTTATTTATTATATTTAAAAGGACCATTGATAACATTTCAAAATTTACAGAAATTTATGATTTAATAATTGCAACTTAACACTTTAAAAGTGTAATACCTAATTTGTGTGCATTTCCTTTTGAAAAAGAATTAAATCATGCAAGAACAGCTATGCACATATAAATTTTCAAATGTAAAAATGTATCAGCTGTTTGAAAAGCTTTCTTTTGTATTTTGCATTCCCAAATTGACACGTATTCAGGTGTTCATTTTACAAACTAATGAATTTACTTCATATATCTTAAGTTTGGAGGAATTTTGAAATCATACAAGAGTATTAAAAATCTAAATTTCTTGAATGACATTTAACATATATATTTCTAGATGAACTCAGAAGAGTTTCGAAAGCGGGGAAAGGAGATGATTGACTACATTTGTGACTACATGGAAGGTGTAGGGTCCAGAAGAGTTACTGCAAACGTGGAACCAGGTTATCTCAAAGAACTCATACCATCAGAGGCTCCTCTACATCCAGAGAACTGGGACACTATTATGGCTGATGTGGACAGCAAGATCATGCCAGGGGTAAGAACAATTATTCACTATCACATCATTTTGATTTTTTTTTTTTTTTTTTATAATTTACGTCCTTCAACTCTTTTTAAGTCATATCGGACGATGAATGGAATGGTTGATATGATGCTCAAATGGACCCAGGGTCCATGGAGCTTAGTGTTACCCAAAATTCGTCTTTAAGGATAAGGGAAAACTACGGAAAAACCTTATCCAGGTAACTCACCCTAACCGAGATTCGAACTCGGTACCTCTTGAACGTGAGGCACACATGCTACCATCTACGCTACCGAGGCGGACTCCATTTTGATTGTTCAAACACCTATATTGAAAAAAAAAGCATTTATTTTCTATACAAAACTGTGAGAGGAAATGTCTGTTTCATTATTATTTCACAAGAAATAATAATGAATGTGACCCTTTTTGAATTTTGAATCTGAAAAATATTTCCTGTGATTTATTTGGCTGAATGAAGGCTATTACTAAAATATCTTTAATATTTAATTTAAAGACATAAACACTTTTTGACAGTTCAAGGCATAATAAAATCTTAAGGGGACACAATTTAAATTACCATAAATGAAATCTGGGACAAGCTTAAAGCAACAAAGTTGATAATGCAGTTCTATGTGGCATTTCAAGGCAGCTTTTTCTAATATTATATATACAGTGTGTCTCAATAAATATATCCTTTATGTCAGTATATTATTTAGTAATTAAAGCCACAAGATATACAAAGTGCTTTCTAGAAAGGATGTACGGTTAATTTATTCATTTGAGGGAGAAAAAGAATTACATTAGTTTGTTATTTAGGGAATATTTTCAATAGACAGCCAATAAAGAGAAATTCCTTTATGAAGAGATTTAAGCTTTGTGATACAAAAGTTTGAAAAGAAAGTTTATTTGAACCACAACTGTGTTCTGCTAAAATGAAACAAATGATATCAGATGTATTGAAGTTATTTTTTGTTTTTCAAAATTCTCAATATACATATTTAGAAAAGATTATTTATTAAAAAGAGTTTCAGAAAACACCTTCAAATCCAAATCTATTTTAAAAAATTGGGCTAAACATACTGTCCACCAATGCAAAGTAAGTCCCTGAGAGGAATGTGCCATCCTTACACAGTGGGGCAAGGACAGCAAATTGTGTAAAAGAGAATGCCTGCTACACAAGGAGCAGAACCGTTAAAAAAACATGCGCCCTATTCATTCTGTACACTAGAACCGAGAAGATTCATTCACATAGAAGCCGTCAGAATGTTCTTGAATGGGCTGTAACTGAACTGACATGGGGTGCTATAAACCTGTCGAAGGAGGGTGTAGGAACCTTCTCCAACCCCCCTGTGTCTCAGGCCTCGAAGACTTTCTTTGCTGTGGTATATTATAAGACATCTTGTTTCTTAAAAACATGCTCCTTTCGAGATAATCAGCTGAAAACTTATAAAAAACACCCTGTATATTGTGTAAAACAAATAGAAAGGCAGTTAAGTTGTTCACTAGCTCCTCCATTATTTATAATACTACTTTTTATATTTTAAAACATCCTGATATAGTGTGAACATCAAGTTTAGAAACTGTACATAGTTTTTATAGCCAAATTTATCTGCAAATGAAACTTCATTCCCATATATTTCAGTTAAAAATATATGGAATAGTAAAATACACTCTATGAATGCATGTCTATAATTATCTTTATAGGTAACGCACTGGCAGCATCCCAGGTTTCATGCTTACTTTCCATCTGGGAATTCCTATCCATCAATTCTGGGCGATATGCTATCTGACGCTATTGGCTGCATTGGATTCTCATGGGTAAGTAACAATATATATTCCAATGCTGTTTCGCAGAGTTCAAGAAATGAAGCTTTAAAACAAATATTTATTTTAAGATTTTTATAAACTGCATATTTTAAATTTTTATGAAACTAAACACCAACAATTTTGATTTTTTAAAGTTAACTATTTCATGATACCAAATATAAAAATTTTAATAACAAGTTTAGGCTTTTCTTCAAATTTCCTTTGATGGAAGTGTTGAAAACAGTGTTGTTGTAATAATATAATTTAAGGGTGAGTCGATTAATGACACTAAACAACACTTTTAAATTTTCCCGGAGCATATTTCGGAAGCTGCTTTCCTCCAGTGTCAACCGGACATTGACTGGTCAAAATTCAAAAATCCATGTCAAAATTCAATTTCGACATCCCCAAATAGATCTGTTCAGCAAGTTCCTCGAACGGCCACCAGAGGAGACGTCTAACAAAATATCTCCAGGTACACCACTGAGAACCAGTCAATGTCCGGTTGACAATGGAGGAAAGTAGCCTCTGAAACATGTTCCAGGAAATTTAAAAGTAAGTGTTAAATAACACCTGAAGCTTTCTTGGTGACAAATGTGCTCAATTTCTTCTTGGGCAGCAAGCCAGGTAAAAAGACGATTAGAAATCTGTCAATTTAAGAAGCACAGATTGATACAGCTTGATAATCAAGTTAAGTAGTTACGTTTCTTTGACCCAATTACGCCATCTCCTGACCTGGCATTTAATTTACTGAAAACAGTCTTTTGTTCAGTAATGCGAATTTTGATAGTGTGTTGTCTTTGTTTATATTTGTGTTATATTCAGTATTTCATTTGTGGTTATAAAATTTAATAAATATCCTGATGATGGGAGCGGTGCACACTCCCGAAACGTCGGTTTCTAATCGTCTTTTCACCTGACTTGCTGCCCAAGAAGAAATTGAGCAAAAGTAAGTGTTGTTTAGTGTCATTAATCGACTCACCCTTAAATTTAATTTTCTTTAAATGTTCATACTGTATTTTCATCAAATTTTCTTAATCATTATAGATTCTGCCACTTACAGCAGACTGAAAGAAAATTAAATGTTATTTAACAGTGAATTTCATTACTGGTGTTATATCAGAGCAACAAGCTATAATAGACAATTTTATTTTCACAGGCTGCAAGTCCAGTGTGCACAGAGCTGGAGACTATTGTCCTTGACTGGTTTGGTAAGTATATATTTACTTACTAACAATCATTACAAATTCTCAAAAAACAAGAAACTAATTTCACTAAAAGAGTAGGACGTTGAAAATATGATGTTTAGAAAAACTTCATTCAAACCACTGCTTTCTAGTCAGGTACAAAGTGTTACATGTTTGTAAATATTATTGTATTTATTTTATGTATATACAAATTGACGATCCATGTAAAAGGCTTTACAGTTGGAGATAAATAAACATCAAACATCAAACTAAAATCAATTTAGAATTCTTTACCAATAAGAGACAATCAAAGATAATCAAAAATAATTTTCTGTTTTGGCCTTTAAAACACACAATATTCTGAAAAGTAAAATCACATATAAGGCTTACAGAAGAATACTACCAAAATGCAATTAATTAGTTAATTCTTTCTTCTGCAGGAAAAGCTATTGGTCTGCCAGATGAATTCATTGCCTCTGCACCAGGAAGTAAAGGAGGTGGAGTTTTGCAGGTAAATTTAATTAGTTTATAAATAACAAGATGTATCATAAGCATTTAATGAAAAGTGACTACTGCTATAGTCCTTCATTGCATACATGGGTTGGTGAAATTCAAATATTTATAGTGCAGAGTCATCAAGATAAGCGGCTAACAAAAAGCTCCTTGTTGATGCTTTTACCATCTGTCATGTTCATAACAACCAACTCAGTTTTTGCACTACTTGTTTATTATTTGCAAGTGTTTAATTGGCATATGTGAAAACGTTTTCATTCACTAAGTAGCTGTCTGCCTTAATGGTTTTCACTGCCTCTGATATGTAGTTGCTAAAGGGAAAAATCCAGAATCTTCCTATGAAAAAATTTTCGATGCAAAGAGTAGTTTGTAGTAGTTGGATTTTCTTGAAAATATTCATCACATCTTTGCAAGATGCTGCATTAAAACTAAACAACTTTTCATTTTTAAATGATACTGTTTAAATACATGAGAATACATAACTGAACTTTTTATAAAAATGTGTTGCTTGTTTGGATTTAGGGTATAGCATTTTTGGTTGGAAGGATAAAGTAAAAACTGAAGATAAATATACTTCCTTCTGTACAAAATAGATTTACCAAACTGTATGCTGATGTTGATATTTGGTGTTGCAGTCCTCAGCAAGTGAGTGTATATTGGTGTCCATGTTGGCTGCCAGAGCCCAGGCAATCCAGACCCTAAAGAAGGAAAACCCTGACATGGAAGACAGTTCCCTTCTACCACGACTTGTTGCTTACTGTTCACAAGAAGCACATTCATGTGTCGAGAAAGCAGCCATGATCTGTCTTGTCAAGTTACGCATACTTGAACCTGATGAGAAATGCAGTCTTCGAGGATACACACTCCAACAGGTAAGTTAGCCCTCAGTGTTAGCTGACTTAAAATCACATTTTCCAAAGCCCTAATTATATACCACTAAAATTTGACTAAGTTATTAATGGCAACACAGTGATGGCCTAAGACAAAAAGGAAGAAATACGCCAAGAAGAAATATAATTCTGGTTAATTCACTTGTCCACAAAAGGCGTGTTGTTATTCTCAATATCTTGAAAGAAATTTGTTTATCTAAGTCAGTTCACTGTGAAAAACATTTCTGCAAATACTAATTAATGATTATATATGTATTAGAAGTAGGGATGGGTCGATACCAGTTTTTCTCTATACTTGATACCAATAGACAATATATTCCATAATAGGACACTAACAGACAAGTGATGTGGGTAAATCTGATAAGTAAGAAATCGCTAAATGTATACCTGAAAATAAAGACAGAATGGGGAAGGGAAACATATATAGACATATGTGATAGATATGAGAGGGAGGGTTTAGCTTGTTAGCTTGGTTAAGGACGGGAGCCATATTGAGAAGGGGTTCACCAAAGCAGTGCATTCTATTTGGAAAGAAAATAAGCTTAGAACATTATGTAGTGGAGTGTAAAGAAATTGAAAACTGGAGGTAATTAATATTGGATAAGAACTGGTATAATAAAGGGGCTTACGTATTAACAATAAAAATGCTTACGTTGAAGAGAGAAAAGAATAAGTGAAGTGGGGAAATTTACTGACAAAATCGAAGAGAAATGGTTGAGAAGGGTAAGGAAGCAAGAGGTAGAGAAACAGAAAACAAAATCAGAACATTAGGTCAAGGTTGTATAAGGGCTAGGATAGAGGTAAACGACCAGGGAGCCAACACCACTATCAGCCCATAATATAAGCAGCGGACAAATTTGTACCTAGATTAGAACTGTAAAACTTGTAATTGAAATTTTAAGATATGGAAGTAAAAATAAATATTATTAAATATTCCATCATATCCAATACTTTGATGCTTGATACCATCATTTCTACTTCTAGTTTCAATACAAAGAGAATGTTGGGAGAGATGTAATGCCAATTAAATTAATTAGGTGCACATATTTAAAGACAGAAAATTTAAAACCATCAGTATTCTTATTTTTAAACTCTACATTATACATTTAAAAGCAAAATGCATTTTTTAAACACTCCACTTTTATCAGTTTTTATTCAAAAGTACTAGCATTTTCACTGTTTCGAGGTCAAGTGTATTTCTTTTCCTGTAACATGAGTACCTTAGTGCTAAAACTGTTGCAGGTGGAATGCATAAATATTTAGTGGCTAATTGCTTTAGTTTTGGAAATTTTCAATTTGTTTTCCTGTAATCTAGTGCACTATAAAGAGGTGACAAATCGTCATTGAGAAATACAGTGATTTCTTCTTGGAAACTGTTAACTGGCAGTGAATCTGACACATGATTATTTTCTTGCATTATGTTACTGTAGAGGTAACACATTCCTAGCAATTTCTTGAGCTTTGCAATGTTCTACTTGTGGCAATATTATTTTGTGATTTTAAAATAAAATAAAAATTGAAGAATCACCACCAAAGTATTGAAAAAGAACCAAGCAAATTTTCTGAAGTATAATTTGATGTCAATACCAAGCAAGTATTAGTCGACAGAGCATTGAGGCATATCAATCTTCAGGCTACCAGCACTATGATCGTCTCTAATCAGATCTCATCTGGTCGATTAGAGGAGTGAAAGATTAGTATGTTGATTTACAGTAAGTTACGAAACACAAATAGAGCGATTGGAAGCTGTGTGTGTCTATAATATGATTTCTTGCGCCTACTGATGTATGACACATTATTATCCAGAAGACATGATTATATCTGAACAGAGAATTCATACATAAGACTCGCCGTGTATGTGCAATAGGCTGAGGAAAACATCTCTGTGTTGTGAATTTTTTTCTATATGATTTCTCGCTTTGCCATGCAGTATTGTGAGTATTGAGATATTGCAAGTATCAAGGACCCATCCCTAATTATAAGTTTATTGCTATGATAATTCTTTTACTATATCTAGGCACTTGCGGAGTTGCCTGATTACTCCTAATTATTTCCCAGATTAAATCAAATAAATGCTACATTTGGATCTTCTCATGTGTGTCAACATTAATGATATGGAGCACCACAAGTCATTAAACAAATATTAACATAAAAGGAATAATATCAAATGAGCTACAACATGATTGTAAAAATGACTGATGTGTTGCATTAACATGATCTCTACTAACTCTTCTAAACTATTCTTACAAAAGATATATACTTCTTGTTAACTGAGATAAACTTTCATTATACATTGCATTATAGGTACATTCAATTAAAATCATGATCTCTAAAGATGAAACACAATACTTTCTCTACTTACTATGGTAACAGAGAAACAAAAATTGTCAACTCCAAATCTTGCAAAAGATGATGCTAACAGATTTCCTTTTTCTTTCATTTTTAGGCCATGGAGGAAGATGTAGCAATGGGTTTATTCCCATTCTTTGTATCAACTACCCTAGGAAGCACATCCTGCTGCTCTTTCGATAATCTGGTTGAAATTGGTCCTGTATGCAGAAGGTTCCCCTCTGTGTGGCTTCATGCTGATGGCGCATATGCTGGAAATGCTTTCATCTGTCCTGAGAATAAACCGCTGATGGCAGGGATCCAATATGTAGACTCATTCAACACCAACCCAAACAAGTGGCTGCTTGTCAACTTTGACTGTTCATCATACTGGGTGCGAAACAGAATAAGACTGACATCTGCTCTCGTCGTGGATCCTCTTTATCTGCAGCACGCAAATTCTGATGAATCTATAGACTACAGACACTGGGGGATACCACTCAGTCGCAGATTCCGGGCACTCAAGCTCTGGTTTGTTTTCCGAAAATATGGCATACAGGGACTTCAGTCTTACATCAGAAATCACTGCCGCCTTGCTAAGCGTTTTGAGCAGCTAGTGAGGACAGATTCACGCTTTGATGTCATCAATGAAGTGAAGGTGAGAACTACTATCATTTAGCTCAATGCTCCTAAATCCTATTAAAAAATTCTAACAGACCATCATACAATTAAATGGATACTCATAAAAACAGGCTAACCGTATTTTATGAAAACAAAGAAAAGTAATCTTCACAAATCACTGAAACAAATTGCCCATAGTTTCTAACATACACAGAAATTAAAGTAAGTATTAATAAAACCATTATAAACAGTTATACAATCTGCATGACCTCCTATCTAAACTGTCAAGTGAGCCAAATTTTGCATGTTTTCAATAAACTATCATAAAATTACAAGGTTTGTATCTCATCACAAACATTTACTTGAGGTTAATCAAATTACACGGGGATGCATTGCAATTCCTGTAGTGAATCGAGAACATATACATATTTTTTAAACTGATGTTAAGTCCATTTTTGCAAGCACCCATCATTTAATAACAAAAGCTTTCTTAACTTAGTACTACTTGTGAAATTATAAGATCATTAATGTAACAATATTTAATGTTTATACAAATATAACAATTTGTAACTTAAAACTTCACTTATCTTACAAGAAATGATGATAATTCTTATAAATTCTCCGGGATCACAATTTCATGTTAACTTATACACAGCTTCAGCCGGAAACAAAGCTGTCGCCATCGTTACGAATGCTAGATGTTGATATGTTTTTGTTAGTACTACAAAAATCTGAAAATAAAGAAAATTTAAAAACAGAATCGACTGCTGGTTTTTCAAAATTCATTAGGCGATGTTTGTTTTTTAAAATAAATATATTTTCCTAAACCATTAAATCTATTGGACCATTTAATTGTTTTAATAATTTCAATTCTGGATTTTTTTTTTTGTGGTTATAAAACAATTATAAGTAGTAAGATTTGGTATATTGCGCAAATTGTTTCACAGGCAATAAAACAGACATTGCAAGGCAAATAAGTTGGTTAATATTTTGTCTTACTAAATACTTGCAGTAAATTTCTCGGCAATCCTGCTCAGCAAATAAAGCAGTGAAAGAATGTCATGTTGTAAACTTAGGAACAACACCCAATGCAGAATGCTCCTGAAATAAATCTAATTTTGTGTTGCTTGTATAGTGTTTGATGAAGCCCATTTAGACACAGTGGTGGCCAGTGCCGAAAAATAACAATGTGCTGCAGGAAAAAGTTTCGAAAAATGAAGTCCATGGACCGATGTTTCTTCATAATATAAACAGAATTTCTACCTCCTTTCTCTATTTCCTCAATTTTTAGATCGTGTATTGATCTCCCTAACAGTTTTATACTAACCCTTTCTTCTAGTGATTGCCTTGAAAAGAGAGTTTTCAGAAGTTCATTAACAGTGTTCAGTTCATTATGTATTGGTTAAAGTTTTCGTAATATTAAATTACTCATACACTGAATAAAGTGAATTTATAACACATTTCACACTCACACACAAAATAAAGAAACTGATATCCACTACTAAATAATGTTTCACAAAGAAATACTTCAGTACAATGCGAGCAAGTGAACCACATGCACTTGTTATGAGGGATTCTCGTTATGGTCGCGGGAATGGAGTATCGTGTCAACATTATAGGTGCATAACAAACAATCTGCCCTGCCATTTAATAACCATTAGGTATTGGATCTGTTTACGTAAGAGGGATGGAATTAGTTTCTAGAACTAAAATATAAAGCAATAATAGATTGTTAAATTATTTTCAATGCATATTCAAGTTCTACAGTGGCCCTGCTTCACCATGCAGCAAATGATCACCACGCAGCACGCTTTTGTGCAAAAATCTAGGGAACTCAGGACATTGGGGAGGCATGAGGGGAAGGTTATACGCATGTGTAATAACTGATTACCGAGCTTGCTGGCTCTCAGCACGTTGACGTCACAGATGCGTTCCATTAGTTGCGCAGGTGCTTTCCATGTATCAAGAGTTCATTACTGGTTGTACTTGATTTCTTATACTTATAATAATGCATTGTTATTTACATGGTCTTTTAAAATTTCTACATTGTGATTTATAAAACAGAAAAGAGCGTGCTGCAGCACTGCAGCACATATGAACGAGCCGCCCCTGTCTAGACATAATGGTCTAAAGATTAATATTTACTCAAATTGCATTGGTTGTACCCCACAAAGGTGCTATACCCATTCCTATGAGAGTTCAATTCATCCAAGGTTATATAGCTTTTAATAGAACTGTTAATTTTAAGCAATATTTATACTAAAAACATGTTAATATGGATTTTTTTAGATGGGCTTGGTATGCTTCCGGTTAAGAGGAACAGATAGACTGAATCAGGATCTTCTAGCTTCAATTAATGCTTCAGGCAAGCTGCACATGATCCCATCGCTAGTAAAAGGACGCTATATAATCCGCTTCTGTGTCGTTGCAGAACATGCCACTGAAGCCGACATAGGTAAGTCAATTGTGTACAGGCAGTTTACACCCAACCATTTAATTTAATCCATCAAAACACCTATAATATGCTGACTTCGTACTTTTACAATAAATTTAAAACATAAAATAAATAAATAAAGGTTTATAATTAAACCAGTAAACTCACAATTATTCATTGGGACCACAACTACAATGGAGATAATGTTCTATTAGGTCATAAACATGAAAAAACAATGAGAATTCTACTATCTACTGCAACATAATGTCTTACAATGTACACTTGATTAAGGCAAACCTATTTCCATATTAAATGAGATTCCTTTTTCATAGTTTTGGGCTAACTTCTTGCCTCTCTTGAACATTGTGACGTAATGCCAATGCTGTAGACAGTAAACTAAGTAGTGTAAACTCTTTCTTGCTGTGTTATGTAGACTCTAGCAGCTTTTATTATCTTCACTCCCTCAGAATATATTATTTTGTAAGATTATCTCACTTGTGTCATGCTCCTTTTAGGACTGCTGACAATATATCAATAATTGCATTGTCAGTCAGTTCTCTTTGTAGATGATGGTTACACACCACTTGGGAATGTTTTCACTTTTTACTGGTTAGTTAGCATGTGCTAATATTCAACTTCCGTAGCGCAGTGTTTTCGTTTGTGGCTCCCGTGCAAAGAGTCCCAAGTTCTTGATTCCTGGCTCTGGGGTTGGAGATTTTAAGTCAGCCCTATCCACGCCTTCACCTCTGTCTAGTACATGTGAAGTGTCCCTTATGCCCAACGTGGTTCAGAGTCCACAGTATAAACTGTAGGTTCTCTCGCCTCACTGTCATCCTATCACCCTATCATTGGAGGTAATGAGCCTGCCCTCTGGGTGCCTCCACCTGAGAAATGGGTCCAGTCATCACATGTGGGGTGAGGTTACCCCGAAGGCCAAGGCTGCCATGAGGGGAGTGTTGGTAACCAATCATATTCAACTTCCTTCACAGTCACTGCCTAGCTCACAATGATACAAAAAATATGTATGTTTAACTTTCAATAATTCCTTCAGTTAACCTAATGACTTGATTAACTGTGGGTCTACATATTAGTTTATTATTAATTTATTAATTATCATCACTATCATCATCATCATCATTGATCCTCTTCTCTGTAATCTGAAGCTCTAGCCTAAAGTTTCAAATACAAAGACATGTTTGTTATCATTACAATGCTTTCAGTCCGGGCTTTAGCTGCAATTTCTTGGCTGCTGGTATCGTGTATATTTTCATAGTTTATGTGAGAGTTTGTTGTCATATATAAATCATATATGCCTACCTTGTAGCGTGGAAGGTAGCGTGCCTGCCTCACGTACAAGAGGTCCCGAGTTCGAATTTCTGTAAGGGTGGGTTACCTGGATAGTTTCTCCCAGGGATTTTCCCTTATCCTGATAGACGAATGTCAGGTAACTCTAAGATCCATGGACCCCGGACTCATTTGAGCATCATTTCACCCATTTCATTCATCGTCTGATACAACTTAACATTGGAGGACGTAAATTACAAAAAAAGAAAAAAAATTAATATATAACAATTCTCGTGCCTAAGTATTAAATAGAATTAACAGACTGAAACATGTGGTCTGAAAATATATCAACTTCTGCCAAAACAACTTCAAATAAACTGATTAGCAAGGACATAGAGAGGAAGAAAAGTGGAATGAGAGCAGAAATGGTTAGAAACAGTACAATGCAGGGCAAGCATTTCCAGTAATATAGCCACATGTTGAACACAGGCTCTGTATTTTTTATTAATGTAAAAAGTATTTTACTTATATTTAATGATATATCTATCTTTTCTTTCCAGATCATGCATGGGAAGTTATTCAGGAACATGCTAATGATCTCCTTGAAATGTACGACATTGAACGTGTTGCTGCTCTTCCGATCAAACCACCAACACCCACTACACCAAAACCTATGCTTCAACGAAAGCTTACAAGGAGGCTGAGCTTTACAAGGAGTGTTTCACGAGAAGTGTTTAAACGCTCTATGTCAAGATCCAGCCTGCATGATGGTGCAACACCTATTATGGTTCCTGAAGATGAAGACAACATTGAACCACAAGAAAATTTTGATGAAGTTTTCAACTCTCTTACAATTCAGGAAGAGAAAGAAGCTAATGCATAAAAATCCTCACAAACAGACTGCATTAAGGGTTTATTTATTCCTATGAACTGAGAGTATCTGCAGTGAATTTACATTACTGGCATATGAACAAATGAAAGGTTTATTGTGAACAGAATACTGCTTAAAAAATATCTGAAAGCCTTAGAATCTAGTCATTTTCAACATAAATATGCATATAGTTGACATATAAAAGTATCGCCCTTTTGAAGAAGTACACAACAGAAATTTAAGGGAAAATTATCTATAGAGGCCTGATCAGTCTTTCCAATACTACCAACTCTTTACTCTTATAACAAAATTTTCCATACCACACAGTTGTCTAAAAGTAAAGAGCATGTTTGTGTACAAATCGGTTGGTCATGATCTCACGATTGTTTGCTTCTAAGGTTTACAGAACAAGCTCAGTTGTTTTTTCTTTTTCCCTTAAGTTTTGTGGCATATGTAAATATTTTCTTTGGGAATAGAGATACAGGAAATAGAATATATGAGTTATGCCAGTAGTTCTGATAAAAGGCACACCAGTAATATAATTTGACGTCAACAGTGCCCTTTGTATTTATTGTAATAAGTGTCCTGTAGATGGAAATCACTGCAGTTAATTTATTATTGTGTATATGTGAGTAAAATAGGATGTGTTCTCTTTATGGATGAAATATCAATCAGTATTCTTTATTACAGCCAAAGTTGCTTGTTCTTTTTTGTAAATATTTACATAAGTTATATAATAAAACTACTTTCATAAATTGGTCAGTATTACTGTAAAGTTGTAGTACCTACAGCTCCACTTCCTCTTTCTCTTCCCATTCCTTTCACATTCATACAATATTAGCAAAATCAGCAGAATTATTAAATTATAGATGAGTCGTATTTATTACATATTCAGCAGAATTGTTCTTTTTTTGAGAGTGGGGGACTTGGAATAAATAAAATTGTATACATCTGGTCTAATATTACATTCAATTTTTAATTTCTCTATCGCATATCTAGTAGGCATAGAAGATATTACATTAACCCAAAAATTTAAAATAATCATTTCATCAAACACATATGTTTTGAGCCCATCTGAATAAAAAACTAAATTTTGGGGAAAAAATGTATAACTGTAAACAGAAGTTTGATAACTATCAAATTTGGCAGTTCAGTATCTTCCACAGATCGAACTCAAAAGATTTTCAAGAAAATCTCTTGGCTGTAAGAGAAAATATAAAATAGGTAGGAAATAGAGTCAACATGAAAAATTCGATGCCACGGCCGGGATTTGAACCACGGATATCCTGGTTTCCATCCAGTCGCTCTTACCCATTGAGCTACCACGGCCACCTTGCCGTCATGACATTAAATTCTCCAATTGACTCGTATATTTCCCCGGCAGACCACTAGGGGCTCTCGCATTCGAGATACACCATTTGTGGCGACTTACTATTGTAAGTACTTAAGTCCCAGGCTTCATTATTTAACTCTTATTATTTTACAAATGAAATGGAGAATTTCATATCATGACGGCAAGGTGGCCATGGTAGCTCAATGGGTAAGAGTAACTGGACGGAAACCAGGATATCCGTGGTTCAAATCCCGGCCATGGCATTGAATTTTTCATGTTGACTCTATCTATCAAAAACCTTAGCCTACATATGGCTAGTATGAAGAAATTATTAATTTCCATCAATTAACTAAAATAGGTAAAAATGCTTCAACGTTTTCTATTTTCTCAGAAAAGGTTCTAATGAAACTGTTGACCACTTTTCAACTCTTAATGCACACTATCAGGACATATTAAATGATTCTGCAATAAATTAAGAAGATGGAAATAAGAGAAAAAGGATTGGGGATACACATTATTTTTCATTGTTGCAGCTGCTGATAGAATGAGATGTGCATTTTCATTGTAGGGAGCAATTTTGTTTTGGTAAAGTAAAAGAAAGTGGATTTGCACACACACAATATTATTTTCCACTGATAAAGATGTGTTTCAGTTCTGTGTTTATTGGAAGTAAACTGGAATCAACCGCAAGTCGTATCTCATTATAATAAAATGCGCTCTAGAAGATATTGAAAAGCTAATGTATAAGAAAAAAGGGGATTATGGACTGTTGAAAAAAAGGGACAAGTACCAAAACGAGGGAGAGGGAAGTTGCTACAAAAATGTCACCTTTCTCAGATAGAGAAAATCTCATGCTGTGGTATCTTTCTACAGAGCCTTATTTACCTTTAGAGAAAAGGTGTGCACCTAAAAGTACTAACCCTGATGATAAGGCACCTGCTGCGCCTCCTACTGTTAGCCCTTCGGCTTCTCTAGTCTCACTGCTTCCTATGGGACATAACCATCTTTCGCTTCTCCGGGCCCAAATGACCTTGTTGTCGACAGGCCCTAAAACACCACACACACACACTCTGCTTCTCCGCTGTGCAAGAGAACTGAGTTGATGAATAAACTGCGCCGCCAGAGCCGAACTAAAACCCTTAGCTTATGTTAGAAATGTTGACATTCTGCTCTCAAATATATCTCATAAAAATGCAGTGATTTCTTACACGCACGCACGCACACACTCACGCACGCACGTGCACCCACACCCACACACCCCCACCCACCCACCCCCACCCCCACACTTACACCCACACCCACACACACACACAATATCAAGATAGCAAAAGCCTACTGCACAATCTCATAGGATGCCTCCTGTGTTATAGCAGGAGTACAGCCTATAACAATAACCATAAAAGGGAAAGCAGACCTATACAAGACACTGAAAACAAAAGAAGACTATGACTCACCAATGGAACTTAATAAATGGAACCATCCAACTCAAACAGTTAAAATCAAAAGCCTGCCTCGGTAGCGTGGTGGTAGCATGTCTGCCTCACGTTCAAGAGGTCCCGAGTTCGAATCTCGGTCAGGGTGAGTTACCTGGATAAGGTTTTTTCTGAGGTTTTCCCTTATCCTGATAGACGAATGTCGGGTAACTTAAGCTCTATGGACCCCGGACTCATTTGAGCATCATTTCACCAATTTCATCCATCGTCCGACATGACTTAACGTTGGAGGACGTAAATTACAAAAAAAAAAAAAAAATGACAGAAGATGCAGACACCGCTACCTACTTCAACGTCTACACGGATGGCAGCAAGATAGCAAACAAAGTTGGAGCAGCAGTAGCAATTTTCAAAGGAGCAAACCTAATCAAATCACTAAAATTCAAGTTGAACCAAAATTGCTCTAATAATCAAGCCGAACAGATAGCCATCCTAAAAGCTATGACAGAAATCAATAAACTAAATGTAGCAGAACTACAGAAGACAATTACAGTCCATACGACAGTCAAGTAACCCTGTCACTTCTCGAGTACAATAAGAAACATAATTCCATAACAACAGATATACACAGTATTCTAGCAGCACTTAGTCAACAAAATTGGAAAATATACTTCAAGTGGGTAAAAGCACACATCGGCATTCCTGGAACTGAACTAGCAGACAAGTTAGCAAAGCAAGCAGGGGAAGAAACAGGAATAGAAACAGTTTACAACAGGATACCAAAATCTACAATCGAACCAGAAATTAGAGAAAAGGGAATACATGATTGGCAGAATAGATGGAACAACTTAACTAAAGGAGCAATAACAAGGAGTTTCTTCCCCTCCATTAGAGAGACTCTCGAGGTGAATCTGTCACTCACGCAGTGTTTTACAGCTCTAACTACAGGATACGGAAAATCCAATTCATACAAACACAGATTCCACATCGCAGATAACCCTACATGTTCATGCAACACAAGACACCAAACAGTACGTCATATAATATATGAATGCCCAGAAGTACTACAACAAAGAAACACATTAAGAGACGACATTAGGAAAAAAGAAGGAAGCTGGCCAACGACGACACACAGCTTGTATCCAAATATCTGAGAGACTTCCAACAATTCTGCAAGTCAATAGGACTGTGAAGTGATGTGCAGGGCAGTGTAAAAACGAAGAGTTAAATTTGTGACATTGAGAGTGACATCTACATTGTTTAAAAGAACAATAATAGGAACTACAAGGACATAAAAAAGACTGAATCAAGAAACAAATTGAGCACCAAAGAATACAAAGCATGTATTATTACTTGTAATGGGGCATGCTGTTATTAAATCTTTAAAAAGAAAACACACGCACGCACACAAATATATATCATTACAGTGTAATTTATAAAAGAAGATACATGATCACTGTCAAACAAGGGACATGGAGGGTAAGAGGGGAAGTCGTTGCTATGAAAACCTAAACAAAGGTTGCAACATTGGTACGCTGGTTAATCACCTATTTCTCAAGTCAGTTATTGTTACTTGTGTGCAGAAAACAGAATTTTCTTGAGCATTCAGTTGAGTTGTGTGTTGTTAGCCTACTTTCTTAAAACACTGTTAAACATTGTTATGGAAGCAAGACTTACTGGCAGTGGGTTTAGAGGTAGACTGAGGAGTCATGGTCCAAGACGCTTACGGTCGGGGTAGATATAACATTGTACAACCAAGCTAGAGAATTTATCTGTTGTCTTAGGGAGTTCTTTGAACAGGAAGAAGAGAATATGCTTCTTCACAATGAATCGCTCATTCCTTTCAACCAAGTAAGAAAATCGACTGGCTGTGTCCTTAAAGTAACTGACATGACTGTTTCTAAAAAGTGTAAAGAGAAGCAGCTATAGCCAGGTCCATCAGGAATTGTAACTTCTGGGATACAAAGACCAAGAGCATCTCAACTTTTCAACTGGATGCCATAAGAAGGCACATCAATCACTATTACACCCAAAGAAGCATCCTGCCACATGTAAGCTTCTTTCTTGTTTTAAAGAAGGAGAGCTATTTGAAGGAGGCCTTAGCTCTTTGAATAAAGTCCTCCATTATCTGAGATTTGAGTTAAAAAAATAAATAACAGAAAATGATACTTGAAAGATCATATATTGTATCACTAATGGTTTTTTTTTTTAAGAGAAATGCTGAGTAAGAATTGCATGAAATATTGTGGTTGAATGAAACCTGGGTAAAATGCCTGCCATGCTGTGTCAAAGGACTGAACTGACGGCACACTTGAAAGTGCCACAAAAGGACCTTTAGAAAAAGCTGACAGCTTTATTATTGGTCAAGCCGGCACATTGCATGGTTTTGTTGATGACGCCCTCCTGCTCTTCAGATAAAAAAAACTGGGAACTATAGCCATGAACTCTTGTGGGTCAAAATTCCGGCACGCCGGCGGCGCTGATATGATCATCTCAGTTCACAGAGTCGTTAATAAATCATTTTAAATATTACGTTTGTTAATACAGATTAAATATGCATGTTTTCCCTGATATTGTCGCGGCAACGGGCATAAAAGGTTTAGGCGCAAATGGATAACAGACGGATAGTGTTTCACGGAGATAAAGAGCTTGCATAAGCAGATAAACATAGCGCCGGGAATAAAGGTCTGCCGAAACAAACAAACTGAGATAAATGGAAATTTCTGGTGACATCTTGATTCGGTTTCTTTATTGTTCTGGAACAGTCTGGAATTATCAGATGAGGTATTTAAGGGAGCGACGACTCGCCAAGAGTGAGTTGTAAACAGAGAGGAGTAAACAGCTGTAGAGTGTTGTAACGAGAGCTGGTGTAAAGTGATCTAATCAGAAGGCTGTTTGGTCATCGGCCTTGGTAGACTGTATGTGTCGTAATGCTGTTACGTCAGAATTGATCAGAGTGTATTTCTACGAAAATAAAGAACATCTGGAATATCTGCAACTCCGACTTTTAATTCTACTAACCCACAAAGTCACAATATAAACTCGAGCGCTTGTTTATATGTTTCTTGTACTGAGAGGGTAAAGAAAGGGATATACGTAACTTTGCTTCTCGGCTACATTGCAGCTCTCCACATGGAAACACAGATGACCTTCACGTATCTTTTCATAATTGCACATGCGCTGTTAATCGCAGCTAAACCCAATAGCCGAAGTATTTGGCCGAAAATGTTTATAATAATGCCGGAATTTCGACGAACTTAACGTGAATTAAGAAATGCTCTAAAACCAAGGATGCACTTAACATAAGAGATGACTCGTGATTGGTAGTTGCGTTTCATACTTCACCATACTGCTTCACGCCGATTGGCGGCCGCCTCAGTAGCTTGGTGGCAGCGTGTCTGCCACACATTCAACAGGTTCTGAGTTCGAATCTCGGTTCAGGTGAGTTAACTTGGTTTTATCCGGGTTTTTCATTTATGCTAAAAGATAAATGTTGGGTAACTCTTAAGTTCTATGAACCCTAGGCTCACTTGAGCTCATTTTATTCATTTCATTCATGAAAACATTTGGAGGTTTTTCCTTATCCTAAAGTTGAATGTCAGATAACTATAAGCTCTATGCACCCGCAATTGTTTGAACATCATTTCATTCATCGTACGATATGATGAGAACGTAAATTTAAAAGAAAACAACGATTGGTTCTAATTACCAATCGTAACGTAACGGGAAGAAAACTATATACATTACTTAAGAAAGAAAATGTAGTTAAAACCAATTGAAAATAACCTCCGTCAGGAGTATTTATATATTATTATACTATCTTAACTTTTATATTACCTCCTTCATTAGAAATTAAAATGTCAGATGTCTGACCTCACACATTATGTGAACAGGCAGGATAAGATGGTTTGCTCAGGCTGTCAGAAAAACACGCATTTTTCAGTCTTATTATTTGAAAAGTGTTCGGCATCCAATTAAAAACATCGCACAACATATGATTAGGTACTCTAAATTGATGTAATGTGCAAACTATCTGAAATAATGAAACACTACTGAACTTTACTCACCCTATGCAGCTGGCTGGCATTTCATTAGTAAAATCTTGCGTTGAGACCGAGATGTACATGGCTCCACTACTCTTAATGATTCAATTTAATAATACAGATTCCACAAATCAAACAAAATCAATAATACAGAAACATTTCAGTAATAATAAAACTTGAAATTAATTCAACACACAAGCAGAACAAAGTAAGCGGGAATCGAAACAAAAACAATTGCTGATGGATAGAGTCAACATGAAAAATTCAATGCCATGGCCGGGATTTGAACCACGGATCTACAGTAGATCCGTGGTTCAAATCCCGGCCATGGCATTGAATTTTTCATGTTGACTCTATCCATCAAATATCTTAGCCTATATACGGCTAGTGTGGAGAAATGATTAATTTCCATCAATTAACTAAAAACAATTGCGTTATGTAAATTTGGACTGCCACTGGACTGCGCCTTGTCGCTTGCTCTTGATTCGAATTTCAGACGTCAGAGAAGTCGATAGCTAAGAGGTCGTTTGTGCAAAACTCAGCCCCAACGATTAATCGTTTTAGTCAAAATTAATTTCCTTGTGAATTAACATGAGGTAACAAAGAGGAACTACGTTCATAACTAGTAGACAAAGTCATTCATTCTATCCAACATTTCGATACCGAGGTGTCCGCAGATGGTAGCATGTCTGTCACACGTTCAAGAGGTCCCGAGTTCGAATCTCGGTCACGGTGAGTTGCCTGGATAAGATTTTTCCGGGGTTTTCCCTTATCCTCAAAGACGAATGTCGGATAAATCTAAGCTCTATGGACTCTAGGCTCATTTGAGCATCACTTCAACCATTTCACTCGCCGTCCGATTTGACTTGACGTTGGAGGACATAAATAACAAACAAAAATACCGAGGTTATAACGAAATTCATGTTTTGATGTCCCCTGAATAAAAACAACGTTTTTTAGAAAACTCCGACGAAAAGTCGAATAAATATGAAACGTGGCCTTTATGTTCAATTCCTTCAAAGATGCAACATTCCTTCAATATTCAAAAATAGTTATAATTATTTCGATTAAAATGTCATATACCCACAGATATACATTACAAATAAAATGCATACTTCTCTTGAATTTTCTGGGTTTGCCTATGAAGTTGCCTTCATTCCAAGGCAATTTTGTGTAATGTGTATACCAGAACAGACACAACCATGTAGATTTTAAAACAAAATTTACTACAAAGAGCTCTCTTTTGTTATTTTGATCCAACTGTAATCCTAACAAATTTACATAGTTTACATACTCAATTTGGTTCTCATGAATTGCGAGTTGTATCATCATCAAAGTGTGACATGCTGGAGAACATTAAATAAAAATATAACACTTTTTCACATAGTTCTGTTAAAATAATAAGTTTTTGGCCTACAGCTGTTTTTATCACATTGTTACCGCACTTTTAAGAAATGAACTATATTAACTTTCACACATTTACATAATAATTTATGCAATGCTGTTCACAAAATGTTACATCTTTTTAGAGCTTTGGTGATACATTAATGTATCCATAAAATGATTCATTTTTAAAAAGAATTATTATTTCAATGACTTCTTGCTTTGTTGCATTCAGAATGATAGCTAATTAACCAAAGAATAGTAAATTAATTAAATAATTTACATAAAAATGATCATTAAATATTTTTGACACTAAAACAAAGATTTTCAAATGCCAAGGGTCCTAAACAATTAGTGCAAAATTATTGGGCTGCAATGTTTTTGTATATTAGAAATGAAGATGTAACAGAATTTTATATTTTTATTTTTATTATAAGTTTTATACATCTTCCGATAGCCGTTCTCCATTCTGTGTCGTCATTCTACATTCCAGTTCCTCATGCCTATGTGATGTTATCCTCCAGTAAGCTCCTGTAAGAATAGTTTGCATACCTACTAATAAATAATAGAGGGTACACAGTCATGCGAATGTAGCATGTCAACATTTGTTTATAACTCTATAGTATAAGAAAGTTATATGTACAAATTCTGTAAGAAAATTGAAAAGAAAACTATTTCTAATCAGTTTTTAACACTCCATCACTTACATTTTTATGTAAGGGTTCGTAAGACACACCGTGGGTAACTTGGAGGAGAGGGGTTGGCGGACCACCGCGGTTCCTAAGTCTTTTAGCGACCTTCCACACGTCCCCATTTTCGAGGTTCATGCGGGATGTCTCCTCCCACGTTTGCAATCTATGCTCGCGTAGTCGGAGACGAACCTCTCGGCGTAAACGCCCTAGAAGCGCCCTATTATGGGGCGTGCGGTGTCGCTGGTATAGTCTGCGAGCCGCCCAAAATCGACCGATCAGAGGAAGGATGTCCAAAGGGAGATGTTGGGATGAAGTGTGGCTGGGGAGTGGACAGTAAGGTTGCGGACAGTTCGCGTAACAATAGAGGGAAGGATGAGACTGCAGCCTCAAGGGAGGGGATATCTGAGATGATCGGGTTGGGTGGGATGGATTCATTGAGACAGATCCTAACGCAGTCCCAGTCGACGTCCCGATATTGAACGGGAACGTCATGACTGACAACCCGGGAGTTTCCTTCAGCTAGAATTAGGTTATGATCTAAGTGAAGTGTGTTTAATGAAGTGAAATATGGTATGAGAAGTGCTTCATTATCGCGAAGTCGATGACGAAAGGACGTCCTCGACCCCTCGGATAAGAGGGTTGCCAGGGGCCCTCCACTCTGAGGAGAGGGTCCGCATCAACCATGGGAATGTCGGTGCCTCTTCTATCTCTCCAAGGGACACTGTGCCAACGCTGATGCTTGGCATTTAGGTCCCCGGCTAGAATGACATTAGACCGAACTAGGTCTCCGACCTCGTTCAGGTTCGCGATCTGGAACGCGAGTGGTATAGTGGATCAGCGAGACGAGCTACTTCAGTTCGTAAGATCATCCGTCTTGGACCTCATCTTGGTTTCGGAAACACATCTCCGTCCCAATGACACCTTCCATCTGCCTCAGGTCGGATCGTATGGTTCGCCGAGGAGGTGACACAGCGATCTTCCTGAGGAAAAGTGTGGTCCACAAACCTGTCCAGCTCCCTTCGTTGCAATCCCTCGAAGCCACGGCCGCCTGCGTTAACCTCGGTGGTTCTGAAGTTCTGATAGTTTCAGCCAATCACCCACCCCGAAGGCAGTTCGTAGTTAACGATTACCTTTCCATTCTTGCCTAATGAAGTTAAATTGTAAGCTGTTATCTTCAGTGCTCTAAATATGTTAAGTGAATACAAACAAAGAAGCTTCATTAAAATTCAAATTGTATGAGATATTACTGCTTGACAATACCATACAGAATTATTGGAAGCTTTGGTAGACAGACTTAACATATCGTACTGTAGCTAGGTAGGTGAATGCATTTCGTACAGGATGGGAAGACATTTATCAAAAACATGGAGCTGGCAGACTGCAATTAGCAACTGATGATGTGCATGTGAATGCTGTTAGAGCACTGCTGGAAGGCCATCGTTATTGGACTTGTATTGAACTAGCAAGGGAAGTTGCAATTGCTCCTGGTACATACAATTCTCCACATATTAATAAGTTAAAGATGAGAAAAATCTGCGCTCGATGGGTTCCGCACAATCTTACAGGGAAACAATGTGGTAGAGGATGGAAACAGCGAGATTACACTTTGAACGCTATGAACATGAAGGCGAGCGTTTTCTTCGACGTATCATAACATTAGATGAAACCTGGGTTTGATGCTACCAATCAAAGTTAAAGAGACAAATCAGTGACAGTACATTGATTCACCATGGCCAAAGACAAGAACAGCATCCACTTAAAGTCATGTTCATTGTTGCTTATAATTTTGACGGTGTTATTAATCATTCAGTTCCTCAAGGAAATCGTGTGAATAGTGCATATTACAGTCACTTTATGGAACATCATTTACGACCAGCGGTGTGTGGTGAATGTCCAAATCTGCTGAATTCTCATCCCATTGTATTACATGATGGTGCTTGCTCTCACATATCTGCCCCTATTGTTAATTTACTTCGCAGATGGAACTGGGAAATTCTGGAGCATCCTCCATACTCCCCAGATATGAGCCCATGTGAATTCGACCGTTTTGTGAAAATGACATTAACACTTAGAGTTCACTTTAGAACCAGACAGGCAAATTACAGCAGAATTAGTGTAGTCTGTTCCAATATTAGGACAAGATGCTGTGGATGGCATCCATCGGCTCCCTGATGTGTGGAGGCAAGTTCATGTTGGAGATTACTTCTGAGCACTGCAATAATGTGACTGCTCCAAAAATGTTTTGGTGTTAATTCAAATGTCACTAATTATTGAATGACCTAAGTAAAATGGTATTTTATTTGTATTATGAAAACTATTCAAGCTAAAAAAATATGAGCTTTTAAGGTGGCGTTAGAAACATTAATCCCTACCTTCCTTTCGGATCAGTTTTTGTGAACTTCTAATATGTGTCTTAGTGAAAATAGTATTTACTAGAACCAGATTCACTTGGCATTCCAGGACAATCATCATCCCATTTGAAAGTAACAATAAGCCTGTTGTATTCCCCTATTCCCATTGTATTGTGACTTTGTGGGTTCGTGAAATGAAAAGTCCGATTGTACCACTCAAAAATGTTCTTTATTTCCACCGACTTACAGTTCAACACTTGCCAATTACACAGAATTACCTAATACATACAATTACGATTCACCAGTTCGTCCGTTACAGTTCCACTTGCACTCGTAATTACGTAAACTCCTCCGACGAACGTACGCAGTCCGTCCCCTCACTGGGCGCTCCTCACAGCTCGCCAAGAACTGACTTCCTCCGGCCCGGCGCGTCGCTTATATAAGACCAGCTGGCCAATCTAGAAGTTTCCGGATTAGACGAAACACCCCGCACGTTCGAGAACCTAGTAGGAGGGTAAAGAGACGGCACAGTGGCCCGCAATCTCTCTCCTAATCATCCCTTCAGTTAGTGACAGGAGACAAATGGGGTGGGTGTGGCGCGGCCTCTGGTCCCTTACTCAGCTGTCGTTTGTTGTGCTTCCCGATAATTGGGTGACACTGCTCCCTCCTCAAAGCTGGTCGTCCCGAACAGCACCATCGTAGCGGGCTAGACGATCCAGGTCTACCACCAACATCTTCCCTCGGGAAACCTTCTGGATGCGGTAGACCACGTCGTTAATCCTCTTCACCACCCGGTACGGTCCTTCTGGACAGGGTCTTCGGGACATGGCGTCAGCGTTACCGTGGCTTTTTCCTCTACGATGTTCCGAGGTGAGGTCGTACTCCAGCAGCCTCTGGACCCAACGTGCTGTCTGGCCTTCCAGGTTCCTAAAGCTCAATAGCCAGGTTAGGGCAGAATGGTCAGTCCTCAGGTGGAATGACTGACCGTACAGGTACTTGTGGAAGTGCTCTATGGTCTTTACTACCGCCAGTAACTCCCGTCGGGTGACGCAGTAGTTCTTCTCTGCCTTGGATGGCGTCTTGCTGTAGTAGGCTATCACCCGCTCATGGCCGTCCTGGATCTGCGATAGGATACCTCCAATGCAATGGTCGCTGGCGTCGGTGTCCACAATGAAGACGCCACCCGCTTGTGGAACTCCCAAAATTGGAGCACTGCACAGGGTGTTCTTCAGGTGCTGGAAAGCGTTTTCGGCGTCCTCCGTCCACACATAAGGCCGGTGTTCCTGTCAGGCGGGTGAGGGGTTTTGCGATGTTGTAGAACCCCTTTATGAAGCGGCGGTAATAACTGCATAGCCCCAGGAAACTGCGCAACTCTTTCTTATCCTTTGGGCGAGGCCAATCTCTCACAGCCTGTGTCTTCTCCGGGTCTATGGCCACTCCGGTTGCTGAGACTATGTGGTCCAAGTAGTTCACTTCCTTGCGGAGGAGCTGGCACTTCTTCGCGTTCAGCTTCAAGTTGGTCGCCTGCAGTCTCTGTAGCACCTTACTCAGATTCTCGAGATGGTCTACAAAAGTCTTACTGATGATGATGTCGTCCAGGTATAGCAGGCAGCCGTCGTAAGTCAGTCCTCTCATCACTGACTCCATGAGGCGTTGGAAGGTAGCTGGTGCGTTGCAGAGGCCAAAGGGCATAACCGTGAACTGCCAGAGCCCTTGGCCTGTCGAAAATGCGATCTTCTCCTTGTCTCTTGGGTCTAGAGCTACCTGCCAGTAGCCCGACTTCAGGTCCAGGGTCGAGAACCACTGTGCACCAGCTAGCGTGTCCAAGGTGTCGTCAATCCTGGGTAAGGGGAAACAGTCCTTCCGGGTGTGACAGGAGACAAATGGGGTGGGTGTGGCACGGCCTCTGGTCCCTTACTCAGCTGTCGTTTGTTGTGCTTCCCGATAATTGGGTGACAGTATCTACAAGGAAATATGTAAAAGAACCACTTTTACAAGAATGACTAAAGAAAAACATGTGAGCACAACAGATTTGTTTGTTTTTTGTTTGTTTGTAATTAGAATCTGTCTTGGTACATTTTCCAAGTTAGATGTTTGATAATGCTATTTTATTGTTACCTTCAAAGGGATATGCAATCTCTATTACTAGCAGATATTGCAATTATACCAGATGAATTGTTTCTAAACGGTGCTATCTGTAAAAACCTTACATGTTGGCAGTTTTCATTGCCTGTGATAAAACCACTTCCTTTCTTGTAGTTTGATCTATGCTTTAGTTGACCTTGTTAAAGTATCTCTTGTTTTTTTTTCTATTTTCTTTATTAAACGTCCCTTAACCAGGTAGGCAATATTGGAATACTAATGGAACTGGGGTAATGGTCAGATGAACCCACAGACCATAGAACTCAAGAGCAACACATTCATCAAGGGAATACTCTAGAAAATAACTTTATCCTGGAAATTCACCCTAATCAAGATTCGAACTTGGAAGAATTATAATATGACCAGACATATTATCCATGTTGTAGCAACAATTTTAAATTTATAACTATTTTACTGAAGATAGTTGAACTCCTGATTTACCTTTTAATTACTTAATCATGATCATCCTTAAGAGAGAAATCTCCTTTAAGAACTTAAGTAGTACAGGGTTCTTCCTTTAAAACCTAATGGAACACACAGCATTTTGCCTCTTCTATGACCTTGGTGGATTCCGCAACTACTGGCTGCCATTATGCAAGGGGCTAGCGATGTGCACTCAACTCAGCAGTATTGTACTGGCCACCAAAATGAACAGGTGCTTGACTCTAGAGCAATGCAAAGTCATGAGTTAAGTTATTATAAATGGGAATCACCAAGCTGTGTTCGCACAGAGTATAATCAAATATTCCCTTGTGAAGTGCCTCCTTCCAGATTTACAATTCAAGAGATTGCGAAGAAATTCAAAATCACTGGTTCTGTAGCAAACAAAAGCAAAAGAATAAACGTAGCGTAAGCAGAGGAAAAGTTAGATGACACAGGTGCATGTTTTGAACATTCACCAACTAAATCCATCCCAAAATTATCACAACAGGTGAAAATTTCAGGTCTTCTACACATAGAGCAACTAAATTATTAAAACTAAAACCATATAAGTGTACAAGTGCATATGCTTTAAAACAAGGTGACCCAGTATCATGAATGCATTATTATGAATGGTTTCTTTCATCAATGAATGACAGCTGAATTGATCCACAGCTTATTTTCCGATGAGGCGTGGATCCACCTCAGTGATCATGTCAGCACTAACAGTCAATATATTGATATTTCAATTCCTTTCTTGGAAGTGTTGAAAACAGTGTTGTTATGATAAATTAACTTTAAAGAGAGTCTCGACTCTCTTTAAAGTTAATATTGATATTTATTTGTACAGTTTCTATTACAGTTTCATTACGATAACTTTAACATCGAACATGAACTATTATACATCCTGTACAAATACATGAAATTGCTGACCTAAGATTTACTCATTGACTCAGGTTCCCTGGCCATAATCCTTTGGTTTTGCTGAGCAGCTTGGTGTCATTTCTTTTTGACCTTCACTTCTTTTGCCCTAATCCACTTTTCCCTTAACCTATATAAGAATTCTCCTATACATTCATTTTTCTTTTCACTCATCCCCGTTAACATGCATAATGCCACTACCTCTGCTCACACTGTTCCATTTCTTATCCCATATTTTTCTCCTGTAATTTGTTAACTCCTTACATTCTATCAGGTAATGAACAGTGCTCTCTTCATCTCCACAAAATTCACATATCCCTACCTCATTACTTCTCAACCCTTTTAGATATATTATTCCTACTCTCATCCATGCTATGCCTTCTCTTCCAGTTTTGTCACATTGATCTATATATTTTTCCCTACTCCATTCTGTCTTTAATTGCTTATAGAGTTTCAAAGATTACTTTTCTTCTATACTTTGCCATATCTCCTGCCTATCTATATCTTGTACTCTAGTTCTCACTTCCTTCCAAAAACCACTATGATTTGACTCCTCTGCTCTCCATAAATCTCCCATGCCTATCTTCAATACTATTGTTTCCAATTCCAACCACCAACTATGTGTTCTTAATGCTTTAACAGACGATATAAGTAATACTTGATTAGCAGAGAATGGTCATTTCCAGCATCTTCTATAAGAATGTTATACATGCTTTTCATGCTGTGTTTATGTAGGAGCAAAGCTGGCTGTGGCACTCAATTACCCACATGCAAAATGATATGTGCTCATTAAGTTTTAAATGGAGAACCCTGTAATTCATAGCAAACTGCTCTTTGAAGTGTATGCATGTCCGTATTAATTTATTAATGACATAAGAATGTGTATGTTAAAAGTAAATATTCTGATACATTGTTATAAAATTCCTAGTATTATTTTATAAATACTTACATGCCTGATATTCTGTAATTGACAAAACTGATTTGATAATGTCAATAATAATAATAATAATAATAATAATAATAATAATAATAATAATAATAATAATAATAATAATAATAATAATAATAATAATAATAATAACAATAACAATAACAATAATAAATAATAATAATAATAAATAATAATAATAATAATAATAATAATAATAATAATAATAATAATAATAATAATAATAATAATAATAATAACAATAACAATAATAAATAATAATAATAATAAATAATAATAATAATAATAATTTATTTTCATCCATAATAACACTTACATGTTGTCGGATACGTCAAAATAAACAGTTATATACATTTAATTACAATTCGTCCAGTCTATACAAGCATTTTTGTATTAGAAACTTGTTTAGTTCATTTTTAAATAATTTACCTTTTTTTTTATTTTAGTGAATTTGGTAGTTTATTAAATAATAATTTTCCCATTATTAAGGGATCTTTATCTGTTGACTTCTTATTTAAAGTTATTCTGTGGTAATTATTTTGTGTCCTTGTTTCGTGTTTGTGACAATGTTTATTTAAGTTACCCATTTCATCCTTGCTAATTACAAACATAATTACTTTAAAAACGTATAGAGATACTACTGTTAGGATTTTGTTTTCTACAAAAACATTTCTACATGATTCTCTTCTATTTACCTTATATATACGTCTTACACATTTTTTTTTGCAAAACCTAGCAATCTGTTCATGTTAGGCATACAAGTGCTGCCCCATATCTCAACTGCATATTGCAGATGTGAATGTATTATTCCATAATAAATTAGTTTCAGATATTCAGAGTTTAGGTATTTTGCTAGGTTCCTTAATAAATAAAGATTTGTACTTATCTTTTTACATATGTAGTCGATATGGTGTCTGAATGATAGGTTTTCATCAATAATCACTCCTAAGAATTTTATCTTATCTAATTGCTCGATTTGTTCACCATTTATATTTATAGGATTACTACTATACCTGTTATTGCGGTGTTGAAACATGACTGTTTTTGTTTTTTGAAGATTTACTTTCAAGCTATTGTTTGTAAGATAATTATAGATAATTTGCATTTCTGTAGTTATTATTTTCTCCATTCCATTTACTTCCTCAGTACCAAATATCAATGAGGTGTCATCGGCATATGTCACTGTTTTTGAGTGTGCAGTTATAAGATCATTCACGTAGATCAAAAAAAGTATTGGTCCTAGGACTGATCCTTGAGGAACTCCTGCTATGATGTTTTCATAATTGGATGTGATTGATTCTATTGTATTTCTACTCTTGGTTCTAACTACTGTATATTGTTTTCTGTTTACTAAATAGGATTTTAATATTGTGTGAAATTTCCCCCTTATGCCATACTTCTGCAATTTGTTCAGCAGCATTTCATATGATACACTGTCAAATGCTTTAGATAGGTCAAGCAAATGAATCATCTGTTTCTTTGTTGTATATCATTCAAATCATTTTTCTCATCACTAAGTGTTCCTTTAAGTACTGGTACTCTTATGATTTGTTCTGTAGACTACAGTTACTACAAGAAAATCTATGTTGTAAGAACAAATTAAAATCCATAAATATGATTTTACACAGTTTTAATTCCACTCTTTTTTTATAACTAGAAGCTGATCGTATTTTCCTAAATTTTTTAACACTTTCAGCAGTCTTTTAGGCCTGAATTAATTTTTTTCATGCTTCTGATGTTAATTGTTAAATGTGTTGAAGAAATTTAATGTTTTCTTCTTCAAAGTTTTGTATAGAAGAGACTAATTGACAGCATCTTTTTGAAGCAATGCTGAATGATCCAAACTGTGATACCTTAGCAAATCTGGATTTTCTCCTTTAACCTTGCTGCTGTAATCTATGAATTAGCCATTACTTCATATTTTGAAAGATTATCAGTCCTTGGCATTTTCTTTTTTACCACTTGAGTTTGGTGGTCTTGAAACCTTTACATCAGCAGCTAAACAATCACAGTCTTGCCTATCTCCAACTGAATCAAAGCACAAATCTTCTCATTAGCAATGAGCTTGCCATATGCCATTATTTACATTAAGAGCAGAAAAAGCAGTTTAAAATACAGCATTCAGAATGAAAAGCCTGATGACTGCAACAATATTTAAATGAAACGTTGTATGAATACTTCCAGCAGATTGATATAGCTGGCCTGTTAGTGCCAGGAAGTTCCAAATGTTTTTTAAGGTGGTTGGAAGTTGTCGTAAGTACATTATGCATATAAAGATTTTCCATGTTAAAAATGTAGATTTCAATTGCAGCAACTGCAGATTAATGAAGCTTGTTTAAAACCAATTAGTTATTTTATCTTCCGTTACTAGTAATCTTTTATTTCCATTTCCATTACAAATTATTATACATTTACATACTTATTACTACACTGAGTTGCTGGTTACCCTTGGGCCCAATAGACTCAAACTCTTGAGGTTGTCGAGCTAATGGGTCCCTATTGGCAACTTATCTAAAAATAATCTTCATTTTCATAATATTTACTTATCTTTAACTATTTGGCTCTTACTTTGCCCAAAAAGTTTCCAATTTCAATTAATTTTTCCTAGTTTTTACTCATTACCTTTATTGCTTGAATTTCTTTTGGTAGCCTTGTTCATTCTTTTTTACCTATCTTCTCCCTAAGCAACCTGGTTTCTTCACATTCTAAAAGCAAATGCTATTCTTTATCCCTTTAGTGACAAAATGGACATTTCTAGAGATACCTCCATCTTCCCAAAGCCTTCAGTTTTACCACCCCTGTTATGGCCCATGCAAAGCCTTCTCTTGCTACATTATCACAAATATCTATGTATTTTTCCCTGTTCCACATTACTTTCATCTCTCTATAAATTTCCAGTGAGCTTTTCAAGTTGAAGCTTCCTAACATTTCTTGCCTTTCAATATCTTCCGTTCTTAACCTAAGTTCTTTGCAATAATTCCCTGTTTTCCCACATGACGCCTAACCCCATTTTTAACATCATTTCCTTTATCTTACTCAGCCAGGAATCTTTCTGATTTAGTCTTTCCTGTACTATGAAGCACTGACACAGAATATTCTGCTCATCTAAACTCCTAATTCTCGCCCAATATTTTAACACCCTTTCCACCATTATCCCTCTAGTTCCCATTTTTCCCAATTCTGCTTGCTCCACTCCATTTGGTGAAGCTCGTGGTAAGCCCAAAACTTGTTTGCAGAAGTTTCTATGTATCACATTCATATTTGCACCCCCCCCCTCCTCCAAACCCCATATCTCTACCCCATAGAGCATTTTTGCTTCTGCTACGGCTGTGTAAATTCTCTCCAGCTGTTTTATTTGTATTCCTGGTAATTTATCTAAGCATGCTTTAATAGCTTTTAATGCAATTTTACCTTTTGCCATTGCCATTCTCTTCTGCTCATCAGTTTGTAAAGCTGAACAGTTTGGTAGATGTTCTCTATCCATTTCTATATCTTGAGAGCACAATACACAATTTATGAAGGTTAGTATGCCACTACTATGGAGAGGTTTTCCTAGGCAATCATGTCCTGTAGTAAGCCTCTTCACGGCAATAGCAGATTTACATGGCAATTTCGGAATTACATGTGCACTGCTAAATGCTGACTAATATTTCATATTTTTAATGGTATTTTAAAATGCTTTTACCTAGCATTTTCTATTTAAAAACTTTTCAGATACATTTGCAACTCTGGAGAGAGGGAGAGGAGAAACATGTGATATTGTGCCATTAGATTTTACAATTTCTAATAGCAACAATATGGCACAAAATGGAGTTTAAGGATGCAATCACTTAAAAACATGACTTCAATAATTTCATTTCTTTTATTTGTATGGGGAATACAAAAATTATAACACACAGTAGTGAATAAAATTTGACTTAAAATAACCCCATTCAATAATACAAATAAAGTTGAACTAGTATACAATGCCATTTCATTTTTGAATCAGCTGCTAGGGAGCTGAAAACAAAAAATAGAAACAAAAGGTTTGCCATGTGTTGAAATGTGGTCATTCAAAACTGAAACAAATCAATTACTATGGTTGATATATTGTCATTCACTCTTTGTTAACATTATAATTATTTGTCCACAAAAGAGAGAAATAAAGAAAATTTTAGTACATTCATTATCCTATTCATTTTCTATCAAACTTTGTCAGTGCTTTTGTTTAATGTCTATTAATATAATACCAAGAATAATTTCAAGTGCCATAACATTCGTTATTTTGTTTTTATCCATGACAAACCACGACGCACCTCGCACGCTTACATACAACATACTCTTTTAATAATGCCTCTCACACCTATGCATATACTCACACACACATACATACATGCTGGTTAATACATACATTATCAAGAGATCATACTTCTTTTTTGCTTTCTATTATGTGTAAGAATAATCATTCCACCTGTGCTCACACATTCCAGCAACAATGCAACAAAAACTAATAATCAAAATATTGTTTATTTAACAAAGGAACTATCACTTCAGGCATATATCCTCTACCGAGTTTTAAATTCAATGTGCATGCACCCATATTTTTCTCCTGAAAAGCAAACTGCAAAGGCAAATTTAGGGAGCTTTATACCACACTCTTCAGAGTACAGAATTAGCTGCATTATTTTTAACACACACAGCTACAACACTTTTAAATTTCATACAAAATTGTTTTTAGTAGTTATAATTGAACATATTTTGATTCTGTTTGTATTGCAATAATCTTAACAGTGTTAGCGGTGTGGTGTTTATAATTGAGTGTCTGCAATCATCTACCTGAAATGTGATTTCCACAGAGGTTAAATAAGCAATGCTACTATAATTATGCACTAATAAATGCCTCTTTAATATGGAATGACTAACTTAGAATGCACTCTTGATACATCACAATCTGCCCTTTCAGTTTTAAATTTGATTTGTCAAGTAGCTAATAGGAGCATGTACCAAATTTTTGAATAGAATGTGTGAATGCAGGTGCAATTAAATGCTCCAGTAACCTGATATCTTTCGTGTCTCAACAGAATGAAATTGAGCTGAGCACGATGTGTTAAGACATGTGCTGCCCTCTTCCTCTTGCACTTCAAAAACAAATATCACTCAAAATGCTTAAAATATATGAAACATATGTTCCTTCAATAACCATCTCATTAAATAAGGTTTTATTTTAAATACGCTGAAAATGAATTCACAAAGATAATGGATAACAAAAACTACAGACACAACAGGCTTCCATTAGTCTGCATATGCTTTAGAAATATTTGGTATCAGATAGTCAACCTGAAAAATCCAATGTCATGGCCGGGATTGAACCACAGATTTCCTGGTTTCCGTCCAGTCGCTCTCACCCATTGAGCTACCATGGCCAATGTGCCATCCTGACATTAAATTCCCCAATTGACTCGGATATTTTCCCAGTAAACTACTAGGGGCTCTCATAGACCCAATTAAATATTTAGTATCAACTTACCTTTTAGATTTAAAATGAAGTGGTAAACAGTTTGCTACTCCCAACATCAAGCAAATTGAGCACTCAAATGAAATAACGCAATACTAATTTAGTAATGCAAATCAAAAATCTTACTCAGCTGGATAAGTTTAGCAACTGGACACTGCCAGCTGTGAGGACATTTCTAAGATTGGTCAACAAGTTGATCCAACTTGCAGAAGATGCCACAGAATAGATGAATTACAGTATGGCTGCTGGATCTCCGGCTCTGACGTATTGTGGTTGGTGGAGGTGGAGGGGGAAGGTTAACAGTATCAACATAGAGTAATGAGCAATTGAAAACATATCCACAAAATTATCCTTAGAATGAAAACATAGGACTATATATTAGCTTTACCAACTTGCAATTTCATTATCATGCAAGATATTCATTACAGCGGCACTCTATTCAAATATTTCTTTCGCACCTTTTATGCGCACTAACTGCTTCTGTTGGTAGCACTGGGAGTCGATACATTCGGTGTCGTGGTCAGGAAGTTAAAACTGTCTGCTAGTGCCAATCAGCATTGTTGCTGCTAGGCGTGGCTTCCGAATCCAACACAGTGTTGCCACTTTAATTTTGTGTGGACCACATGGCTACACATGCTTTTGGTGCTTGCGCTGGTCAAGTTTGTTTGCTATTTTGTGCGTGGGTTAATTCCGATTTTTAGTGTTTGTAAATCATACTATTATTGCTATTATAATATGGCTACTGGTTCGTGAAATATTGAAATGTGTGAAATATTTAAAGTACGCATTGTCCCTCTGCTTGAAATTCCCGCTAAAGAACTGGCAACAGTCTGCTTCCCCTCTCGAGAAATGTCAGAACCGGAGAACGGCTGGCTAAACTGTAGTGTTTCATCTGTTAACTGACTGCAAGTCACTGGCAGCACTCAGGGTTAAACATATTAACCATTGGTTCATATCTGAGCATGAACTACTACTGGTCTCTCCCAAACAGCTGGCATTTATCAAGAATGGGAAGTACAATACATCACAAATGGTTGCAGTGCATAGGGAGCTTTATGGTCCTTCCCATTCATTAAACCTAAAACTTATAATGTAAAGAATCTATTAAAAATAAGTTATTGTCCCCAAATGACAGCAGACTTAGCTCTTCGACAGGAAAAGCATCAGAAATAGTAGCAGCAGAAGAAGCCATAGGTTTTATCAAATCATTTGAAAACTTCTGTACACATGAATTAGACTGCATACTTGCCAATTTCCTGAAACCCAAATTTTCCCTCATCCAAGAAAGCATAATTTCACAATGACATGATTTAGGAGCATGAACTGTTCAGGACCATAAATATGCAACGGAACTTTTGTTTTATAAGACCTGGTAATACTGCTTCTGTCACACATGCTGAAGTTCCTCCTGGTACCACAATCGACCATATTAAAGCACAAAACACCACTGCTGCATATTTTACACTTCATAACATGAACTATAAATGAAAACTGTCTAAAAATTCAGAACCTTACATGCAACTAAATGAAGTATGCAAGATGAACTTTCATGAGACAGTTAACTTTGCACTTAATGTCATCCATTACTGAAAATTTGTGTCCATTTACTGTTAGTGACTAGAAGCCAATAATGGTACTATCAAATTTTAAATCTGCATGCTATGCATTTTATTGCTGCTGGTAATTAAGTATAAACACACAAGTTCAGATCTGTCATAGCACTGCATATCAATTAGCAGTACATCCAGTCTAAGTTACAGGGTAATTTAACACCATTTTGCTTTATCATGTCTATGATGTTCTGCCAAAAAAAGCAGAAGATGCCTCCTTTGTCATCAGCCATAACATTTTATGGGCAAACTAACCATTGGTAAATAAATTAATATATTGATATCCTAGTTAGCTGCCAAACATTGCTAGATAGAGCATTTTTGAGTTGGGTAGGATTCAAACAATTTTTCTTATATGGGCACAGTATCTATTGTGTAAAATGTGTCCGTTTTAGGATCACATACTTAAAAGTTGCATAAGTTCACTACAAGAGAACTAGCCATTCTTGCAATGCAAAAAAAAAAAAAAAAAAAAAAAAAAAAAAAAAAAAAAAAAACCATCAGATTTAGAAAATAAGAGAATGTTTCTGAAAAACAAGAAAATCAATCTAATTAAGGTTAATTGATAAGGTTGCCATTCCACCATTTTCATGCCAAGCACTGCAAGATTTGAAAACCTTCAAATATTTAAGACATGCTTTTTGTACTGAGCCCTTCGTGGTCTAAGGCTAACACGCTAATCTCTGGTTCCCAAAATTGGGGTTCAAACCCGGTGGAGGGTGAAGAAAAGGTGAAACAAAAATCCTTAGCTTGGCTTATTTTGGAAGAAAAGTAAAGCCGTTGGTCCTATGTCACAGATTTATGGAATGTAAAAGACCCTCAAGGCTTTTGAGCAAAATAAATCCTTTCATGCCCAATATAGCATGTATGCTGAGAACTAAAGCAGTTCAAGAGCATTCATAAATAAAAAATAACTTTTTGCAGCAAGCAGTTGCAAATCTGAGGACTCGCTAAGCTCCTATGCATCATTCATTTCAGCTGTAAAAACATATTTGTCGAGCTACAGTCCCGCAAAGTTCATGATCTGTTGAGATAACATTGAAAGAGAAACCCGAGTTAAAAAAAAAAATGAAAACTTGGTGTGCCACTTAATTTACATTGCTGAATGATAACCTCAGCTTTTGGAAACAACGTTCTGCATCTATTACCTTTTACATGTTTATTATGGATGACTAAATTAAATTCATTTTAAAAGCATGTGTCAAACTTTCAATTGAAAACATCTGGGGGAAAGTAACAGGATTTCAAGGTTCTGAAGCTAATCAGCATATCATTACAATTATTACCAAAATTATAATATTATTTACTCAAATGTACAATCTAGAACTTTATTTTCCAGCAACTTCTAATGATTTTAAATTTATGCAGTTCTTTAAATTATTTTAGATTGAGTGGCCTTGAAAGAAAACTGGGAGAAACTTTCTTTTGTGAGATATGAGAATATTTTCGAAGTCCAAAGGTGCGCATATATGCATGCGCAAACAGACGACCAGCTGGTTTTGGCGTTGCAGCGAGCATGAGAGATATGTAATACTTGTAGCCAACCTCTGCAAAAATTCCCCAGACATCTGCGATCCTGGCCACATCGTTCAAATCGACGAATGTAAAATAGGATGACACAAGTTTCATCATGGGCGCATCATAGAGGGCAAATGGATTCTGGAATAATCAACGTGGAAACGAATGAGGTGCAGATGACGATATGCCCCAACAACAGAAGGGATGCAAATATGCTCTACAGCCTAATTGCAGAGCACGTAGAGTTCACCAGCACCATTCACAGTGATGCCTGGTAGGAGTACTATGGGTTGATGGCTGGATGATTTGCTGCGCACCTCACAGTAAATCACTCAGTGCACTTTGTCAACCCAATGACAAATGTGCACAGAAATAAGTCACGCTGGCGAGGACTAAGGCATCATCTAACAAGGGGCGGCATTCGTAAGGACAGTGTGGATGCTCGTATTTGAGTAGTTGTGGCACAATGACTGCAAAAACCAGTCAGAAGACCCATTTCAAGAATTAATTGAAGACATTAGGCACATCCACCCTGTAGTGTAATGATGTTTAGCATAATTAGTTAGCCAGTTGGTGAAAATTAGGGACTACTGTGTGTGTTTAGTGTTTAGATTTAGGTATTACTTTCAGTTCGTCTGCTAGTGTACTTTCAGTTCGTTTGCTAGATAATGTATCTTTGAGTTCGTCTGCTAGATAATGTAATTTTGGGACAAGTAAGACTTTGGCAGCATTGTTTTCAGTGGAGAAACAAGCAGTTTGGCTGCACTGAATTCTTCAATATGGCTACATTATGCATTAAATAAATAAACAAACATAACGTTAAAAGAATACCCTCCAACACGAAATTGCACTAAAAAGTAAAGAAATGATATTAAAAATCATTGCTGTATATAAAAACATTAAAAGGTGTGGAGGAATTAGAAAAAAGTCCCCGCATGGCATATTAGAAAAAAAGAGCCGAAAATTGCTGTAATATTTTATAAATATGGACACGAAGTATAAATGTGGGATAATTTAATGAGATTAATGGAAAAAGTACTAAACACTAAGCTTAAAATGCTTTGAATGTTCAGCCCTATGCTTTACAGGACACAAGTTTTACAGACATTGTTTTAGAGGGCATGAGTGTGTAGGTTTAAGAGACCGTTGATAGCTAACTCATTTTTGCCATGACAAAACTGAAAAGCTCAAACAGTATATAAAAAGTAGTCCTAAAAAGTAAATCACTAAATGCAAGACTGAAATGTAAAAGTGTAAAATTATAAAAATGGCATAAGAAATCTTAAACTAAAGTGCTCCTAAAGCTAAATGAAAAGTTAAACTACTGTATTAAAACCAATACTGGTGAGAAACTACAGTGCCTTATCTACATCTATTTGGTCGCCACCTAAAATTGTGTGCAGTGTATCCACCCAGGCTGAGGAACTGGCACTCACAAGCATATTACAGACAATCAAGGAGATGACTGACAAGGAGAGATGTACAGCACACATAAAGGGGACAGTTCACCATTGCTATAGATTGTAATGAAGACAATTATGTAAAACCTAGGATACAATGATAATGGAAGCCTGCTGCATATGTTTTGCACAGCTACTGTTCTCCTTAAATATCAGCAACCCAATACAGTATACAAAAATAAAATCACCTCAAAAATTTTTACACAATTTTTATCAATGGTTATGTTATGCTGCAGCATCATATTGAAAGCTTACCGCTTATATCCATTAAATAAGCAATGAAGCAGGTATGGAAGCCAAAACCAAACTACATGTATTCTTTTAAGCAGTGATAAGTATGCTATTGGCCTGCTATAGTCAAATTAAATGCAAGATGCAGCAAAATAGTGACATTATGGATATTTCTATAGCATGACATTTAAGTACATAATAGATTTTATACATCGTAACTTCATTCAGGACTAATTTCTGCAATTATGGATGTCACAACAGAAGAGGTATTTATCATGGAACATTATTTCTGGCCATAAGAGGTCAGATGTCACCATGGACCGAGTTTACTTCATGTTGAAAGAACTATATACACAGATTTAATAAGTGCAAAATAACAAAACAGAGGTGCCATTGGCAAGTTTGGATAACAGGTCATCCAAAATGTCACCACAAATAACAATCAGGGACTGCTTGTCAAATAGGGAGTCCCCAAAATTTAGTTTAAGCAAACTTCACTGAAACTCAAGTTTTAATACGAAGTCAAATTAAGCCATTCAGCCCAGAATGTACATTGTTTCACGCAATTTGGCAGAAGATGCAATAGAAATCATAACAGCCTTATCCAGAGTGACAAAACGAAAACATAGTAATAGCTGGAGACTACAATTGTAGGCTAGATAAACCCAGCTGGAAAACCAAACTAGTACTAGAGAAGGTTTCAAACTTGTAAACAAAAGATCTACAAACCTACTATTGCCATAATGGCTCTAATGCCACAGACTTGGTCCTATACAGAGGAAAGGGGATAAAGCTTGAAGGACCAAAGGGCTATGGTCCTCAGCGGCTGCACCTCTCAGGAAACACATCCCTATAGAAACAACATTCACCATGACCCCAAATGAAGATCTGCCAAGGAAAAAGGAAAACGAGAATGCCTTGAGAAGATTCGATGTTACACAACTGGAGCACTATCAGAAGGAACTACCTAAGCAACTAATAAAAAATGGTCAAACAGATGATGCAAAGCAGACAAAGAAATACAAGCAATAATAGAACGTAACAATCCCAATGAAACCAGGAAAAGCTCAACCTTGGTTTAACAAACAATGTTACGAAGTGAGGAAGGCAACACTTAATGCTTTATACATGGCCCGAAAGCTAGGGCTCCCCTCCATTCTAAGGAACAATGCAGAAAAGAGAAGAAAATAAAGTACCACTGGAAGAAAACAGGGCAGGGTATGTGGAAAAAAATGCCAAGAGAAAAGCACAAACAGCCAGAAACGACCCCTTCTTAGCTCTCAGGAAATAGAATAAAACAGACAAGTGCTCTACCCATAACATATGGGAAAACACTTCACTTTAGGAGATCAACACACTTGATCTCCTAAATAGGAGCGGAAGAGAGACAGCACATCAGCTCACCAGTACCTCTCCAAAGAGTAGACATCCTACAAGCCCTATAATGGCACAGTAAGTCCCAATAGATTGTAATGATGTCAAAATCTAAAATAAGCCCTGGGACCAGACAGGATCTGTACAGAAGCCATCAAGGACTCAATATACACCCTTACATTACTCTGGACAAAAATGTTAAACAGCTGCCTAAACACAGGCATAATACCTGAGATTTGGAGAACTACAACAGTAAAAGTACAGTAAAACAGTAAAAGTTGGATTTTCAGAGATGCATTGCCTTAAATGAGTCTGGAGTTCACTGAGCTGAGTGTTACTTTATTTTTTATTTATTTACATTTGCAATTAATGTCCTCCAACGTTAAGTCATATGAGACTAAAAGTGTTGCTTATGAGTTTTGCAAATATAAAGGAAAACTCCAGAAAAAGCTTAAACAAGTTGCCTCACCAAGAAGTTGGGTATACAGGGAATACCAAACCCACCACGGCAATAGACTGTGGAGTAAAATTGTCATGCCACCTTGCAGCTAACAGAAATTAGATGACCATTTCCCTCCCTATTGTTTTGATATTAGAGGTGTACATTTCTGCCCACACCTGCCTACCCTGGCACGTAGGTTTCCTACAGGATCAGTCCTCAATACTGAAAAGCCAAGAAAACTGCTTGTACAAATTGCCAGCAGGAATGAAGCTTAGTTACAAGTGGGATTGGGAAAACCTGTCTCTCAAGCTCTTTGCCTAATGCTCTTGACAGGTTAAGTTTCAATATAGTATCCTAGTGCTTATTACAGTTAGATTTAAACTATTTCCATAATTTCATGCTGACAACAGTTAATTAGAAGAAAATGTCTCCACCAGAACTGTTTGGACATTTTTCATTGGGATTATTTCAACGTTACACTGAACAAACGGAGAAACTTTCTTTTGTGTGACGCGAGAATATTTTCTAAGTCCAAAGTTGCACATATACGCATGCACAAGCAGACGAATAGCCAGTTCTGGCGTTGCAGCCAACGTGAGAAAGATATGTAAAACTTGTAGCCAACCTCTGCAAAAATGTCCCAGACATAGGTGACGCAGTCCAGACGCAAAGGAACATGGTTTGAGCAGGCTAAGTTATCGCCTGGTCAAATTTTGTTACTCATGCACTGCTTTGCACATAAACAATCCTATGACACCACGATAATGGAGTGCTCCGTAGGAAATACATGTATGAGCTCATGGACTGTATCGGACTGGTTCGGCTACTGTCGCGAAGTGTGCATGATGTCAAATGACACCAAGTATACTGCAAGGGGGTAAATTGGCAGTCCCGGTCACGTCGTTCAAATCGACGAATGCAAAATAGGATGACACTAGTTTCATCGTGGGCGCGTCGTAGAGGGCAACTGGATCTTGGGAATGATCGACGTGGAAACGAATGAGGTGAGGATGATGATATGCCCCAACAACAGGAGGGATGCAAATACTCTACAGTCTAATTGCAGCGCCCACGACGAAACTTGCATCGTCCAATTTTGCATTCGTCGATTTGAAGGACGTGACTGGGACCACCAATTTTCCCCCTTGCAGTATACTTGGTGTCATTTGACATGCATACTTTGCAGCAGTAGCAGAACCAGTCTGATACAGTCCGTGAGCTCGTACATTTAGTCTGCCAGATAGCGTAATTTCAGGACAAGTAAGACTGTTGGCAGCATTGCTTTCAGTGGAGAAACAAGCATAGTTTGGCTGCACTGAATTCTTCAGTATGGCTACATTATGCAGTAAGTAAGTAAACAATAGCGTTAAAAGAATGCCCTCCAACATGAAATTGCACTAAAAGTAAAGAAATTGTAAAAAATTTGCCGCGTTGCATATTAGAAAGAAGAGCCAAACAAACTTTTTCAATGCCTTTAAAATAGTTTGAAATATTTAGAAATGTTTTCATTTTTGCAAGTTGATATGGTTTCTTAAGTGACATCATTAACAGCGGTATGTCCTTGTACTTAGAACTTTCAATTACTATACTCTTAAGGAAGTGTATGGTGCTTTTTTTATCTCAATTTATTAGCCTAATTCTTTCATTTTTAATTGTTGCATGCACATGAAAAGTGATCTACTGTTCGATCTCTTATCACCTCAAGGACATCCTTTTAAACTAGATGAAATGTAATAAGGCAGTTGAAAACTTGTAAAAAAAAGTTGTAAGACATCAAAACATTTATATCATATATGGTTAATTGCTATGAAGTACTGTAAAAACATAAAAGCTTTGTTTTTACAAAATATCAAGCCATAATCTTTAGCTGAGGTGAAAGTATAATAGTATTGTTTTACTTCATGTTCTAGTATAGATGTGGACAAGAAACCTCCATTACTGCGTGCTTCCAGCATTATTTCAGGTCATGAATTAACTGGAAGGTCGTGACAACCAGTGACAAAGTGCACAATGAAGCGCAGGAAGTGCCGATTCCTCAACAATTTCAGGAGAAAAACAAGAAAAGTTATGCCAAACATTTTGTTTGATCTGGATACATTTTCAAAATGTATTAATTTATTCGTGAACATCTGCAGTGCTGCAGATGAGTGACCATTTCCCTGAGCTCACTCAATACTGAATATTTGTTACTTATGCATGTGTAACCTTGAATACCCTGCTTCTCCATTTTAGGAGAAAGCATGCAATTCACATATGCAGTGTGGAACGTCTCAGTTGAGAGGGGAAGCAGCAATGTCTGCTTGTAGTGTGGGCAGTCTTGTAATGCAGGAAGATCTATGTGATTGTGATAAGAGTACTGAAGAGTAGGTTCGAGTCATTATTCTCTCTTATTTTAATGAAAATTATTAGGAGCTTCCCTCGCTTTGAAAGTGACACCTTGCCACTGCTGACAACTGAACTAAGCAGTGTGAAGAGAAGAGTTGAACATAAAATGTTCTCTCTTCACACCTGTACATGTCACCTAAGCAAGCAGCCGTAAACGGGAGTAGATAAATCTGTACACCTCTGGCTGATATTTTTCATACCTGCTTCAAAATGAAAGGAGGAATGGAGGAGTGGAAGGGGAAGTGGTATAACTTTGCCAAATAAAGAATGCAGAATGTACTGCAAAGTGTCATGCTGTAACCTCACTCTTCCCCTATAACTGACTCAGCATTTTGAGTGATATTTGCTCTTTTTAAATTTGTTCATTGACAGTACTACACCAAATCAATTTTATTTGCCTCTTAGACCCCTTCTAAAAATGAAAACATTTTAAACATGTATTTGTTTTGGTAACACAATATTAGTTCCTGCACAGATTAAGCGTAATAATCGAGGATTCTTATTTCATTTTACGCTTAGTTTTAAAAGTCATTAGGGTATATTTTTATTTTTCTGTACAATTTTTTTCCTTTTTTTTTTTTTCTTTTTAATTTACAATTCACAACTGGTTGGATGAGGGACGGAAAAGGGAAAATGTATTTCATGAGGGACCTGCTACTTTTTGAGTTTTGCAATAATTATATCGCTGACAATTTGTTAAGCATTTGAACTAACAATGCTGCAACCTTACAATAAATCTATTAACAGCAATCGTTAATATTTTGTTTCCAAAAAGAATTAACTTGAGGCTTTGAGTTTTTTTTTCAGTCTTTACAATGAACAATTAAAATTATTTCCCCATTTTCAATTTAAAAATCAAATATTCCACAGAAGAAGCAAGGGCAGTTGAGTTGGAGCTGATTTGTACTGTTCTGTACCGTATAATTATGCAAAGAACCAATGAAACACAGTGACTACAATATGAAGGGAACAACCTGGATATAACCCCAGTTTATCCTTAATCCCATAAGCTCTAAGCTAATATCTTGAAGATCACAGTAATCCAGAATATATTTGAAACACTTTAAAATTAATTTGAACCTTCTTTAGGATACTGCATCGAGTACTTCTGATTGATATACATTTTAAATCTATACAGAATCATTGGATTATTATCATTGTCTTTTGTTTTAATTCTTCAAGATTTAACTTATCTGTTACAGGATTAAGCAGTAGGGGTGTTCATGTACCATACCCATTCTCGAGTACAGTTACCTTTCAAAGTTTAGATTCCATTCTTTTTTTTTTATATGTATATAAAAAAAATCACAAAAGGTACTGGGAAATTTACAGCCTTACGTTGTTATTACATACAAAATCATGACAAAAACCAACACACATCATGGTCCTTGGATGATAAAATATTAAGTGTATTCCCTGAAAACTTCAGGTTTTAAAAAAATCCAAGCTATCCAGTTCATTAGCAATCTGTTTAAATATACACCATACTGACTTACAAATGCAAACAATCAGCCTTATAAGAACTTTTGTACTTGATCCATTTTCCCCCTGATTCTGTTAAAGGTGGAAAAGAAAACTGAGCTATCCCAAGATGAGTATAAATTAACAAGAGCTACCTAATTTCTAACAGACTGTAAACTGAGTAATCAATCTTTATTCTGTCCTTTCTGTTAGTTACGGAATTCAAGAGATCAACAAAATAGATGCACAATTATATTTCTCAGGTACCTTATGGAAGCCGTGACCTCTGAATTCCAATGCATTCTAAGTTGGAAAGTGGAATGAAATATAGGCCTGATAGAAAGTAAGATTTTGTTGAATTATGTTGCCAGATAAATCACAGAAATATGACAAATGATAGTGCAGTCAACAATATTTAGTGGTAATTACATTTCAAGTAAATGTTTTCTGAATTCAGACAAATCAATGTAATATATTAAAAGAGTATTTCAAAGCTTGCAAAAATCTAAATGAAATCTGTTGAGTTTTATCAGAGTTTAATATTGTATCCGAATATTTCTTTTCAAAAGATAAACATTTTAGGTTAAGAAAGATTAACTTTAATTTAATTTATCATAACACTGTTTTCAACACTTCCAAGAAAGGAATTTATTTTATATTTTATTTTTATCAAAGTATAAAACATTAATCCAGATTAATTAAATTATAGATGAGTCATATTTTTTACACATAAGCTAAACTTGAAAGGTATAGGTCAAGATAGGGAGCTTGATTTTGTATTTCCATTTGATGTTGTAAAAGGAAAGATGAGAAGTTACAAATTACACAAAAGCTTCACTTACGTGCCTATATTGACGACATGTCTTGCAAACTATTGTTCGCCGCTGGGACTGTGGTGTTCCAATACAGTAAAATTTTGATTAATCCAGGTATTCAATGGACATGCTTTATAACTGTTTTGATTATTTCAGAAGAACCAACTTAAATGTTTGTACTGTCTTAACTTTCTGAATCTTTTTCAGTGTCCATAATTACTGTTGTCAATTAAGATAGCTATTGGCAAGTAATCAGTACAAAACCAATGAGTTTGTGGCAAAAGCTGCCATTTCACTGGGCAGGTTCACCAATCACTCCATGACAACCTTGATTAGTATTCAGCAAAAAAGCACACTCATTGTTGTGGTATACCAAGTTTGATTGCTTGCTTTAATGTAATTTCATATCGGCATACTCCATGGACAAGGCAAAACGTCAGTTTGCTGCAGTTTAATCCGTTTACGTTAGCAAGGTTGGCTTTCACAGCCAGAGATCTGGAACTAATTTCTGTTCTGCTGAAGATACGTTTTATCCATAACAGGAGTGGACGTCTTCAGTGGTTTAATCAAATTCCCCTCGGAGAAAGCTGCATTGTGCAATATAATGTCCAAACACAGTTGTGGACAAAACATCCAGAATGTCTCCAGCAGACCATGACAACAGCCCAGAAATAACTTCCAGTTGTACGGACATGTTAACGTTAAGGAACCTGAAGGCAGCTTGTACACTCGGAGGAGAATGTGCAGCATTTGTGACAGTCATGCTTATTGGGGTTAGAAATCCAGAATCTTCAATGCTTAAAAAAGAGAATATGGCAATAGCAACTTTTATTCTGATATGATTAAGTACACTAAGAGAGACTGTTCATCCCTTAGATGCTTGCCATGCAACAGGGGGAGCCCAATTCAAAAGTTTTCTGGTTATGTAAAACAAATGTGAGAGTTTCTGAATGTTTTGATTATGTTTCTTATGTTATAAATAGAATATCTTTAATACAGACTTATTTCATTTCAAATCAGTTACCATTTTTTATCCTGTATATTTAATTTCATCATGGAACCTATTTTCTGTAGTACAGCTGCCACTTTGATAGCTCCATTCTTAGAACACAACTTGATGTAAATGCATCATTAACTTGCCTATAATATGCTGGTAGCCAAAGCATCAATAAGTACGTATGTTGCTTAAACACAGTACAAAACTTTTGATTGACACAAAATAAATTTGAATAGTAAACCTAAAGAAGATGTGGTTTCTATTTCATTCACCCCTCTTCTGTATTCATACGAGCAATCAGAAATATGAGTGTTTGTGCAAGTACCATTAGTTTGGTGAGCGACAGTTAAGTTCAAATAGTGAAGCATTCCAAAGGTAAAGAATTAAAAGCAGAAAATGCAAATTGTATTGAACGTTCTAAAAAAGAGGATTGAACATTTTGTGACTTGCATTATTAAACTAAAATGCAGAAAATATCATGTTTCCAAGTAGAGCACTGCATGTGTATGTAAAAAACTTAAGGAAATGGAAGCAATATGAATACCACGGTAGAAAAGAAACAGACATATGCCAGAATTAGAAAAAGCAGATGATTCCAATTTGCAAGGACTATGATACAATGAAGCACAAAATTATATTAAAAGCAGATGACTTTACTAAAAGTAACATTTGCAGCAAAGAGTACCAGTTTTAACAAATGCAGATTTAGAGTCTTAAATTCAGTGTCCAATGATTCTATATTGTCTTATTTTAAGGAATTCATCTCGTAAATAACTGCAGAAATTGTTTAAAGAAGAGAAATGGAGTAGAGCTTTCGACAGAAGATACTGTTAGCATGATGAATACCCAGATTTAACGTTCTTCCTGACAAGTGATGTAGCTAATTTTTTTTTTTTTTTTTTTAATTTTACGTCCTCCAACTTTAAGTCATATCGGACGATGAATGGAATGGGTGAAATGATGCTCAAATGAGCCCAGGGTCCTTAGAGCTTAGAGTTACCCGACATTCGTCCTTCTGGATAAGGGAAAATCCCGGAAGAAACCTTATCCAGGTAACTCACCCTGACCGAGATTCGAACTCGGGACCTCTTGAATAAGAGGCAGACATGCTGCAATCTACGATACCGAGGCAGGCAGTAGCTAAAGATTAATAGGAGATTTTAATTATTTGCATCTAATTTCAACTCAATGTGGTTTCAATTCCTTTCTTGAAAGTGTTGAAAACAGTGTTACGGTAAATTAAATTTAAAGGGAGTCGATTAATGACACTAAAAAATAAGTGCTGTTTAGTGTCATTAATCGAATCCCTTTAAATTTAATTAATCAATGTTGTTGTTATTATTATTATTTATTATTATTATTTATTATTTATTATTATTTATTATTATTATTATTATTTATTATTATTATTATTATTATTATTATTATTATTATTATTATTATTATTATTATTATTATTATTATTATTATTATTATTATTATTATTTTTATTATTATTATTATTATTATTATTATTATTATTATTATTATTATTATTATTATTATTATTATTATTATTATTATTATTATTATTATTATTATTATTATTATTATTATTTACATAACATATCATTCTACCGATTACAAACATGAACACGAGTTCACATAACATTTGTTCATGTTTCTCAACAGTTGAGAAGAATATGAGGTTAAAATTGAGAGTTCCAAAATATTTTGTTTACATCAAGTCCAGTTCTAAGATTGGATCAATTTATTATAGTTGCCATCAAACCATAATTTTATATATTTCTGCATTTGTAACATGTCATAGTAATACAAGATAATCATTAAAAGAAGTCTGCCCATCTCTAAGAATTATGTTAATGGACTGTGCAAAAAGTCCAAGTATTTGAAAGGTTGATAGTCAACTTGAAAAATTGAATGCCATGACGGATTTGAATCACGGATCTCCATGGCATTGAATTTTTCAAGTTGACTATCAATCCAAAACCTTAGCCTATATATGACTGGGGAAGAAATGATTAATTTCCACTAATTAACTTAAAATTAACTATTTCTAATAGTTTTTGTCAAGAAACTACTTAATATATGTTTTTGAAGAATTTTGATTAGCTATAAACAGAATCTTTATCACAACTTATACTTGAAGTTACAGTACCTTGCTCAAGAAAAATGTATTGCCAAAAGTGCTAACTGCCAAAAGGCATGGCTGGTAACTCCTCCTCCAAAAGGCATTTTTCTCCTTCCTTCTGGAAATTTACTATTTATTGAAGCAATGTATTCATATTATTTGGTGTTAAGAACGCAAAATATTATTTAATGCCAAATTCAAATTGAAGTGTGTCTTGCACCATAGGCTAGTAAAATTATAACTTAATGCATTAACTTACCATAATTTGTTTAAATTAATAGTAAACCCAATTTTCATTCCACTTTAGTATGATATGGGTCTGTCTTAAATTAAGGGGCTGTGAATTATCTGAATTGCACATCTATTTACTACTTTCCTAAAGGATGTAAAAATCCTTTTCTAACAGTCTTTATTTGATTGATCACTCAGTTTCAGTCTGCTATATTCCAACTTACTTGGTGTTTTTGGGGCTGCTTATGCTTTTCTACCCCTACAATTGTATTTCATCTAGCTCTGCATTTATTCACAAACCCGAAATCACATGCTGAACACCCCCACCTAGTTGCACCAATTAGGTCACTTGATATCTACTGACCAACAAAAATGTCTAACAATAAAAAATTGTTAGTAATGAAAAGAATGGTTAAATAATACTAAATAAAATATATGCATATATGTTCATATATTTATATATATTTAAAATTTTATTTATTTTACTTTTTTTTGGCTTAACAATGGCTCTATAACCATTTTTATACTGTATGACATTTAATGCCAAATTATCCTGAAAGTCTTTTTCATCACTGATGCAATACAAACCAAAAAGAAATGAACAAAAGAATAATTATAATTACCTTTACTGCTCAAACTGTGAGCAATGATTAACACGTTACAGTTACCAAGCACAGGAAACTTAAAATGCACTGATAAAATATAACCAAATTTCTGGTTAACAGAAATTGTGTGCTTAAACATATGCTTTACCTTTTAACAATGTAAAAATATACAAGTTTTAACATGAAATCAGCACACAGCATGGTTACTCAAGATGAATGCATCTGGACTACTGAAGGTTTCATACATTGTTTTCTTTGAAAAAAAAAGGGGGGGGGGGGAGAAGGAGTTGAACATTCACAACTTAAGAAGGTTCCTTAATATTCCATCTTTCCTGATCTTACACTAATAAATATTTTCAAATGCATTCTCAATGGATTTCCAAATTCCCCTCATACTTCACACTTACTTCGCCAAACTTTTATTGAGAGCTAATAATGTTATGTAAAAAATAAAAATTCAATATGGTAACAAAGTTCAACATTGCAGACCTAAGTGCAGACATGAAAACTTTTCATTTCAGTGCTTTCTGTCACACCGATGGCTTTTAGAGTAAAATCCACTTGTTTAAAAAAGATATTGCAACATGCCAGTTTACATCTGCCTCCAAAAGACACGTAACTAACCAATACATATGCATACTTCATTAAAATTCTGGTAACTCTCCAATCTACCGATATAAGATCAAGGAAGGTGGGATGTCAAAGACAAACCTCCAACAACAGAGAATAATAACTTTTAATGATATAACTAAACCCCTGCAGGTTCATTGTGGTCGTTACTGCAGGGGGTGTCAACGCCCTGAGATTGTGGCACTATTGGTGCAGCAAGGGAACTCACCTCGCCATTCACATCCATCACAGCCGTTGCTGCCCTGGCACTTTGCTGCAGCGGGAGGAACGCTGATCCAAGGCTGGGTTTCAGTTCAAATGTCACACACGGCTTCAGTGGACAATAATCCAGTTTGCTCAGGTCTATCATTGGTCTTCTGCAATCAGGCCAATACAAATATCACAGTAGAAAGTAGCTCTCTTCAGAATCTAAAGCCATCTATATTAATATTACATATAGAAAAGTGCGCGCGGGTGTGTGTGTGTGTGTGTGTGTGTGTGTGTGTGTGTGTGTGTGTGTGTGTGTGTGTGTGTGTGTGTGTGTGTGTGTGCGTGCGTGTGTTTGAAAATTATTTCATCTAGCATATAACATTTTCTTCTGTTTTTCATGGCTGATTAACAGCAACTGAGAACTGAAAAACAAAACTGTTATTCAATAGTTAACACCGGATACCCAGAATTATCCTCACTTCTCGTTTGTTGGTAGGACATTGTTGCACTGGAAGCAAAGTCTGTCTTTTGTCTCCGTGGCCGAAAGCTGTCCACTCAGCTTACAACTTTGTATGTCTTTATTCACCATAAGAATTTTTTTACAAATTCATGGCTTCATCAATTTTTAAAGGAGTACAGATATTGAATACTGGTTTAAACAATAACATGAATACAAATAATATATATCAAGAAGCAACATTACAATAATAAGAATGTAAGTCAAATAGAGTGAGTGAGTGTGTAGTGTTTTAGGGCCCGTCGACAACAAGGTCATTTGGGCCCGAGTCAAATAGATAGTCAACATGAAAAATTCAATGCCATGGCCGGGATTTGAACCACAGATCTCCTGGTTTCCGTCCAGTCACTCTAACCCTTGAGCTACCATGGCCAACGTGCCGTCCTGACATTAAATTCTCCATTTGACTTGTATATTTCCCCAGTAAACCACTAGGGGTTCTCACATTCAAGATACACCGTTTGTGGTGACTTACTATCGTAAGTACCTGAGTCCCAGGCTTCATCATTTAACTCATTATTTTAGTTAATTGATGGAAATTAATCATTTCTCCACACTAGCCATATATAGGCTAAGGTTTCTGATAGTCAAAATGAAAAATTTAATGCCATGTATATAGCATTTTATGTATTTAGCCTATATATGGCTAGTGTGGAGACATGATTAATTTCCATCAATTAACTAAAATAATAAGAGTTAAATGATGAAGTCTGGGACTCAAGTACTTACGATAGCAAGTAGTCACAAACGGTGTATCTCGAATGAGAGAGTCTCTAGTGGTCTACCGGGGAAACATATGAGTCAAATGGAGAGTTTAATGTGAGGACAGCGCGTTGGCCATGGTAGCTCATGGATTAGAGTGACTGGACGGAAACCAGGAGATCCGTGGTTCAAATCCCGGCCATGGCATTGAATTTTTCATGTTGACTAGCAGAAACCTTAGCCTATATAAACTAGTGTGGAGAAATGATTAATTTCCATCAATTAACTAAAAAAATATAAGTCAAATATACAAAGGTTACAGATTAACATATAGATTCACAATTGCATCAGGTTTTAGAGACTAATTCAGATATGTAGAAAGTTACAGATAAAAATTATTCAGAGAATGTGTATACAATAAGTTATGTTAATGATATGTACCGTCTTAAATTAGTTCCTAAAGTAATCAAAAAAACTCCTGCACACTGTAGAAGGTTTGATACTTAAAAAGCTTTAACTTCTTTCCTAAACTTAAGTTTGACTGCTATTGCAGATTTTATTTGTGATTTCATTATACATGTGTATGCCCTTAAGCAATATGGAAATTTTATCTTTTTCACTTGTCAACAGTGATAAGGAAAATGCATTTCTAGTTTCTTTTAAGATAGCATACACTGTATGCTCATTAATGTGTTTTTAAATTACATTTTTTCCATGACTTACACATATTTATGCACAAATAATTACTTAGAACTTGGTTATGCATAAAGCAGGTTCTATTGTATATCTTTTATTTTTATAAATTACTCTGAGATTCTTTTGTGCAATTTTTTTATATGTGCACAAAGACATACAAGGCTATTCAGAAAGTACTATCTAAGACTAAATGAGAGATAGAGTCAACATGAAAAATTCAATGCCACTGCTGGGATTTTCACCACAGATCTTGCTTCCGTCCAGTCGCTCTAACACATTGAGCTACCATGGCCAACTTGCCGTCATGACATTAAATTCTCCATTTGACTCGTATATTTCCCCGGTAGACCACTAGGGGCTCTAGCATACACCGTTTGCGGTGACTTACTATCCTAAGTACTTGAGCCCCAGGCTTCATCATTTAACTCTTATTATTTTAGTTAATTGATGTAAATGAATCATTTCTTCACACTAGCCGTATAGAGGCTAAGGATTTTGAGAGATAGTCAACATGAAAAATTCAATGCCATGGCCGGGATTTGAACCATGGATCTCCTGGTTTCCGGCCAGTCACTCTAACCCATTGAGCTACCATGGTCAACTTGCCATCATGACATTAAATTCTCCATTTGACTCGTATATTTCCCCGGTAGACCACTAGGAGCTCTTGCATTCGAGATACACAAGTCAAATGGAGAATTAATGTCATGAAGGCAAGTTGGCCATGGTAGCTCAATGGGTTAGAGCAACTGGACGAAAACCAAGAGATCTGTGGTTCAAATCCCAGCCGTAACATTGAATTTTTCATGTTGACTCTATCTATTAAAAACCTTAGTCAATATATGGCTAGTGTGAAGAAATGATTCCCATCAATTAACTAAAATAGTAAGAATAAATGTTGAGGAATATATCAAACCACCAGGTAATTAAAGCCATTAATTTTATTTATATACATTGTTATAGGGTACAGATAAAGCATGTTAATATTATAGGATCCAGGGATGTCATTAGCAAATTTTACAAGTAAACTTAACACATGAACACTACTATAAATTCTGGTTACAAAATAACTATTGAATGAACAAATTTGGATTGGTTATACTGTGTTTTTGGAGATAATGATTATAAAAACAAGTTAATGCTTGCGTAAAGTTGTGTAAAAACGATAAGTGACAGTCTGCATATTAACTTAAAATGTAATATAGACTTTATACGTCCCATTTTTATGCAGTATTTGTGGTTCTTTGCATAGCATTTTTCAGTACTTTTATTTTATTTTTTCTCTGTAGTGTTTCCTAACAGCTTTAATTAACTAAGTTTTATTAATAATATTTAAACCCTCCAAAAAAAGTGTAAACTAAGTCACAAAATTGTAGGAATAAATTAAACAGAGCAATGCTAGATATTTCAACTAGCAAGCACCATGGTCCTTTAGAACCAAAGAAACATCTTTTTGATTTGTATGATGCATATTTTCAGTAATCTGAAAATGTGCTTATTTCAAAAATGTATCCTTTCCTTTTTCTTTTTAAATGAGAAGCTACATTTAAAAAAGAAAATCTTACCTTGTATCTTCAACAAATTTAAGATTTACTTTCTCACATCCATCAGGTGGTTCTCTGGCAAGGAACTTGTTAATATGAGGTGAGGTTCCAAGTTTGCCTGTTTCAGGATCGGGGGTGGAGCTCCTACTGCCTCCTAAATCAAAACAACTTTATTACTCTAAGTAACCTATGAAAAGCTAATGTAACACTCTTATCAACATACAGTTATATATAAATGAAGTACAATGTCCTGTTTCATATCAAATTCTGGGAGATCTAGCCATTACATACTAAACTATTCAATAATACAGGCATAAACTTGTACAATGATAAATCATTTTGAAAACAAAACTTAATGTTACTTCATTAAAAGCTCAGTCTCCCATAGTATTTTCATATTTTCCAATTATCCCAAATTCGAACCTGTAAAACTTTTCCTCTACCATCAAAGTGTAATAATAATTTTGTGATGGCATAAAATTTAAAATCAGTGAAATATTCAGGCAGCAAATATACAAAAATTACATGTAAAATAAATGAGAGTTCCATTTTATAAAAGTCCCCTAAGACTTGGTAGTACTGCTTCTGTCACACATACTTAAACTTTCCTGATACCACAAAAAACAAGCAAGAACAATTCCTAGGCTATACATACAAGGATGATTCAAATATAAACGGTAAATGTTGCATATCATGGAGTAAGCCGTTCTGAATGTCACAGCGGATTGGGGGGTCGAAGGCCAGTATGTTAGGAAAGGCAAAGTTAGCCACTCTGCTAGGTTCTGGTATCAGTACAGCTACGCGTGAGCAGGAGGTTCCTTCATCAGTTGCACAATGCATTATAATTAACTTTTTAACTCGTTTAAGGGTACAGCTTAGGGACACTACATTGTCTCAGAATTGAGTGTATACTTGGGCTGAGGATTTGTGAAAAATAAAAGTTATGCTAGAAGCCCAAAGTCAAATCTCACAAATGAGAACATCCATGCCGTTTGAGAGCTTATTGATGACGCTTGCCGCCCAACTGCTCCAGAAATCACATCAGAAATGGGTGTCTGTATTGGTAGTTCTCAGACCATTATTAGGAAGCATCTCTGCTTTAGAAAAATTAGTGTTTGATGGGTTCCAAAGTTAACTGAATAGCAAAAACAGGCCAGTTTGGAGATTTGTGAGAGACTCCTTAATCGATTCCAGCAAGAAGGGGAGGATGTTTCGAGACAAATCATTGTATGTGATGAGACATGGGCTCATTATACTCCGGAATCCGAAAGGAGTGGCGACGGAGGGATGAAGCCTGCTTAGTGAAGGTAAAAAATTGCACTAAGCATGAAAAGTTATATGGGTTGTGCAACAGATGAAGGAACCTCCTGCTCACTCATGACTGTACTGACACCAGAACGTAGCGAAGTAGCCTTCAACTCCCCAAACCGTTGTCACACTCAGAACTGCTTACTCCGCAGTACCCAACAATTACCGTTTAATAATCACCCTCATACATTTCTATTCCCTAGTTTAAGGTTCACAACATGAACTAAAACATTAATTTGCTACAAAAATGGAATATAAACATGAGTAATATAAACAATATACACTAGCTGAAATTCAATACTAGTTACCAGAGGTCCTATTAGCACAATCAAATTTTAAACCAGCTGTGCATTTTATTTAAAAAGATAATAAAGTATTTAAAAAACAGCTTGGGTCATTCCTATTACATAACTCGTTTTATTCAGTGACTGAATTCCTAGACATGTAATGTACAGTTATTAGTTTGAATCTCTAACCAAATCAGGAATCTTAATTTTAAATGTATTTTAGTAAATTGTATATTTATCATTTTAGTAAATTGTATATCAACTTGACGAAGCCATGAAAATGTAAAAATGTTTTTCAAACGGTGAATAAAGAATACAATACTGCAGTTCAGTGTAGGGGGATTATGATGGATACAGACACAGAAACTCCTATCTCTCACAGCTCTGTATATCAGCTGACGTGGTACATTCAGTCCGTAATCTTAAATTACAATATAATACAGGAGAATTTAATGCTTATGCCCAAGGTGAAATTCTGAGAAACAGTTTGAATGCAAAAATGTCTCCTTTACCGCAAAATCATAAAAGGCCTTCTCTCCTGTAGAACTTATGGATAAATCATAGAAGTTAGCAAGTATATATTTTGTAGTTAAACTTCACTATAAATGGTATAAAAAGAAAACAGTTCAATTTAACTCAATTATTATTGCACTAACAAATTGTGCAGCTGAATAACAGTAATCAACGTCTAAGTTTTCCTCAGCAATTGATTTAAGGTATTGCAATTGTTTTCATTAATTTTTCAATTAATAATAAACAATAAATATTTATTTTTTATATAGATGTTAGTTACCTCATTAGACCTAGGAACATGTTTAGCACCAATAAAATGCATTTAAAAACACTTTTCATATCTAAAATTTACATCAATAATAATGAGAAGAAAATTCATCACTTTGACAGTAGAGAGAGAATTATGTATAAAGAAGCATACACTAAATCGATGTTAGCTGTCAACAATTTATAGGTCTGATACAAAATGTAGGAACAGCACAAAGATCATAAATGATTACACATGTCACACCATTATTGGTTAGACATCAGTTCGTTTATTAATTTTTAGATGAGTCGTATTTATTACACATCTGCTTCCCTTTCGTACCCGTTTTGAGGACATGTTTCGCACAGAATTACTAAAATACGTACAAAAACATAGTGAACTCGTCATATGGGAGAGAATATACATAGAAAAACATAAAAACCAACTAATGAACTTTGAAATCCCGCCAGAAGAGAATCCCACATTTAAGTTCATCACTAAATCAACAGATGGCAGCAGCAACCCCAGAATTACCCACACCACTGGATCAAGCTTTAGTCGCATAAGAGCCGAAGATGCAAACAATGATTTGCGAAACATGTCCTCAAAATAGGTACGAAAGTGAAGCAGATGTGTAATAAATACGACTCATCTAAAAATTAATAATTATTTCGCTTCACTGTGGTGTTCCAATACAGTTAAATCTCAATATATCAGTTTGTTGTTTTATATTCTCTTGGAAAACTACTCATTTTATACAAGCAATATTTTGAGGTATTTAGGCAGTTTAGTGATTATCACTGGTTTATTTAACAAGAGTGCTCAGGTTTATCTCATACTATTCCAATCATAAGTCAAGTATTTGATACTAATCAGTAATGTTTAGCAATGCCATGGATATCAGCCAATCATGGTCATTTATCTAGCTTCATAGCAACGTGTCCTCTAAGAATGGCCAACGGTTGGACAGGCGAAATGTCAGGTACTTTAGCTTTACCTACTAAACCATGCCCAGTAAGCCCAGAAACCACTACATGTGACTGGATAAAATATTTAATCTTTACATGTCTCAGATAAATGCATAGCTGCTTTATCTTTATGTATAATTTTTTTATTTGGTAGTTTTATGTCCTCCAATGTTAAGTCATATGGAATGGGTGAAATGATGCTCAAATGAACCCAGGGTCCATAGCGCTTAGAGTTACCCGACATTCGTCTTTCAGCATACGGGAAAACCCTGGAAGAAACCTTATCCAGGTAACTCACCCTGACCGAGATTTGAACTCAGCACCTCTTGAACATGAGGCAGACACGCTACCATCTACGCTACCAAGGTGGGCTTATGTATAAAAGCTACATATTTGATGTTTCCTATAATTTAATTTGGCAATTCCAAAATACTTTTACCTCTTTTTAGTTCACTGCACTTCAATTGCACTAGTCATTAAAAATAAAATTTATTGCTGTGAATTAATAAAAAGAAAATTGTGTTAGCATATATTCAGCTTTGCATTATAGTTATTAATTCAATACTTAGCTTAAGTATATTTTTAGGAATTGAAAGACTTGCATCTTAAGCAGTACTTATAAACCTATAGCTACAAAATAATTCCACGATCCACCAGTTTTGTTCCCAAAGCTTAATAAAAATAACAAACATCAAAATGATATTTTGAGATTAAATTAACTTAGGGCCCCTAGTGAATATTAACAATTGAACATTTTATTTCGCATGGGAAAAAGATCCTCATGCCAGTACTGAACACAGGTCTTCACACTGTAGCCGGCAACACTAACAATCATTGTGAATAATGGTAAAGTAGTTTCATTTAAAACAAGACTTTCTGATAATTTTCTTATAATATCCAAGAATGCAATCACAATGATAAAACATAGCAAGAAGTCCTTCTATACAACTGAAATGCTTATATTACTCTGAGCTCATTGGCTAACAAAATTTATAACACAAATGGTTAATATAGGGCAACATTTGCTTCGATAATCTTGCAGCTGTGTGCATAATGTGTAGTATAAATAGTTCAACAATGCTTCTAGGAATAAAATTTTAGAAATTTAATACACATACTTGTTATTCCAGAGCTGAAAGATTTAGGATTTAAAAGACATGATAAATATAAGATTAATTAAATGGTTTCTCTACAGTTTTATCACATTTGAAATCACAACAATGCAAAGTATTGTACAAAATGGAAAGGTTGAACCACACTGAAAAATTCAACATCCCTGAACCACCTTGAGAACTCCTTGTAGATTAATGTGAAAACTGAATCAGTTGGAGAACTGGGTGCTGTGTCAGCATGTTAGTGTGGTAGCTGTAGTTGGTTTCAAGCAGTAGCACGGTAAGTCAAAGGTCTGATTCAAATACCAGCTTTGAAATTCAATTTTTCAGTCTGATTCTACCTTTACAACTTAAACACACGTACAGAAAATAATTAATACTATACCTCTTCAAACATTCAATCAAATATTAGCAATCTGGAGAGATCTTAAATAAGTATTTTGAGATGGGCACTTACTGTACTTATTCGAATATAAGAATGTTAATTTTTTCAAAATATTAATATTGAAAACTAGAGGTCATTTTGCATTTACGATATGTTTTCTGAACAGCATGGGAAAAAAGGTTAAAATTTTTTATGCACACTAGATGGTGTTGGCAGTGACAAAGCATAGGAAGAAATAGTAAAGATGGCTGCCAAGGTTGCGACATATGCTAGAGATTTTGCTTATTTCAATTCAAACATAAAGTTATGTTAATAGACGTAGAGGCATTCCCTTGAGTAAAGATCTTTCTGATACTAAAATAAAAATATATTTTCAAATGAGTGATTGTGCCTTATTTGTTTTTTTTAAATCTACATCCTCCAACATTAAGTCATATTAGACAATGAATGAAATGATGCTCAAATGAGCCCAGGGTCCATGGAGCTTTGAGTTATCCGACATTCATCTTTGAAGATAAGGGAAAACCCTGGGCAAACCTCACCAAGATAACTCATCCTGACCAAGATTTAAACTCAGAACCTCTTGAACATGAGGCAGGCATGCTACTATCTACACTATAGAAATGGGCTTTGACTGCAATCACCGCTGATGTCTCAGATCTGGAACCCACCTCACTAACAGTGATGGTTGCTGGTACTTTGGATTTTTAATTATTAGATCACGCACACATTCACACTCTCATGCATACTTCCATATTCTAGGGAGGATGGGGAATCATCTTGATTGGAGAAAAATCCCCACCCTAACTGGGAATCAAACCTGGGACCCCCTCGCATAGCAGGCAGGTGCTCTACTGATTGAGCTATAGGGCCAGCCTCACTGCACATTGTCGGCTGTTTTCAAAGCTTATATCCCTTGAGAGAGTACCTTTATTTTTACTTGTGCAAAAATGATTGCAGATGAACTTTGTTTGATCTGTCATTTCCAGAATTGTTTAACCAAACTCACTGAACAAGCATTCCTGGCTAGTTTACATTTAGCTTATGCAAATATAGTTTATATTTATAATTCCCACATTATTTGAAAAGTTTGTTCCAATCCTACCCTCCAATGATTATTAGCTAAAATAAATTGAATTACAGTTGAACCTGATTTATACATATATCAAGAGGAGAGATTAATTATAACTCAGAATTACATACAAATGAGGTTTTGGAAATGCATCTTTTTAAAAATTTAGTGGGTATGCATATATAAAACTTTACATACAATAAAGATATGTACAAAGCAAACATTGGAAATTAATTGTTCTTTCACACTAGCCATGTGTAGGACGCACTATGACAGGGTGGAGCCAGACTGAAAAATTCAATACCATAGCCGGGATTTGAACCACAAATTTTCTAGTCTCCGTCCAGCCGCTCTAAACCATTGAGCTACTATGGTCAACGTGCCAACATGGCAGCATTATGTTCTCCAACTGACTCGTGTTTTTCCCAGTAAACCACTAGGAGCTCTCATAAACATATGAGACAACTACCTTAATGACGACTTACTATGCTGTAAGTACTTTAAGGCCCGGGCTTTATAGTTCAGACCACTATTAGGTACAATTAATGGAAATTAACTTTTCTTTCACACTAGCCATGTGTAGGATGCACTATGTAAGGATAGAGCCAGACTGAAAAATTCAATGCTATAGCTGGGATTTGAACCACGAACCACGAGTCAGTTGGAGAATTTGTCATGTTGGCCATAGTAGCTCAATGGTTTAGAGCGGCTGGAAGGAACCAGAAGATCCGCGGCGCAAATATTGAATTGCATTGAATTTTTCAGTCTGGCTCTACCCTTTCATAGTGCATCCTACACACAGCTAGTGTGAAAGAACAATTTATTTCCATTAATTGTACCTAACAGTGGTCCGAACTATAAATCCCGGGCCTTAAAGTACTTACAGCATAGTAAGTTGTCATTAAGGTAGTTGTCTCATGTGTTTATGAGAACTCCTAGTGGTTTACTGGGAAAAACATAAGTCAGTTGGAGAATTTAATGTCATGTTGGCACGTTGACGATAGTAGCTTAATGGTTTAGAGCAGCTGGACGAGGACCAAAAGATCTGTGATTCAAATCCTGGCTATAGCATTGAATTTTTCAGTCTGGCTCTAAGCAAAGCAGTCTCTCTCTAAGCTTTGTTTCAAAGCAAACATTATTTAGAAATTGGGCCCACTTTAAACCATTCAGTTAATTTGGCACATTTCACTTTTTTTGCATTAAATGCATGCACCTCATTTGGATAAACATATTAATGATCAGAGCTTTTTCACTAAAACTCTTTACACTGATGTAATGACTACACAAACTGCATTCAAGAGGTCCCGAATTTGAATCTGGGTCAGGGTGAGTTACCTGAACAAGTTTTCTTCCAGGATTTTCCATCACTGATGACTATACATAGCATGTATAAGCAATTCCTAAGTCAGAAACAAATAAGGTTTTGTGTCTATTAAGTGCATATCTCTTCTATGAATTTTATGTTTGGTTATAGCATATAACATTCCCTTTTTGTTTTTTCCATGGCTGAGAAAAGCAACTGAAGTGAAAGACAAAACCGCTGCTCAGCAGTAAACAACAGATATTGAAAATTATCTTTACTTCTAATCCATTTCTACGACACTGTTGCGCCAAAAGGCGTATACAAGCTGTCTGTGTCAGCAGCAATAAGGAAAATGTGTTTCAAGTTTCCTTTAAGATAGTATATGCTCCATTTAATTAGCTAATGCTCAATTATGTCACTGGAATTTAATACACATAACTGCAAACTACGAATAAATGCATAAGGTTCTATTAACAGTTCCTAATTACATTTTTTTCCTGGATCTGCAAAAATTTATGTACATATACGGATTACCTATAATAGATTACATACGAGGCATGTCCGTAAAATAAGGTCTCCAAGGCACAGGAGCCGTGAGGTACGCTATTATGCGAGATCCAGCAACACTGGCGTGTAGCTTGGTTTCAGTCCTTCAAATCCCCACCACAATGAACACATTGCAACCATTAGTTTTGGCTGTGCAGCCGTTTGAGATGGAGCTTCCCATTACTTCCCCCGCCAAGTGCAAGTTGCGTGCAGTGATCCACTTTTTGAGTGCCAAGGGCATTTACCCCCACTGAAATTTATCTTCAGTTATGCGAAGTCTATGGGCCACAGTGTATGGACGTCAAAAACATGCGAAAGTGGGTCAGAGAGTTCAAAGACGGACGTACAGATGTCCATGACCAACAGCGTTCTGGTCAGCCTTCGGTTTCAGCCAAAACAATTGCAAAAGTGGAGCAAGAAATGCTTAAAGATCAGCGTGTGACAGTTTGCGAGCTGTGCGAACTTATCCCTGAAGTCAGTAAGACTACAACTGACAAGATTTTGACCGAACATTTGCATTATCGCAAGGTGTTTGCGAGGTGGGTTCCCAAAGTGCTCACCGAAGACCAGTTCGGATGGGACATCCTCACCCATCCCCCCAACACTCAGCACCTAGTGATTATCATCTGCTTCCTGAGTTGAAGTCACACCTGGGTGGAACACATTTTCAGACTGACGATGATTTGAAAAACGAGGCTGACCGCTACCTGTGCAACTTGGCGGGAGAGTGCTATGACGAGGGTATACAAAAACTGCCACAGTGCAGGCAAAAGTGCAAGGATTGCAATGGTGATTACGTTGAAAAATAACTTAAGTTCTGCTTTTCTATCAATGAAACATTCATTGACAATAAACATGTTTTCTATATTAAATAAAATTGGAGACCTTATTTTACGGATACGCCTCGTATAAAGCATGTTCAACTGTATGTACTACAGAAAGCCAACAAATTTTCTAATTTAGCAGTAGATACAAAGAACTGAATAACAGCCTGTACTAATGTGTAAAAGGGTTTCTTTTCTAAGATAAACAATTCAGTAAGTCCATTAAAACCATAATCATAAAAAAAAGAAAATATGTAAATGATGGGCTAGTTCTGCAGTAAATGGTTCAATTGGAGCAGGGTTCATAAATCACAAATCAGTTAATACTTTTAGAGTAACCTGTAACAATTGGTTATGAAAAAGGGAGAAAATGTCATCACTCAAAGCAGTGCTGACTTTGCCAAAGCTCTGAATGTGTACACCTGTAAGGATGTTAATCCTCATGACAATGACAGAAGCAAGCAACAGAATATGAAAATGAAAAGTTAATTGTTTTGTGTGAAAAGAAAAGCAGCTAAATAGTGAAAAGTTAACTAAAAACCTTTTAAAAAGAAAGCAAAAAACATGTAAAATTGATGACAAATTCAGTGTTTGCTTAATATATTGGTTTTATTTGTTTCTGTACATGATTTGCATATGTCTCCAATCCATAATTTTCCTGTATTCATTTTTTTAAACCATTCTTTTGGAAAACAATAAGGTTTGACTATAATTATCTTTCTAAATGAATAAAAAAATACAGCAAGATAAAATGTTTAAGATCTGCATCTACTGTGGGGAAGAAATCATAAGAAAAATTCCAGGCAGCGTGTCTAACATTTTATTCTGTTAACACGTACCTTGCATATCACTTGGAGGCCTTGAGATGTCCATAGAACCAGGAATGAGGGGAGAAAATGATTCACGTGAGGGGGGTCCTGTTGAGTAGGCATATCATTAATATTTAATACAAAACAATGCAGCTCAAAATATCTTAGTGCATGGTTAAGATTGTGGAACATGATACAATACACACTACAGCGATGCCTTAACAAAGAATCATGCATATGGATTCAGATAATCTCAAACTACACACCTAATTCTGATAATCCTTAAATCATTGATAATAACTTTTCTTTTTTCATTCCTTCATTTCTTTTCTACCTTCTCCCTCCCTTCCAATTGACTGCATTATTTTTATAAAAAGTTTATGGTTAACTGGTACGGTTTCTGTCAATTTCATATGCGAGAGAAATTGTATCAGTTATTTCAGAAAATATCATATTAAAATCTGAGATAAAAATAATTATGAATGAAGCTCATCTAATAAACTTTCACATCAGCCATAACCAGAAATGGGCTTAGTGGTGACCACTTAGTGACTGCTATTTGTAGTCGGTTTTTAAAACTGACGACAAATAACTTTTTCAATTAATTTTGACGTCATTGTTATTAAATTCCTCAAATCATGCATAATTAGTGGTTAAATGCTTTAAACTTTCAAATATGAGTGGAGGTCAAATAAAATACCTTTAGATAGAGCTCTTCAAACCAAACAACTTTCTTAGGAAAGGCTGTATTAAATAGAATAATGTTGACAATTACATTAAATGCAACCCATTCAACCCAGTACAACATCAATATGCAGTATTCCATAGTTTAGTTCACAGATTAATCAACATTCCGCTAACAAAAAGAGAATATGAACAGGAGTACGCTCACATACACCAGGTTGCCGAACTGAACAACTATAACACAAATTTCATCAAAAAACTGATCTATAGACACAAAAGAAACAAATACTTAAAGGACATTACTACGTTAAAAAAACTAGAAAACCCAAACACCAGATATGGAAAATTTACATTTCATCCAAAATACTTCAAAAAATTTGAAAAGATATTTAAGAGCTTCAACATAAAATTAGCCCCTCAAAACAAACACAACATCCGCAACTTACTAAACCACCCTCTAAAAAATAGCACACCGAAAACTCAATTATCAGGCATTTACCAAATGAGTTGCCAGGATTGTGACAAGATATACATTGGTAAGACCAAAAGGAATCTAGGAACAAGAATGAAAGAACACTTCAGAAATATTAAATTCAAACAAATGGACAAGTCGGCCGTATCACATCACTTTTGGTCTGAGAAACACAACATAAAACAAGAAATAGAACTGATCAAACAGGCAAAGAAACCTCTGGAACTACAGATTTGGGAAAACATATTTATTACGAAAAAACAGGACCTCTTGATGAATTTTGAAATTCCCGCGGTAGATGTCATCAAACTTACCAGGACGTTAGATGGCAGCACAACACCAAGCCAGATGCAGACACCGGATGCATCATCAGTCTACCACAGAGCTGACGATAGGGGAGAAGTCCCCAGAAACTAGTCTTCATAAAAAACTTGTAAGTGGAGAAAAGTATATACAAGGTTGACTCACTTGCCTAATTTTAGTAAGCTGTATTAAATGCTTACACTTTTAGGGAGAAAACAGTGAAACACAGATAAATCATTCATACTGAAAAATGTTAGAAAAAGCTTTCACGGCGAGCATTATTAATCAAGGCTCCATAGATGATTAGCCATTTTGTACTCCATGGCCTACTTCAGGATCTGAATGAAATGACATCCATCCAACCGTAGTGCTGATAGGTTATACTTAGTCCAAAGATTTTTGCTACTTGCCTATCCAAGTTTGGGTTTTACCAGCCAAGTTTGGTTGGTGGAAGCCAACCTTTAGTGTAACAGTTTAGTCTTCTGTTTAGTCTTGACAGGTCATTGGATTGGCCGTGGCAGTCCAATTCCTTGGCCTCCATGTTCTGCCGAATTACCCCACTAGATATAAACACTGTGACAGAAGACATGCTGCACAACGAATGGCATGAAACTGACTACAGGTTGGAATTCTTCGCGCTATCTGAGGCGCCCATGTGCAAATGCATTGAACTAGAGTTTGTTGCAATGAAAACTTTAGGAGTTACATTATTATTTTGGTGTATAGTAATTATAGTATGCAAACTTTCCTTTGCATTACATTTGTTTGAAATGCTGGAGTCTCACTGTGGACACCCTGTACATTACTGCTACCATGCATAGAAATAGAAACTCAATGAAGATTTTGCAAATGTACTCTAAATTTCTGTGCTATAGAGAGAGATATCCTCACATGTTTGTCAAGTGTCTTGCTCCTCATGTACAAGCACCTGGAGAACTACAACCTAGTCACAGCAAAAACTGTCACATATTTCTCCATGAAAATGGCTTAATAAAAATATTTCCTTGCACAGCTGCATACTTCGAAAAGTTCTGTCTAATAGTACTCTAGTTGAACACCTAATCCTACTCTGAATTTTAAAGTGTTATGCCACTGACCCATTTCTATTATAACGGATGAAATCATGTGTTTAGTAAAGATTGTGTAATTTTAATGCTGAATTTTTTTAAATACATGACTTACAGAAGATGTGGTTCCAACTCTACATTGATTTTAGAGAATTATTTTGATCCATTAACCTATCTCATAGGTTAACAGAAGGTTCATAGGTTTTTATGATATTCAGATAAGCAAGAGAAGTTGAAACACATAACTTGAAAAATTGCTGAATTTTTTTGTATATGTACATTTCATTTTCAACTGTTCAACATAAGTTTGACACTGTAGTACCATAATTATTCATATACCATGCACATCTTAATTTTTGGGGGGGAGCGGAGGGAATTTGTTATGTCAATATACAAAGTATAACTAGCAAAAGCATCAACATCAGTTTTTCTCTCCAGCGTATGCAATATTCTGATTAAGGTATCATTTGTTCTTTGCAATCAGTGTTCATGTTCACATCCAGGCAGTGTTACAAAAATGAGTAATATTAAATTGTGTTCATTCACCAGTGTGAGAAAATTGAAGATCAAAGTGGAATGGCATCTTTGATGTTTGAGCAAATTAGATTTTCTAAGGAGTAATGGTTGACTGGTGCTAGTAATAAATACCCTTTAAATTTAATTTATTACAACACTGTTTTCAACACTTCCATGAAAGGAATCACAAACTCTTATTCATTAACGTACATTCACACATACCTTTAAACACTCCCCTAAAGGAGCAACCTATCACATGCATCGGTTGACAATAATATTGGAACACAGATGTACACAGTGGGACCAATTGGATTTAAATCTTCAGCCAACACGCGTTTTCATTGTACAGCCATGTCAAAAGATGCTGAAAATTAGGTGGATTGATTTCACTTCTGTCATAAATTACGGCAGTTTTTAGCTCGTACAGTAAATGTAATGGTGGCTGCAGTTTTTTTATTTGTGTTAAAACTAACAAAATGAACTCAAAACACTATATGAAGCTGTAAAAAGTGTATCAAGTTTCGAGGTGGAGGTCTGAGGTCCCGCAGTTAATTTCTGCCACTGCAAGTCTGGTTCAAATCCTTAGTGTTTAACTGAAAAATTTTATTACATTTTCTTTTATGTCTTGGGGTCTATAGTCTGATATTATGATAGAAATAACATTTTCCACAACATCATTGGTGTTTATAAAATACAATAGCCCTGTTTTCCACTGGCAGAGAGCTATAAATTTATAGTTCATAGTAGATATTTTATTATGGTTGGTACTGTCCTTGATCCATTTCAAGTTTCAAACATTTCACAAATGCAAAGGGAAACAAAATTTAAGCATGAAACAAAACCTATTAGATTTAATGTCTTAGACAAGCACCTAAAAATGAAAGCCAACTGCATAACATGGTTTACAATAGCAGATATGGTACACACTATAAGGGTCACAAAGTTTAAAATGATCGTTAATTAAAGATAGCCCATAGTTTCCCTTTGAAGGTCAAGAGCTTCTCCAACCTGCATGGGTGAGCTTGGCACACAAATGGTGAGCTAATCCCTAATTATCGGATTGTCATTCTTGTGTCTTTGGCTCACAAGAGAACCAACAGCAACAATAAATTAGTAACTAAAATACAAAGCCTTGGAGAATGGAAAAAAAAAAAAAACAATGTGTTGTCATTTCGAACCTAGCTGTTGTATCACCATACTTATTGCAGCAGCTAACTCACTCGTCCAACTGTCAATTCTATGTTGCTCTTTGGGAAAGCACACGTCATCGCCTTAGTAGTATTATATGCAGAAAAATTGTCGTTTATTTAAGCTTTTTGCAGCATCTTGGCCTTCATTCAGGGCTGTAAGTATTTATGCTGGGTGTGATAATACTGATTAGAAGGTGAGAGCTGCAATAACGGCTTTTGAGCTCAAAGGGTCAATATTTTCACATTAGACTACAACTGCAAGTTGCATAGATGGGGCAGATGACTCACCTGGTATTAAATACAATGCATCTAGAGATACACATTTTGTTTCAAATCAATGGCTTGCATGAAACATTGACTACAGAATATGAAACAATTCCTTTATAGTATATTTGTAAGTAGTTTCCAAATAATAAATACTGCATTTAAATATACTTGAATGTTTATGTTTATAATGCATATACTTCTACACATTTTTTGAGAGGTGAACCTTGAACAATTGGATGTATATTTTTACTTGCATGGTACATGAGTAAATATGGCACTAAGAACCTTACAAAAATTTTACTCAGTAAGAAAGAGAATATACTGAATACACCAAATCAATTGAAAGGACTGTAATAAAAGAGACAAGCTCAAGAAGAACATAAAACTGAACAAAAAACTTCAGAAACAGTATGAAAATTTGGAAATAATCACACTCCAATTTCTGAATGTAATAGTAGAAAATAAAACAGACAAGACAAAAATAGCTACGAGGAAGGAGATATACTAGTTGAACACAGACTACGTAATGAATTTCGACATGCCCCCTATTGTACATCCTAGACAGTTACATTCTTTCCTACAACACCTAATGAGGACGGTTGGTAAAGGCTGATGGATGCAAAGATGCACAAAATACACAAGTGAAAACCTAATAAAGTGAACTGAATTATATTATATTGATATGGGTTTCAATAATGAACTACAATCAAATTATTAAATTATAGATGAGTCTTATTTATTACACATCAGCTTCACTTACGTACCTATATTGAGGACATGTTTCGCGAACTATCGTTTGCATCAACAGCTCTAATGCGACTCTACAAATGATTCTGATTATGCTTTAGTTTCTCCTTTTGATGATATATTTTTTCTTTGACTTTATAATTTACATGCTTAAATGATTCAGTCTCTAAATGGTCCCATGCTGTGTTTCCTAATAATTTTACTAATTTCAAGTGTAGGTTGTACAATGAGAGGTCTATATTAGTTTTCTATAGTGGTTGGCTTTTTCAGATTTTAACACGGCTTTTTCATTAGTCGCATTAGAGCCAATGATGTGAACGATAGTTTGCAAAACATGTCCTCAATATAGGTATGTAAGTAAGCTGGTGTGTAATAAATATGACTCATCTATAATTTAATAATTATTTCGTCTCACTGTGGTGTTCCAAACAGTTAAATTTCGATACAATCAAATTGTTACCTTGTGCAACTAGAAATACACCTTCAGGAAAATTACCAAATCCTGAGCTAGATTTGTGTAATTAAACTCCACTGAGTGTAATATTATCGGTTATTTTGAATGTTTTGCTTTAAATAAGCAACATTGCATACTATTAACATTCTACGTCATACATGTTTATGAGGTATTAAACTTATACAAATTCTCTACAGTATTTAATATAATTTTGATTCCTAATTTAAATTGATGAAAAACTACGGAAGTTACCACAAGGCAAATTGTAAGTGTCCATTATAGGATCAATGTGACATGGCATACATTCATTTGTCACACTGAGATTACAATGTCTGGTATAATTAATCCTGTTATCTCAACTCCTTGACCTGCAGGTAGACGTGGCACATTTCTTTACACCTTCCACACAGTCATTGTTGAAATTGCTGCTTCTCTAGTGAACCGTAGTACTTAATTTGTATGACTTATTTGCCAAAGCTCTTCCAACTCTTTCCACATTCTCCTCTGCCAGTCGTCCAGTGCTCTTTCCTTTACATACACACCCTGTTACTTAATTCTCTCTGTAGTACCTACAAATTTATGGGTGCTTGGAGGAATTTAGTAATACATCCAAGGTTAATTGAAAAAACTATTTAGTCAGCATTTTATACATCACTTACATTTTGAATTTGAGGGACTAGTTCCGGAGGCAGTTGCTCCCATATTCACTTGGACTTCGATGTTGAAAATGGAAGCAACAGCTCCTAAACTAGTCCCTCAGAACTTCAAAATGTTAAGTGACGCAGTGTGAAAACTTGACTACAAATGGTTTTATTAACGTACAAATTTGTTACATAAGGAGTGTTTAAACCATCTTTGTCTATACTCCGCTGAACTGAATTAAGGTAGTTGTCTCATGTGTTTATGAGGACTCCTAAGTGGTTTTTTTTTTTGTTTGATTTATGAGTGACTCAGAAATCAAACTCAAAAATGAAGAATAATTCACCGTTAATAATGCTTCTGCTTTTAATATTTAACACTAGAACCTTTTTGCACCCAAGTTTGATTTCATTAATGTGGCTACAAAACAAAATCTGGGCAAACAATATTCAAATTCCCGTAGCTGCTTTTCAATTTAAGAGGTGTACCTTAAAATTTCTTTGTGCCTTGTTCATCAATTTGATGATGGATTTTTATATTTGCTCATGTTATTCCAATTTTGTGCTGGATTTGTTGGTATTTTGTGGCTTTTTATCCTCTTCTTCCAGCCTAGCTGAATCTGTGAGCATTTACATTTAACTTCCCAGTTAAGGTCTCAGATGAATGTTTAATCTCACCCTTTTTCGTGAAATAATACTTCCATTATTTGTTAAAGATTACTCTTTATTCCAAACCACAATAAATAAATTTAAGATACACTTATATACACATCATTGAAAAATTTTCTTTTTGCATATCTGGAAGTTTTTTCCATCCCTATAGTTTCCAGATTTTTGACGATCACTTTTCTTAGAAGCTATAAATTTCTATTTCATGTCTCTGACTGTATGAATCTTTTGATTTTATGACAAATTACACTTACATTTTATTAAACAACTATTGCACCATTTCTTAAATTTTAATTAAATTTAAAATTGATAAACAAATTTTGCTTGGGTTTATCTTCAAACAACTATTTCAGATTTCTATCCGTGGTTCAAATCCCAGCCATGGCATTGAATTTTTCAGGTTGACTATTTCAGACTTGCACTATATTGTGTACTGTAGAGAAAATATATAAGTTTAAAATAACTACAATCATGTGTGTACACGCTATATTTCAATGCATTTTACTTTCACTTTGCTATTAATACCTCTAGAAATAACTACTTCATGTAAAAATTTTCAACATTTCATAAAAGTAATATTTAGGAAATTATTCCCTTGCATACAATTTCTAAAAAACATTTTCTCCCTTGCTATACTCAGTAATAGAAAAAAAAAAGTCAGAGCCAATTACAATGGTTGCTCACCTGATGACTGTGAGCTTCCAGTGAAGTCTCCTCCTGCCGGAGTCTGAGTGTTTACTGAGCGTGTGGACCGGAAGAGATCAGCTAATGGTGCCCGATGGCCTTCAGGTGTAGCCTACAACAAAAATACAGCAAGTTAGAAAACTACTGCACAATCAACATTTGAACAGTGTTCAATTGCATATATTTCCAAAATTATCAAATAAATGGACAGAGTCAAAATGAAAAATTCTATGTCATGGCCAGGATTTGAGCCACGGATCACCTGGTTTCCGTTCAGTTGCTGTAACCCATTGAGCTACCATGGCCAACACGCCGTCCTGACATTAAATTCTCCATTTGACTCGTATATTTCCCCGGTAAACCACTTGGGGAAATATATGAGTCAAATGGAGAATTTAATGTCAGGACGGCATGTTGGCCATGGTAGCTCAATGGGTTAGAGCGACTGGGAGGAAACCAGGAGACCCATGGTTCAAATGCCAGCCATCTATCTATTTGTTGATCGATTGTGAGGTCATGCCCGAGGTAATTATTTTCTGTTAACTTTGAAAATCAAAACAGCATTAAAATACATGCAGTTCGTGTTGTTTGAGCTGTCGCATGCAGGAAGGGAGAGTTAGGAGTCACGTGATGCTTAGATGGCACAGAAGGGGAGAAGGCTCTCCTTGCGCATGCGCACACCGACTGTAGTTTGTTTGCGATCTACCTGTAGATATATTATTCCTACTCTCATCCATGCTATGCCTCTCTTCCAGTTTTGTCACATTGATCTACATATTTTTCCCTACCCCATTCTCTCTTTAATTGCTTACAAAATTTCAAAGAGAACCCAAATTTTTAATTTTTGAAAGTAATGAGTCTTCAAATGTTAAATACATCACTGTTTCTAACCTTTTGCTTCAAATAATTGCAAACTTTGTTCATCAAGATAAGAACAGACCCACCCCTATTGCCTCCAAGGAGTTCAGCAAATCAAAATTCAACAATCACTAGCTGAGGATGTTAGGAAGTTCCTAACGAAACGCATTCTATGTGAACACTAGCAATATATGGAGCATGCAGTACTAGTATGACTAGAATTATATTAATTTTGTGCTTCATTGTATCCCAGTCCTTACTATTAAGACTAAGATGAATATTTATTGATATTTCATCACCTTTAAATTTAATAATTTTTAAGAGATGTATTTAATTAAAGTATTTAGTCCCAATAAGAGCACCTGCAACTTTTTGAAGGGAAAAGGTGTAACTAGGTGGGGATGAAGAAAAGCACATGGTAGCAAGAGATCTAGGTCGACCATAATATGAACTTTCATAGTAAAAAGATCCCATGAACAACAGAAGAAAGTATGTAGCACAAACTAGTTTGTTATAAAGAATAATTAGCTGGTAATAATAAATATGCTATCACAGTAGTTTAAAATAGTAGTGTTAATTATTTTAATGGCTAGAATTCAATTTATTTCAGGCCATAAGAACTCTGTAAACAGCTTAGTACAAATGAACAAGTAAATGTACTACTAAAGCATTCACACTTTTAGCAATGAGTTATTCTTTAGAATATACCTTCTCTTTCTCTTCCCTTTCTGCATCTTGGGTCGACCCTGCCTGTGTTGCTTTCAGCACTAGCCTCTCAATCTCTTGGTTCAACCCTTCTATTGAGTTCCTCATCGGAGGTCGAGGCACCATTGGCTTCACTGGAATGTTCACTGGGACTGCTTTTGCTTGTGACGATGCTATAAAATATCACAAACAGGATATAGAAAAGCACTACCTAGCTATTCTGAAATATGAATACAGTAAGACACTGCAAAGTACTACAGCAAAAAAGTCAATGCATTTTCTGACCAATACAACACTTATTTTAAATATGTCTTGTTGCCACTATAATGAAGTTGAGCAAATTAGTCAAATCAGTTATTTTCCATGTACTTTCACCACATCAGTGAAATTCATCCCATAAGATAAATAAGCTGCTTTTCATGTTTATTTTCTCTAACAAGTTAAAAAAGGAAGTTAACATTTATCTTATGATATCTTCATTGCAATTCAATATGGTTATATGCCAGTGAATCGAATTTGGCATTTACATGCATAGCACTAAAACTAATAAATTTGAATACATTAATATCTCATTAATTTAAAAATTCGTCTAACGTATGAAGTACAATTCTAGTTAAATAAATTTTTAGAGCAGTTTTGAATGTTTTATAGCTTTCATATTTAACTTCAGCTGGCAGCCTATTGCACAGTTTTGCACCAGCATAACTTGGCAGCTTTGCAAATAATGCCAAGTCTGTGCACAGTGATAGCAAAGTTACGTTTATTTCTTGTGTTGTAATGATGGATGTCTGAATTTGTATTTTCTCATATATAAAATAGTTTTATAAATATAACGGCTTGGCAATGTCATTTTTTCTCTATGAAGGCTTCCCTACATGAATCCAGTCTTTTTAATTTTTACAGATATTGTACTGCTTGTTTTTGCAATATAAATATTCTATTTAAGTTTACTTTTGAAGTGCTGCCCCATACTTTTATACCAATGAAATATACACGTGAATAAGAAATAAATAATTCTAATAGTTGCATTAGAACGCATTTCTTTAAACATTTGAATAGAAACAAGTTTTAATAATTTTTACTGCTAATTTGTCTACATGCGGAGTAAAGAATAGTGTTTTGTCCAGTGTGATACCAAGTAGCTGTACATTTTCAGCACTATTTATGGATTGATTGTCAATGTAAAGCTGTAGATGCACATTAAGTGTTTTGTTTCTATGTTACTTCACATTTTGTTTGATTTGTGTTTAGGTTAATTACTGCAAAGTATTGTACTATTTTGGTGGCTATTTCATTTATGTTCTTTTCTAAACCTATGCTTGTAGCATTACTAGCTGTGATACTGGTAACAAATTGTACTAATTTGTATGGGTAGGTAAACATCAGTTATATATATCATGTGTGTACAAGATAAACAAAAGGTGTCCGAGGATAAATCCTTGTGGAACACTGTGCTTCAATTCTGTACTAGCAAATATAGTGTCACATTTAGTGAAACCATTGCATAACATCTAAGAATAATTTTTAAGGCAGAAACCTTCAATAAGCAGTCTCGATAGCACTCTTATTTTTGGCTTCACAAGACTGCCATAAAACTGCAATGAAAGATAAAAATCCACTTTACTCAGAACTAGTTTTTTCAATGCTTACATTCATAATAATATATCTGTAGTACTTTATATTCATTAGTTGAACATTTCTGAGCATGTTCTTTGCTGATTTCTCCAAGAAGGAAATTGTTTTATGTAATTTAATCCCCCTAAAATATTGAATAACAGTATATTATGAGTTTTCCGAAGCTTTCACGGCCGGAGTCTCAATTAACACAAGTTTCTTCCAGGCTTAGAAGCTGTGGTCTGCTGGAGTTTAGATGTCTAGTCGTTTCGTCCCCACCTGTGGTGGACATAATCGGTGGCGTGGTCTAAGTCTTCTTGGCGAAAGGTCAGGCACAACTGAGACGCTCGCTGGAGGTGTTGCATTTATATTTGAGCTACTCTTAGGGGATTAGTTCAGCTTGAGCAGAGGGGTGTGCTTTGTGAGTGGGGTTTCTTTGCTCTGATAGCTGATAGGTGCATGTGATTTCTCTGCATTTGGACAAGTTCTATGTATTCAAGTGTTGGATGCCAGGTTTTGTTTAGTTTGAGGGCTTCTTCCTTTATGTTAAACTTAGGACGTTTATATTTTTCTATAGCTTTGTACTGTAGTCCTGCTTGGTAGTAAGGTATTGAAAAAAGGACCGTTGTATCCTTATAGTGAATGTTGTAAACAGAGACGTAACGTCAGTTGTAACTGAAACTGGTACTTTGTAAGTGAAATCTTTGTTGTGGTCAACGACCTTAGAAGATTGTATTTGTGTGTTACGTAATACTGCTACTGTGAGTGTATTTCTATGGAAATAAATATTTTGAATTTGTGCAACTTGGACTTTCAATTCTTCGAACCCACAAAGTCACAGTAGGCATTCAATTCTGTCGTGAGATTTTTAATTTTAAAAGTATACTAACAATTTGATTTCATCTTAAAATATTTCTTCCCGAACAGCTATTTACAACAGTTATAATTTTCTTCTTGGAGAAGAAAGAATTTAGTTAACATTTTATGAAGGAAAGAAATTAATATAAAAATGGCAGATATAGAATTATGCACCTAAGAATATTTCAAATTAAAGTTCCAACATTAGCTTTCCTAATAGTATTCTACATATTCAGAGATTTTTAAAATAACTTAATAGTAATAATATAAAAGACGACTATCCTCTTCTCCTAAAATTCAAGCTGCTCCACATGTAAAATATAGTCATTATTTCTAAAAGACTAAAGCTAATTCACGGCATAATACTACCTGTGGCAGTGACAGAAGAAGTTGATGAATTTGATGATGAAGATGAATAACAAGAAGCAGTATTGGTTCCAGTGCTAGGTAAACATACTGCTGCGCTGCTGTGTTGATTTTCGCTAATGGCTTGCTGCACTACTGGCAACGAAGGTGCCAAGGATGTTGGTGTTGTTGGCTGATGGATCAAACCAAATGCTGCAGTCCGTTCCCGACTACTGCCACTCTCTTTACTTGATCTCTGCAGCCTGCACAAAAACAACTTCCATCAAATTTCATGCAAACTTAAATTAATAACTACACATTCCAGGTGTGTATAACCACTTTCCTAAGTTTCCATCACATAATACAAATAAGCCTACATCCATGGTATGTGCAAGTTGCTTGGCTAAGATTTAACCCTATAGATTGAGTTAACATGAAAAATTCAATACCATGGCCGGGATTTGAACCATGTATCTCCCGGTTTCGTCCAGCTGCTCTAACCTATTGAGCTATCATGGCCAATGTGCCGTCCTGACACTAATTTCTCCATTTGATTTGTATAGTTCCCTGGTAAACCACTAGAGGCTCTTGCATTTAAGATACACTGTTTGAACTATACGAGTCAAATGGAGAAATTAATGTCAGGACAGCACGTTGGCCATGGTAGCTCAATGGGTTAGAGCAGCTAGATGGAAACCGGGAGATCCATGGTTCAAATCCCGGCCATGGCATTGAATTTTTCATGTTGACTCAATCTATCAAAAACCTTAGCCTATATACGGCTAGTATGAAGAAATGATTAATTTTCATCAATTGACTAAAATTTAACTCTATGTTGGTTGCACCTTAACTTCGACACAATCATGCAATATGTAGTAGATGCCAATAACATTTTAACTATGTTTATTGCTTCATTATTTTTAAAAGGTTCATTCAACTGATTATTTTTTATTTACATTTTAATCATAATACTCATGGTAGATTAACACAAACAACAGTCTAGTATTAACAAAAAAAGGCAGCAGATATGAAAATATAGTATGAAAGAATAGAACTTATTGTATAAAAATAGAGCATATAAACAATTTTTACTTATTATAACATGATATTTATCTTCTTTTTCCCCATCTGTTTTCCTTTTCCTATTTTACTCTATCCTATTTTTCAACTCCCAAAGCACTCATAGCATATTATACCAAATACTTTTTGCACTTTCTATAAGTTTTGTGAACTTGTTCTATGTGTAACTCTGGGTACACGATGCTTTCCCCTATCTGTATTTAAAACTAGAACAACTTCTCTGTGACGTTCCTCATGTCAGAATGTTCTTCTCTTCTCTCAGGTAGAAAATCATTTACATCTGTATCAATTGTTCACTTGTTCATATAGTTACCATACAGTGGCATTCTGTAGTAAATAGACAGCTAATTCTAAGTCATTTGGGTTGCTTAAAATATCTTGCACATTCCAGACATTGTAGGAAGAATGGAAGGAGTTCGGTCCCGTGGCCTCCAGTTTTTTTTTTTTTTATTTACGTCCTGCAACGTTAAGTCATGTTGGACAATGAATGAAATGGATGCGGTGATGCTCATATGAGTCCAGGGTCCATGGAGCTTAGAGTTACCCAACATTTGTCTATCAGGATAAGGGAAAACCCTGGAAAAAACCTTATCCAGGTAACTCACCCTAAGCGAGATTCAAACGCGCGACCTCTTGAACGCGAAGCAGACACGCTACCATCTACGCTACCGAGGTGGGTGTTGGTCTCCATAAAAATGCTGAAAATTGTTGTTTTCAAATGCTAGGTTTTGGCAATAAAGCCATTAGCTCTCTAATGCTGAAAATGGTAAGACATGTAAAACCCCAATGATAATGGCTTATCAAAAGACCAGCAATACATTGTCAGCTAAGCAGGTAATGAGAGCAGTGGTGTATAAAAGTCAAAAGCCTAAAAGCAGTGTGGGAAAAACAAGACAGCTGGTGCTTTCTGGATGCACCACAACTGACAGAGGTTTAACACAATTCAGAATACCCTAAGAAGAGAAACAATAGAAATGGGAATGTGAAGCAAAATAGCATATTCAAATACCCCGGGAACAAGAGTAGGAATGCATATTGATTGCTATATTGATAGTAAAGTAGTAAGAAAATTTTGCATTAGAATTCTTATTTTTAACTTTTACTTTTAATAACGTTTTAAGTCCATTCTTATTACATATAGCACAACAAGCAGTGACACTAATGATACATGTAATTAAACAATTGGGAGAGGGAATTTCAGGAGGAAATATTTCAGGCGTAAGTTTAGACTACCTCCTATTGGTGTAGGGGTCATCTAGCTTGATGTGGACATTGGCTGAAGGGCTGGCTGTACCAAGAAGGTGTGAGAGTATACCTTGCCTCTTGATTCCACAGAAATACATGGAGACACTATCAAGGGTTAACCCACTGAGCATGAAGATAGAGGATGGGTTGTCATCAGAGGTGTCGAGTGGCACTGGTGAAATCCCTATTTTAACAGGCTCCATGGAACTGTATACAGAAATGCTGTCAGGTATTATTCTGATGATCTCTACCTATAATGTGGTCATTGAATGTTGTCAAAATAGTTTTGGTTCACAACAGCTAGTTATGGCAACTGAAGGAAACCTGGAAGAAACTCAATCAGGGAGATCTGCCCTGCAGAATTAGAATCGTAGTTCACTATCTGCCTCAATGAACTCTTGTAAACAACCAATGATATTTTTCAATTCAGCAAAGATAATACAGGTTACCCAAGATAAAAATTTCATAGAGTAAATATGTTTAAACGTGCCCATTATTTAACTTAAATGCAGCTGTTTTGGAATGAGCACCAGTTTTTGACAGTTCACTCATTTACAGCCCCCAATGTGAATGGAAGCCTACACCAATCATTAGAGGGTCAACTTTACTGAGCTGAGACTCAAGATTTTCCACCATCCATATCTCTAATTGCCTGTATGCACCATGGTACGTCAGCAAACAAATCATCTAACAAAAAACATTTCAATTTTAATTCAAGAACAGTATATAAAGAGGGGAAAACCTTGTTGAACGAAACAATAATTCTGGAATGTGTGTGATTAAAAGCTGCTGCTTTCTTCTGATTACATAAAGGACATGACTATTTGATTGCCTATGCACATAAATTAAACATCTGTTGACTACAAATTGTATACTACTTCCAATTCCTCTAGTCATACCAAGCATCAATCCTTTATTAATATTTTAAAATTATTTGTTCAGTAATGTATGTAAATTTACAGCTGTTTTGTTCTTTGTAATTTTTGCTTCTTTCCTTTTAATAGCCAGTTTTAAGTTCTGTATAAACTATAAATAACACTTTTACCAGAAAAATCAATGCTCAATAAATCTGAAGGAGTTAGAATGCTTGTTCTTTAGAATTTGTCTTCACAATTTCAGCTTCATTTTCCCAGCGTCTAAAATAATCTAGTGGCTGTTTAATGCTATAGCTACCTTCAGTAATTTCTACAGCAAAGAGTATAGTACACATAGTATGGATATTATTTGCCAAAATAATTTGTCAATGAAGCCAAAATTAATATAATTTTGAGTCAAACTGGTACTCCTTGCTCTATATATTGCTAGTGTTTACCTAGAACGTGTTCTGCTAGGACCTTCAACATTAGCTGAGGACATTAGGAAGATCCTAGCGAAATGTGTTCTAGGTAAACACTAGCAATATATGGAACATGGAGTACCAGTTTGACTCAAAATTATGTTAATAGCACATCAGATTTTCTTTTTGAACTACTGATGCTATATAGTTTCCACATGGCATTAGTTCTGACAACAGTTCAAAGTGAATCAATAATGACAGATTACTAGTAATTTTAAAACAGAATTAAAGCTTTCGTAGGGTTAGTTAATAACAATTTCATGAGCTATCAACTCAGAACAGTATTATCAAATTTTAGATGAGTCGTATTTTTTACACATCTTCGTACGAAAGTGAAGCAGATGTGTAAAAAATACGACTCATCTAAAATTTAATAATTTTTCGCTTCACTGTAGTGTTCCAATACAGTTAAATCTCGATATATCAGAACAGTATTGTTCTATCAAGCTGCCAAAATTTAATTAAAACTGTTTGAGTTGCTTTTTCATTTGACATATCATTTATAACTGTACATTTAATGTAATAAATATTATGAAGAGTTAAGACCCCGATATTCATTTATATACACCCTGTATTTTATGGCTGGTGCCCAAGCTGTGCGCAATTTAAGTCCCGAATCTCTATTGAAATTCCAATGATGGAGGTTAATCTGGATGGCTTCAAAATCTTGTCATACCTCCATTATTCCAAGAATAGAGACTGTTTCAGTTTATACCTTTTTATGGCTCCATTTCCAATAAGGTTGCCCGTATTCTTTTCAAGTTTGATATAAAAACTTACTTTACTGCACCTAAAAAGATCCAGCAATACCTTAGGCTCATAAAAGATCCACTGAACCTTAAGTCTAAGAAGTGTACAAGTTTCCTTGTGAATACAGAAGGGTGTAGGACAAACAGCACACATAGTTGAGGAGAGATGTAAAGAACAGTTACATCAGTCCCCTTCAACTAGAGAAATCAACTGTAGCTCAATATTGTATAGAGTACATTCACAAAATTAATTTTAATGACATCTCAGTTACAGAACATTCGGACAAGCATTTTGATAGTGAAAGTTTTAAGTCTCACATCTTAGTGTGTGCTGGTACTTACAGGTTGAACACTGGCAGTTAAAGGATGCTCAAAGTGCACTTTATTGTTTCAACATTACTACAGACTTCCAAGTTCTGCCAAAATAAAATCCTGTATTTCAAAGGTCCTTTAACTATGTGAAACTCTTAAGTGGTATTTTTATCACTGTACTGAATGTTATCTTTTTTTTGTAGACTATCCAATGAAAGGCCACAACTGATTTCTCATAATCTAACTTAATATACAGTACAAAAGTGAATCGAGAAGATATTGACACATTGCTTCACTCACACTGTTTATTCACAGGGCGTTTCAAGAGCTTTTGCTCTTATCATCAGCTGGTACTCGATTAGTGCAAATTGTAGTGGCTTCCTCTTTCTCCGTATCATCGATAGATGGCATGATGTACCTGTCAAAGATGTCCGGTGGTGGAGTACCAGCTGATAAGAGCAAGAGCTCTTTAAACATGTCCTGTGAATAAACAATGTGAGTGAAGCAATGTGTCAATATCTTCTCGATTTACTTTTGTGCTAATTTGTGCTTCACTGTCCCTACGCTTCTTTCAAGTTTATACTTTTAATATACAGTAATCACATGTATAACAGACTGACATTTACCATTTGGTTGCAAAGCAAACTCGGAAAAAAATGGGGTATAGCAGCTGGCAAATTAAAAGAAATGTTTTAACAAATAAAAGAGCATTAGAATGTATGAACATTTATGGCAACAATCCTTTTTAAACAGCAACAGGTCTGTATCTTTGTGAGTATCCTTAGCTTCCGGTGAAGACCATGTCATCTTGGTCATACATGCCATTTCACTCATGTTGTGAGCTTCTTCTGGACTCTTGTCATATCTTTGCGCTGTTCTTGCTTATATATCTGCAGTTCCCAGATGGTTCCACCCCTTTGTTCTTGATTGGCTGCCTGTCCACCAATGGAAGTCAGTGCTGGTATCACCATTTCAGTTAGAAATTGTGTATTGGCAAGTTTCTCTGCATCTTATGAGTGGCAATTTGCCACGGGTTATCTGCTTTTAAGTCCGTGTATCTATGCGAGTGTGGTGAGCATTTGCAATTGTGTTTTAATGAATGTTTAATTGTGTCTAAAAATAGTGATACAGATAGTGTAGACAAATGAAAACCCAAACATGCCAAGGAACCAAATAAAACTATATTTGGTGAAGGTATTCGGCTTTTGTTAGAGCCTCTTCTGTCAGCTTTATTCTTGACGACACAGTGAATTATTTGTTTTAGCCAACCTAACCCTTTACTTCAGCCCAAATCAACTTGATTGGGTAAAGGTGGCAATGATAAGGGGGACCATATGACCATGTTCAACAGCAATTGACTTTATATCTTGGAAACCACAGTTTATTCACACTCAAATTCCAGAAAGGCTCCCCTTTTAATTTCTCCTCTTCAGAGTATTCTCTCACAATTCCTTTCATGGAAGTGTTGAAAACAGTGTTGCTGTAATAAATGAAATTTAAAGGGCATCAGTCGATTAATGACACTAAACATTTTTCAATTTTCCCAGAACATGTTTCAGAGGCTATTTTCCTTCAATTGTCAACCAGACATCAACTGGTTCTCAGTGGTGTAGCTGGCGATATTTTGTCGTAGGTCTCCTCTGGTGGCGATTCGATTTGTTCAGCAAATTCCTTGAATCACCACCAGAGCAGACCTACAACAAAATATCGCCAGCTACACCACTGAGAATCAGTCTATGTCTGGTTGACAATGAAGGAAAATAGTCTCTGAAACATGATCTGAGAAATTTAAAAGTAAGTGTTTAGTGTCATTGACTCCCTTCAAATTTAATTTATTCTCACATTTGTAATGATTCAAGTGATTCAGATATAAGTGGCATTTCCCCACTACAATAAACAAAAATTTCACAGGTATGCCTCTTTTGTTAGTGATCTTTACATTGATATATTCTTGCATGTTCTATCCTTTGCATGTAGATTCACGACTTTACTATTGTCTTTGTGTATAGCATTATAAATAATATCCACTGCATTTGCAACTGAATCACCTTTGTACACCTCCTAATGCACTCTCCATGTTGCAGCAATAAGTGGCAAGTGACATTGCTTCTCTCTCTCCATACGAAACGTCAATCACTTTCTAGATTGGCGACCAGTATAGGTAGTGGAATTTAGCCATAGGTTTGGATATAATACCTTGCGCGCGCATGCGTGTGTGAGAGACAGAACGGAATAACAGGGTTTTGTAGTAATGAAATTTAGCCTTAGGTTAGGTTACAATACCTAGGAGAGTGTGTATATATAAGAGATGACAGCTTGCAGTATTGAAATTTAGCTACATGTATAAGAATGTGATTCACACAATTTATTCTTGCAGATTACATTTGTACCACTTAGATTGGCAGTTTCTTCAGCACATGCACAACAGTAACAATTTAGCATCCTCAAGTTCTTCTCGGGAAGCAAGACAGGTGAAAAGACAATTCAAAATCAACGTTTTGGGAGTGCGCATCTCTCCCATCATGAGGATATTTATTAAATGTTATAACCACAAATGAATCACTGGATATGACACAAATATAAACAAAGACAAAACACTATCAAAATTTGAATTACTGAACAAAAGACTTTTCAGTAAATTAAATGCCAGGTCAGGAGATGGCATGAGTAAAGAAAATTAATTGGGTCAAAGAAAAGCAACTACTTAACTTGATTATCAAGCTGTATTGATCTGTGCTTCTTAAGTCGACGGATTTCCATTTTAAGGCCTGAAATCCAACATCACGATTAAGCGTGCTCCTCTCGGAGGAAATGGCCAAAGCCTCTTTATTTCTCCGCTCCCAGTAACTGTTGCATTTTGCCAAGATGGTCGTCTCCCGAAATTTGGCTCTATGGTCAGCATCCTTTTTGGCATTGATGATTTTATTGACATTTTCCAAACCTCAATTTAAGTGTTTTCTTTAGCTTTGTCACCATTTCTTATGTTTTGGGGAGTTAGATGCAGTACTTTATTCACATTTTATTTATGAAACTGCTACTCCCTGTTGCTAGGTGAACATAAAGCTGTCGTTCGGTTCAAAACAGCATTTTAAAAAATATGCAACTATCACACAATGTAGCTATTAAATTATCAATAGCTATTAAAACTCAGTAATATTGGGGTTATAATTTTAGTTAACTAATTTTTGTATATTTAAGTTTCATTAATGAGTCACTATGTTTACACTCAAACTTCACTTACTTGTTGTATGATTGAAACGTTTTCAAGATCATTCAATCTCATCCTCAGCTGTTTGGTGACTAAATGAACCTTCCTCTTCTTCCACTACTACGGAGCCCTGATCACTCTGCCATCTGGTGTTAGGGGCACTAAGTTTTAATACTTCATTTAATGCCGGGATTTCAAAATTTATAACTTTATCACGGTTTTTGTTTATGAATATTTTTTCCCAAATATCCAATTCTATGGGTGTACTTAAAGATTTTAACAGTTTAATGTTGTGGTTTTCTGTCCAAAACTGGTGTGAAACTGTAGATTTTTCTGTTTGTTTCAACTTAATGTTCCTCTGGTGTTCTTTTTGCCTGGTTAACAAATCTTAAAAACTGTAATTAAAAATGGATATGGAAAAAATCTTGTAGATAAAAAACTAAAATCATTCAAACTTCAAAAGAGATTAAAACAGATCACAGCTCTCACACCAATAAAACAAGAAATTAGATTTGCTAAATTTACTTACCACCCCTGGACCACAAAAAAGTTCCAAAAAATATTCAAGAAATACAATATAACATTGGCACCAAAAAACAATTACAACATTAAAAACCTACTTCACAGTAATAATACTGATAAGATAAAACCAGAGGAAAAGTCAGGCATTTACAAGATTAAGTGTAAAGACTGTGAAAAAATTTACATAGGGAGGACAAAAAGAAACATAGGCACTAGAAAGAAAGAACACTTCAGGCACTTAAGATACAAAAATATTGATAAGTCCACAATAGCAGCTCATTTCTGGTCTGAAAATCATGAAATTGAAGATAGCACAGAATTACTAAAATACGTACAAAAACATAGTGAACTCGTCATATGGGAGAGAATATACATAGAAAAACATAAAAACCAACTAATGAACTTTGAAATCCCGCCAGAAGAGAATCCCACATTTAGTTCATCACTAAATCAACAGATGGCAGCAGCAACCCCAGAATTACCCACACCACTGGATCAAGCTTTAGTCGCATAAGAGCCGAAGATGCAAACGATGATTTGCGAAACATGTCCTCAAAATAGGTACGAAAGTGAAGCAGATGTGTAATAAATACGACTCATCTAAAAATTAATAATAAGTTTCTCTTAGTTTTTCCTATGTAGCTTTTTTCACAGTTTTCACAATTAATCTGATAAATTCCTGATTTCAAATTGTTGGGGATTGTATTTTTCAGTGGTTTATTTAGCAGGTTCCTCAGACTGAATTTGTTTTGGGGTGCTAGTTTTATGTTTAGTCTTTTGAAGATTCGTTCAAATTTTCTAAAAGCCCATGGATGGTAGGTGAATTTTCTATATTGCCAATTTGTGTTTGTAAGTGGTGTGAGAGTGGTATTTTTTGATATCTTCAGTTTTTCTTTTCTCTTCCATCATGTTCCTTATGATGGCTGGGATGAATCCATTTAATACCGCTATGTCTTTTATGTGTTGTTGTTCTTTCAAAAATTCATCCTTACTCAGTGGGATGTTGTATAGCCGGTGAATTAGATTTCTAAAGGCAGCTAGTTGATGTGAAACTGGGTTGTATTCATTTTTATTTATGTAATTATGTGTGTGGGCTTCCTGTATATTCCAAAATCTACACCTTTTAATATTTATAATTTTTGTATCTTCAATGAAACGTTGGACGAATATTATATTTCAGTTCAATACATTTTAATTCTGTTAGACATTAAAAAAATAGAAACCTTTCATATGACCTCGCAACAAAAATATTAAAATAGGAAATGGAGTAGAGAAAGCAAGCCAAACTTATATTGCTGTTATCACCTATCTCGGCAAGCTAGCCTTAGGAATTAATCAATGCTCTGTAAAGACAAGCAGTAAAGCTATGCCTTCAAGTGCTTCATTTCGTTATGAACCTCCATGATCTCTCAGTAGAACTACAGCAGTGCATATCTTCATATTAATTACTATATTATGAAAGTAGTTCCTGTAATCTACCATTAGTAAACTCTACAGTTAATATAATAATTTAAAATATTAAATCTCAGTATTTTTAAACAAATGTCACCACAAATAAGTTTAAAAATATCCTGCTAATGAATGGCTACATGTTTACAATTATGGATCCAGCTTACCAAATTATAAGGTACTCATGAATAATGTAATTTTGAGTCAAACTAGTACTCCATGCTCCATTAATTTACAGAATCCTATAATTAAATTTTCCATAGAAAAAGAGAAAAACAATGAAATCCCTTTCTTAGACTTGAAACTTATCAGAAAAGATATAAAACTAAAATTTAGCATATATAGGAAAGGAACACACAGAAAATTTAATAAAATCAGATGGATATAATCCAAGACAACACAAGCATGCAGTTATCAACAGTAACTTACAGGCTCATTAATGTCCCCTTAAACAAGGTGGAAGATATCAAAGAGTACAATAATATAATTAACATTGCAGAATACAATGGATTCAGTGCTGAATCAGTCAAAAAGAAAATTGATAAATTCAAAAGACAAAGATGCAGACTAATAACTACTCTTTCCCCAATCAGTAATAAAATTCAGCCAGCAAGAATATAAAAAGGAATAGCATCAAATCTTAAAAACTGCAATTAAAAATGGATATGGAAAAAGCCTTGTAGATAAAAAAACTAACATTCAAACTTCAAAAAAGATTAAAACAGATCACAGCTCTTTCACCAATGAAACAAGAAATTAGATTTGCTAAATTTACTTATCACCCCTGGGCCACAAAAAGTTCCAAAAAGTATTCAAGAAATACAATATAACATTAGCACCAAAAACAATTACAACATTAAAAACCTACTTCACAGTAATAATACTGATAAGATAAAACCAGAGGAAAAGTCAGGCATTTACAAGATTAAGTGTAAAGACTGAAAATATTTACATTGGGAGGACAAAAAGAAACATAGGCACTAGAAAGAAAGAACACTTCAGACACTTAAGATACAAAAATATTGATAAGTCCGCAATAGCAGCTCATTTCTGGTCTGAAAATCATGAAATTGAAGACAGCACAGAATTACTAAAATACGTACAAAAACATAGTGAACTCGTCATATGGGAGAGAATGTACATAGAAAAACATAAAAACCAACTAATGAATTTTGAAATCCCGCCAGAAGACAACCCCACACTTAAATTCATCACAAAATAAACAGATGGCAGCATCAACTCCAGAACTACTCACACCACTGGATCAAGTTTAGTCGCATAAGAGCCGATGATGCGAACAATAGTTCGCAAAATATGTTTTTAATATAGGTATATAAGTGAAGCTGATATGTAATAAATATGACTCATCTATTATTTAATAATTATTTCGCTTCACTGTGGTGTTCCAATACAGTTAAATTTCATACAGAAAATTTACATACCATCCCAAAGCTACAAGTCTTCAAAAAACACATTACTTTGGCCCTACAGAACAAATTCAGTGTACAATACCTTTTGAAATCAGATAATACAAAAAAGAAACCCACAGACAAAAACTCAGGAGTGTACCAGATAAATTGCAAAGGCTGTGACAACTTTTACACTGACAAAACAAAAAGGAATTTGAACATTGGGCTTAAAGAGCATTTTGGGAACATCAAGAACAAAAAAATAGACAAACCAGCAGTAGTGTACCATTTTTGAAGAATCATGATATAGAACAAGAAATCTGTTCATTAAAAAGTGTTCAGGGTCCAACTGGGGTCCAACTGTATTATAGTCGCACTGCTGGAACGGTTACCATGGGTTTATCTTTGTTAACAGAAATCTCTCATAACACACTGATTATTCTTGTAAGGGTGAGAGTACTAACGCGCCTCCCGCTCCTGTGCTCAACACCAATGAACGCATCACTTCAGCCATGGAATTTGCAGGAATCACAAATGACAGATGTTTACTCCACGTGGAGTAATCAGTGCGTTATCTGAGAGGTATCTATTACCAAAGATAAATCCATGGTAACCATTCGAACAGCATGACTATAACCACATGGGAAAAGATACTCATAAAAAAATATGAAGGAAAACTCCTCACACCTTTGAAGAGAACCCAAACTTCCAAGTTCATCAAGATACCAACAGATGCCCCTATCACCTCCAAGGAGTTCACCAAATCAAAATTTAATAGTCGACATTAGCCTAGGATGTTAGGAAGTTCCTAACAAAACACGTTCTAGGTAAATGCTAGCAATGTATGGAGCATTGAGTACTAGTTCAACTCAAAATTATATTAATTTTGTGGTTCATTGTATCCTAGTCATTACTCATTAAGGGTACTGATGAAGTATGTCCACTTTTCTTTTCATAAAAGATGCAAGTTTAAATCTACAACTTTTGATAAGAAATTTTAAGGTTCCTTCCCAGCTTACAAAATATCTGTGCAGCAAGACATATTCCTCTGTGTATAAATTTATCGATGAATAGTGAATGTACTTTAATGACTGTTTAGTTTGCTTGCAATAGCACTTTTGGAACAGCAGTGAAACTTTCACATTTATTCAGATCACTTATTTGAAAGGTTTTGTGTAAGAATGATTTACATTAAACTTTCTTTGATCATAAAGTTTTAGATGAATGTGGGAGACAAGATCTCTCTTATATCATTCTTAAATTGGCTGAATTTCTCACATTTTACACAGTTACTTCCTTGCCAATGAGTGGACATAAATTTGTTTGGAGGGACTTAGTAATGTCCAAATTAATAAAGTTTGGTAATCAGCTTTTCACACTATGCAACTTTTTCATTTTTGAGAAACTAGTTTGAAGAGCAGTTGCTTCCATTTTCACCTTTAAAAGTCTGATTGCCATTGTTGGCTGCAGCTGTCTGCAGCCTTCTCTCTGCTAGGGAACAATGAAGTTATGCGTGATTGGAGGAATTTAGTAACAGTAACACCAAAATTAATCAGAAAAATTGTCGACTAGTGGGATTTAAAAATTTATTAACTGTCCTGTGTGTTTCTTTCTCACATGTTGCGAGTGTGTTGTGACCATGCTTTTTAATTTCAGATTTGGGTCTAAGTTATGGTTATGATTACAAAAGTAAAATGCTAATTCTGATTTGTCATCCTCTTTCATTAAATGCTTCTAATATGCCCTATGGTTTTGTCTGTTTTATCCTTCTTTTGTTTTGCCCTATTACAATATTTTACAATCCTTAGTTTATTTGGTATACTTCAGATTTATTGATTGGTGGAATTTCATCCTTTGTTTCTGAATTTAACAATTTTACTGTCTATTCATTTAGGGGAGCCTAGATAATGTTTTGTTTGAGTCGACATGAAAAATTCAATGCCACAGCTGGGATTTAAACCATGGATCTACTGGTTTCCGTCCAGTTGCTCTTACCCATTGGACGGACTGGATGGAAACCAGTAGATCCATGGTTCAAATCCCAGCCGTGGCATTGAATTTTATCGTCGATTATCAATCCAATACCTTAGCCTGTATATGGCTAGTGTGAAGAAATGAATAATTTCCATCATTTAACTTATACATTTTGTTTTCAAAAGATCTTTTTCAGTTTCCCGAATGTTTTTGGGTGATACATGAAATCCCTGAATATGCTATGGCTTTCTTTTTCCATGGCAAATGTGTTTACTTCCTTAATGGTTTCTTTAGCCTAGCTTTGTTAATTTTCTTGAACACTAGACTTCTTTTGTACACATTTTCTTCTATGGGAAGTAAGGCTTTTTGTTTCTTGTAGTTTTTCACTTTTCCATGGCTATATTGACTCTTGTGTGCATGACTATTATTGCATGTTTAAGTAGGTTATAGCTGCTATTTTTGAGACTGGGTCTGCTTTCCAAACTTTATTTTTGTGTCATTCCTGATGACATTTACGTCCAGAAAGGAGATTTGTCCATTACTACTGTAACTTTAAACTTTTTTTCTGCAGTCTGATTAGTTTTAATGCATCTTCTAAGTATCTATACAACAAAGGCCTGGTATTTAAGGGGATTAACCAAGTAAGCTAAAGAAACCATTAAAGAAGTAAGCACATTCACCATGGAAAAAAGCAACTGCATTCTTAGGGGATTCAAGTATCACCCAAAAACATTCAGGAAGCTGAAAAAGATCTTTACAGAACATGATATCTAGGCTTCCATAAATGGCCAGATAATAGAATTGTTAAATTCAAAAACAAAGCATGAAATTCCACCAATCAATAGATCTGGAGAACACCAAATAAAGGATTGTAAAAAGTCAGGCCAAAACAAAAAGCTAAAAAGACAAAACCACAGAGTATTTTAGAAGCATCAAATTGGAACAGGAAGACAAATCAGCTGTGGCATTTCAGTTTTGAAAAAAAAAAAAACCATAACCTAGACCCAAATCTGAAATTCAAAAGCATGGTAGGCCACAACGAACTCACATGTGAGAAAGGAAACACGCAGCATGATTAATAAATTTCATTATTCCCTACCAGAGAGACGCTGCAGCCAACTACAACCAACAATGCCAGTCAAATCTTCAGGATTCAAAATGGAAGCAACTGCTCTTGAAACTAGTACCTCAAAATTTAAATGACATAAGTGATAAAACCACCTTCCAAAGTTTATTAATTAGACTTTGATTTGTTGTATATGAGTGACTGGTTGTGGGACTAATGCTATACCAACTGCGCTACGAGGGCCTGACTGGTTGTGGTATTGTATGGAATGACATGTTCCACAACCTTGATATACCTTCTAAATGAAATGCTAAAAAAAGATAGAATAACATGCCCAAGTGTTTAAGAGATATGTATGTTTGGAAAGTTTATAACCCATCCACTCTGCCTTTTTAATACTTTCTTATTCATTGCGGAATGGGCCCATCTCAGTAGCATAGATCATAGCGCATCTGCCTCACGTTCAAGAAATCCCAAGTTTTAATTTCAGTCAGGGTGAATTATCTGGGTATGGCTATTTCTGGAATTTTCCCTTTTCCATTTCTCCAGACTATATGGGAAACATAAGAATGTATTCCACTGTTTTTGTACAGATTTTATGTTTCTTAGATTACCTAGTAGCTTTAAATAGCATGGAAACCGTATAAACTATAATAGCAGAATAGTAACAACCTTAATTAAAAAACTGACTACAAATAGTTTATGCATGGTTAGAGGAATTTAGTAACAGTGACAGCAAAATTGAAACACTATTTGTAGTTGGTTTTTTAAATCTACAAATACTTTTTTCAATTAATTTGTACATCACCATTACTAACTTCCTCCAAACAAGAGTAAGAACCTTATTAAAATAATTTTGAAGTATGTATTGGCCTGTGCACATTATCTGATGCCTTGTACAATAAGGTTTATTGTAAAACCATAATTCTTTCAAAAAAGCTAAGGGGAGAATATATGTACTCTACAGCAAGAGAGGATTTAAAAGGTTTTTGAACAATGGCATCACAAGAGTTGCATAGCGCTCTTTTACAAACACTTTCTTGTACAAAATAACATCAAAAGATTTCATAACATAGAAGGGAGAGAAAGTAGGCAAATTACAATCTCAAGACATTTCAATTAAGGATGATCGCTTCCAAGAATTCATGTTTACAAAATCTACTTCAAGCACGAACAATTTTGTTTTCTATTGCACACGCATTGCATTAGAAGGTACATAAATCACTCCAAAATCTATCTGCTGCCTACTACAGCAATTCTTGTTTACTAAGCTATAAAAAGGCTTATAGCCAGGGGACCTGAGTCAGCAAGTAAATCTTAGGGTCAGCAATTTCATGTATTTGTACAGGAGGTATTTGTACTAGTTATAAACAGCTTTAGTCATACAACAGAGTATCTCTCAAGCTTCCTTAAACTCCAGAAAATCTTACTTATTGATAGGTAATTTGAGGATAGTAAAATGGGTTTTCCAATTAATACTGGTTTAAATTGGCAGTTTCAACATACATTATGCACTGACTGCACATATATCCAACTTAAGTAAGAAGTTGGATCACATTACAGTAACAGTAAATGCACTGAAATTTATCTTGCCCCTTCACAAAGATGTGTAATTAAGCATAGAAAAATATGTTTTAATGGCGATTTGCTGATACTAACACATAAGTAAAACATACCTGTGTCTTATATATTTTTCTAATTTGTCTTCATTTCCACTGGAATCTTGGTATCGGTGCTGTTTTCTCTGTTCACTTGACCATTCTTCCGTCTGAAAACACAGTAGAGTGTTAGGTGTATGCCAAAACAAACTGTTAAAAGAGTTCTGCAGCACAAAACTTCAATCTCACCTGAGTAGATTTGTCAACAAGCAGCTGTCCACAATACATGTAAAACTTCTCTCTGGGCCACTGTCCTTTCAAATATATTGTATCCAAGGAGGCTGTACGACGAATCACATTGCCACCACCGAAACTGTTACTTGACCGTGCATTCAATGTTTTTGATTTTGCTGTAATCGTGAAGAAATACAAATTACACTTCAATTAATACGTACCTAGTTCATTAATGCTAGCTTTTCATTTTACATATTTGACATGCTCTCTACATAACAAAATTAAGTAATTTCTCAAAAATTTGCGTCCATAAAGCTGCGATTTTTACTTCAGACTTTATAATTTTGAATATGGATGCAGTCAAATACAATACAAATAAAAAATGCCTTTAATTCGAGAGGTTTTCTTTGTCTCAAAACCGTGACTTTGAAATGACCACTAATGGAAACGAAACTGTAAACAATAATGCCTAGAAAATAACTGGAAACGATACGTAGATGCACTTCACTTTTTATGCAAGTTTTAATTTTCTTCGAAACAAAAAGTCGATGTATAAGTACCTTTGTAACTCAAAGATCCTGGGCTTCTTTGACCAGACAATGAAGAGTCTGGAGACAGCGCAGTTTTCCATGCAGAGGTTGGAGATAACGTAGGGCTATTACTTTTACTTTTTCGCAAATTACTCCCCTGCCTTAATAACGAAGACATCGGTAGTGTTGCTCGCATTGGGCCCTGTTTTGAAGATGAACAGGGTGAAGATTTTCGGACCCGTTGAGACCCTTGTCCCGACATTTTGTCATGTAGATGAATGCCCGTTGTTTTGCAATCTATGCAGTTAATGATATGTCGAAATTAGAGTTACAGCTGCACATTTAAACACATACATCCATACAATGTCCACTAATGATTCTCTTGTTGTACAACTACTCTACTCTCTGCAGGGCTTTCACGACTTGTCACTTGCGATCTTCTGCTGTCCTTGAATCACGTGACAACAATGTACTGATCTTATTGGTTCATGCAAGCGCTAAAATAGCGCCTTACTCTGTGATATTGGACAATGAAATTCTAATACCAACATATGATCAAAATCACTAATCTGTCAAATTAAGAACGCAAATGCTCATCAAATTGTTCTCACATCACATGTGACATAAAAACGTACTCATAGAGCGGACAAAATGACCAATATATTTATTACGGTTAATATATACCTTTTATGTGGTCATTATTAAGTACGAAAAAGATGTAAAAAATAGCACAATTTGCTTCCATACCACAGTTTGATATAGATGTGCATATTTTGTTGTTCGACGCAAAAAATATAGGGATGCATGCGCGCCAACTTAAGGGGGAAACTTTGTATCTTCTATTTCTTTAATTAATTATTACTAATATCCTAATTTTTAAGGTGGCTAACCGGCTCATAAATTTATAATCTCCCAAGTTTAATAAATGATTTGGGCACATTCACGTTTTAAGGCGGCAATATTTTTATTAAACTTGGGGTGAATTTGGCAATACATTCTTCTTCTTGTTCTTCTTCTGCTTGATTTATAGCCACTCAAAAGTGCCTATCGTTCTGTCTCCAAATGATACGATTACGGGAATAACTACCATAACATTAATAAGATGTTGGAACCCCTCTGTTCAGGACTTAAACCCAATGCAATAGGTTGTCACGAAATATTGGTAAAATGGATTTATTAACATAATTTACAAATCACAAAGTCCCTGCTCACAACAGTATATGGTAAACTAAAGCAAATTAATGAAATTAATTTTTTGAGGTACAAAAATAATTGCTGGATAGAAAGTTTACATTGATTTTATTTATATCTAAGTTCAAGTTAACATGCTTTACAATTCAAGCATTATACTTTGGAGTCATTGAAGGCTTTAAAGTTAATTATGCATGCTTTAACTCTATAGTGTTATTTTATTCACTCTAAGCAGGAGGTAGAGTTGAAAGTAAGCTTGTTTTCATGCAGGAAAAACATTGGTACATGAATCATTGCTGTACATATAGCAGACGTTAAAGAAAAAGTAAACAAAGTTTCAGAAAGCGGAAGACAATATAAAAATAAATGAAAATATATTTTTTTTCTTCCTCTTTTTTTTTTCTTTTTTAATTTTACGTCCAATGTTAAATCATACCAGATGACGAATGAAAACAGTCTAATGATGCTCAAATGAGTCTGGTTCATAGAGCTTAGTTACCTGACACTCATTTTCAGGATAAGGGAAAACCCTGAAAAAACCCTTATCCAGATAACTCACCCTGGTCAAGATTCGAACTTTGGATCTCTTGAATGTGAGGCAGACATGCTACCATCTACACTACCAAGGTGGGCGTTTTCCCTCTTGATGTATATATTAAGCATAAAGCTCAGATAACTACACACAAAGATTTGTTATTCTGAGGTAAATGTATGTGTAGCAGGATAACATGTCACATCTACACTCATCTGCATTGTTTTTAACAGCTGTGTAAACTCAGTGCAAATAATTGTACCCACCTGGTAAATTATATATTTGTACAAATTATATTGCACAAATTAATCTTAATTTAGGTAGTGGTGGTGGTCAAATTCTTCCAAGAAAGAGAGAGCAGGATATTCTGCCTTTGTTATGCCACATTCATTGCAGAAATTTATTCCTTTGCACTTAGGCAAATCAACTAAAGGTTCTAAAGTAAATCAATCTGAAGAATACTGAAAATGGTAGCAACAAACATTACAATCATGTAAATTAGAAATATCATTAACTTTGTGATCTTATCTTAATATATGCTGAGGTATTAAGCTATATTTATGGGCATAATTTATGGTAAATAGTTAAGATCTACTTGAACTAAATTTTAAATATCAAAACAGCTATTTTAAAAATTTACAGGTTGTTTTATATTTGTTCTGCATTTTAAACAGAGAAAGGAAGATAAGGGGAACAGAGAAAAAAAGAGAAATTCTTTTACAGAAAGTGCTACAGTACTTTGGCTTAAATAGATTTTTTTATTTACAATAATATATATTGAACTCAAAAGTCAAAGATGCAATTAATTTTTGGAGAAAATCAGGAATTTATTAATTAAACTTTTTTATTACAACAATGCATATATACTGGTAAAATTATATATTGGAGAATGCAAAAGCATATTCACAATAATTAAAAAAAGAAACAGAAGAATGTGCTGTAGCTGAACTTTTAGGACCAAGGGTTATAAAATTGATAGTACACTGGCTCTTCTAAAAAACACCTGAGTAACAAAGATTATATAACTTGTAAAAACATTTTCTTTAAAAATGATCTAAATACAATTGAATTTTGACCTTCAGAAAGTACCTCTTTAAAGCTAATCTAGCCACCAATATTATATTAAAGCACTATGAATATTAGCTTATGTTTGGAGGAATTTAGTAACAGTCAGTGGTGTCTCGTGAGCATTTTCCATGATGGGGCCAGATGTGAAGATGCTAATTATGAAAGTAAAGTGGGGTTATACCTTTTAAAACAGGTCACCTTTAGTTGCACTCCCAAAACATTGCAGTAGCAGAAATGTGTCAAAATGCTATACATTTTTAAATATCAAGTAACTAATAATAATCATCATCTTTTCACAGTTTAAGCCATCAACACCTGTTCTGGTCTCATAAATTTTAAATTAGAAGTATTATATCGATCTTTTTCTTGGTCTGCCAGTATTTCTTATGGTTGTAATCTAAAACTAATTTTGGAATGCAGCTATCATTCATTCTGTCAACATTTCCTTCCAGTTATTTCTATATTGTTTTATTCTATCTGATTAGCTTAAAAATATTCAATTCTTTTCAAATGTCCTCACTTCTTTGCTTATCTAGAAGATTATGCTCTGCTACATTTCTTAAAAACCTCATTTCACCTGTTTCAATTTTTTTTTTTTTTTTTTTTTTTGAAGTCCAAAATTCACATCCATATAATAATATAGGAACTGCCATTAGTATTTTTTAAAGTTCTCTTTATGGTGCCACATATACCATTAAATTTGTTGATTTTATTTAAAATGTCACTATTTTTAAAATAAGAGATATTGTAACCAAGATAATTAAAGCAGTTGACTTGTTCAACAGGTTTTCCTTCTGCAAGGGCTGTTCAATAAAGAATGATCATAATTTTTTATGGTCATAATTTTACACACTAAAATTCAATCTTATTATATTCTGTTAGCTTAATGTGAAACAAATGCGCCGTAGTCACTAGTATGAGTCACTATGTTTACACTCAACTTCACTTACTGATTGGATATTTGGGAAAAAATATTCATAACCAAAAACTGTGATAAAGCTATAAATTTTGAAATCCCGGCATTAAATGAAGTATTAAAACTTAGTGCCCCTAACACCAGATGGCAGAGGGATCAGAGCACCGTAGTAGTGGAAGAAGAGGAATGTTCATTTAGTCACCAAACAGTCGAATGATCTTGAAAACGTTTCAATTATACAAGTGAAGGTGAGTATAACCATAGTGACTCATAAATCAAACTCAAAAATGAAGAATACTTCACTGTTAATAATGCTTCTGCTTTTAATATTTATGTTCAGTATTGCCTACCGCTGCAGTGGAGGTAACATGCGAGGAACAATATGCAGCTTTGAAATTCTGCTTTCGTTTCAACAAATCTTAGTTGAGGCCTATACAATGTTACAGGAGACCTATGGAGAGAGTGTTCTTCCCTACAGCACAGCTCGAAGGTGGTTTAAAATGTTTAAAGAGGGGAGACAATCAAATTCAAAGGAAGGTGGACCTGGTGCTCCAGTTACTGCTCCTATGGAAGAAAACATCAACACTGCTGCTGCCATTGTGAGAGAGGAAAGACGAATTACCTTAAGATCACTTTCTGAAATACTGAACATTTCATTGGGTGCCACCCACACGTTGGTGACAGAAATGTTACACATGAGACGTGTTTGTGTGCGATGTGTTCCAAGATTGTAGATTCCCGAACAAAAGGACAATCACATGCAGGTCTGCATGCAGTTAAAGTTGATGTTAGAGGAAGACCCGGAGTTTCTTTCAAACATAATCACTGCTGATGAAACTTGGCTACATCATTTTGATCCTGAGAGCAAACAGGAAAGCTCAGTGTGGAAATCTTCTTCATCACCAACCCCCAAAAAAGCAAAAGTAGTTGCTTCTGCTGGGAAAGTTATGGTCATCTCCCTCTTTGATATTCATGGAATGGTTTATCAGCATGTTGTACCTGCACACACATAAGTAACTGGACAATACTACAGGGATGTCCTGAAAACATTGCAAGTCCATATCAGGCGCAAAAGGGCACATTTCCGTGAAGCAGGCTGGATGCTGCACCACGATAATATGCGGCGGCATATTGCTAATGCTGTTGCTGAATATCTTGCAAAAATCAATGTGAAGTGCATCCCTCACCCTCCCTATAGTCCGGATTTAGCCCCATGTACTTTTTTCTATTCCCTAACTTGAAGAAACGCCTTCGTGGGAGGCACTGTCCATCATCAGAAGCAGTGGTGAAGGCCGCGGAGACAATTTTGAAGGATCTCTCAAAAAATGGTTTCCAACATGTCTTTGAAGACTGACAGAAATGCAGGGACAAGTGTATCGCATTCACGGGAGACTATTTTGAGAAGGACCATCAAAATTATAAGGATGAGTAGAGGTATGTTGTCAAAAAAAAAAAAAAAAAATGTATCATTCTTTATTGAACAGCCTTCGTAATAATATTTTGGTTCTTATGGTATTGGATCCCTTTAACTCTTATTATTTTAGTTATTGATGGAAAGTAATCATTTCTTCACACTAGCTGTTAATTTCCATCAATTAACTAAAATAATAAGAGTTAAATAATGAAGCCTGGAACTCAAGTACTTACGATAGTAAGTCGCCACAAACATAAGTCGCCTCCCTTGAAGGTTAAAACTTTAGTTTTGTTTATAGATATTGTTAAACTATATTGATAGACAGTGTTATTTAATATATGCAATGCTTTTTGTAGACCATTTTCTGAGCTAGATATAAGAACTCGATCGTCTGCAAATAATAAAGTATCTAAATATCTATTTCTAATTATAAAATGTGAATCTAACTTTGTCTGCCAATCAGATATGGCATCGTGAATATAAATTAAATCATAAAGACATTCTCAATAATTTCTTCAGTAGCCACACTGCTGGGTGCCCTGGGAACTCATAAGAAATCAATGTTGGACTACATTTTAAATCATTTAACCAATATCTAACCGTTGTCATAGATAGCAAAGCTCTCATAAACAGCTTCCAATTTTGCTTTTATCACCTCACAGGTTTTACCATCCCAAAGTGAAAAGGGGAATCACTGAATGATACTACACTTTTTCCATTTTAGCAAAAACACATTGAATAACTAAATGAAATGCTTGCCAAACCACAACTAACCTATGAATCAGTACCAAATTAGTTTTGACGATATGTAATAAATAACAATACAAAATGGTTACACCAACTTCCTTTAACAACACCATCTATTTTGAAACATCAGTACTTCTGCACTGCTCTGATAAGCCCCTAAGATAAAAGAAACACTTTTCATATGTAAAGGAATTCTCTAAAGTGAGTTCTCATTTTATTAAAATTATTATAGTCACAAGTAACGCACTAACTCCACCATACTCTCTCATTGTTAAAATAAAATATCATAGTGTCAGGATATTTACACAATATGAAAGAAAACATTACAAGGAATGGCATGCCATGTTTTAAAGCAATACAGAATCTTATGGTAAATTTGCAGAGTCTAGAGTCCATGGAGCCTAGAGTTACTTGACATTCGTCTTCCAGGATAAGGGAAACCCTGAAAAAAAAAAAAAAAAAACCTATCCAGGTAACTCACCCTAACCGAAATTCGAAATTTGAAGGTGTTTTGGGCAGAGTTGAAATCATAAAAGAGAAAGTATCAAGGGACTTCGTTTGCAAATGGCATGTGCATGAAGTTATTGCTGTTATTATAAATGTTCCTTATATTTCTCAATTAATATGAAGTAGAGCTGATAGCACGAGTAATTATAGTTGAATGTCAGCTATGATGTGTAAACCAATTGAACTCTCTACTTCACATAATTTTCTCTATGTGCTTCTAATTGTCAGCTGGCCATTAATTTACTAGTAAATTAACGTCTTAGGATGAACTCTTTTTGTCTAATTCAGACATTAAAACAGGTATACTATTCTTATTTTTGTTCAATAATGAAATATGGTTTGATATTCTGGAGTAACTCGGTGGAGAGTAAGCCATCTGAATGATATGTGGCATCAATGTTATGGCTCCATGTAAGGATCTGTTTCAAAGGCTGAATATTTTAACAGTTCTTTAATAATATGCATTTTCATATCAAAAATAAAGACTACTTTTCACAAAATGTGAATGTACATAACATAAATACTAGATAAAGAATGGACTTACACAAACCCATTGCTAGATTGACTTATTTCCAGAAAGGAGTATATTATGAATGTATCCGAATATTGAATGTCCTTTAAAAGTACTTAAAATTACCATCTTCAGGGAAAATGGATAAGTATAAGTTTAAACTATCTATGCAGCAAGGCCTATTCCTTGGTACAGGAATTTATGGATGATTACACAGAAAATGAAGCTAGTTACAGTGAAGAAATAAATATTATACAAATAAAAATATTTAATAATTATTTTCCACTTAACTTAAGAAGTTGATGACAATACTTCTATCTTGTTTTTATGAGATTAATTTCATGAGCATTTGCCCACATCTTCAGTCAACAATTGTTGGCACAATTGCAGACACCTCCTCGACTGCTTTTAGACAGCTCGAAATTACATTGTTCAAGCTGTTTAGCGGCTGTTGATGATATCCAAAACTTTTGATTTATAAAATGGAGATTGTCCAATAATTGTTTTGAAATTAATGTTATTAACACAATATGTCAAAAACCTTGCATTCCCTGGAAGGCAGATCTATCTGCGTGGCAAGCAGTAGTTGTAAAGCTACGCATTGCGAACCGGACTATCCCTGTGTGTTGTCCCCAGGACCGACATCAGCAGTTATATATTGCGAGACTTGTAAACTTCATATCCCTTTAAAGGTGTATGGGATCCGATGCCTAGTGATGAGTAATTGTATAATGTTGCGGTGGCAGTGGTACTTAAAATGCTTTTCTCTTTCAGTCAAATGTTACAGACATTAAATGTTTGGTAGTGGTGATAAAATAAATAAATAAAAAAAGCATGTTTTGATGTATGGTGGTGGTATCGCATGTTCAATGTACTAGAGCACTGCTAAGGACATAATGAATAAAACAAACAAAACAAAGGCATTTTTTAAAAGTAAAAGTAAAGAAGTGCTCCCAAGGAACAAAAAAATATCAAGATGGTTCCAAGATTGCAAAAAAATACTGGGACGTACCCTAGCACCTCTAGTTACATGATTTTGTAAGAAGGAATCAGGTCCCATTTATTTTAAAATGTACTCAATGTAATAACAGGAAGAAATAACCTGGGACTATGTGGATAGGGAACCAATTCACACACTTTTACCATTGTCATTACTGATGTGTAGGACATGGAACTATCCTCTTGAAAGAGCACTTTTTTTGTACGTTTACCTCAGTCTTTTTTCCAGTCAATGCAAATTTCAAACAATCCAAAAAATGAAGTGCAATACAGTCCAGTTATGTTTTTTCCTTTTTCTAAGTAATCTACGAGGATTACCCAAAAAATGAGCGGTGATCACCTTAACATTTTAATTATTAATTTGATTATTATGCTTAACAACTTATTGTAATTCTTGTTTCTTGTTACTATTTTTTGTGTAGTTAGTAATTTGATAATTCCACATCATGAGTTGTATGATTTACGGATGCAATAAATGAATATGAATATGAACAGCTGACAAAATGAGCTTTACCTTCTTCAGTGCATTTTCATCAGGTTTTGTCTATTGTTTTGACTGTCATTTTGACTCTGGTGTGTAATGATGGATCTCAGCAAAATTTCCTAAAGACTGTAATTAAACATCATCAGACTCTGTGTTGAAATCTTGTGCCAGAAACACTTTTGGTTGACCGTCAGTAATCACGTCACCTACCTTGCACATAGCTTCTTCATAGCCAATTCTACATGCAGAATACTAAGCACACACTCAACTGAGATGCCTAGTCTCAGCAACCTCAGCTATTTTTATTCAGCTATCTTGCATTAACATATCATGGATTTTGTCAATGGGTTCCTCAATTGGACTGTTGGAGTTCACTTTGTTTTTTTATGCTTGTCCAACCATGTTTAAATGATGATGATGATGATGATCATCATCATCATCATCATCAAAGGTCCCTAGTATTACTACTTGTTGTGGTATTAGGGATTAAGGTTGGGATGAGGCACTGAAGCTCTGGATTGGATACAGAACCCAGGATACCAGCCTCGATAGTATATATGGTAAGTTTTCTGCCTCACGTTCAAGAGGTCCCGAGTTCGAATCTCGGTTAAAGTGAGTTACCTGGATAAGGTTTTTTCCAGGGTTTTCCCTTATCCTGAAAGACAAATGTTGGGCAGCTCTAAGCTCCATGGATCCCGGGCTCATTTGAGCATCACTTCACCCATTTCATTCATTGTTCAATATGACTTAACGTTGGAGGACATAAATTAAAAAAAAAAAAAAAAAAACAGGATGAGTGATCAGCCCAAAGCCTGGTATGAGAGTGAGAGAAGTGAATGACAGAATAAGGGCAAAATGAATGATAGGAAACATGATAATGGATCAATTGGTGGAATAATGGTAGGGGAAACCAGAGATGCCAGAGAAAACCTGCTCCAGCATCATGCTGTCCACATTATATCTCACTTGCAGTCGTCAGGGATTGAACTCAGGCGGATATGTGCTACAGTCCAACTCTTCAAATTAACAAATTTAATAACAGCACAAAACTCAGTTTTCTCCATTTTCAATTGCAATTGATGCATTGACCAATTCAGGCTGTTATCAAAAAAACTTTAACATGAAGAAAACTTCACTGTTAATAATGCTTCTATTTCTAATATATAAGGAACTGTAAATTGTACATTGTTGAAATTCTTTATACAATCCTTTGAGTAATCAAGCTTACCAACCATGAATTCGCAAAAAGCAATTTCCATATCAAACCACCTTATAATATGTAAGAATTATTGCTTTATGTTAAAAGAAGTATAAAAAATTTACCAACTAAAGCATAAATAAATTACTATGCTAGAAACTTCATTTTATTCCATTCTTTAAATTTACAAACATAGGATGCATGGTTTCATAAAACTGATATAAAATAATTCAACAAACCATCTGGATAAGGTTAACTGATAACCTTCAGTTTTTAAAAAAAATCTGGTCTGGGTTAAAGAGGTCCAGAATAATTAAGTTTTACTGTACTAAATTATTTTATACTGGTCGCCAAACTAGAATGTGATTGACAGTAAGCACATGGAAAAACGCTGTATATAAACGGGAGGGGATGAGTACGTCATAACAGTTGTTATAGTAACCATTAGAAGGACCAATTAGAGTCGAGACGTTTCCATGACAATGTTAGATGCTAAACCTTGGTTGCCAATATTCTAACACGTGCTTAGCATGACCTGCGGGTGAGCAAGTTACACAAATGCTGCAGTAAACACAATACCTTGGTTTTTGTTTCCCTTCTGATAATGCTGCGTAAACAGAATGCCTTAACATATATGTTGCTGTTATTTTATATAAGGTTACAACAGAGATCCTGTACTGGCAAGTTCCTTTGCATTTTGTGACAATTTCCCTTGGTTTAAGTGTGTGTGTGTGTGTGTGTGTGTGTGTGTGTGTGTGTGTGTGTGTGTGTGTGTGTGTGTGTGTTTTTTTTTTGTGATCATTTGCAATTGTGTTTTTATTAATGTTTAATTATGTCTAAAAATAGTGACAAACGAAAACCTGAACATGCTCGGGAACCAAATAAAACTATATTTGGTAAAGGTATTCCAATTAAAGCACAGACACTGTAAATAATATGCTCTGTGAGAGAAATTGAAAGGGGAGCTTATTATTCCATTCTCTAAGGTGCTTGATAGGGCTTCACGTGCTGTATGTATCAGTAAGAACACTGTGGTTATGACTGGGAAAGAAAAGTATTTTAAAGAAGAAAGTCAGGCATTGGGGTCTAAATTAGAAATTCCTGGAAAAAAAGAATGTAGGCAGCATTTCCCCACTTCATTCAGCATAAAAATGTCACAGATATGCCTCTTTGTTACGGTAATCTATACATTGATGTGTTCTTGCATGTTCTAGCGTTTGCATGTAGATCCACGACTTTTCTATTGTCTTTGTGTACAGTATTATAAATAAATAAATAACAATAATAATAAATAGCCATTGCAGTCGCAACTGAATCACCTTCACACACATAATCCTATCGCGCTCTCCACGTGGCAGCAATAAGCGGCAATGTCGCCTCTCTCTCCATACAAATGTCAATCACTTTCTAGATTGGCGACCAGTATAAGTTTGTAATTCTTGTTTCCATTTTTGGTCATAAGCAGCAGTCTTAATAGCAGAAAATGGCCAATGAATAAGGCCTGTAGACCTCCATTTGCAAAAACATGTATAGTCGCACTACTTGAACGGTTACCATGGCTTTATCTTTGTTAATAGAAACCTCTCAGATAACACACTGATTATTCTTGTAAGAGTGAGAAGGGAAACTGCCGTGCTTCCCGGCCCTGAGCTAAGCACCAATGAATGCATCACTTCAGCCAATGGAATTCACAGGAATCACAAATGACAGATATATGTTCACTCCACGTGGAATAATCAGTGCGTTATCTGAGAGGTATCTATTACCAAAGATAAATCCATTGTAACCATTCGAACAGCACAACTATACCAAATGTTTATCTAACAGGTGAATCTTACCAATTAAAGTATAAATTCTGAGAATGTTTAATGCTTATATTTATTCATAAAGAGCATATTTTAGTCTCTCAGATGTAAAGGCACAAAAGCATTGAGGTTTCATTACAGATCCATGCTCAGTACAGTTATTTTGAAATGAGGCATTTTACAACTGAGCTGCCTATTAAATTGAAGTTTCCAAACAACTTGAAAAGAACATTTGATCACATTTTGCTGTATAAAACAAGTCTACTCAATAAAGTTTTAGATGGCCAGAAACATTGTCAACAATGTCAACAGGACCTGGTCCAATAGCAAGAACAGTTTTTGAGTTTGGAGCAACTTGTGTGCGTCCTGCATCTTGCACAATACTTGTAATGAGTCCATATTCACGAGCTCTGGATGCTAGTTCTAGTAGACTCTGTTCATCATCTATTTTGAGAACTACTTTTGCTTGTCCAGAATGTTCCCAGGCTTTCAACATGTCTGGTGCTGCTCTTACAGCTTTTTTGTATGCTGCTGTTGCAGCATGTGCACACTGAAACATAAACATTTTAAATTAAAAGACAAATATATACTGTCCAACTTCCTGAAACAGAACGTCTTAAGACTTTCAGCTTCCCTTATCCAGCAAAGTGATGACATGAGATTTAGAATAAATAGTTTAATGAATTAAAGAACAAAAATTATATGTAATATAATAGAATACTTATTTTATACTTTAATAAGAATGCAGGTTAGGTCATGGTTACAAAATCACATTGATTATGTGGGTTTGGAGGAATTTAGTAACAGTGATGTCAAAATTAATCATACAAACTATTTGTAGTCGGTTTATTGACACTTCGTCACTTACATTTTTATATTAATGAGAGACTAGTTTCAAAGGCATTCGCCTCCATTTTCAGTCTCTTTCCAACTGGCATCTGTTGTTGTCTGCTCTCTCTCTCTCTGGTGTCAGAACTATGAACTTCTTTGTCAAACTATCTACTGACGGGATTTCAAAGTTCATTACGTGATCCTTACTTTTCCATATGAATATTTTCTGCCATGTTGTCAATTTATTTTGGTTTATCACACCTTTTAATAATTTTGGATTTGGATCAATGTCATGATTTTCATTCCAAAAGTGAAATGCTACTGCTGACTTATCTTCTTGTTTCAATCTGATGTTTCTAAAGTGCTCTTTAACTCTGGTTTTTAGATTTCTTTTAGTTTGATCTATGTAGCATTTTTCACAATTCTTACAACTTATCTGGTATATTCCGGATCTGTTAACTGAAGGGATTTCATCTTTTCGTTTTTGAATTTAGCAATTTTAAAATTGAGTGTCTATTAGTAGGTGCCAAGGTGATATTTTGTTCCTTGAAGATCTTTTTAAATTTATTAAATGTTTTTGGGTGATATGTGAATGAACTGAATATGCTGTTGCTTTTTTTTTTTTTTTTTTTTTTTTTTTTCCTTTTGTAAATGTGGTTGCTTCCTTAATGATTTTCTTTAGTTTTGCTTTTCTGGTGTTTAAGAAAATTAGAAAAGCCTGGCCATGGCATTGAATTTTTCATGTTGACTCTATCAAAAACCTTAGCCTAATTACAGCTAGTATAAAGAAATGATTAATTTCCATCAATTACCTAAAATAAGAGTTAAATGATGAAGCCTGGGACTCAAGTACTTACGATAGTAAGTCACCACAAATGGCGTATCTCGGATGCGAGAGCCCCTAGTGGTCTACCAGGGAAATATATGAGTCAAATGGAGAATTCAATGTCAGGACGGCACGTTGGCCATGGTAGCTCAATGGGTTAGAGCGACTGGACGGAAACCAGGAGATCCGTGGTTCATATCCCGGCCATGGCATTGAATTTTTCATGTTTACTCTATCTATACAATAGTCCTTCTATTATTTAATTTATAAAGTGCTACACCAAACTGCTGGATTCCCTAGGGTCAATAGGTTCAAATCTTGTAGCTGCCAGCTATTGGCTCCATTTATTGCTTATTTCTATCAGCTACTAGTATCTTACTTTCTTACTTCTTGTTCCTATTGATTTTTCTCGTTCATTTATTCCTCACTAAAAGTAATTGGTTTATGATTTCAACAATGTCCTCTTTCTTTACTTTTATCTTTTTAACTAAAATTTCTTACTGTACATCTGACCACTTTTTCTCTCTCAATTTTTTCTTAAGAAAGTAGAATTATATGCCAGTTATATCAGCTACATAATGGGTACTCTTTCTAGATTACCCTTTGCTCTTGATCCTTTAATTCCAACTTTATACCAGCTCTGCAAAGCCTTCCTTTGCGTTTTATCACATACGCCTACATAATTTCAATATTTCCAGAAATATTTTCCTAGTATTTGCCTATCTCTCCAAATATCACAACCAAATTTTACTGACTTCCTTTTATGCTATTAATCCAAATATCCTTTTTATTAAGCGTTTTCTGTAGTTCCAAACACTGGTATAAGATATATTTATCTAGATTCGATACGAGGTGCATTCAAGTTATAACACCTATTTTTTTTCAGGACTTGGACCACATAGGAACTTCTGTTTTTTTTTTTTTTAAATGCATGTGGACTCTTTGTGAATGCGTGACTGACATGGCAGCACTGTACAGTGCATAGAACTCTAGTGGCAGCGACGAGAGTTAGGACTGTTTTTGATACTTAAAATGGCGACGTTTTCATTGCAAAAACAGCGTGTAATCATTCGTTTTCTCAATTTTCATGGTATGATACCTATTGAAATTTATCGCCAGCTGAGTGAGGTATGTGGTGATGGACCATGGATGTGTCTAGCATGCGTTCCTGGGTGCAACAGTTTAATGAAGACAGAACATCGTGTGCCAACAAACCAAGAGAGTCATGATCTCATATCAGCCAGTCTGATGACATGATCCAGTGAATGGAGAACGTTGTTTTGGAGGGTTGCCAATTGAGCGTTGTAGACATCACCTCCAATATTGGCATTTCCATGGGATCAGTGCACACAATCCTGCATTAAGATCTCAAAATGCGAAAGGTGTCTTGCAGGTGGATGCCATGAATACTGACGAATGATCACAAGGCTGCATGTGTGGCAAATTGTCAGGTGATGTTGACGCATGATGGTGGCATGAACGGAACTTTCAATCGATTGTGATAATGCATGAGACATGGATGCCTTTTTCAATCCTGAAACGAAGTGCCAGTCAGCTCAATGGAAGCACACAGACTCACTGCCACCAAAAAAGATTTCGAGTGAGCGCTAGTGCTGACAAAATGATGGTGGCCATCTTCTGAGGTAGCACTACGGTAATCCTTACTCTTTGCATTACAAAGGACACTGCGGTGACAGCTGTATCCTACCAAAATGTTTTGAAGAATAAACTCCTCCCAGCATTGCGTGAAAAATGGGCGGAAAAGGTTGGAGGTGTGCTCTTTCATCAAGACAATGCACCAACAAATCGGGCAAATGCGACGCAGGAGTTTCTTCATGACAACAACTTTGAAGTGATTGCTCATGCTCCCTACTCACCTGACCTAGCTCCTAGCGACTTTTGACTGTTTCCCAAGACGAAAGACACTCTCTGTGGTCGCAGATTCACCAGCCGTGCCGCTATTACCTCAGTGATTTTCCAGTGATTAAAACACACTCCTAAAGAAGCGTTCGCAGTGGCCATGCAATCATGGCATCGACGTTGTCAAAAATGTGTATGGCTAGAGGGAGATTACGTTGAGAAGTAACACTAGTTTCACATTTTTCTTGTGATTACTTTGTGAGAAAAAAAAAGTAGAAGGTGTTATAACTTGAACGCACCTTATACTTGGAGACCAGCCCTTTAATTCTCTTTTCTACCACATCTTTCTAATTTCAGTTATTTGGCAATCCCAAGATCAATTTACAAACGCTATATGATCAAATTTACTTTTTCCCTCCAAACCGCAAATCTAAACTACATGTATCATTTTAGCTTCCATTATTGTCCTGTATATTCTATATGGAAAATATATGGAAAATGCATTTTTGTAAGAATCCTTAAAGACCTGGTGTATATGGCTTCTTTCTGTCACAATGCTGAATTCCTCCTGGTACCACTATAAACATGTATTAAAGCACAGTTTCACAAATTTCTAGGTTATACATAGATTTCTAGTCCATATTTTATATTTCACAACATGAACTGAAACAAAAACTTCATAAAAGCTCAGGTATTATATTCAAATAATTACTGTCCTTTATTTTTATATAGCTATTATAAATTATTGCTAAGAAATACGAATACCATTTGCCTCATGTTAATCAGGATAAACATTTGCAGAACAAAATGTTTCATTCACATTTTATTGTAGCTATGAGAGGGATACAAAAAATAGAACTGATAGTTATTTCTTTCATATGTGGCCATGAAATGCCAAAATCTTTTGCTGACACTGCGAGAAATAACTGAACAGCAGTTTAAACAAATCAAAAAGTAATCATTGGTGGATGCTTTCAGACTGATAAGTCATGGCCTGCAGTATTTTGAAGGCCAGACGTTTCGTCCACACAGCTGATGTTAGGAAGATCCTAACGAAGCGTGTTCTAGGTAAATACTAGCAATAAGTGGAGTATTAGTTTGACTCAAAATTATATTTATTTAATTAGTTTATAAGGTTATTACAAAACCCATTCAGTGACCCAACTTTGATCACCAGAAGAGTTTTATTTTGTTAAATGTTTTTCGTGGTCATTGTTTTATATATATTTTATCCAGATTTATTGAACCCTGTTTTACACATTGGTATATTAGGGTTAGAGTTCATACATAAAAATATATAATTTTAACAAAAATATTTTAAATACTAGAAAGAAGAAATGATGTTTTAATCTGATGCATATTAATTTAAACTATTTCAGACGTTTAAACACTGAGTTTATAAACATCATGAAGTACTTATACTGTTGTGGCTTATACATATTTATATTGCACTTATATTGCCCCCCCCCCACACACACACACACTACACTATATGCACTACATTTCACTGTACACAATTCATAGTTTTGCTGTGCAACAGTCTACAGCTGTCATTAACAGGATTTTAACTTGGAAATGTTTTCAATGTTGCGTCTCGCCTTTCCAGATATTGGAAATAACGGTATTTGGGTGTTACACAAATATAAATATTTGCCACTAAGGCTCCACTTTTCTTAAGAAATTGGTGTTGATACTTCTTTCTAATGGAGATTGATTTCACAAACAAATCGCTTACGCCCTCAGTCCAAAGAAAACAAACTCCGTTGTCTCGGTTACCATGGTTTCCTTATGTTTTTTAGTATTACCAACATCTAAAAACGAAACAAACCTAAAAACAGAATTGACTGCAGGTATTTCAAAATTCATTACACGATGTTTATTTTTTAAAATAAATATATTTTCCCAAACTATTAAATCTATCAGACCATTTAATTGTTTTAATAATTTAACTTTGGGATTTATTTCATGGTTAAATGACCAAAAATGATCTGCTATGGCCAATTTATCAGTTTGTTTATACTTAATGTTACGAAAATGTTCTTTCATTCTGGTTTCCAAATTAAGTTTTGTCTTTCCAATATAAACCTGATCACAATCTAAACAATTACATTGATAAATACCAGATTTTTTATTATTAGGAATTTTATCTTTTTTAGAAAAATGTAGTAAATTTTTAATACTATATTTATTTTGAGAAACTAAAGTTATACCAACTTCTTTAAAAAAAAATTGAAAATGTTTATTAACCCAAGGATGGTAAGTACATTTTTTAAAATTATAATCATATTTTATTTTTTTAAGGGTAGAAATATCATTAACCGTTTTTTATATTTAAATTTTTCGATCTTCTTTTGTATAAAATCTTTATTAAAACCATTAATTAAAGCAGTATTAATAATTTAATTAAATTAATTGGGAGTCGATTAATAACACAAAACAACACTCACTTTTAAATTTTCCCGAAACCGGTTTCTGAGGCCTTCCCTCTATCTTCAGCCGGACAACTCATCTATAATTTAATAATTGTTTCACTTCACTGTGGTGTTCCAATACAGTTAAATTTCGATTCATTTCATAGTTCCTCTGCCACTTATATATGATATTACATTTAATATGAGGTGTGGCAATTAAATAACGAGACTGAAATCAGAAATATGATTTACTGCAAACAAAGTTACAACTAACTTTTATCCTCTTCAACATACTCCCCTCCCATATCTATACACCGCTTCATATGTGTCTTCCATTGTTCAAAGCAATTCTGTGGGTCATCCATTGTCAACCTCTTCAACAGCTCTGCCGTTTTTGCTTTTACCCCTTCAACACTCTGAAAATGTGTTCCCTTCAATGCACTCTTCACTTTTGGAAAGAGAAAAAAGTCACAGGGAGCCAGTTCGGGTGAATATGGAGGATGTACTGTTTCACAGATATGGCATTGTGGGCTGGCACATTGTCCTGATGCAGAATCCATGTGTCGTTCTTCCACAAATCCAGTCTTTTCTTCCTTACTCTTTCCCTCAGCTTGATTAGGACTTCTTTATAGTATTTCTGACTAACGGATTGACCCTCAGGCACCCATTCAGTCATGATAATACCCCTAATATTGAAAAATATGATAAGCACTACCTTTAGTTTTGACTTGGACATGCATGCTTTTTTTATTCTTGGCGATGTGGGTGTCTTTCAGTGCATTTATTGATGCTTTGTTTCTGGGTCATATTGGAAGATTCATGTTTTGTCACATGTGATGACACATTTGAGCAAATCTGGTTTTTCATTCAGTTGTTCCATGACATTAGAGCAGATGTTCTTCCGATGGTTGTTTTGTTCCTGAGAGAGGTTTTTAGAAACCAATTTTGCACAAACTTTTGTCATATTTAATTCCTGATGCAAAATTTGTCCGTCTGTGTTCATTTCACTATGTCAGTGATCATCCTAATGCTGAGATGTCGATCTTCTCACACAATTTCATTAATTTTCAGAACATTTGATTCGGTTCTTGAACTCACTGGTCGACCGGCATGTTCTTCATCTTCATCCTCTTCCTGACCTGCTGAAAACCATTTGTGCCATTCAAATACTCATGCATGTGACATTGCATTATCACCAATTTTTAATTTTTTTAATTTCACGAGGAATTTGAGGTTATAGCGCTGCTCGATTTTTAAGTTCGCCATCTCATGGCACTACTACAAAAGAATGAAGGCTCAGAGGCAAACTAAAGCAGACGGCGACACGAAACTAATGGTGGTTGGTCCTGAAGATTCGTCAACTGCATTCCACTACCTACCTCCCACCATGTGGCAGCACAATAGGAGATGCACAGTTTGTTACTTAATTGCCACACCTCATACTTTCAGCCGAATTCAATTCTAATTCAAATGTTGAGCTCCTTGTACTCTTTTCTCCCTAATTATCTTTTCAATATTCAGCATAACTGTCTCTGTAGTACAAAGGGAAAAACTACATTTCAAATTGTGAGATAGTTGGCTTCTGTGACCAGGTTTACAGTGCTTCATTCTGCTAAAAAATGGCTCAGGGAGTTAAGAAGAGACAAACACGCTTAATATGTGAGCAGCATGTCTGTGTAGTTATGGAAATCTGGACTGTGGAAAATTAAGTACAAATTGATAGGCTTGTTTCATAAAGAAAGGAATGATTAATTTCTTGATCATATTGCAGATCAGTAAGTTCCAATTGAAACTATGTATGAGCATTCTTGACATAGACAAATTTCAGCAAATTCAACATCTTTAAATGGTCTAAGTTGTCTAAGTGATATTTTATATTTAAGACGTAGAGCTCAATTTATGGTCCATATCATAGTCAGGTGTCTTTGGACTTCTCTATCATCATATCACATTCCCCTCCTTGGTAATCGTATTCAATGCTATGAGTAGCGTAATGTCATTGTAAGTTATACTTTTTGATTGTTTAAACAATCTTGTCACACACTCAACATTTTGCTGCACTAACCTATGTCTATAAATAGATACTGTTCTTCCCAAACAGAGGGAAAAATATATGGGAGAGATGGGTGAGAATTAGATGAAGTAGCCGCACTTCTTAAGCCACCACTGCACCCTAGTTACATGCATCTGCTGCTGCATTCAAATAATCAAATGTAACACAATGCTTGCTAACACAGATATGCTGACCTTGCCCGTATTTCCATAAGTTGAGGCTGCCTGATCTAGATGTGGACAACAGTCCTTGCCCCATTAAGTTCTAGTAGCAACTTTTGTGCGGAATGGGGGATACGAGTGAATTACGAGTGAATATAAGTAAATCCAAGGTAATGGTGTGCAAGAAGGGTAACAAACTAGCGAGAGAGGAGAGATGGAACATAAAAGGGCAAAAGTTAGAGGTAGTAAAAGAGTTTGATTACTTAGGGGTACACCTGAGCAGTAATGGAGGATGGGAAGCACATAAGAAAAAGATAGTGGCAAGAGGAAAGGCAGCTGTGGCAGGAATAAGAATATGTAAGTATAAATTGCCAGACCTATCAGCTAAGTGGAGATAGAAAGAATGTATGAAGAAATAGTAGAATCAAAAATAACATACGCAGTGGAAATATGGGGAACTAAAGAGAATATAGAGAAACTAGATCACATGTACAGATTATTTTGTAATAATAATAATATTAATAATAATATTTGTACTTCCATATCTTACAATCTCAATTACAAGTTTTACAATTCTAATCTAGGTACAAATTTGTCCGCTGCTTATATTATGGGCTGATAGTGGTGTTGGCTTCCTGACCGTTTACCTCTATCCTAGCCCTTATACGACCTTGACCTAATGTTCTGACTGTGTCTTCCATTTCTCTACCTCTTATTTCCTCGCCCTTCTCAACCATTTCTCTTTGACTTTGTCAGCAAATTTCCTCACCTCCCTTAATCTTTTCTCTCTTTTCAACATAAGCCCCTTTATTATGCCAGTTCTTATCCCATATTAATTTCCTCCAGTTTTCAATTTATTTACACTCCACTACATAATGTTCTAAACTTATTTTCTTTCCCCATAGAATGCACTCCTTTAGTGAACACCCTCTCAATATGGCTCCTGTCCTTAACCAAGCTAAACCCTCCTTCTCATATCTATCAGATATGTCTATATATGCTTCCCTTCCCCATTCTGTCTTTATTTTCATGTATACATTTAGTGACTTCTTACTTATCAGATTTCCCCACGTCACGATTATTTTGTAAAGAACTACTGGATCTAATAAGGACAGCACCAAGGGAAGTAGCTTTGCTAGAACTAGGAAGCCCAGGGAGAAGGGGTATAATGCTAGAAAGAGTGGTGAAATATTGGTACAAGTGTTTGACAAGTGAAGATGAAGTACTGAAATTATGTATAAAGCAGCAAAAGGTAAGCCACGATAACTGGTGGATGAAAATAGGGGAGGAGCTAAGGAGAGTAGGAATGGGAGATTTATGGTCACTAGAGGAGAGAAATGAAAGGGTTTCTGGAGTGTAGTAAGGTGTAGGGTAGAAGACATGCAAAGGCAAGAAATTTGGGGGAGTAGAAGGAAAGAAATCATTGAGATTATATAAATCAGTAAAAAAAAGAGTGGGGAAGAGAAAAATATGTGGACATATGTAATAAAAGGGAAAGAGAAGGGTGGGCTTGGGTAAGAACAGGGGCTATGTTCTTAAAAGGGCTAAGGGCGACGGATAATAAAACATGTGTTATGTGTGAAGGAGAAGATAATGATTTGCATAGCATAATAGAATGCAAAGAGGTAAAAGCTTGGAGGGAGAAAATATGGAATTTGAAGTGGGATGGCCTAGAAAAGAGTATTATAGTTTTTAGAATGCTGAATGTTAAAGGGAAAGAGAAGTGTAAAGAAATGAGGGCTTTTTGGCCAAGATAAAGGAGAAATGGCTAAGGAAAACAAAGAGTAGAAGAGAAGGTGGTGAAGGAGAAGAGGGAGAAGGAAGTTGAATGGAGAAGGAAGTTGAATAGAGAAGGGCTGGTGCTACTTCATTAGCAGGAAGGTCCGGGTGTCAAAGTTAGGTGTAGCACTGAGGAGATTAACTATAGTGTAAGGAATTTAAATTTAAGGAAATGTATGTTAAAATAAGGTAAAACTGACAAGCACTAAATAAATATCTATCTATTAAGTTCTAGTGTAGGAAGCAAAGTCAAAGTGATTAACATGTCAATTTCATATAAATGTCCAATTTGGACATCACTATATTGAAACTTTCAAAATTACTAAACATTGCAATAAAAATACAGGCTAACAATGATAGCTATGTAAACTCTATGTCCAAGCAATAAAGAAAACAGATGAACGAAGGAGGTAATTAAATTAAGGTGTATTTCCTTACCTGTGCTGCTGCTTTTCCTTTACCCATCTTTAAATCATTTCGCACAACAAGAACTAACTTGAATTCACCATCATCCTGTAAAATCACAAGTGTTTTAATGCAAGTATTTATATATTAGAATCAGTGCTACTTGTGAAAAAGAAAAAGGGAGAAAAATTACATCACTTCCACACAAATGAAAATAAACACAAACTATAATCTCCATAAAAGTTAAATGCATATGGAAGCAGGTCGCACTACAGACTCCATCAAATCCTAAGCTTTCCCCTCCTACCAGCGCTGCCGAATGTGGTACATGCATCTTACACGCCTGAACTGAGAACATTATCTTCATCAATTACTCTCGGATAAATATATGAAAATAACAGATGCCAATCTTATAATAACAAAGAATTTTATTCTCTGATCATGACCATACAAAAATCCTAAACAAAAGAGATGCAGTTTTATCATCACATGGTTATGGTTACCCAACATCCATCCATTCAACACAGATAAGCCTGATAAACCACACCATTCTTTCCCCACAATATCTTAAGCATAAATAAACAGTGCACCTACTATGAAAATAGAAGTCACACAGTTTGATACAGACTGAGTTAATGTTAGCTCGTTTTCAGAATAGAGGTGTTATTTTATACAAATATAACTATTTGTAACAAAAAAACTTTACTTATCTTAGGAAAAATGATATCGATTTTTCTTATTAGTTGCATTTCGTTAAAACTGAATGAAGTTTATAAAGTTTCAATTCCGTTTCTTCCAAATGAAAACACTGGGAAACACGATGTGGGATAACTTCGAACAAAACTATTTGGCAATGCTAAGCAAGAAAATGAAAACAAAAACCGAAAAACTAAAGTACAAATTGACCAATTTGATGAACATTTCTTCACATCGAAACCATACCGAAAAAAAGTTTAAGAATAAGAGACACATCGGAAATAGAAACTTGAGTCCTACAGCAATTAGTCCACATGCTAAATGCAAAATGGCAATAAGTAGCGTAAACGAAAAAAAAAAACACGCAAAACTTTGAAAACATTGTAAATCTATCTAATCAAAATTTCTTCACAAAAGAATTAGGTCTTCTAAACAAAGGATTAAAAACTTGCGTAAGTTTTTCAAACGAAATTGAGGACTACATTGCAGATATAAACATTTCGGCACAGTGTCTACCAGTATGAAAACAAAATCCACTTAAAAGCCAATGTGCAAATATTTTGGAAGAAATAAAAACCAGATCCGTTCAGAAGAGCAAACAAAATATTATCCATTCATTGAAACAAAAAAACGTCATATACACCAAGGCAGACAAAGGTAACAAAATAGTCATAATGGATAAATCTGATTACCTTGAAAAAATGGAAGAAATGCTAACTAACAGTGAATATGAAACCATTAACAAAAATCCATTAACAGCTTGCATAAAATCATTTGAAAAAACAATAGCAAAATCAAGTATAATATCAAACAAATATGCAGTTAAACCAGATAACCCAACCTTACCTAGACTTTATGGCTTACCCAAAATACACAAACCATCCATAACAATGAGACCTATGGTTAGCAGTATAAATTCACCAACATACAAACTTGCAAAGTGGCTAATAAACAAATTCAACTCATTTCCAAAATTCAATAGCCTAAGCATCAAAAACACCTATGAACTTATAGAACACATTAAGGATACTGAACTAAAAGAAGAGGACACACTAGTCTCATTTGACGTTAAATCACTGTTTCCCAGCATACCAGTTAAACAACTCCCAACATTGATAGAAAAATGGATCAAATCACTTGGAATGTCATCACTTGAAATTTCAGATTACATCGAACTTACCAAATTATGCATAGAACAGAATTTCTTCCAGTTTCAAACAAAATAGTTCCATCAAACTTCTGGTTTAGCAATGGGCAACCCCTTATCACCCTTCCTGGCCGATCTGTACATGAGTGCACTAGAAATAAGGATCACTAAAGGTTTCCCATGGATGTTCAAACTCTGGCAAAGATATGTAGATGACATATTTGCCATAGTGCCAAAAAAACACATCAGTGATGCACTAAAACTTTTAAATATTCAAGAAAAAAGCATCAAGTTCACTGTAGAAGTTGAAAAAGACGAGTATTTACCATTTTTAGATCTAAAAATAATCAGAAATAAAAATAGAATAAACTTTGGCATTTACAGAAAACCAACACAGACAGACAACTACATAAAAGCTAATGGCTACAATCCAAGATCCCACAAACAGGCAATCTTTAATAGTTTAGCACACAGACTGGTCAACATCCCTCGCACAGCAGAAGAATACAAAATAGAATACAACAAAATTATTGAAATAGCACAGAAAAATGACTTTCCCAAATCACTAGTAGACAAAAAAGTGAACTTAGCAAAAAAGAAGAAACTACTAAAGGAAACCACAACCCTCTCAGCTACAGAAACTAAAATGATCTTCAAAAAATTCACTTACCATCCATGGGCCTTTGATAAATTAAAAAAAGTCTTCAAAAAACAAAACATTCAACTAGCTCCAGTGAACCATTACTCCTTAAAAAACCTAATTTGCTCAAACATCAAAGATGCCATTCCATCTAACAAAAAATCTGGTATATATCAAATTGAATGCTGTGACTGCAGTCAAATTTATATTGGAAAAACCAAAAGAAATTTAGAAACAAGAGCAAAGGAATGCTTTAGGAACATAAAATACAAACAATTAGAAAAATCAGCAGTTGCCACGCATTTTTGGGAAAAAAACCACAACATAAATCCAGAACCAAAATTACTAAAACATACAACAGGAAAAGAAGAACTGTCCACATGGGAACAAATCTTTATTTCAAAAAATAGGAACAAAGTATTCAATTTCGACATCCCCCAGAAAGATTTGTTCAGCAAGTTCCTCAAACCGCCACCAGAGGAGACTGATGACAAAATATTGCCAGCTACACCAATGAGAACAAGTCAATGTCCGGCTGAGGATAGAGGGAAGGCCTCTGAAACTAGTTCCGGGAAAATTTAAAAGTAAGTGTTGTTTAGTATCATTAATCGACTCCCAATAAATTTAATAGGCTATAATTTTGAGTTCAATAGCCGCTGTTATAGGAGTTCATATCCCGCTAGATGAAACCAAGCCTCATACTTATAATGAAGATCAGCGGGTCCAAATGAACATCTGCAACAATGTTGTAGCAGGTTTTCTTTTCTGCTACACATGCGTTGATCGAAGATGAATTATAAACCCTGTGTTGTGAAAATCTTGTTGAAACTGAAGTTTTTGGTGCTGGGGGGATGGTGCGATGTTGAAGATGCTATAATCCCCACGTTGTGCTGTTATATGTAGCAGGATTCCTCCGTTGTTGTGGGTTTCGATGACCCAAAGTTGTGGCAACAATATAGCAAGATTTGTGCTGGTATCTCATTTCCTGTCATTGGTCTTACTTTGTCGATCTTACCTTTCTCCAAAATATTATGCCTTGATGAAGATGATGTTTCCCAAAGTTATCAGGAAAATCCTTAATTATGCCTCAGTTAGCTTTTAGTATTCTTCTATTCTTACTTACGAGGAATGAAAACTCTAAGTTACAAGGTTGGTAACGAGTGAAGAAATCATTAAGATTTTGAATTTGAATTTCTATCAATCTTTTGTTTATTTCTTTTAACACCAAATCCATTAAAATTCTTATCACAAAACTTTATACTGTGATCGGAATCAATCTAATACTCAAATTGAACTATCACTTAAATATTTTCGACCAATTTAGAAAGTGGTGTCCAATCTCTTCAGCGTTCCAGACAGAAAGACAAATTTTCTTTTGGTTTCTACACCAAGTTGTACATCCTTTGTTACTATCGCTACCCATATATTACTTTTATATGACTGGCCCATATACTACTACATCACTACATTACATAATACAATTATTACTATGGCCAATTACAAAATTACATATATTTTTACACAATTTTGTTTTTTTTTATATAAATTTATAAATTTTTCAAATTATTTTTAAATATAAATCAAAACAACTGTTACAATGTCCAATAACTGGCAGCAGAAATTTACACATTTAACAATACTGAGCTCATTCAGTGTTGTACAGCTGTCACTCAGTATGGTTTGAATTTCAAAGACTTCAACAAACATCCACAAGTTCTCCTACTCATATGAACCTGTTGAGCTAATCTTGGGGTAGACTTTCAGGGACTTCTAGTCATCATTTCATTAATTTGTGTCACAAACTGAGTTCCTGATGGAAGTCGTTCTGTTTCTTGTTGCATTTTTAATGGATCCAGTCGTATGCCACTTTTGTGCTAAACCTTGAATGCTGCTTTATGCTGGTAATGAGTGAAGCAGATATTTGTCTCTGAATAATTGTTGTGTTACCTTGACAGAGCTGGTCTTTACGTATGCCTCTACAATGAATGTTTGCTCTGATATTGAAAAAGTCATGTAAAAAACAATCTTTATACGTGTTTAGAACGACTCTTTGCAACACCAACAAGAATGCGCGCATGTGAACACTTTATAAGCAACAGTGACACAACAATGAAACAAAACACTTGGAATATAGTATATCAAACATAATTACATTTCAAGAAAGAAAGCAATACCCTACACAATTCCTTACCAAATCCTATGAAATGAAATGAGACGTGATGGTTTTATCTGCCCAACTCAGTATAAATCCTTTCCAAATTTTGTAAAAGCCACAGTAAAGTAACCTATTTAAATCAAATTTTTTTTTTTAATTTACGTCCTCCAACATTAAGTCATATCAGACGATGAATGGAATGGGTGAAATGATGCTCAAATGAGCCCAGGGTCCATAGAGCTTAGAGTTACCTGACATTCGTCTTTCAGAATAAGGGAACACCCCAGTAAAAAATTATCCAGGTAACTCACCCTGACCGAGATTCAAACTCAAGACCTCTTGAACGTGAGGCACACATGCGGCCATCTACGCTACCAAGGTGGGCAAAAGTAAAGACATCCTCATTTGTGGTGTGAGGTTAGCGTGTCTACTGTACATTCAAGAGGTTCTAAGTTTGAGTCTTGATTAGGGTGAATTACTTGCATAAGATCTCCCCTTCCCTGGGTATTCCTTCATACTGAAAGACAAATGTTGAGCAACTCTACGCTCTGCATACCTTGCCTCATTTGAGTATCATTTCACCAATTTCATGACCTAACCAGTTAAAGGACATGAAACCTAAAAAAGGTTTGTGTCTACTTTTCCTGTAAGCACAGACTTTGAACATGTCATCTATAATTATGGAACATGCAGCATGATTTATAATACACCCGCCACCAAAAATGCTTTTTTCTACTGCATTTTGCATTATTAAAAGTGCGTAAATCACCATCGCACTTCAGAACATGAATCAACAACAATGTATAAGTGTAACTCAACAGCACATGCAATCTGATCACCTGTTGAATGAGATATTAAAGAATTTTTCCATACTACTCAAAACTGGGAGAGAACATAGGAATAACTTGAAATATTTCTTAAAATTTTTTAAGATGATGAGGTTTGTGTAATTGTTTTAGAAGGGTTTATTGCAACACTTAACATCCTTTTTGGAACAGTATTACACTATTAATTGCCTGCATGTTTCATACTGCGATCTTGCACAGCAAGATTTTTTGTGAACTTATAATTATATTTTTGAGTTTGATTTATGAGTCACTATGTTTACACTCAAACTTCACGTACTTGTTGTTGTATAATTGTAACATTTTCAAAATCATTCGATCTGTCACCAAACAGCTGAGGATGAGATCGAATGATCTTGAAAATGTTTCAATTATACAACAAGTAAGTGAAGTTTGAGTGTAAACATAGTGACTCATAAATCAAACTCAAAAATGAAGAATACTTCACTGTTAATAATGCTTCTGCTTTTAATATTTATAATTATATGTTGGATAGCTCAAAAGAAAATATATGTATTCACCAGCAAGAGTACAAATTTTTGTGTGTTAAGTAAGGACCTACAGGAATGACAGGCCCCAATACCACAAATAACAGTATGGCTCCTTTATTAAAGTATAAACAGTTGCTTGCTCTGCACTGAATTATTACAGAAAATAATTTGATACCGCAACAGGGAGTTAAGGCAGGCAAAATATGCTCTTATTAAGGCATTTTGGTTAAGCAAATATTTTAAATTCTCTAATGCAAAGCAAGCTGAGGTAACTTTTGTCGCATAATTTTTATTTTCTCCAGATGAGCTCATCATTTTTGGAGCGTTTTAACTATATGCTGCTGTACGCAGATCGTCTGCATTTCTTGTACAGTGGTTATGCACAGTTTGTTGTGAAGCTATGATTATCTATAATATAGGTTAACAGTGAATGTACAAATGTATTCATCAGCAAGAGTAAGAAATTTTGAGTTTTAAATAACGGCCTACAGGAATAATGAAACTTAACACTACAAATAATATGTGTGTCCCTTTTTTGTGATATAAACACTTTCTGAAGATAATTTTATATCGCATCAGGGAGTGAAAGTAGGCAAACATGTTGCTCTTAAAGCATTTTGGTTAAGCTGATTTTTAAAGTTTTGTAATGCAATGCAAGCAGAGATTAACTTTAGTAGCATGACTTGTTTCCTCTCACTGAGCTCTTATCTATAAATGGTATCAATTGCAAATCAATATAAAATGCTGAGATATACTGGCAAAAGCCAACTCAAAGTTGATTTTTTTTTTTTACTTTTTTATTTATTTTTTCTTTTTAATTTACGTCCTCCAATGATATCATATCGGAACGCTGAATGAAATGGGTGAAATAATGCTCAAATGAGTCCGGGGTCCATGCAGCTTAGAGTTACCTGACATTCGTCTTTCAGGATAAGGGAAAACCCCGGAAAAAAACCTTATCCAGGTAACTCACCCTGACCGAGATTCGAACTCGGGACTTCTTGAAAGTGAGGCAGACACGATACCATCTACGCTACCGAGGAGGGCACAATGTTTGTTAAAACAGTGTTTGATTTTGTATCATATGAAATACCTGCCTTGTTTTCCATATTGTCTGCATATAATGTGTTATGTTAAAATTTCACGTATGTATACTATGAAACTGTATAGCTTTGGACAAGTTAAATGTCCAAAGTTCTTTTTGCCTACAAGTGAACCCACTGAACGCAAATCTAATCTAATCTAACTGATTTTCGTCTAGAGAAAACTATCGCTCCGCTATCGCTACTTCGTCAGCGACAGCAAAGTCCAAGAGACCTCTCACGTATAGATCTTTCAGGCATGCATTTTGATCTCATTTTTGCTTTCGAGGAATGAAACATTATTCTTCACATTACCTCAAATATGATAATTTTGTTTCAACTGAATGTAATATAACTGTATATTGCGACTAACCTCACCGTCCGCTGAAATATCAATGTTCTCTGCTGAACTGCCTTTCTTCAATTTCAATAACCAAGCAATTGATAGCCCCAGTGCCAAACCAGATAAAAATGCTGGATTTGGCAAATTCGAAGCTATATAATCAAATGCATTCTGTAGTTTCATTTTAAAAGTCATTCACCACCTACTTCGAAAAATAAACAAGGCGGCATGCACAGAACTGCCATAGAAGTTATATTGTTCTGTTGGTGGTATTGTTTATATTGGTTTTCTGTGGTATCAACACAGAGTAATACATATCGTTTTTTTGAAAGTGCATCACATCAGAGAACACAGATCACAGACTAATACACATAGATCTATAATTGTGGTTAAAATTTTACTTCAGATTATACGTCTGATAATTTTATTTAGTACTTACTGGTAAACAGAGATGTTTTGATTAACTGGTACATATCTGTACTACATATGCTTATATTTCTCTATTTTGAATGTTATTTTCAATTCAGCATGTATTGGCTAACCTGATAATTGACATATGGTGCGTGGATGATGCCATTGTTGCTCTATGGCCACAGATCTATGTATAACACTGTGGCTCACACATGGTAAAGGTGCTTGTGTGGGGTCAATGCTTATGAAAACTTAAGTTTTAAATGTTATCAAAACAGTAACATATTGTGCTAAATTTTGCAGAAAGGGAATGAAAGAGACTTTTTTGGATAAGAAAAGTCTTTTGGTAAAGTGACAAGCACAAACATTGCAAGAAAATGTCTGCAGTCGTAGAAGTTCGTTTCGTTACGAAGCTGGAACAGTAAGTGTTGATGTTAGTTTGCTGTAGGTCTTTGAAGCCATATAATTATGTGTTCAGGAATAGAAATAATTTCACTTTCAGTTGAAAATACTATAATGTAAAGCAGAGTGGATGATTAAGACCTTGTATTTAGGTTATTGTGAACATGTAGCAGCGCTAAGTGATAAGTTCTTGAGTACGTCCTCTAACGCATACTACTGTTCAAGAGAAACTGCTTGGGAGGAATAATTCATCTGGTCATGTATTTCCCCTTTTTAAATGCCTTGAGCAGTAACAACATGAAAAATTCAATGCCATGGTCGGGATTTTTATTTATTTTCAGTTCAGTATAGTGTTAAATACACAAAAGAACCACGCATCCCCTGGTTTCCGTCCAGTCGCTCTAACCCATTGAGCTACCATGGCCAACCATGCCGTCATGACATTAAATTCTCCATTTGACTTTTATATTTACCTAGTAGACCACTAGGAGCGCTCTTGCATTCGAGATACACTGTTTGTGGCAACTTACTTTTGTAAGTACTTGAGTCCCAGGTTTCATCATTTAACTCTTACTATTTTAGTTAATTGATGGAAATTAATCATTTGTTCACAATAGCCGTAAATAGGCTAAGTTTTTTTTTTTTTTTTTTTGTTTTTTTAATAGGAGTCAACATGAAAATTTCAATGCCATGGATCTCATGTCTTCATATAATGAGAATGACATGTGCTGTAGCCTATACTGTACAAACATTATTAGATCACACCCAACATAATCCTTTTAAAGGCCACCCACTGAATTACGTACAGGGTTCTTCACTTAAAACCTAATGGAACCACGTTTCGCCTCTGCTGCGACCTTGCTGGATACTCTATTGGCTGATGTGCATGGGGATACAAATGTGAATGGTTTGTTTCATGATGGTTTAATGGATCCACAGCTTATTCTTTTCCGATGAGGCGTGGTTCCACTTCAGTGGTGGTGTCATCCCTCATAACAGTTGGTATTGGGCCTCTGAAAATACATAATCAGAAAGTTAGCATTTGGTGTGTTGTTAGTATTAGATGCATAATCGGTCCTATATTCTTTGAACAGACAGAAGAAGAGAAATCAAATGGGTGGTTTCAACAAGATTCTGATACTGCCCATACAGCAGAGGGGTCTGTGAATAAAATTAGCGAACTGTTTGAATATAGAGTGATTAGTGCATGGCCTTCTCGCTCTCCCAATCTAACAGTGTGTGACTTCTACTTGTGAGGTAACCTGAAAGATAAAGTTTACAGATAAATCCTCATACATTGGAAGAACTAAAACAAAATATTAGAAATGAAATTGGAAATACTACAGTGGTCCAAATTACTCATGTGAATTAGAATGTATTTTCCTGATATAATGCTTGTTTAGCTGAGGGTAGACAACATTTCCAGCATCTGCTATAAGATAAGAGTATTACACATGCTTTACGCATGCCGGCTGTGGCACACCCAGTTGCGCACAGGTGAAATGCTTTATGTACTTGTTAGGTTTTAAATGAAGAACCATGTTTTTAAGAGAAAGTACAAATGCTAACAAATACGGATCAGTTTCCATTGGAAGTACATGTCACCACTTTATGTAATTAAAGATTGTGCAGTTACAGAGAAACCATAGTGGCTCATTTACTTAATGGGATCCAGTCAGTGAACCGTAGGTTTTACTGCAACTGTTTCATTTTAACACTTTAGCGTGTTTTAAAAAACTTGTCTATCTGAAACAAATGCAATATTCATACTGTTTTAATTTATATTTTGTAGATATGCTGTTCCAGGTAATACATTTTCTGTTCCATCAAACATAGGATGCAAAGAGCTTAATGCCATTATAAATGAGACATTGAAAGGTAAGCTTAGCAAATAAATGCATATAATTTTGATTCAAACTAATATTTAATGCTCCATTTATTGCTAGTATTTACCTAGAATGCATTTCGTTAGGATCTTCCTAACATCATCAGTTGTTGTTGACACTGAGTATAAGTTCGACTCAAAATTATATTAATTTTGTGCTTCATTGTATCATAGTCCTCACATATTGAAATAAATGCATATATAAAGAATGTTTTGATAATAACGTGGTTTTCAGGGAGAGGGCATAATGATGTAGAATTTGTAAATTTTGTGCATATGAAAGTACACCGAGGGCTTGTTTCACCAAGCAATGCTACATTTTATAAGGTTAAATTCTGTATTAAGCTAAAATTGAGTTAAGGTATTAAACAAACAGAGGTTGGAAAATGGCTGTTGATAAAGTTTGCTGCATTTTATATTTTTGAACGTCAGTTTTAAAGGAAGAGCAGTCATGTGAACAACTGCAAAAGGAGGAATTTTTAGATAATACTGACTATCCACACTCATGATGGATCATCAAATCGTTTTATAGGAAATATGAGAGGTTAGAATATTACTAAATAAGCATACCTCTTTCTCTTATGATACAGGGGCTAATTACTGTGACTTTGTGGGTTCATAGAATTAAAAGTCGAGTTTGCAGAAATTCAAAATGCTCTTTATTTCCGTAGAAAGACACTTGTACAATTCTGATATCAGCAGAACGACGTAACACATACGTACGAAACTTTCAGGTCCATCTGTCGCATGTCCGCACTGCACTGTTAGCAACTCTCGATTGACTCTTCTCTGTCCCCTCAGCTCCCAGCGTACTCTTATTTATACCGAGCAGCTGTTCTCGAGGTTTCTCAAAACCTGTCACAAAGCCTCATGGACTCTTGCGGTGGAGCGAGAATCGTCCAGACCATCTCCATCTCTTTCTCCCTCTGTTGCTCTCTCTAGGCATGGCTTGGGCGCTATCTGTCTCTTTCACTCCGTGCTTCCCTCTCTCTTGGTGTTTGCTTACGAGTGGCCTCGTGACATTACTTTAAGATTTTATGGTGTTTGCATTAAGTTCATTAACCTGGACGTCCAGATATCCCAGACCAGTTTTGAAAAACAAAATAATGTTGTATAGCATACTAAATGAAGACTTGTTTTGCAGACAATAAATTGCTATTCTCAGTAGGTACATTACTCAAATTCTCTTGTCAGTGAGCAATTCATTGTACTCAGCTCACCTACTTGGGACCAGGTTGAAAGAGAAACTTTGATAAAGTTATGGCCTGGTAGGTGTGACTTGACAGAAAACAAGATGGAAGTAGCAAAAAAAAAGGAAAGCATGGAAGAAGATTTTATAGATATTTTAAAAAAATATTAATGGCTGTTCTGATGTTGATGAACCAGCTGTGGTTATGACCCATGTACAAGCAGTAACAAACAGAGAAATTGATTATTAAATTTTAGATGAGTCGTATTTTTTACACATCTGCTTCACTTTCGTACTTATTTTGAAGTGAAGCAGATGTAAATACAAAATTGAATCGAGAATATATTGACACATTGCTTCACTCACACTGTTTATTCACAGGACATGTTTCAAGAGCTCTTGCTCCTATCCTCAGCTGATACTCGACTAGTGCAAGTTGTAGTGGTTTCTTCTTTCTTCGTATTGTCAATAGATTGCGTGATGTACTTGTCAAAGATGTCCGGTGGTGGAGTTTCAAAATTCATGACTCTATGACGATTTTTGTTAATGAAGATTTTTTCCCATACGGAAAGGTCTATGGGGTGATTAACGTATTTTATTAGAGATGTTTCCAAATTGATGTCATGTCTAGTATTCAAAAAATGAAAAGCCACTGCTGATCTTTCTGTTTCACCATTTTTAATGTTTCTCATATGTTCTTTAGTTCTGATGTTAATATTTCTTTTTGTTTTTCCTATATAAATTTTAGGGCAAGTTTCACATTTGATCTCATAGATTCCTGGTTTTTCTTTGGTAGTGATTGAATTTTTGGGAGGGCCTTTTAACAAATTTCTGATGTTAAACCTATTTTGAGGTGCAAGAGTTATGTTGTGTTTTGAGAAGATTTTTTGGAATTTGTTATAGGCTGATGGGTGGAAGGTGAATTTTTTAAAAAATAAAAAAAGTAGCATAAAGTACACATAAAAAAAGTAGCTATATCTAACGGTTTCAACCCAAATTTAGTAGACAAAACAGTTAACAGACTCAACAAAGCTAAGAAAATAAAAGAAACCACCACCCTAGAACCTACAGGAGAAAAAGAGAAAATTTTTTTTTTAAAAAATTCACCTTCCACCCATCAGCGTATAACAAATTCCAAAAAATCTTCTCAAAACACAACATAACTCTTGCACCTCAAAATAGGTTTAACATCAGAAATTTGTTAAAAGGCCCTCCCAAAAATTCAATCACTACCAAAGAAAAACCAGGAATCTATGAGATCAAATGTGAAACTTGCCCTAAAATTTATATAGGAAAAACAAAAAGAAATATTAACATCAGAACTAAAGAACATATGAGAAAAATTAAAAATGGTGAAACAGAAAAATCAGCAGTGGCTTTTCATTTTTTGAATACTAGACATGACATCAATTTGGAAACATCTCTAATAAAATACGTTAATCACCCCATAGACCTTTCCGTATGGGAAAAAATCTTCATTAACAAAAATCGTCATAGAGTCATGAATTTTGAAACTCCACCACCGGACATCTTTGACAAGTACATCACGCCATCTATTGACAATACGGAGAAAGAAGAAACCACTACAACTTGCACTAGTCGAGTATCAGCTGAGGATAGGAGCAAGAGCTCTTGAAACATGTCCTGTGAATAAATAGTGTGAGTGAAGCAATGTGTCAATATATTCTCGATTCAATTTTGTATTAATTTGTGCTTCACTGTCCCTACGCTTCTTTCAAGTTTATACTTTGAAGCAGATGTGTAAAAAATACGACTCATCTAAAATTTAATAATTTTTCGCTTCACTGTGGTGTTCCAATACAGTTAAATCTCGATATATAGAGAAATTGATGTTTTATTTCGAGAGTCAAGACAAATGAATGTCTAATGTTAAAGCGGCTGTGAGATAGCGATACACTAAACTGAGACAACAGAAGCCCGCTGTCTTTTTTACTACCGACTAGTTTGTAGTACAGTACAAATACATAGACTATTACAGTACATACAGTGTATATTCTTGTAGGTGAAAGTGTGCTGATAGTAATTTATAAACTCCATTAAAAATATTTTGGTGTTGTGCATGTTTTTATAGTTTTTCCATCATTCTCTGAATAACTCAAATTTTTGTTAACTCGGATTGGTCCTGGTCCTAGTTGATCCAGGTAAACGAGATTCTACTGTATTTCCAAAGCTACTATTTGTGGGTTTATCTAGCTCTGCAGAAAGGCAAATATTTTTGATTGCATCTGCTTGATTCTTAATCAGCAGTAATACACTCATCCGTTTTAGTTTTAGTATGGTGTCTATTTACACTGTTCCATATCCTTTTGCATCTGTCATTTTTTGTGCTGCAGTTTATGTTGGCATAAAACTGCTGCAGTTGTCTACTGAAGCTGGGAGAAATGTATGAATTTCAATTGAAGTACTCTCAGATTTCCTGTCGGGTTGCACTATTATCCTTTAGTATAAGTCTGTTGTATTTTCACTTTTGATGATATCTCTACATTTAAAAACCAAATCTATAATTGACATTTTTCAAACAGTGAAATCTTTAGTTCCTCTGTATCTAGAGTTTTCAGTTGACATGGTTCTAACTTCAACGGTAACATTAAATAGCAGTTAATTGTCCTCAAATATAACTAGTCTTCTAATGATACAGATGGAACTGGCAATATGCAAACAAAAGTGCATCAGAGCATATTAAGAACTGTCACTGAATCTTTGGAAATAACTGTTCTTAGTTCCCTTTTAGATTAGTAAAATGTTAACTAACATCATTTTTAAGTCTTTCAACATGTTAACTAACAATTTACTGTAATAGCTTGAAGAAACACAAGTTTTAACATCATTTTAACTAAATGTTAACTAATTGTTAGGATAGTTTTAACGTTTGGTACAGGGTTTATGTCGAATCGTATTGATGGATGACGAATTATGCCCCTCGTTGAGGTGACCATTTGGAACAGGGTTGAAGTGGTTTGGGTAGATTCCCAACGTCAATGGGTGATGGAGTAATTATATCCCTCGATGTGGCGACATTTTGGTGGATGGAATAGATGGTTCTTGAAGTCCCAGCTTACCTCGGCGTGACTTCAGTCGGTTAAGCAAGATATCTTCTTTTACAGGGGTGGTACGGCGGAAGGAAATTTTACGTAAAATGAGTAATCATTTTTCTCTGTATTAAATAATGTAGAAACTTTTATTTCCTTACTTCAATCAACACCAGTTCGAACAAAATGTATGATACAACATTTATAACACTATTCTTACACAAGATTCACTTGATGTGACGCGTTTATATCTGGATGCGTGCAAGAATCAAAAGTTTTATACGGTTGTTCACTACCGTGTATAATAATTAAATTGTGTGTCTTCTAGCGATGATATTTAATGTAAAGATTATCTAGTTATACTCGATGATTGTTATGAGAATAGACTTATATTCTTCCGCACACAACGGCGTTTAAGAAGAGAATTTTACATCCGTTCACGGTGACTGTTAGGAGAAGAATCACCAGTTCATCTTCTTCTACACATTAGCATTTCGCTAATAGTTCGACCCCCCTAGAGGAATATTGAATATCCTCCATGGCAACGTAAAATCTTTTATATCTGATTGGTCCACGTTTTACGATATACGCGTCACACCAATCCCAAATAAGTTTGTTATTCAACACTTTTGTGACGTCATTTCCACTTACATAGCTTCTCTGTGCATGACTCACTCTACTTAACCTCACATAATACAATATTTGAAACTCTTTGGGGACAACATAAAATAACTGTTTCAGATGCCCCTCTTCAGAATATATGGAAAATTAACTTAAATCTTCCAATAATATTGTTCCATATATTCTAAAGAATGCCCCAATAATTAAACATTATTACAACAATGAACAATTAATACAATTTAAAATAACAATATAAAATCAGAAATTATTCGAACACAATAATAATAAACAAAACATTTTTCAGTAATTCATAAACATATTTTTTTTTTTTTTTTTTTTTTTTTTTTTTTTTTTTTTTTTTAATCATTTGTTCTGGTGAGTGTCAAGGCTTTTGAATGGTCTTAAAAGTGTTTTGTGATATTTTCCTATCATTTTATTATCATCGTCTCTTAATTCGTACGTATGATCCCCAAATTTTCTTACTATTTTATATGGACCTTTATATAACAAATTCATTCTCCAATAGGATTTGATTTTAGAACTGGAGATATTAAATGTCTTTACTAGAACTTTATCATTTATTTCAGGATTCCATTTCGCTCCTTTTCTTTGTATCTTTGATAATCTTTTCTCTGCTTTTTCTTTTATTCTTCGAAATGCTTCAGCACACTTTTCTTCTTCATTCAATTCCATTTTATCTACTTTTAAGGTTGTCGGTGCTTTTATTACTAGAGGTTCAGGTTGTAGTTCAGTCATTAATTCGATTGGTGAAAATTTGGTAGTAGAGTTTGGGGTATTGTTAATGATTTTCTCGATAATATGGCAGTATTTGTACCAGCCTCGGTGGTTAGAATGACACAGAATTCTGAAATACAAGCCTAAATCACGCATCACTCTCTCGCAAGGATTTCCTTGGGGAAAATATGCTGAAGAGTAATACATCTTAATATTATTGTTCTATTCTGTTTTTATTACTTCAGATGCTTGTTGTCTAATAGCGATAGGCACAGATCTACTTTTATGAGTATAAGGAGCAATGTCGTTCACCTTAAATGTATGTATGTACTTATTACACAATCCAGGTTTCGTACTAAAAACGTTCCTGTTCTTTAGTATACATAACCTCAACTGTTCTCTTTGCGCGTGATTTAAATTGTATGTTTTCCCTAACTTTTCTTTCAAAGTTCTTTGGAATATCATTTCTTCCTCTTCTTGTTTTCGCTCGGTGTCGGTATTTAATGTGTTTATTTGGCAACAATGATCTCCAAGGTCAAACGTCTCATTTTCTTTATTATTTAAAAGTAAATTTTCTTTACCACTATCATCTTCTTCATTATTAATTATATCTTCTTCGTATAATATTATATTTTCTACAAAAAAACCTATCATTATTTATACTATCCTTCTCATCCTCTTTTAATATAATTTCTTCTAACAAATTTATTTTTATTACTTCATTATCTCCTTTGACCTTCATTTCATGTTTTTCGAAATCTATCACACTTTGCCAACCATACAATACATCATTGCCAATAATAATATCACGAGCTAAGTTTGGTATTACCAATACGATAAAATTGACATTCCAATCATCTATTCGCGCAGGAATTAACGCTTGATATTTAACTTTATCTTTCTTTTTCCCAATAGCTGTGCTACAGTATACATTACACACGTTTAAATATTCAATCCTAAACTTGGATAGTAATTCCTTGAATAAGTTCTCACTTATTACTGATGAACTAGCTCCTGTGTCTATCAATACTTTATATTCGCTATCGCCTATACGAAGGTTAATCTGAGGTGGATTTACTAATTCCCGATCTTTACTTCTGGAGAGAGTGAGCTTATCTTCTGGTAAATTTTGAATTTTGATTTTGCCCTGTGTCATTTCTACCGAACCACTTTCCAAGGCACAAAATGATTTGGTACTCAGTTTTCCGCATTAGTGCGGTCGGTAGTTACACTAGCAGTTGGGTTGGTACTATCGTTATTTATTTCTCTTTCTATTCCCTGAGTCTGTGTCCTTTCTAGGTTATTGTCTGCCCTTTCAAACCTAGGACCCCCAAAATCTCTTAATGAAGAGTTTTCAATGCTAGTTCCTCTTCCTCTACTTTGATAACCTGTTCTTAGGTTATTTCTCCTGTAAAACCTCAGTTGATTCACCTGATTACTCCTCACATTTCCCACAGGTTGGTTATTATTATAATTCCTCCTAGGAGTATTTGGAATTCTCCTTCCTATACCTGGCACTACCGATTCATATGTCTTTCTGGGGTTGTACTCTCTTCGTTCATAGTTGTCTCTTGAACGTGCCCCGCCCCAATTTTGGTTAAAACTATTTTGGTTTTGGTTAGTATGGTTGTGATTTTCCCCGAATGTTGGTCTTACTTCCTATTTACTTGCTTTTCTTCTATATGAGTCTTGTCAGGATCAACTTGACTATGAGTAGAATCAGAATTAAGGTTATGAGCCTCAAATTCTGATAATAACTCAATCATATCAGTAAAGTCGACGGGCTTAGCCACAATTAGGTGGTTTCTAATGTGTGGTGGATAATGTCGTATTAGCATATTCACGATCTCGGTTTCTGACATATCTGGATTCACAAGTTTGCTTTTGTTAGCAAGTTTTAGGAAATATTCAGTCATGGACACACCCTTCCTGAACTCGAATTTACCAGTGGCCAGTTCGACTTTAATTCTTCTCTGTCTTTCTGGACCCCAGAACCTATTTATAAACACGTTCCTAAACATACTATACGTTTCATGTGATGCTAATGTTAACCTCAGCCATTCTAAAGCATTTTTCTTCAAACACCTTTTAACAATCATCATCCTAAATTCATTTGGAATCTTTTTAATTTTAAAATATTCTTCTAATTCCTTTAGAAATATTTTGGGATTGTCTCCCGATTCTTCTTCGAAAGTAGGTGGACTTATGTCATGCAACAAATAATTTGTACAATTTGTGTTACCTTGACTGTGTAACTGTGTATGTGTGTGCATGTTTTGTATTTGTCTATTGCCATTTACTTCACAATCAGGTGACAAAGATTCTGTATCGTCACTCTCCAAATAATTCTCTAAGTTTTGTACAATATTACCTGAATTACCAGGTAAGTCAATACATGTAATATTCTTAGATTTTATTGCCCTCTGGTTCTCAGAAATTTTGCTTGACTGTAATGCAATCACAACTTGATTCAGCTTGCTAATGTTTTCTTTCTCTCTCTCAAAACTTTCCTGTGCCAAATCTATTCTTGTAATCATTTCACTATTCAACTTACTGACTTCATCATATTTAACTTTTAGTTCATCTTGTTGTGTTTGCACCTCAGTAGCAATTAGTTTAACATCATTTCTGATACTATTTACCTCTCTTACAAAATTATTCTGTATTTCAATATTTTCCTCATGGTATTTCCGTGAATTATCTAATAAGACTACATCTATTTCTTGTCTTATTCTATTCTCTAATTCCCCTATTTCTATTTTTTGTTTTTCTACAAATTCTACTTGTTGTTGCTTAAGGATTTCTGACTCCTTAGCCAATTCACTTCTTATATCTTTTACTACATTTTCCTGACTTATTTTCATTTCCTGAAACATCTCTTTTAACCTAGACATTTCTCCATCATGAGATTCTATTTTCTGTTTTAAAGATTTTATGCCTTCTCTACACTCTTCTCTTCCCTTCTCAATTTCATTTCTTAGGTTACCTAAACCTTGATCTATCCTAGCTTCTAATTTCTCTGAACTTTGATCTACTTTAGCATTTAAATTATCCATTTTAGCATCAAAATTACTCATCATTTTCTCTAACCTGTCTATTATCATTTCATTATCTTTACTCTGCATAATTTTTGTTCTACTTGTTCCTGCATCATCACTAATCATTCCTTCCACTACTTCCCTGACTTCTTGTATTTCTGCTCTCTTATCACTAACTAGTCTTTCCATTCCTTCCCCAACATTTTTATTCTTATTGTCTGTTAATTTTTTACCTTCCATTTTAGGTAATATTTTTCCCTTTCTTAATAACATAAAAATGAAAATTATAATTTTGTCACTTTTTCTATTAATTATCTATTAAGATTTTTCCGTACTCACTTTTCTTCTTTCTTCTTTCTTGATTCGAAGTTACCTGTCCATTACACTATTTATTCTCCTGTGGTGTAATCCTCCTTCTGCCTATTCGAGTCCCCGTTCGGGCGCCATTTGGGGCAGGGTTTATGTCAAATCGTATTGATGGATGACGAATTATGCCCCTCGTTGAGGTGACCATTTGGAACAGGGTTGAAGTGGTTTGGGTAGATTCCCAACGTCAATGGGTGATGGAGTAATTATATCCCTCGATGTGGCGACATTTTGGTGGATGGAATAGATGGTTCTTGAAGTCCCAGCTTACCTCGGCGTGACTTCAGTCGGTTAAGCAAGATATCTTCTTTTACAGGGGTGGTACGGCGGAAGGAAATTTTACGTAAAATGAGTAATCATTTTTCTCTGTATTAAATAATGTAGAAACTTTTATTTCCTTACTTCAATCAACACCAGTTCGAACAAAATGTATGATACAACATTTATAACACTATTCTTACACAAGATTCACTTGATGTGACGCGTTTATATCTGGATGCGTGCAAGAATCAAAAGTTTTATACGGTTGTTCACTACCGTGTATAATAATTAAATTGTGTGTCTTCTAGCGATGATATTTAATGTAAAGATTATCTAGTTATACTCGATGATTGTTATGAGAATAGACTTATATTCTTCCGCACACAACGGCGTTTAAGAAGAGAATTTTACATCCGTTCACGGTGACTGTTAGGAGAAGAATCACCAGTTCATCTTCTTCTACACATTAGCATTTCGCTAATAGTTCGACCCCCCTAGAGGAATATTGAATATCCTCCATGGCAACGTAAAATCTTTTATATCTGATTGGTCCACGTTTTACGATATACGCGTCACACCAATCCCAAATAAGTTTGTTATTCAACACTTTTGTGACGTCATTTCCACTTACATAGCTTCTCTGTGCATGACTCACTCTACTTAACCTCACATAATACAATATTTGAAACTCTTTGGGGACAACATAAAATAACTGTTTCACGTTGTTGGAGACAATGATACTGAATGTGACAGTACTATCCTATCCTTACCAAACAAAAGACGGGATAGCATTTAGAGAAGAAAATAGGTTAACAACATTCTGGACTGGTTAACAACAGTCATTTGCCAGCCTATGAATGTACATACTGTCACGAGGTGCTTGTATTTGGCGAGAGAGAGAAGCAGGGAGTGAAAGATACAGATAGCACCCAAGCCATGCCCATGCTCGCACTAGCAGTGACGGGGGGGGGGGGGGTAGAAAGAGCCAAAGAAATGTCTGGACAGTTCTCTTTCGTTCACCTGACACCTCGAAAGTCCGTGAATCTTTGTGAGCTGTCGAGAAACCTTGCCAATCTGCGAGAAACAGCTGCTCATGTATAAATAAGAGAGAGGCGAGCTGGGCCAGGGAGTCAGCAGGGAACTGCAGTGAGTTGCAGTTGCATGTCAGTGAGCTGTGTGTGGACATTTGAACTGTACTGAGTCGAGTCAAGAACTGATAATCGTGTAGTGATTTGAAGGTGAATTTTTTTGTTTGTTTAATTGTAGTGAAGCCACCAGAGACTGTGTTGGTGTATGTTGCGCCATCCTGCTACAAACAGTTGCACAAATGTCTTTCTACGGAAATAGTGTGTAACAATAACTTGCTTCATAATAACAAATATTTGTTTTAATTTTTGTTATACAGCTAGCTCCCTTGAACAGCATGTTGATGTTGAGTTTGATTTTCTGATAAATGGAGAAGTGCTTCGTATGCCACTAAATGAACATCTTCAGGAACATTCCATAATTACCGAAAGTATCTTGGAGTTAGAGTATTTCCTTCGTGTTGCTGCTCCAGAACCACAAGATTGCTTGCTTCATGATGACTGGGTATCAACAGTGGAAACTAAAGGAAACTGGTGAGTAAGCATAAACCAAATCACTGCTTTTCTGAATACAGAGAGAATTTTTTTAAATTTTGTTTTCTTCTTCACTTTAAGATATAGGCAATAATTTGCCTGTTCTCTCAATTATCTTCCAACCTTATTTTTCTAGGTCTACCTACTGATCTGCTTCTGCTAACTTTATATTTAAATGTTTGTTTAGCCAGTCTTGTATCTGGCATTCTTTCCAGAAGCGGCTTCTGAGGTAGTGCCGCTGTGCCATGGCACCATCTGTATGAAAACAAAAGAAAGAGAAGTTTTTAGGAATTGCGCAAAAAAGATTGTTTTTGAGTATCTGCTCCCTCGTGTGAATAGGCGTGTTAAACGCAAGTGCTCTGTCCTGATTGTTTTCCGTGGCTTGGTGCTGATTCCAGAATGGCACCATCTACGCTCATAAGCGCTTGTGTTAAGGGCTAGGATCTCTGCTTGTACACAACTTTTTATGGGAGAAGGTAGTGCCGAGATTTCTCCAATGCATAACTTACAGTTTATCCGCTAGAGTGTAGTAAAGCATGGGACTTAAGATAACTGTGTCTCTGTCGTGAAATCATACACAAACGCTTTGTATCACATTCTCCATGAACTGTAATATCAAACTTCTACTGTACTCATTACACTTGTGCGTAACAAGAGTACGGATGTAATAAATATCTATTTCCGTTTCCTTGTACATTCTGTTTGGTACAGTATATTATAAAATAGGATGGATAAAATAGGATAAGTTTACCTAAATTGTTCGAATTTGGTACACATATTTATATTTTAACAATCCTTATTTATTTATTTATTTATTCATTTATTATTTATTTATTCATTCATTTATTGATTATTCATTTATTATTCATTCATTTGTTTGTTTATTTATGTATTTATTTAATTTATGTATTGTGACTTTGTGGGTTCGTGAAATGAAAAGTCCAATTTCACCACTCAAAAATGTTCTTTATTTCCACCGACTTACAGTTAAACACTTGCCAATTACATAAAATTACGTAATGCACACAATTACGATTCACCAGTTCGTCCGTTACAATTGCACTCGTAATTACGTACGGTCTTCTCACTAGCACTGCGTCCTTACATCAAGAACTGCGACTGTCTCCTCACTCACACTCACTAACCAACTAACTGACTGACTAGCTGCAGCCCTTTTTATAGGCATCTCGCCGTCTTCTCGGCTTTTCTAGTTCCCAGGCGAAGTTTCCAGAAGTTTGAAAGATCCCGTAATTTCGAGAACACAGGTGAAAGAGAAACAGACCGCACAATCATGTTTTTTTCCCCCAGCCGTCCCTGTCACCACTATAAGACGGACGAGGGGGAGGCATGGCTAACACGGACCTCCCCTGTCTTCCGCTCTCAGCTGCTTCTATAGGGTGTTCCAACGCCCGCGTGACAGTATTCATTCATTTATTTATTTATGGCGCCGCCAATACAATGCCTCACCAGCCGCCCCTGATTCTTTCTAAATATTCTTTCCACCGTTATTTATTATCTTTTAATCCATTATTCAGATTAAAGATATTTGAGGTATTATTATTGCTTTCTTCCATTGATCTGGTACTTATATATTGCATGACAACTTATACGATTAAGGAGTCTTAATTTTGGTTTATTTCCCAGGTGTTTGATGAATTGTGCATGTATATATCAGATCCTGGAGACTTTTTCAATTTTAAGTTATTAATTACAATGTTCAATTCTTCAATATTGATTTCCTGATTAAGTGTACTATCATTATTAATTATTGATTTTATGTTTTTCTTCAGTATTTAGTTCTTTTTTAGTGTTAGCAGATAATTTATAGGTATTAGCGTAATATTTATTTAATTTATTAGCTATTTCATTCTCATTTGTAATGGTTTTATTATAAATAATAAATAATAAAAAGTAAAACAAGCTAAGCTTTAAAATGTAAATGTGCTAAATGCATCATTTATCTTCATTGTGTCAGCATAGACCAGAGTTTCTTCTTGGCCCCAGCAACGAATACTGAAGAGTGAAAGGAGTCAAACTTTCTCCAGAAACATGTGTTTATGAGGACTGTTCCGCATGGATTTCAGAATTGCAATCGGAAGGGGTTCCACCTCGCCTTGAACCAGTTCTCTGTAACTTATTGATCAGTCATGGGAACAGTACCACTTACTTGACTGTATAGCAAGAAGAAGGTCTCTTAAATTTTATGCAGATGACAATAACTTTCAATGACATATGTATTCTGTCCATTGTACAGTGTGTAATATGTTTCATTATTTTTGTTGTAGTTTGATACTAATTAAACTTTTTATTTGTTTGACAGGATTCTTTCTGGCTGTTATGATAACACGTTACATATTTGGACACGTGGTGGAGTTCATTACATGACTATACCTGGCCACACAGCTCCTGTAAAAGCTGTGGCTTGGGTTACCATTTCTGATGATACAGCAACGTTCGTAAGGTATTACTATTGTATTTCATAAAAAAAAAAAAAAGGAAGGCTAGTATTTTAAATATAACGCTCAGTTCTACTACACACTTACAAAGTTTTAGCAGAATTCATCTAGATTAGTTAAATGTAGGCACATAGGGCCTATACAAGAACATACAGGCATTGCATGTAAGATTTAGACTCGAGGAATTGAACTGTTAAAGAGTATAAGTAGTATTAAGTTAATTGATGGAAATTAATCATTCTTCCACACAAGCTGTGTATAGGTTAAGGTTTCTATAGATAAGAGTCAACCTGAAAAATTCAGTGCCATGGCTGGGATTTGAACCACGGACCTCCCAGTTTCCAACCGGTTGCTCTTAACCATTGAGCTACAATAGCCAACGTGCCATCATTCATGGTTTTCTTGCAAAACTTGGCATGTATCCTCAGTATTCTATACTTTGGGTCTTCCAGAACGTGGTAAATCTTTGTCTCCACTGTTGAAACATTGGAACCATTGTTGTGCCACACGCTCACTATCAACACCTTCTCCTTCCACTTCACATATTTTTCGAGCTGCGACAGTGGCTTTATAATCTTGTTTCCAGTAGTGTTTTAGGACTCTAAGTTCAAACTTTGTTATCTCCATTTTGTGATTATTTATTAACAACTGATACATGCTCACATTGTATGCAACATTAGTCATGGCATCCTGTAAATAGCATTGCTAAACCAAAGAAACCCAGTAAATTTTCCAAAACCAAAATAAAAGAACTAACATTACTTATGAGACAACTTAATGTATTAGGAAAGAAAATTAGGGTGCCTGATTCTGCTGACCTATTTGTGCTGCTAGTTTCAGAGTATCATGAAAATAACAGATTTTTCATACATTTGAAATGAAAATATTTGCATTTGAAGTATCAGATAAATTCTAACTCAGTTTATGAATAATATGTATGTACATGATAAAACTTACAGAAAATGTGGCTCTTTTACAGTGTTTCTCAGGACCAGACAGTCATGCTATGGGAATGGTGTGTTTCTTCCAATGCTGTGGAATGTGTTCATGTTTGCCGAGGACATGAGCGTGAATTAGAGTGTGTTGGGGTCAGTCCATGCCAAAAGAAGATGGCTACTGGTGGTTGGGACACAAACCTGAAAATATGGTCTGCTGGTAAGCTAAGCATAATAGTCAACCAGCAAGTTTATACTTAAAAGAGTATAAGAAATTAATGGAAATAAAATAATCGATAAGCAAAAGTATTTGCTATATATACAGAGTGAACATAAAGTTTTGATCCATTTTCGAGAAAACATATTTTTTCCAGTATTTAGTATTTATTTCTCATCTTTCTTCTACATACAGTTTCATTGATACATTGGCATTTGTAACATTTCTTTCACACAATAACAATATAGCAATTCCTTTCTTGGAAGTGTTGAAAACAGTGTTATGATAAATTAAATTTAAAGGGAGTCGATTAATGACACTAAACAACACTTACTTTTAAATTTTTCTGGAACATGTTTCAGAGACTTTGCCTCTATCCTCAACCGGCCATCAACTGGTTCTCATTGGTGTAGATGACGATATTTTGTCATAGGTCTCCTGAAAACATACATCAGGAAAACAGGAACTATCCACATGGGAACAAATCTTCATTTCAAAAAATAGGAACAAAGTATTCAATTTCAACATCCCCCAGAAAGATTTGTTCAGCAAGTTCCTTGAACCGCCACCAGAGGAGACCTATGACAAAATATCTTCATCTACACCAATGAGAACCAGTCGATGGCCGGTTGAGGATAGAGGCAAAGTCTCTGAAACATTAAGTTAATTAACTTAATTTATACAACAACACTGTTTTCAACACTTCCATGAAAGGATCTCTGAAACATGTTCCAGAAAAATTTAAAAGTAAGTGTTGTTTAGTGTCATTAATCGACTCCCTTTAAATTAAATTTAATAACAATATAACTTATTCACATCTAACATACCCTTCCTACCTGCTTGCCTTGAGTCTCGGTCTCAATACACATAACCCCTGGTTTTCCGTGTATTGATGACCCTTCTCTCCCTTGTATCCCTCTTTCTAGTTTTCCAGCCCTTAATTGTTAGTTATTCTTCATCAGTCTTAACCATTTCTCTCTAATTTTCCCCAGATATTCACCTATATTTCTTACATTTTTTTATCCTTTTAACAATAACATTTTCTTTATTATTAATACCTCCCCCTCATCCCTAAAACTGTCCCACTTTTGTTGCCAAATTTGTTCTCTCCATATCTTTGTTTGTTTGCAATAAAGTATACTATGCCAATCTGTATCCTCTTCTCCACACATTGGGCATTTCCCTGTATCCTTTTCATGTCTAATACCTTTCAAATTTCTAACCCCTGTCCTTGCCCAGGCAAATCCTTCTCGCCCTGACTTATTACACACATCTAGAGAAAACGTAATATTACATTCAAACAGGTATTTTAAACCATATGACATGGTAACACATAATTCATGAACGTCTTTTCTTGGTCTCATTCAATATGACCACCTTGCACTTCCATACAGGTTTCCCAACGATGCACTGCTGCGTCAAATACTTTGTTCAGCATTGCAGGTGTGATGTTGCGCACTGCCTGCCTAATACGCTCGTTATGAATTGCATTGGAGATGATTTTAACTTTGTAGACTTGTGATTTAACGTATACCCGTGCAAAAAAGTCAACAGGTGTCAGATAGGGGGAACGTGGCGCCGATATGCGGTGTGAACCCCTGCCAATCCATTGACGTGGGAATGTGGTATCCAGGTACTCCTGAACAATCTGTGCAAAATGAGGAGGGACTCCATCCTGTTGGAAAACTAGAGTTTCCAAAATGCTGTCTTGCAGTAATTGTGGTTGAAGGAACTGTTGTAGCATATCAAGGTACAAAATGCCTGCCACTGTTTGTTCTCCAAAGAAGAATGGCCCATACATCTTCGATTTTGTCAGCCCCAACCACACATTAACTTTTGGGATTTTTCGTTCCCACTTCATGATTGCATTTGGTTGTTGATCCGCCCACACTCTGCAGTTGTGTCTGTTGACCATGCCACATGTGTGATGGCCTCATCGCTAAACAACACATTGTGCAACAAATTGGCTTCTTCAACTACCCTTAACAGGTCGTAACATATTGTTTTATAACAAGCGTAGTCTTCCTGTTGCAGTGCATGTCGAATTTGGAGGTGATATGACCGTGTTTTTAAAAGTGAAATGCAGAATCTTCCACACTGTCGATTGTGGTATACCCAATTCTTGCCTTAACCTCCTGGTTGATGCTTTCGGACTTCCAGTCACAGCATCGCTTACCTGCTGCACAGTTTCATTGGTCACCCGGGGTCTATCTGAAAGTTTCACATCTTGCATACTGCCTGTTCTTTGAAATTTCTGCATCAGTCATCTGATATTAGCTCTTGTAGGACGGGTTTTATGGAATTTTCATTCAAAATACACTTGAACCTCTTGATATGTAAATCCCCTCAAACATGCAGAAACAACAGCAATTCGTTCTTCAGTTAACAGCATCTTTCATATCTCCTGTAAAAGAAGTTCAAAATCAACCGTTTTCTCAAAAATGGATTGAGACTATGTTCATCCTGTATTTAAATCATTTTGGAACAATGATTGTTACAGATTATGCTGATATGTTAGGTTCTGTCCTATGATCTTAATTTTTAAGGGATACAAACTGACAACTTCGTTTTAACTCATTAATATGAGGGTTGTTTGATAAGTCTGGCAAAAAGCCAAGGGATCTTTTGGGCGGTTGGGTGTGTGTGAACATCTAACCGTATTTCTCGACATAGTCTCTATTGATGGTTATACACCTGGTCTAGGGATATTCCAGCTTTTTCATCCCATCAGAAAAATGGGTTTCATCAAGGTCGGCAAAATACTAGTTGACTCATATATGTCGAAAGTGAAGCAGATGTGTAATAAATACGACTCATCTAAAAATTAATAACTAGTTGACTCACTTCGTTTGATGAAAATTTCTTACCATCAAGCCAGATTTTCAAGTTTGGGAACAGGAATAAATCACTTGGGGCTAAGTCTGGTGAATAAGGTGGATGAAGAATTAATTCAAAGCCCAACTCATGGACTTTGGCCATTGTGATTGCTGATGAGTGCAATGGTGCATTATCCTGGTGAAAGAGCACTTTTTGTGTTTCAATCTCAGTCTCTTTTCAGTCAACTCATGCTGCAAACAATCCGACAATGAAGCATAATAGGCTCCAGTTATGGTTCTGTCTTTTTCCAAGTAGTCTATGAAGATTATTCCTTGAGAATCTCAAAAAACAGTGGCCATCATCTTAACAGCTGACAAAATGGTCCTTGCCTTCTTTGATGAACTTTCACCAACCTTTGTCCAATGTTTTGACTCCGGTGTATAATGATGGATCCAAGTTGCATCCATGGTCACAAATTGGCCCAAAAAGTCCTGCGGATTGCGATTAAACATCGCCACTCAGTAGAAGTGTTCTTTTGGATGCGCTTTTGATCTATTGTGAGCATTCACAGCACCCATCTTGCAACCAGCTTTTTCGTTGTCAATTTTTCATTCAGGATATTGTGCACTCATTCAGTTGAGGTACCTACAGCCCCATCAATCTGATGAATTTTGATTCGGCAATCTTGCCTGACCAGATTGTGGATTTTTCCAACAGTGTCCTGTGTGGTGACCTTAATTGGGCGATGAGCGTGATTCATTGATCCAAAAGGAAATGCTCTTCAATGTTAGTGTGTGTCCGCATGTTATTTTTGTTATATTGTCTGGAGAGTAAATTCTAACTTATATTTATTTCCATTGTGACATATTATATGGAAGGTGCTCTCCAACATTTACTTTTGTGGTAATTTATTCTGGAAGTGTGAAGGGAGTAATACACTTTGGAAGTAAAATAAGGTCTCCAATTTTATTTAATATAGAAAACATGTTTATTGTCAATGAATGTTACATTGATGGAAAGGTGGATCTTACAGCTAGATTTCAACGTAATCACCATTGCGATCAATGTACTTTTGCATGTGCTGTGGCAGTTTCTGTATACCCTTGTCATAGCACTCTCCCACTAAGTTGCACATGTAGCGCTCAACCTCATTTTTCAAATCATTGTCAGTGTGGAAATGTGTTCCACCCAGGTGTGACTTCAACTCAGGAAACAGATGATAATCACCAGGTGCTAAGTCTGGACTGTAGGGAGGATGGCTGAGGATGTCCTATCCGAACTGAGCCAGGAGATCAGCCGTTGCATGTACAGAATGGGGACGAGTGTTGTCATGATGAAAAATCACTCCCTTCGTCAGCATTCCCCTCCTTCGATTTCGAATGGCACGTTGCAATTTATTAGTCTCACAGTAGCTAGCAGCGTTTATTGTTGTGCTGGTAGGCATAAACTCGCACAGTACAACTTTTCTGTCCCAGAACACACTGGCCATCACTTTGCTGGTAGAAAATGTCTGAACTTTCACAGCTTCGGCGAATTTGAATGCCGCCACTGACAAGAATGTTCTTTAGTTTCTGATGTTGTGTAGTGCACCCAGGTTTCATTGCCATTGACAATTGAATCCAACAATTCCTCGCCCTGTTATGCATAGTGCTCCAGGAATTGGTGGGCCGCTTCAACACGTTGCCATTTATGATCTTCAGTGAGCATTTTGGGAACCCACATCGCACACACCTTGCGATAATGCAAATGTTCGCTCAAAATCTTGTCAGTCGTAGTCTTACTGACTTCAGGGATAAGTTCGCACAGCTTGCAAACTGTCACACACCGATCTTTAAGCATTTCTTGCTCCATGTTTGCGCCATTGTCGTCATTTGTTCCAGCGGGCGCATGAATATTTCACTTGGCGCCGGTTGTGCGGCCAGCCAATCATGTGACTCGCCAGCGCACAAAAAAGAGGCTTCTTCTTCCTTTTAGAGTTGCAGACATGTTGAGACATGTGATGTGCTTCGCTGTGTGACTGCGTGCAGCTTGTTGTTGCAATGAAAGAACCGTTTTAGTTTATCTCAAATATTAAATGTATGATTCAACTGTATTGGAACACCACAGTGAAGCGAAAAATTATTAAATTTTAGATGAGTCGCATCTGAATTATGTATACATCAAAATTATTTTGTCTTCGATGGAAAATATTACAAACAAATTTCAGGACTAGCTATGGGAAGCCCGCTATCACCATTTTTGGCCTTTCTATACATGAGCTTTTTCGAAACACATATTACTAAAGCCTTCCCTCATATGTTTAAAACATGGTACAGATACGTAGACGACATCTTTGCAATAGTGCCCTACAAACTAATAGATGATGCTTTGAAACTACTCAACCTGCAAGAACCCAGCATACAATTCACAGTAGAAACTGAAGAGGACTGTACTCTACCTTTTTTAGACCTTAAAATCAAAAAAGGCAATGAAAAACTAGAATTTGGCATTCATAGAAAAGCAACACACACAGATAATTACATCAAAGCAAATAGTTTCAACCCAATTCCACACAAACATGCAACCATCAACAGTCTGACACACAGATTAGTAAATCTACCTCTCAGCCAGCAAGAATATCAAAACGAATACCATCAAATCTTAAAAACTGCAATTAAAAATGGATATGGAAAAAACCTTGTAGATAAAAAACTAAAATTATTCAAACTTCAAAAGAAATTAAAACAGATCACAGCTCTCACACCAATAAAACAAGAAATTAGATTTGCTAAATTTACTTACCACCCCTGGGCCACAGAAAAGTTCCAAAAAATATTCAAGAAATCAATATAACATTGGCACCAAAAAACAATTACAACATTAAAAACCTGCTTCACAGTAATAATACTGATAAGATAAAACCAGAGGAAAAGTCAGGCATTTACAAAATTAAGTGTAAAGACTGTGAAAAAATTTACATAGGAAGGACAAAAAGGAACATAGGCACTAGAAAGAAAGAACACTTCAGGCACTTAAGATACAAAAATATTGATAAGTCCGCAATAGCAGCTCATTTCTGGTCTGAAAATCATGAAGTTGAAGATAGCACAGAATTACTAAAATACGTACAAAAACATAGTGAACTCGTCATATGGGAGAGGATATACATAGAAAAACATAAAAACCAACTAATGAACTTTGAAATCCCGCTAGAAGAGAATCCCACATTTCAGTTCATCACTAAATCAACAGATGGCAGCAACAACCCCAGAATTACCCACACCGCTGGATCTAGCGTCAGTCGCACAAGAGCCGTAGATGCAAACGAAGATTTGCGAAACATGTCCTCAAAATAGGTACGAAAGTGAAGCAGATGTGTAAAAAATGCGACTCATCTAAAATTTAATAATTAAATGTATTGTTGTCTTCATGATTATTCACATAAGACATGTAGCATGTGACATGAAGTGATATGAATACAGCTCTATCGAGTACAGTCCACAAAATCAGTTTCCTTGGTTACTGCTAAAATCAAGGTGGTCCTGCGCATTAAATTAAGCACAACACGAGCATTGGTCCTTCACGGGCGGATATTTATTGTGCAGCGCAACAGTTTCTTCTGCATGGATGTACATCAATGGGCCCCAGGACGCCAGGCATCAGGATCTACGCAGCAGATGATCAGCATTTCATTCGCAATGACGCAGAAGCCTGCATCGCAACACATTTCAGATCAGAACATTCCTTTTCTTTCTTTCTCTCCTTTAAGCAAGTCTCTTAACCATTCAATATGGAGCTGGATTTGAAAGCTCTTGTCAAAAGAAGGGGTATAATCAAAAGAGAATTTACCTTTGTTCGAAAATTGCTTGATAAATTACCAGAACAGGTCAACATTTTCATATTGAGAGCTAATTTCGATAACTTAAGTGAAATTTGGGACAAATATGAAGCTATTCAGACCCAAATTGAATCTCTTGTGGAAGCAGAAACTGAATTAGTTATGCATGCAGAACACAAGGAGGAAACAAGAAACAGTTACATCGAATTGAAGGCTAGGTTAGCTGAATTAATACAGGATCATGAACAGCAAGAAAATGGTTCTGGACATTCGCAACACACAGTGCAGTTGCAATCGTCACAAGCAGCTAAAGCTATCAAACTGCCTGTGATACAATTACCTAAATTTGAGGGTGATGTCACTCATTTCAAACATTTCTATGACACATTTACAAGCTTAGTGGTAAACAACCAAGCTTTAGATGCTATTCAGAAATATCATTACTTACTTTCCTCTCTCAAGGGACAAGCTCATTCACTAATACAGAACATACCTGTCACTAGTGAAAATTTTGATGTAGCATGGGAGCTCATATACTCACGCTATAACAATACAAGACTAATAACTACAGCTCATATAAAAAATTTATTAGCGCTACCAGTAATGCATAAGGAAACAGTAAATGAACTACGTACCTTGCTCAACCATTTTCAAAATAACTTGAATGCCATTGAAGCATTAAAGCTTGAAGTGCCTTTGCATGAAATCATTTTAATGCAACTTCTCCTAGAACATTTGTCTGACACCACACACAGAGAATGGGAGAGTAAAATAGATTCTCAAAACTTCCCTTCTTTGAAGGATCTTATGCAATTTTTAGAAGCAAGAGCACACTCTTTTGAATTACTTGCTAACACTGCATGTAACAAGACGGTAGTTAAGCCTAAGACTGATTTACACTCTGCTAAGCCCAACAGCAGACAGTAAACACTCTTACTTATCCACGAGTGATCGTGTATGTCCATTTTGTCAGTGCAATCACATGTTACATAATTGTGATAACTTCAAAAACCTTAATGTGCATAAGCGTTGGACATTCATTAAATCCAAGCGCCTTTGTGCCAATTGCTTTGCTCCTAATCACATATCAAGTAAATGTAATTGTGGCTCATCCACTCACAGCAAGTTACTTCATGATAGGAACAGAGAAAATGCTTCACGTGCAACTTCATCTAGTCCTATGAATGATTCTACTAGAACGATTGACGCGCCATCTAGCTACTGTTCTTTTAAATCAAAATCCACACAGCAGGTTTTGCTTGCCACCGCACTAGTGCAAGTGAAAGACAGATATGGCAATCTCATACAAGGTAGAGCACTCCTCGACTCTGCCAGTCAATCCAATTTCATAACTGCAGATCTTGTGAAGCGCTTACAGCTTAACAAGGTGACAGCTGATACGCCTATCAATGGTACAAATGGCACCATTTCTACGGCCACTCACCATGTTCAGGTCAATCTAAAATCTATGGTACATGATTTTAAGACTAAAATTGAATGTCTAGTACTTCCTCGTATAACAGGAAAACTACCTTCCACACATATCAATTTGTGCAACTGGAATATTCCTTCTAGCATTCCATTAGCAGATCTTAGGTTCAACATTCCTGATGAAGTTGAAATCCTAATCGGAAGTTCCTTATTCTTCGAGTTATTGCATGGGAAAACCTTAAAGAAACAAGGACATCCTATACTAGCCAGCACAGCCCTCGGTTGGATAATATCAGGCCCTATTCCAAGGTCATCATACAAGTACAAGGCTAAGTCTTCGCCTCAGCATAATTTCTTCATCAGCACTGATAACCTTGACACACAGTTAAGACGTTTCTGGGATTTGGAAGAATTTCCTCAGCATGTTCTTACTAAGGAGGAAAAGGAGTGTGAAGAATACTATGTAAAAAGAACCACTCGTAATGATGATGGTAGCTTTACAGTTCGTCTACCCGTCAAGGAGGACAATCGCTTAGGTGAATCTAGACAGCAAGCCATCAATCGCTTTATGCACTTAGAACGACGTCTTCAAAATGACATCACACTTAAAGAAAATTACACTCAATTTCTCTCTGAATATGAATCCATGGGGCACATGAAGCAAGTGTCACCACCAAAGGAAGGTGAACCTTGTTACTATCTTCCGCATGATGCAGTTTTCAAACCTTTGTCTACCAGAGTTGTATTTGATGCATCTGCACAGTCATCTTCAGGACTATCCTTGAATGATGTGCTGAAGTTGGGTCCTACTATTCAGGATGACCTTACCTCCATAATTTTACACTTCAGAACTTATCGCTATGCATTCTCAGCTGACATTTCTAAGATGTACAGGCGAGTGAAAATGCATCCTGATGATCAAGGACTACTCTTACTACAGTCACATATGGTACCAAACCTGCATCCTTTTTGGCCATAAGGACTTTGCATCAACTAGCTTCAGAGGAAGAGGCTAAATATCCACTAGCTTCTCAAGCTATCCGTGAATCCTTCTACGTAGATGATTGCTTATGTGGTCATAATGATCTACAGCAAGCTTTACATATTCAGAGGCAGCTACTTCAGATGTTAGGCAGTGGCAGATTCCCACTTAGGAAATGGTGTTCTAATCATGAAGATATTTTAAAATCTATTCCACCGGAACACAGAGAGACACAACTTCCACTTTCATTGGATAGCAGTGAAAATGCGCATGCTCTTGGTCTCCTCTGGCATCCTGGAACAGATCAATTCCAGATACAAGCCAATCCATCTCTTCAGGATTATCTAAATTCTAGCTACACCAAATGAAGCATACTTTCTGTCATATCATCTATTTTTGATCCTTTAGGCCTAGTGAGTCCTATTGTCATAAATGCCAAGATGTTTCTACAATCTCTTTGGTTGGAAAAACTCGGTTGGGATGAATTGATACCATCTCACCTCATCCAACAATGGCTAAATTTCTGCGAGACATTGTTCATCATTCATGCTATACGTATTCCAAGACACATCCTAATCACAGGTACATGTATGTCCCATTAAGGGACATACAAATACGTGGGTTTTGCGATGCCTCAGAAAAGGCTTATGGTGCCTGTATTTATCTTCGTTCTATGAACAGCTGCAATGAGGTGAAAACCAGACTTCTTTGCTCCAAATCCAAGGTTGCACCATTAAAGAAACAAACCATTCCTTGGCTCGAACTTTGTGGTGCTTTACTACTCGCTAAACTTTACAAGGTTGTAGCTAACCTTAAGCTGCAGACTTCACAGAACTATCTATGGACGGACTCTGATTGTTCTAGCATGGATTAAATGCAAACCACACAAATGAAAGACTTTTGTAGCCAACAGAGTTTCACAAATACAAGAGTATCAGAAACTGCTGCTTGGCGATATGTAGCTACTCAAAATAATCCAGCAGATCTCATTTCGAGACGAGTTTCGACTGAACCTCTTGCCTCAAATGACTTGTGGTGGAAAGGTCCTGATTGGATCTCACAACCCTTTGCATCTTGGCCAGAACAACCCAAACGTTTAGATATTCAAGATGCTACTGAGCAACGCACTACTGCATGCTTGATGGTCACTACAGAAAGTGATGATATCATTTCTCGTTTTTCAAAATTGTTACGCCTGCAGAGAGTGACAGCATACATGCTGAGATTTGCATTCAACTGTAGAAACAGCAACACGAGACGGCAAGGTCCTCTCTCAGAACTTGAGCTTCAACAGTCATTGCACTGCTGCATTAAACTTGCTCCACAATCAGCTTATATCACCGAGTTAACAGAACTTAATGACAAAGGACACGTTCCTACTAAAAGCTCATTGAAATCTTTGCATCCATCTGTCGACAATGAAGGTTTACTCCAAGTAGGGGGAAGAATTGACAAGGCTGAAATTTCCTTCCAGTCAAGACATCAGCTCATCTTACCTCCTAAGCATCATCTTACCAAACTAATTATTGAAAGTGAACATGTTAAACTTTTGCATGCTTCCAATCAGCTACTTACCTCTTCTCTTCGACAACGGTATTGGATACCGAGAATAGGAGAAACTCTTAAGTCAGTCCTACACCAGTGCCTGCCGTGCTTCAAACTTAGGGCCAAGGGAGCTCAACAATTAATGGGCAATCTACCTACCTACAGAGTGACTCCAGCGAGACCTTTCCTACGAGTTGCAGTTGATTACGCTGGTCCATTCTTCCTACGTTATGGCTCGCCTCGCAGCAAGAGTCAGGTAAAGGCCTACATAGCTATCTTTGTCTGTTTATCCACAAAGGCAATTCACATTAAGTTGGTTTCAGACAGGACTTCTGATGCTTTTGTTGCTGCCTTACAAAGGTTTACAGCTAGACGAGGATTGTGTAAAGAGATCCTAAGTGACAATGGCACAAATTTTGTAGGTGCTAACAACAAACTTAGAGAACTTAGACTACTTTTGCAATCTCTCAAGCACCAAGAAATTGTACAAGACTACGCTTCATCTAATGAATGCACATGGCATTTTATACCACCCAGCTCACCCCACTTTGGAGGATTACATGAGGCTGCAGTGAAATCTATGAAATATCATCTTCGCAGAGTAATGGGTACACAAGTACTGACCTATGAACAATTAACCACATTACTAATTCAAATTGAGGCTTGCTTGAACTCCTGTCCATTGCAACGCCTTACTGATGATCCTTTTGATACTTCCTACCTTTCTCCAGGTCATTTCCTCTTCGGAGAACCATTGACTTCCATACCATCACCTTGTTCTGACAATCTGAATCAGTTACAGAAATGGCAACAGCTCCAAGATTGTCTACAACATCTGTGGCAACGGTGGTCAACCGACTATCTACATTCACTCCAGCAGAGGCAAAAGTGGTCCAGTTCCAGTGAAAATCTTAAGGCAGACACCGTGGTCCTGCTAATGGAAGACAATTCATCTTCTCTGCATTGGGAACTTGGAATCATCACTGAGACTCATCCTGGTGGTGATGGTTTAGTGCGGGTAGCTGCAGTGCGAACTTCTAAGGGTGAATATAGGCGTCCCATTGTGAAACTGTGTCCTCTGCCAGTTCAAGAACAACAGTGATACTTTTCAAAGTGTGCCTATGTTAAATTAAAAAGCTGTTCAGTTTTTTGGGCCTCACTATGTTTGCGCCATTATCGTCATTTGTTCCGGCAGGCGCATGAATATTTCACTTGGCGCCGGTTATGCGGCCAGCCAATCATGTGACTCGCCAGCGTGCATAAAAGAGGCTTCTTCTTCCTTTTAGAGTTACAGACATGTTGAGACATGTGATGTGCTTCGTTGTGTGGCTGCGTGCAGCTTGTTGTTGCAATGAAAGAACCGTTTTAGTTTATCTCAAATATTAAATGTATTGTTGTCTTCTTCATGATTATTCACATAAGAAATGTAGCCTGTGCAATAAATTTATTTAGTGATATGAATACAGCTGTATCGATTACAGTCCACAAAATCAGTTTCCTTGGTTACTGCTAAAATCAAGGTGGTCCTCCGCATTAAATTAAGCACGACACGAACACTCCACTTTTGCAGTTGTTTTGGCTGAAAGCAAAGGCCGACCAGAACGCTGTTCGTCATGGACGTCTGTACATCCGTCTTTGAACTCTCTGACCCACTTTTGCATGTTTTATAGACTTCGCATAACTGACAATGAATTTCAGTGTGGGTAAGTACCCTTGGCACTCAAAAAACGGATCACTGCACGCAACTCGCGCTTGGTGGCAGAATTGATAGGAAGCTCCATCGCAAACTGCTGCCTAGCGAAGACTAATGGTTGCAACGGGTTCGTTGTGATGGAGATTTGAAGGGGTAAAACCAAGCTACATGCCAGTGTTGCCGGATCTCACGTAATAGCGTTCCTCATGGCTCCAGCGCCTTGGAGACCTTATTTTACGGACATGCCATAATAGTTACTCTTGTATGAAAGTCTCAGTGATGACTTGAATAGCTATGTACTACAGAAGTAGATCTTGTTCCAGAATGGTGAATGTTACTCTCTGTATTTTAAACAATCTTACCAAGTTAATTTTTTGTCCAAAAGAAGACTAAGGTATTTCATTTGTGATGAATTTTGTATAGCCTTACATAACCTTTTAAGGTCCCAATATTCCTTATTCTGGTATAAGCTTATTTGAATTGACAAAAATGAAATTCCATCACATTATACCTCAACTTCTAAACATACTCATAACATAAATTTTCCTAAAGAAAGTTGTTGGGCAAGGACATATTTTTGTTGTATGCATTTAAAATATTTGTTTTTACTTTTCAGATGTCCACGAGACAAATGATACAGTTGGTGAATCTGTTCCAAAACGGAAGAGGACAGAACTTGGCAGTTCTCAGACAAGAGTAAGTTTATGTGAATAAGTTTCTCTTTATTATGTCGAAAGACATGGAGAAAATCTGTAACATATTTAATACATTCATTTGTTTAGTTTAATTAAATGTTTTCAGCCTTTTGATGACTTCAAACCTTAGAAATATATGTCATTTGTAAATATAATATGAATGGTGATAAAAAGCTTATGGGAATTTTTCAATTTCATAGCCTTTATACGTTCGATTTTCAAAACATTATTTCATCTTATTAAATTATAGATGAGTCGTATTTATTACACATCAGCTTCACTTATGTACCTATATTGAGGACATGTTTCGCATGAAATAATTAATGGAGTTTAAGCTATTACTTTTGTGAGAAGAATAAGATATACATTTTGTTTTCATTCCTAGGTACCACTTATGACTCTAAAAGGTCACAAGGAAGCTATATCTGCTGTTCAATGGACAGATTCTGCAGAAATTTGTACTGCATCTTGGGATCACACACTAAGGTTGTGGGATGTGGAAATTGGTGGAATCAAGACAGAATTAGTAGGCAATAAGGCTTTTTTTGATGCTCACTACTCACAACTAAATAAGACATTAATCACTGCATCTGCCGACAAATATGTTAGATTGTATGATCCTCGCTCCAAAGGTAGGCATTGACAATAATCCCACAAGGTTATCTCTTTAGTTGCATGTTTATGTCTTTGTAGTGATTATTTACTTCTAGTTGCAAGATAACTGCAGAGCTCTGTTTTTCATTAAAACAGAACATAACAGATTTCATGAGATCTGAAATTTTCTGGGTTCAAGTGTGGTATTATTTCATTTATTCTAATCATTTTTCTTGAAAGATCACAACATTAAATCAAATGTATAAAGAAGAGGTCATTGCAGCAATTTTCACATGTTTTAATGTAGATGGAAACAAGTTGGGATGCACCTAAATCTGTACTATTGCCATGCTTACTAATATTTATGGTTTGCCTGCAAAATATTTTGTTTGACTCTTCCTTGTACATTTTGGCATGCATTTTAAGAAAGTACAAGTAATGCTTTCACTAAAAACCTAATGTTCATTGAATTTAAGGATAATCAGAATGCATATTTGCAGCAATTTCTTCCATTTTCATTTTGCCCATTTGTGACCAGAGAGCCAGTTTCAGTTGCCACTACTTTGAATAAGTGAAGAGTTTAATATGCATAATATGGCTCTAACATATGAAATTTCTGGGTATGGCAATGAAAAAGGTTAAAATTTGACTAGGGTTTCCTGTTTCCAGGAACTAGGAAAACTTCTTGTTAATTGTGAATCTCATCCTAATATACGAGGGTGGTTCATTAACCCTTTCACCGATATGGATGTCATATGACGTCCAAGTTAAAATGCCCCAAACCGATATGGACGTGTATAGACGTCCTGCGCATACATGCATTTAATGCTCATTTAACGCCAATTATTTTAATCTTGCTATTTTACAATAAATTTAAATTAGTTCTATAAGGAATGTAAATGTGCCCTTAAAGGTTTCTTTTTGAATTGTAACCTCCAAAACTAGATAAACACCCAAGGGCACATCTGCAGATTCACACCAAATAATATTGGTTTCCTTGCGAACTTCTTTTTCGCAACACACTACACATTTTCGAAATGGTTGCGACTTTTTTGGTTGTGGGTGGTATCCTTTTAGGAAAGTGTTTTCTCCCAAGTATGAGGGGTGATGTCGTGGTGAACTTCCTACCCCCTAGTATAAAGAGGCCTCTGAGTATTATAATACTCAATTAGGTTACGAGCTCTTTATACGCGCAAGTACAGGTAGATGAATGTCTTGCATGAATTTACAGTTCTGAAAATTACTAAACAACTGTGCATAGTTACATCCAGTGGTATAAAAATACTTTTTTTTTTTTACCATTTAACTGTTTTCCGTAAAGAGGGATAGCTAGTAATAGCTGATCCGCATCACCCATATTTGACCCGCCATTTCCCCAAACAATGGAGTAGCCAACATGCCATCTGTAGACCAGCACACGTCACTGCTACGTAAGTACTAAAGATCTCCTTCATAATCGTACAACAAATCTTCCAGATTTTCTACAGTAATATCAGAAGCCTGTACACATCATACCCAATCTAATTTATTTGCTACATTACGGGGATAAGCCATGGTTAACATTGAAATTTAACAATTTCAAATGTGCCGTTCATTTAGCTCTTGATAGCTATAAGAAATCACTCTGAACACAAAGAGATTATAAATAATTAAAATACAGAGCGAAAACAGCTGCATAAGGCTACTAGAAACCTTGGTTGAGAAACACTGTAATAACAGATGCTGACAGAGAATTTTCTTTCCAGTGTGTGAGTGTGTAACGCAATATATTCTCGTATGATTATCGCTTGGTATAGCATAAATAAAGTAAACTTGAACCGGAGAAGTCGCTTGCGTAGCTATACATACATACATTGGCTCGTATACACACAAAACAAAATGATTCAAATATTAGGCGCGTTCGGCACAAAGAATGGCTTTTGCTACAGTGAAACAAAGTAGTGAAATTTCAACAATTTATTAATGTAGTCTCTACTTTATTGTTACTGTAGATTTATACTGCCTTTAATGAGTTTTAAACCAGTTTTTGTTTTGTTTAAGTAACTTAATAAATACGGAAGATATGGAATTGTATTTGTGATGCATTTTTACAGCATTTAACAATTTAAATGTCCTGTTCTGTTTATTGGGTATCCATTTCTGGCCCCTGAAGGGTTTAAATGGCCATCGGCGAAGCGGTTAAGAACTCGTGTTTCAAAATACATGGTGTTGCTGAGGGAAGTTTGTGTTATCATTATGTACTGTCATTTGTTACACATTGTCAAAACAAATTTGGTGCTGATTCATAGGTTAATTTGGATTTTACAGACATTTCAATAAGTTGTTCAATATATTCTTGCCTGCCTCGGTAGCGTAGATGGTAGCATGTCTGCCTCACGTTCAAGAGGTCCTGAGTTTGAATCTCGGTCTGGGCAAATTACCTGGATAAGTTTTTTCTAGGGTTTCACTTATCCTAAAAGACGATTGTCAGGTAATTCTCAGCTCCTTGGACCCTGGGCTCATTTGAGCATCATTTCACCCTTTCATTCATCGTCCGATATGACTTAACGTTGGAGGACATAAATTACAAAAATATATATATACTCGGGCAACAAATTAGGTGAAAAGATGATTATTAATCAACGTTTCAGGAGCGTACATCGCTCCCATCATCAGTATATATATAAGAAATGTTATAACTACAAAATAGATATAACACAAATATCAACAAGACAAAACACTACCAGTACTTGCATCGTGCTCCGAGAGGAGCATGTTTAATTGTGATGCTGTATTTCAGTTAAGCTGCTCTTGGAAACCGGCCTTAAAAATGGAAATCAGTTCACTTAAGAAGCACAGATCTATATAGCTTGGTCATCAAGTTAAGTAGTTACGTTTCTTTGACCTAATTAGTTTTCTACACTCATGCCATCTCCTGACCTGGCGTTTAATTTACTGAAAACAGTCTTTTGTTCAGTGATACAAGTATTGGCAGTGTTTTGTCTTTGTTGATATTTGTGTTATATCTATTTTGTGGTTATAACATTTCTTAAAAATATTCTGATGATGGGAGCGATGTACACTCCCGAAAAGTCAATTTCTAATCGTCTTTTCACCTGGCTTGTTTCCCGAGAAGATCTTGAACATATCCGTCACCAGGAAAGCTTCAGATCTTATTTCAATAAGATGCTCAACATGTTTTTGCTAAAATGGAAAAAGTGCAGTATCGTTCAGTGATTCGCTTTTTACTTTTAGAGGGGAAAATTTGCAAAGAGAGAAAAGCGAAATTGGATGCAGTTTATGGAGACCTTTTGCCTTCTATGACAACGGATATTGGTATAATGAATTTAAACATGGTCAAACTTCTGTTTTTGATGAAGAGCGCCCAGGATACCCTGCAGATGTGGCTACCAAGTAATTCATTGTAAAGGTCCATAATATGATTCTGCCTGACTCGCATATTTTACACGATAAGTTGGAGATGAGAAAGCTGTTAGCCTGATGGGTGCCATGTTTACTCACAGTGGATAAGTGGATGCGGCTTTCAACTTCGAAGCTGTATTTCGAGCTGTTCAAGTGAAATCCGAAAGACTTTTTGCATCGAGTTTTCACTGTTGATGAGACCTGGATTCGTCATACTCTGGAAACCAAGCAACAATCAAAACAATAGGTTGTTTCTAGAGAATCTGCTCCAAAGAAGACAAAGATGGTCCCATCAACTGGAAAAGTCATAGTAACGATTTTTTGGGATGTGAAGGGTGTTGTACTCGTTGACTTTTTGAAAAAAGTAAAAAGGATTACTGGAGCACACTACAGTGAGCTTTTGGCTCAATTTGACAAGAAGTTGAAGGAGACATGGCCCCATATGGCAAAGAAGAAAGTTCTGTTTCAGCACAATAATGCCCCAGCACATTCATCCGAAGTTGCCGTCTCCAAATTGCATGAATTGCATTATGAATTGCTGCCACACCCCCCATATTCTCCTGTTCCAAAACTTGAAGAAATGGTTTGCAGGAACAAAGTTTAGATGAAGACTTTCAAGAAAATACCCTCACTTCAAACTATCTTTCACATGGAAATCATTTTCAGGAATTTTGATTTTCTCAAAAATGACTCAGGTGTATTTTGCAGAGCTTGACAATTCTTATTTTTTGGAGTTAAGAAAGTGGTGACAGTATTGGGAGAAGTATATCTCTTAAAGGGAACTATGTTGAGAAATAAATAATTTGTGTTTGAAAAAAAATGGCTTCTTCATTCCTAATATGGATATTTATTGAACAGCCTTTGTACATGTATTTTTATCACTACCTACTGGTTATGTTATTTGTTACTGTGAACCATTCTTTAATTGATATAATGGACTTCAAACTTCTGCATTTGTTACATTTGCTATTATTACATGTGTTAATAATTACAGAGAAAAGCAGTTTGTATTTATTCCTAACTTTACAATATTTGTTTTACAGAGGGTTCCTTAGTGAAGAGCACATTCTCATCACATTCAGAATGGTTGCAGTCTGTGAGATGGTCAGGGACAGATGAGCACCTTTTTGTATCTGGAGCTAATGACCAGTTGGTGAAGCTATGGGATTCCAGAAGGTAAGTTGGAATTTTAATAATTTATTTCTCCCCTTTCCCTTTCCTCCCTTCTGTCTAATATTTCCTATTACTCTAATACTTCTGTTTTCCCCTCACCTTGCAGTCAAATGAGGATTAATGAGTTATAAGGAAGAAATATACAATATTAAAATAAACTCATTGGTTAAAAGCGACTGAATGGAAGCTGGGAGAACGTGGTTCAAATCCCAGCCCTGACATGGAATTTTTCATTTTGACTATTGCAAATCACTTTTGCATTAGCTGCACTAATCCTTGTTTCACGTAAGCTTGCCCTGTATCTCTTAACGGTCACGTGACCTAATCACCTCTCATTGGTTGCTGTTGTGGTAATGACTGTCGTGCGGTAAAAATTAGTTTGTTATTTAACATCATGATATATCGTATGTTGGAAGAGAATTCTCAAATTTATATTTTCGTAACTATTTGAATTAAATATATTATGCAACAGAGTTGATTTATCTGAAATGCATGTTAATTCTTAAATGAAGTAAAGAGGAGGTTCCTTTGCTCTCAAGCACATGGCACGATAGCACGTGATTTAGCAGTAGTGGTGACATATTTGTTTATATGACTTTTATCACTGACCTTGTTTTGAACTGGATTAGTCATATATCGCCATTTGAAGGTTGTTGTGCCCAGTGCGAAAGCTAAATTATTTTATTGATCGTTTATTGCATGTGTACTTATATGTTTAATGGCAGAGTCTACCGCCAGTTTTTCGCTGAAGTATTGCAAGGGTAAATCTTTACAAACAGGCGTAAAAAGAATTGTGGTGATGTGTTTAATGCACTCACAGAGAAGAATCCGTCATTGTCAATGAGAGAAGTCGAACAGCTGTGCTCTGAAGTTACAAGTGTGAGTGTTAGAGCCATAGGAACATTGCGATGTGAAAGTGAGAAAACAGGAAAACTTACCACTCCAGGCAAAAGCAGGAATAAACAAAAGTGCGTGCTCGGAGAAAATATGTGAAAAGTGCTGTGCGTCGTCATGTGCATAGTTTTTTCTTTAGAAACGAACTCCCTAACATAAATAACATTTCGTCTGCTGTAAATGAGGATGCAGATTTCCCAAATTTCAGCAGATTGCTTATACAGCTGGGGTTTGTGAATGAAAAAAGAGGCATGAAAAATGTGCTAAAAAGCAGAGGCGATATTGCTGTGTGGCGAAGACGTTATTTAAGGACAATCAGACTGTACTGAGAAAGAAGTCGCAAAATATACTACCTTGACGAGACTTGGGAGAATGAAGAACACACGAAAAGTAAGGTATGCTGTGACACGGCTTTTAAGACTGAAAGACAAGCATTTTTGAAAGGTATGTGTGCTGGTTTGGAAAAGGCCGAAGGCCTTTCATAATAAACTTGTTTCAGTTTCATTGCTCAGTCATTCAGTTTCAACTTGCTCAGTTTCATTATAAACTTGTATTTTTGCATACCTTCATATCCTTATTTGTATGATTTTATTTATCTTCCCGGCAATTATTATGACGTTTACTGCAGGTTTAAATCTGACGGAAAGGCACCGCCTATGGCCTATGGTGCAAAAGCATTTGCTAATTAGGGCAAGGGGGAAGGTAGTTGAATGCGGAGTGATACATGTCAGCGGGGCAAGGTTATATGAAACAGAGATTAATTACATTTTCAAGTGATGATACGGGTATATCAATGTCATAACCTGTATTTTGCCAAGCACATTACAACATAGGCTTATACTTGGATGCAGCAAATTATTGTAAATGACAGAGTAACGTTTGATGAAATAACAATCATGTATCTTCACTTGTAGTTCAGCACATTACAAAATTAGCAAACCTTTCTGCTATAAAGCTTATAATGGAGCCAGCAGACAAGTGCTGAGTTTTACATGATGATACAGACCACTGTTTTAATGGTCGTTTGTTATTCTAAGCATGTCTTCATGCAGTTTCAAGAGTTCAAAGTCAAAGGGGTCCTTTGTCAGTATGCAACACTTTTGATGCCGACTCCAATATGTTTGTCTTGATGAATCTATTGCTGGCTGCTACACTGCTGTGGGATATTTTGCTCAGGAATATTTTCGGAACTGTCCCAGCCCCATCATGAGCCGATTGGCAACTGACTACTAGATAATATTCATTTACCAGTCAGCTGATGATGCAGCTGGAATGGTTCCGAAAACATTCCTGCATTTGATACTTGGTGTGAGTGAAGTTTTGTTTTAATAAAACATAACTCAATAAATAAGTAGGAAATTAGCTTCACTTTTAACAATGCTTTTAATCATAACAGTGGAGACATATTTAAGAACCAGCAACAGTTACTTATCAATATACGAGGGCTATCCAGAAAGTAGATTACGTTTTGGAATAAAAAGTAAACAAAGTATAGGAAACAAATTTTATTATATACAGATGAAAGCCACACTCAAATACTACTTTTCGACATAGTCACCATTCAAATTAAGGCATTTATCGTAGCGATGTACGAGCTTGGAAATTCCTTCGTCGAAAAATTCGGCCGCCTGCGCTTTCAACCACTTCGTTACCTCTTCTTGCAGCTGTGCGTCGTCATCAAAACGCTGCATAGCCAGCCACTTCTTCATTGCTGGGAATAGGTGGAAGTCGCTCGGTGCCAGGTCGGGACTGTACGGCGGATGAGGAAACAACTCCCACTTAAAAGATTCAAGAACTTCACGAGTGACATTTGCCGTGTGGGGCCGGGCGTTGTCGTGAATCAACAAGATCTTAGAGCTCAACATTCCTCTGCGCTTGTTTTGAATGGCTCTTCTGAGTTTTTGGAGAGTTTGGCAATACCTTTGAGAGTTTATTGTAGTGCCTCTTTCCAGGAAGTCCACCAAAATTACACCTTTTCTGTCCCAAAAAACAGTCGCCATCATCTTCCTTGCCGACATTGTTTGCATGCATTTCTTGGGTTTTTGGGGAGAACTTGTGTGCCCCCACTGCATTGATTGCAATTTCGTTTCACAGTTCACGTGTTTCACCCATGTTTCGTCACCAGTAACGATGCGATCGAGTAAAGAGTCACCATCCTTATGGTAAACGTCCAAAAAGTTCAACGCTGCAGCCATTCGCTGATTTTTGTGGTCCTCTGTCAAGATTTTTGGAATCCATCTTGCACAAAACTTGTGGTAACCAAGCTTTTCGCTGATGATTTCATGCAACAAACTTCGCGAAATTTGTGGAAAACTCAAAGAAAGTTCCGTTATTGTGAACCTTCGATTTTCACGGACTTTAGCATCGGCTTTTTCGACAAGTTCGGCAGTCACTAAGCTGGGTCTCCCACTTCGATCTTCGTCGTGAACATTGGTTCGGCCATTTTTAAATCTGATGACCCACTGACGCACTCCACCTTCAGTGATAATGTTGTCCCCATACACTTCACAAAGCTGCCGATAGATTTCTATCGGTTTACAGTTTTTTTGCAGTCAGAAACCTTATTACTGCACGCAGCTCGCGGGATTTTCAATTAACGCAGACATTTCAAACCGTCACAGTATCTGAACGGAGCACAGCACGAACCTCTCACTAGCACGGCTAGATGCCGACTGAGCTGCGCAACGCTCTGACCCCAAGATGGCCGCGCTAGCCCCGCCCCTAGCGGAAACAGACGAAAATGTAATCTACTTTCTGGATAGCCCTCGTACATTTTACTTTATACATTAATGTTATACTGTGCATTCATATTCATAATTTGCAAAATATGGTAATGTGTTTTTTATTGCATTTCAGCCCAAAGGCGCCTCTGTATGATTTAAGAGGACATGATGGCAACGTACTGTGTTGTGACTGGTCGGATCCGGAACTGATAGTATCTGGAGGAACAGATAATACACTACGCATATTCAGTTCAAATCAGAGTGCAAATAAATAGAAGACTGTTCAGAATAAAAATATTGTTCTTATTTCAATCCTATAAGTCATGATCACATATCAGTTGCTTGAATTCTCAGGGTGGTTTATTTAAAATTAATTTGGAAAGGCATATTTTACCTTTTCTCCCTCCTCAGTTTAATCACATTTCACAATTCATAAAGCTATTTGTAGTCATTTTTGTCTCACTACGTCTCATTTATATTTTAATTTTTCACAATATTGCCTATGGTAACTAAAGCAGTACAAATCAAAAACTATAAAGCAGCAGAACTGTGTAGTATTATGTTATTAATGTGTTTTTAAAAATATGTGATGTAACCAGTTGGTTAAATATTTTATATTTCTATTTCTGACATACTGTTCTGATTTCTGCTCCTAAATGCCTGCAGCTCCATTCATAAAACTATTGATACGTTAATCAAAAATAATTATTACTAAATTGATGAGAATATTAATTTTATAGTGCTAATGGTTAGTGTAAAGTCTTTTAATATTTTATTTATGTATCTTTTTTTAGAATATATTGTAGTATCACTTCAACAATAAAGTCAAAGTTTTACATTAAAGCTTTAGTGAATAATAGGCAGTAAGAAATTGAATAATGTATTTACAGTTTGGCCGGCCATTCTCCGGCTCTTGACATTTCTCGAGAGGAGGAAGCGGCTGTTTACCAGTTCTTTAGCGGTAATTTCAAGCAGAGTAACAATGCATATTTTAAATATTTCATGCATTTACATATTTTATGAACCAGTAGCCATATTATTATAATAGCAATAATAATACGACTTATGGACACTAAAAATTGGAATTCATGCACGCACAAAATAGCAAAGAAACTTCACCAGTGCAAGCAACTAAAGCCACATGGTCCAAACAAAATTAAACTGGCAATATGGTGTTGGATATGAAAGCCATGGCTAGCAGCGACAGTGCTGATTGGCGCTAGCCATGACACTGGATGTAGAGATTCCCAGTACTACAAACATAAGCAGTTAGTGCATGTAAAAGGTGTGAACGAAATATTCAAATAGAGGATGTTGTAATTGAATATCTTGCATGATAATGAAATTGCAAGTTGGATTTCAATGTTTTAAAGCTAATATAGTCCTATATTTTTGTTATAAAGATAATTTTGAGGATATTTTTTCAATTGCTCATTACTGTAGGCCTGCAGTCGCCAAATGTCAGTGCCGGAGATCCAACAGCTGTACTGTAAATATCTTAAAGCTTTGTACATTTTGATGAAGTTGAAAATTTTCGGCTTCATTGTTGGTCACCCAAGGCCAATCAACAGATCTAGATAGTTAGGTACTAAACAGCATTTCTCAGACAAGCTTTGGTCAGATGAGCAGTGAGAGATGGGTATAGGAGGAGGTCCATGAGAGAGGAGGCAGGAATAGTTTAGTACGCTATGACCAATATGTTGTCAAGTTACAAGTATCTGGTCTCAACATAAAAATGTTGTAATGGATGTTGATAGGTTAGGTACTGGACAGGCATCATGGAGTTCACTGGTAGATGTAATAGTCTACTTTTTCTTCTATGTGTGTAAGATATTGCATCCTAGATATGATAGATAATCTTCATAGGGAGCCTGGAGGTCTGGTGAAGTGCAAGGATGCTGTGTAGCTTCCTTCAGGAGCATTGTTACTTTTATATTACAATGAGATGAGTTGTTTACCAGATTATATTAAGCTATTATGTAATAGATGAATCTCCTGTGCCAAAGTTAACAATGGGATCATTGTTGTAGAGCCAATAGAGCACTCAGGTAGTAATGAAGATAATGTAGGAATTTAATTCTTTTCCTCTGATATATAGTTCTGGGAAAAATGGATGACAAAAAGTTCTTGAGAAAATGATGAGAGCATATGGCAGACTACAGTAGAATTAAAATTACTTTAGGATCCTGACAGTTGCCATCAAGCACGTGGCAGGTAAAGTGGCATAACTGCTTAGGATGTCTTGGTGCATGATGGTTAGACAGAAGAGAGTGATATATATATATATTTATATATTTCGAACACTTGGGAACAGTTTTGAGCAGTACTCTATTAAGGCAATGTATAAGGGCTGATCAACAAAGACTGAGACTGATTTTTTTTCACAGATGTTTATTCTGTTTACATGATCTATTTCAAAGTAGTCCCCTCCTACTTCAATGCACTTTTTATAGCATCTCTGCCAGTCCTTCAACACATGCTGCACACCATTCTTTGTCAGGTCCTTGAGAATCTGCTCACTTTTCTTGAGCACTGCTTCAGAGTTCTCAAATTGAATACCCCTAAGCTTTGCCTTTAGTGATGGTAATAAAAAAAGGTCACAGGGTGCAAGATCAGGGCTATAAAGTGGATGTGGCACACAGATAATGTTGAATTGAGGCAGAAACTGCATGACCTGATTTGCGACTTGAGGCCATGCATTGTCATGATGAAGTCATCACCCAGTCTGAGAAAGCTCTGGTCATTTCTTTGCAATATGCTTCCTCAGTGTAGTCAATACTGACGTGTAGAGTATGCTGCTGTAACAGTAGTGTGAGGGGGAACTGCATGCGACGTGAGACTGTGCATTGTCATGATGAAGTTGCCACCCAGTCCAAGAAAGCTCTGTCGTTTCTTTGCAATATGCTTCCTCAGTGTAGCCAATACTGACGTGTAGTATGCTGCTGTAACAGTAGTGTGAGGGGGAACTGCATGCGACGTGAGACCATGCATTGTCATGATGAAGTTGCCACCCAGTCCAAGAAAGCTCTGTCGTTTCTTTGCAATATGCTTCCTCAGTGTAGCCAATACTGACGTGTAGTATGCTGCTGTAACAGTAGTGTGAGGGGGAACTGCATGCGACGTGAGACCGTGCATTGTCATGATGAAGTCGTCACCCAGTCTGAGAAAGCTTTGGTCATTTCTTTGCAATGTGCTTCCTCAGTGTAGCCAATACTGACGTGTAGTATGCTGCTGTAACAGTAGTGTGAGGGGGAACTGCATGCGACGTGAGACCGTGCATTGTGATGATGAAGTCGCCACCCAGTCTGAGAAAGCTCTGGTCGTTTCTTTGCAATGTACTTCCTTAGTGTAGCCAATACTGACGTGTAGTATGCTGCTGTAACAGTAGTGTGAGGGGGAACTGCATGCGACGTGAGACCATGCATTGTCATGATGAAGTCGTCACCCAGTCCAAGAAAGCTCTGGTCGTTTCTTTGCAATATGCTTCCTCAGTGTAGCCAATACTGACATGTAGTATGCTGCTGTAACAGTAGTGTGAGGGGGAACTGCATGCGACGTGAGGCCGTGCATTGTCATGATGAAGTCACCACCCAGTCCGAGAAAGCTCTGGTCGTTTCTTTGCAATGTGCTTCCTCAGTGTAGCCAATACTGGCATGTAGTATGCTGCTGTAACAGTAGTATGAGGGGGAACTGCATGTGACGTGAGGCCGTACATTGTCATGATGAAGTCGCCACCCAGTCCGGGAAAGCTCTGGTCGTTTCTTTGCAATGTGCTTCCTCAGTGTAGCCAATACTGACGTGTAGTATGCTGCTGTAACAGTAGTATGAGGGGGAACTGCATGTGACGTGAGGCCATACATTGTCATGATGAAGTCGTCACCCAGTCTGAGAGAGCTCTGGTCGTTTCTTTGCAATGTGCTTCCTCAGTGTAGCCAATACTGACGTGTAGTATGCTGCTGTAACAGTAGTATGAGGGGGAACTGCATGTGACGTGAGGCCGTACATTGTCATGATGAAGTCGCCACCCAGTCCGAGAAATCTCTGGTCGTTTCTTTGCAATGTGCTTCCTCAGTGTAGCCAATACTGACGTGTAGTATGCTGCTGTAACAGTAGTATGAGGGGGAACTGCATGTGACGTGAGGCCATGCATTGTCATGATGAAGTCGTCACCCAGTCTGAGAAAGCTCTGGTCGTTTCTTTGCAATGTGCTTCCTCAGTGTAGCCAATACTGACGTGTAGTATGCTGCTGTAACAGTAGTATGAGGGGGAACTGCATGTGACGTGAGGCCGTACATTGTCATGATGAAGTCGCCACCCAGTCCGAGAAAGCTCTGGTCGTTTCTTTGCAATGTGCTTCCTCAGTGTAGTCAACACTGACGTGTAGTATGCTGCTATAACAGTAGTATGAGGGGTACTGCATGTTGGTAAATCATTCCATTACAGTCAAAAAACTGTGATTACCATCACTTTCTCTGCAGATGGAACAACTTTTGCCTTTTTTTGTTTTGGAGAACCTGGCGATTACCACACTGTGCTGGTTTTTTTTTTCCTTCAGGATCATAATGATGCAGCCATGGCTGTATGGTTTAAACGAAAACAGAATTGGATTGTGCTGTACTGTTCCTCTTGTGTCACCTCCATTGTCTGGTGTGCTAAATGCACTTAGGGTCTACACAATAGAGCATTACTACCAACCTACCAATATGAGAGTGCTGCCACCTACCAACATTATACCTAAAACCCCACTCTTTTGAAATATTTATGTTACAGATACAAAACTATCATGGAAGCAACAGGAAAAAATCAGTCTCACTCTGTGTTGATCAGCCCTCATACAAATTAGACAACACTGAAAATGTCCAACATAATTTAAATTTGTTTTTTGTAATACTTCTGCCTAGGAGTGTTTTTTAGAAAGCTGGAGTTAAGAATAAGCAAGAGATATCTAATATGCTGTTTGGCATTAAACATAACAGTTCACTGAAAGAATTTCCTGAACATACAAATAATAGAATAGTTTTTAGAATGTCTACTTTCTCTGTATGCCGTTGTAGATTATGGCAAGTACAAAACAAAGCCTTTTCAAAACTAACAAACGTTTCAGAAGGTGCATTTTAACTTGAAATGTAATTAAGGTAGGTTTAATGCAGAAGCATTTCTAAAAGCTTAGAATATTCAACTATGTATTGCCTTAAGACAGATAGCAGTAACTAGCTGTTCCCTCTATTTTTCTAAATATTTGCGCAACGCACACACAAATTCCCTTGCTTGTCTGTATCTCTGTCCCGCTTTTGAAATTTTTTCTCCAGGAAGCGAGTTGTTGGTCTACTTCATCTTTTAGTAGTGCTGGTAGTTTGGGACATTGTGTCCTTATGCTAATAATAACACAAAAATACTGAAGACTTATGGAATATTAATACACTAATGAAATTTCTAAATAACTAACAAAGAAACAAGCTTTATTTAAAAATTAAACTATAACAAACAGGTACATTTTTAGATTATACACGAAGAGAATGAATCAAGCACAATGTATGCTTTACATGACACATGCGTCAATATGACAACACAATAACATTTTTGGCAGAACTTAAACGAAGTTGAAGTTATGTGGTGTGGTCCCTTAACCTTCGAAGGAGCTGTCAGCATTCTAAAGTATTTTAAATTTGACCATATAGAGCATTAATTTTGTTAGGGATAATCAAAATACAGCTGTTATTGTTATCTAGGAAATTACTAAATAACCCTACAAGACATACATTAAACCTCTTCTACTATATGTTAGCGAAAATCTGATTACATCAAATAAAAAAAAAACCTAATTAGAAACAATTCAAAATAATTCTATAATTGATAATAGGTGGTGTTAAATCTACTCCCATAACAACGCAGATACTTACTGAAAACCCTCCAATAATCCATCAGATTAATAACTAAGCTGTAACTCAGTATGAAAAATTAGTAGTGCCCGATTTCACCAACAAATGTTAAGACTTAACACGAGTTTAGCAATAGTTAAAACAAAAATTGCATTTCACCAACAAGTGTTAGCGTAACACACGTGTTAAATCTCATGTTAAACTAACACGCTGAATTTCTGATGTTAAGTCCTTAACAATTGTAAATAGTCAAGATGGCGAGCATGAACAGCTGTTGATATCGATTTGCTATATTTAAGACCATCTAAATGGCATTCATAATAGAGTACGGCCTATGAGGAGAAATGATTTTAAGAAACTATCCGAAGAAAATTGTTTTACGGAGGTATAGACTCGAAACATGTTGCTATGAAGGTTATTGCGGAAGTACAAGAGAGGTTAGAACATGCATGGAAAGGAATATGACTATCTTGCCTTAGCTTAATGTACTAGTAACCTTGTGATTTTATAATTCACTGAATTATGTGGATAATACACTGTCCACCTGCCGTCTTGAAACGTTCAAGTCACTTGTCCTTCGCACCTCGTTTTAAATTTACGTAATAATGAGTTAGAATATACATCGAAAGGAATATGCCGATCTCGCCTTTGCTTCAAGTATTAATAATTTTGCGATTTTATAATTTCACTGAATTATGTGGATAATACATTGTTCACCTCCCGTCTTGAAACGTTTAAGGCACTTGTTATTCGCACCTCGTTTTAAATTTACGTAATACTGACAAATTGTTTGGTGCTTGTAGTAGTGACACATGCATTTGAATTAAATTCGTTTCCAATATTTTCCCTGCCACATCTTTCTCTTTTACATTCACTGCATCCGTCCTCTTATTTTCCACAATATCCTTACACTTCGTCACCATTTCAATTAACAATTCTTTCTCCGTCGATCAGAAATTTGTCTCACGGCTTTATTTATGATTTTGTTCATCCGCTATTTGTGCAAACGAAAATGAAAACAAAATCGCATTGTGAGTGCATCGAAGTGCGTTCAGAAAAGCATCCATAGCCTTCTATAGCTGTGATATTTACAAGTTTCTTAGCGTTAACACAGGTTTGTTAACATTTTAAGAAAACATGTTGATGAAATGCAAGAAATTTAAAATTAGTTTTTGCGCTGTGACAATTGTTACGTTACAATTGTTAACGTCAATTTTAACATCTGTTGGTGAAATCGGGCATAAGACTACCTCAAGACAATTATTGGCAAAAATATCAAAACAGGGAGAGAAGCCTTGAAACTCAACAGGGCTTAATACAGAAGGCTAATATCTGGCCCTTGAAGGAGACACTGCCCCATACTGCACAGAAGAAAGTTCTGTTTCACCATAATAATGCTCCAATACATTCATCCAGAATTGCAACCATTAAACTGCATGAATTGCTGCCACACCCTCCATATTCTCCTGTTACCAAACATGAAGAAATGGCTCGCAGGAACATAATTTAGATCTCATGAGGTCATCATGGAGAGAGAGGCATATTTTGCAGATTTTGACAATTCTTACTGTTTTGGAGGGGTTAAAAAATGGCAGGAGTGTTGGGAGAAGTGTATATCCCTAAATGGGGACTAAGAATGGAAGATTTCCTTGTAGATAAAGTAAAATATATACCTGTGTGTGTGACTTGTTCTTTGTTACTTAATGGAAAACTTCATCTTATCCAACACTTCTATAATTATGTATTAAATGATGGAATATTGTTTTATAAGGTTGTGCTGTGTCTGAGTGGTAAGACTGCTTGACTCTCACCAAGGTGGCCCAGATTGGACCCCAGGCGATCGCCAAGTGAGATTTGTAGTGGACAACATGGCGCTGGGGCATGTTTTCTCTGAGATATCTGGTTTCACCTACCATCTTCATCTCATGTATCATCAGTGTCACTTCTGCGGTGCCACAAGTAGTAAAAGCGGACATTAAACACTAATCCTTGTTTCACATAAGCTTGCCCCGTATCTCTTAACGGTCACATGACCTAGTCCCCTCTCATTGGCTGCTGTTGTGGTACAGATTGTTGTGCAGTAAAAATTAGTTTGTTATTTAACATGGTGATATATCAAAGTATAAACTTGAAAGAAGCGTAGGGACAGTGAAGCACAAATTAGTACAAAAGTGAATCGAGAATATATTGACACATTGCTTCTCGATTCACTGTTGTACTAATGGTGATATATCTTCATATGTTGGAAGAGAATTGTCAAATCTATATTTTCATAAATATTAAAAGCAGAAGCATTATTAACAGTGAAGTATTCTTCATTTTTGAGTTTGATTTATGAGTCACTATGTTTACACTCAAACTTCACTTACTTGTATAATTGAAACGTTTTCAAGATCATTCGATCTCATCCTCAGCTGTTTGTTTGTTTGTTTGTTTGTTTTTTTTTTTGCTTTGCTGTTTATTATATTTTCATAACTGTTTGAATTAAATATATTATGCAACAGAGTTGATTTATCTGAAATGCATGTTAATTCTTAAACCAAGTAAAGAGGAGGTTCCTTTGCTTTCAAGCCTGCCTTTCAGATGACACCCGTTTTACGGTAATGGTGACATATTTGTTTATATGATTTTTATTACTGACCTTGTTTTGAACTGGATTTTTCATATATTGTCATTCAAAGGTGTGCTGTGCCGAGTACGAGAACTAAATTATTTTATTGATCGTTTATTGTGCATCTACGTATTATATGTATAATGGCAAAGTCTACCGCCAGTTTTTCGCTGTAGCATTGCAAGGGTAAACCTTTACAAACAGGCGAAAAAAGAATTGTGGTGCATGTGTTTAATGCACTCACAGAGAAGAATTAATCTTTGTCAGTAAGAGAAGTTGAACAGTTGTGCTCTGAACTTACAGGTGTGAGTGTTAGGTTCGTAGGAACATCGCAACGTGAAATTGAGTCAACAGGAAAACTTACTACCCCAGGCAAAAGCAGGAATAAACAAAAGTGCGTGCTCGGAGAATGCGATAAGTTCGTGAAAAGTGCTTTTCATCATCATGTACATAGTTTTTTTTCTTTAGAAATGAACTCCCTAACATAAATAACATTTTGTCTGCTGTAAATGAGGATGCAGATTTACCAAATTTCAGCAGATCTAGTCTGTATAGATTGCTTATACAGCTGGGGTTTGTGAATGAAAAAAGAGGCAAGAAAAATGTGCCAAGAGATAGAGGCGATATTGCTGTGTGGCGAAGACGTTCTTTAAGAACAATCAGACTGTACCAGGATACAAGTCGCAAAATATACTACCCTGATGAGACTTGGGAGAATGAAGAAAACACAAAAAGTAAAGTATGGCATGACATGACTTTTAAGACTGAAAGACAAGTACTTTTGCAAGGTATTTGTGCTGGTTTAAAAAGTCCCAGTGGAAAAGGCCGAAAGCCTTTCATTATAAACTTGTATTTTTGCATGCCTTCATCTCCTTATTTGTATGATTTTATCTATCTTCCGGGCAATTATTATGACGTTTACTGCAGGTTTAAATGTGACGGGAAGGAACCGCCTATGGCCTATGGCACGAAAGTATTAGCTGATTAGGGTGAGGGGGAAGGTAGTTGCACGTGGAGTGATACATGTCAGCAGGGCAAGGTTATATGAAACAGAGATTACACACACGCATGCACATACACTTTTTGTTTTATTAAGTATGAGTAATGCATAATAGCTTTTGTTTGGATAATGGATTGGGAAGATACTGAAATAATAAAACCTATAGGATTCAACAGTTTTATTTTTAGAGAAAAGTGAATTACATTAAAAGACTGTTAATGGTTATTTGACTTCCATAGGTTTGATTCCGAGTTGTTCTGCCAGAAGTGCCTGAAAAAAAAAAATAGTTATTTTTAACAAACCTCAGAGATGATAGTGTAAAATTTGTTCAAGATTTGTTATCAACATTCAAAAATGAAATGAATTAAAGGTATTTAATAGAACTTACAGAACATTTCAGTTGATTCTCGAGGTACTTAATTCCTCCTTGCTGATCAACGATTTTCATGTGGCTTCTTTCTGGATCCCCAGGTACCAATACTGGTAGTTCAGGATTTGCCTGCAAGCACATCAGGCTGTAATGCTAAGTTCATATTCTTCCTTAAGGAACACAACTTATACATATGCTTAGACTGTCAACTGCTCAAAACCAACAATTTGCTCAACTGTGAGTCACTTAATAAAAACTATAGAAATGTAAATTACACCAAATTACGTACTGGTTCCATTTCTCGCAAATAGTTCATTATATTAGACATCCTATTTTCAAATCCTGGAGCAAAACATTGTGGATTGATTGCAGCAAAGCAGTGGCCCAAATCAGGTGGTGATGTGCTTCCCTCAGGCCAATGTCGGATAAATGGGCCAAATGCAGATCCTAAAACATTATGTTAGATGACAGACAGAATAAGAAATCACACATATTACAACTGAAGAAGATTAGTAACACAAATATTTGCTAGAACTGGTTGTTGAACTTGTTTAAAATGAAAAAGTTTTGTAGATCGACTTAAGAAAGCTTATATATTTCGGAGCTGTATGCAGAATAACACTTTGATTGGCATTTTCCACAGCATTGCAGTCTTTGAGCTATATAACTCCTGCCTTGCTTCTTCCCTCCCTCTCTTCCTTCCATCCTTCCTTCCAAGTGAATGAAAGATGATAATATTAAAAAATAATTATCTAATTATCAAACAAAGAGTAGTTTCAAGTTGTAAGTTCCCTTGCTATGTCAACATCACATTGGATTAAGGATAGAAACAGAATGATATTTATAACAAACACATTTCCACATCTCCTTAAAAATATACTGTCGCGAACGCATTGTTGAGGCGACGTGGTGCGGCCGACGAGTTCAAAGGGATGGACAGTACTGTGCGGAGATAATAGCTTGCTGAAACGGTGGGGGGAAGGAGACGGATTTCTGGAGAGTTCGTCTTTCTTCTAACACCGTCCTGATTGAGAACATTCCATGAATTTTTGGAATAGTGAGTGGCTATAAAAGGAGCCGCCGCCTGCCACTAGGGGACAGTCAGTGATTGGACGCTTGTGCATGAACAGCTGTAAAAGTGAACCCTTTTGTGGTCGATGGCCTTGCATTTTGTATGTGTATATGACGTAATTCTGCTAATGTAAGGGTTGACCGAAGTGTGTTTCTACGGAAATAAAGAGCAATTTTTAGTGTTTGATAACCTCACAAACCTACAAAGTCACAATACTTATAATATTTCTATGGAGTATTAATTTTTCATAGACGAACCTACAGTTAATAAGGACAATGATAATCATTTCAATGAAGAATTAAGTTTATCTTGAATGACACCAGTTCCAAATGGAGTTGAATTATGTTGCTCTGTGGAAATATAGCTTGTGCACCTACAGAGGGTAGCAACATTTGCAGTGCATCCTAATGTTCTTTCGTGTGGCTTAGAGTGGGACGTTATGTGAAGCTATCTGTTTACTGTTACTATGTGTACTTTTCGTTGTGTGTATACAGAACAATGTTTTTTTGTAATTTACATCCTTTGACTTTTTTTGAGTCATATTGGACGATAAATGGAATGGGTGAAATGATGCTCAAATGGGCCTAAGGTCCATGGAGCTTATAGTTACCCCACATTCATCATTTTAGGATAAGGGAAAAACCCGGAAAAAACCTTATACAGGTAACTCGGGACCTCTTGATCGTAAGGCAGACATGCTACCATCTACGCTACCAAGGTGGGCAGTGTGGGTTTATTCTGTTAAATTTTGCTGAAATTTACAAATAAATTCTCTGGTTTCAAAAATGTTAAAAAAATTTTACATTTTATATGGGTTAGTAGAAAAATTTAAACAATTTAAGTCTGCATTTGACAAAAATAAATTTAGCTAACCAACACATCTGAGGAAAATTTGAACAAGATAAAGGCTGTCATAGGAAACAGTTCTAAAAAAATCACAGCCTCTCTCTCTGATTATTCTGTTCAGTATTTATATCTGAATCCAAATGGAAGATATTGAAAGGCAAGAAATGATAGGAAGTTTTAATTTGAAAAGCTCACTGGAAATTTATAGAGAGATGAAAGTGACCTGGAACACGGAAAAATACATTGACATTTGTGATTAAGCAGCAAGAGAAGGCTTTCATATTCATATTCATATTTATTCATATTCATATTTATTCACCAGGAGATTCTTACAGAATTTTGGGCTTTGTCAAAATAATATAAATAATTTAAATATATACAGTTGTAAAAATATTTAACTACACAGTATACATGATAATTCTATAAACATTAGTCCTTTTAACAGTTAGTGTGATATTAATAAAGGTTTGAAAGCTAATACACATCATCTTAAGTCGTAAAATCCACAGGGTGAGGCAGGTCCAGGCGTCCACGTCATCTTCCTTGTTGTATCAGCATGTAGTCTCAAACGTATGTAACAAGCAATTTACAAATTCGGATTAGTGTTATGTCATATAGCCTATGTCACATATACATTACAGGTTTTTTATTTAGCATATATACAAATATTCATCTATATCATAGAAAGCACTATTGATTAAATAATTTTTTAACTGTTTAGTAAACTCTGGACCTGATGTTTGTTTAATATTGAATGGTACTGCATGGGCCAGAACAGGGGTGGTACAACTGAAGGGTTTGGGAAGAGGGAGAGATCTGGAGAAATGCCCATTGTGTCACCAAAGGGATAAAGAACGGCATTTGCTGTTAGAATATGAAGAATCTAGGTTGCTTATGGAGAAGATAGGTAAAAAAGAATGAGCAAGATTACCAAAAGAAATTCAAGCAATGAAGTTAATGAGTGTAAAAACTAAGAAAAATTTACATGAAATTGGAAACTTTTGGGGCAGAGTAAGAGCCAAATGTTTGAGGAAGATATGTAAATATGACGAAAATGAAGATTAAGTTTTTTAGATAAGATTCAAATAGGAACCCATTAGCTTGACAAGCTCAGAGTTTGAGTCTATTGGGCCCAAGGGTAACCAGCAACTCATTGTATGTAAATGAATGGAATGTAAATAAATATTATGATATTATCTAAATCCCTGTAACTGTTATAAGTTATATTTCTGTGGGTTTTTCAGTATATCCACTTCAGATATTGGCCAAATACTCAAATGTTGTAATGTAATTTAATAATTTGGAAAAATAAATTGGAATTAATACCAGGAAGTGAAGAAATGATTAATTTCCATCGATCAACTTAAATTATAAGAGTTAGTGATGAAGCCAGGGATTCAAGTACTTACTACAGTAAGTCGCCACAAACGGAGTACTCGAATACGAGAGCCCCTAGTAGTTTACTGGAAAATATATGAGTCAGTTGGAGAATTTAATGTCAGGACGGCATGTTGGCCATGGTAGCTCAATGGGTAAGAGCGACTGGACCAAAACTTGGCAGCAATCCTGGACAGCTTTGGAAGGCACACAACTCCGGGCGATAAAGGAGAGCATACAACCCTGGCCAACTTCCTGCAGGGATAACCAGCGGGCCGAGGTGATACTCACCCGGCTGAGAATTGGGCACATACGTGCGACTCATGGCCATCTGTTAAAAGGGGAACCGGCCCCTTTGTGTGCTCCGTGTGCAGTACGCCTCACTGTGCGGCATGTATTGCTTGATTGCCCGCGTTCGCCAGTCTTTGGACCTAAGGACTAACTTGCTCGGTGTTTTAGGGGACGACCCAGTGGCCGTGGTCAAGGCACTGCGGTTTGTAGCGGAAATTGGTTTTAATAAACAAGTCTGACTTGGATTTTATATTTTTTAATTTTAGAGCTTTTAAATTATTAGGACTGGGATGAGTTTTTATGTACTTTTAATAGTTGAGCGTTTTTATTTTATTTTACCTTTTTAGCTTAATTAGTGTAGCTTTTAGGTTTTAGTGTTGACTTTGGGCCCAAATGACGTTGTTGACGGGCCCTAAAACACCACACACTCACTCACTCACTCACTCACCAGGAGATCCGTGGTTGAAATTCCAGCCAAGGCATTGAATGTTTAAGGTTGACTCTATATATTCAAAAACTTAGCCTATACATGTCTAGTATGAAGAAATTATTAATTTCCATTGATCAACTTAAATACTATGAAGTAATGTAATGGAATGGAGAACCACGGAAAACCATGGTCAGCTAGAACACCAAAGTTCTAGACAGTTGACAATTTCTTGATAATGCCTTCACATGGAGGCAAAATTCATTGAAAGAAAATGTTTGGTATATAAAGTATAGAGTGACTCAGTCGACTCATAGTATAATTTTAATTATAATTTAATAACTTTATTGTTTTTTGCCATGTGAATATATTTAACATTATATTTCATGATTTGCACTAGTTTTGTTAGTTGTGACCACTCTGTAATATACAACAGTTTGATAATGAACTTTAACTTGTTTTCTCCAGCATAATTGCAGTTGGTGTAAATAAAAGATTAATCTTCTGGATGTGGTCTTGGATTGAATGAGAGAGGAAATTTCTAGTGCATTTCCCAGAAGTTTATTTCATCACTATAGTAACCACACAATAATTAGTTATATGTCAATTTTTTTCATCTTCAATTGTACATCTCTTGTTTTTCTTCCATCAGTAACTATACTTATACTTCATTACACAAACATTTTAACTTTTCTTTTTAATTCTCAATGAACATTTCAAAATTTACAAACAACTTTTGTTTGGGACCAATTATAAATAACGTCTTTAATGTGTTGAAAAGTTTCATATTACCAGGGTGAGTCAAATAAAAACCTTAAATTTGTAATAACAAATCAAAATTTCGCGCCATTATCCTATAAGTTGGTAAGCGTGCTACCAACAGCATGCAGAATGGCATGTAGGTGGCAGCATAGTGCAGATGCACACATACCATCGCAGTATCAGTATAAAGATGGCTGCCTCACTTACGACTTGCACCAGGGAAGAACAGCATTCTGTTATTCGGTTTTTGCATAATGAAGGTGTGAAACCTATTGAAATTCATTGACGAATGAAGGTTAAGTACGGTGATGCATGTTTGTCACAGCAGCAAGTCTACGAATGGAGGAGGAAGTTCGCAAATGGTGTGACTTCAGTGGAAGATGCTCCACGTCCAGGTCAGGCACAATGAGTTGTGACTCCACAGAACATTGCAGCAGTTGAAGCCATAGTGAAGGAAAACCACCGAGTGACACTGAATGACATTGCAGTATGTTTATAGATTAGTTATGGGTTAGCACACCACATTGTGCATGATGTGCTCCAGTTTCACAAAGTGTCTGCCAGATGGGTGCCATGGCAGCTGACTCCTGAAATGAGAGAATGACGTGTTGATGCTTGTGAAGAACTTCTTCGAACATGGAAAGGTGATGGCTTCCTTGCAGGAATCGTTACTGGGGACGAAACCTGAGTTCACTTCTACCACTGGAAATGAGAGTGAGCAAGGAATTGTGGCATCCCTCATCGCCAAAACCAAAGAAGTTTCGAACAGAACCATCAGCAGGAAAGGTTATGCTGACTCTCTTTTGGGACGAAAATGGCGTAATTTTGGAGCATTACATGCCTAGAGTGGCCGCTGTCACCAGTGCATCATACACAGATCTCCTAAAAATCATCTGCGGCCTGCAATCAAATCAAAGCGATGTGGACTGCTGTCAGCAGGTGTCCTTTTGCAACATGACAATGCAAGGCCCCACATTGACTGTACAATAGTTGGAACAATCACAGACCTGCATTTTGAGAATCTTCCTCATCCACCATATTCTCCAGACCTTTCTCCAAGTGATTTCCATATGTTTGGACCACTCAAAGGCACAATGGGAGGAAAGAAGTTCCGTTTTGATGAAGAGGTATGCCACGTGGTGCATGAGTGGTTGCGTGGACTACCAAAAGAATTTTTTTCTAAAGGCTGGGGGATTTGCATTGAGCTTGGGGGAGATTATGTGGAAAAGTGATGCAGCTTTGTACCATTTCTGCACAATAAATAATATTTAAAAATATGTTTAAGGTTTTCATTTGACTCACCTTTGTATTTTGAATAGTTAGACGGTAATGTCTGACAAACTGACAGTAGCATCATTCAAGAGAAGCCTGGTACACATTGCACTATATTAGTTGGATTTTGTGTTTCACCAACATGCTCTTACCTGATAGAATACCACAGAACGTTTCTGTAAGTAAGGACAGGCCATATCCTTTGTAACCAGAAGTTGTCTCCAGACCACCGAGGGGCAACATTCTTCCCACTTTGATAGCTTCCTCCGGGTCAGTCGTAATATGTCCTTGGCTGTCTAGTGCCCAACCTTCTGGTATACACTCTCCCTTCCTCCTTTGTACTTCTATCTGAAACAATGTACATCTGCTACTGAATGATTTGAATTGTGACAATTGCCAGAATGTTAGTACACATTTCTCTCAATATCTACACAAGTGTGGGTTTTAATCACTTAGGGAATATAGCTGTCCACTGTAATAAATAAATAATAACAGCCAACATGAAAATATTTTAAATTGCTGTTCATACATAGTTTGATATGCAGTCATCGCTCTTGTTTGAATCTTTTGTTTCCATCATAAGCTGAATATGAACTACAACCAAAAAGGTAGAAGAAACATGATAGGTCAACATAAGATGGACTCAACAATGTGAAAAATCAGACTAGAACAAGCTTTAAGGCTTAACCCATGAAGCTGATGATGAGAATGATGAAACTGATGCTACCCAGAAGTAATCGTGATATTCTTGAATAATATACCAAGTGATTTATATAGAGCTGACACATTTCTTTCTTTAATTACGCCATTGGAAGTTCATTCAATGACCCAATTTTAGCACCAAATTAAGCAGAATTTTCTGGAGTTTCGATTTCTTTTCACTAAATGCACAGATGTTTATGTTTTATTCCTAATTGCTATTGTTGGGAGCAGTTTTCGACATTTTGTTCAAGTCAACGTGAAAATTCAGTACACATTAAATCAACGACTCTTCCTTGTGAAGCAATACTGGATTACGAATTCTATTACAGCTACTCAAAGGACATACCAGAGAGAATTTGGTGTTCATAATTCTCCCAAACGAAACACAATACTAGAACTGGTAAACAAACTGGAAACAACTGAATCTCTGGTGAGTGAAAAAGGCAAGCATCGTTCATCTAAGCTTCATCTAAGCTAAGTTGTTGACGTAAGAGCACAACTGGAGCAGTTACCCAAAAGATCATTAAAACGTTTGTTGTAGGAGACAGGGTACACCTACCCAATGTGTCAGAGAGCTGTGAAAAGTGCAGGCCTAAAGCCATATAGGGTTACGGTTGTTCATCAGCTACAGGAACCAGATAAGGATAAAAGATTGAATTACTGTCGTTGGTTTCAGATGTTCATTGTGCAAAATCCTTCCATATTGTCCATCACATGGTGTACAGATGAAGCATGGTTCCATTTATCCGGTTATGTGAACTCACAGAACTCATGCCATTGGGCCATCGAAAATCCACGTCTTCCATGAAGCACCTACGCACCCGGTTAAAATCGGAGTTTGGTGCGCAATATCCACACAGACTGTGAACACTGTGAACACTGCAGAGTATCGACTGATTTTCATTGAGTTTGTTGATCGACTGGACGATGTACAGCTGAGTCAAGGATATTTTCATCAAGATGGCACTACATGCCATACATAAAATGAATCCATGGAACTACGTAATTGCAAGTTTCTTTGACGACCGGATAATTTCCAGGAACCTGTGGCCACTTAGATCTCCGGTAAGGCTAAGGATTTTTTAGATAGATTGAGTCAACCTGAAAAATTCAATACCATGGCCAGGATTTGAACCACGGGTCTCCTGGTTTCCGTCCAGTCACTCTTACCCATTGAGCTACCATGGCCAACGGCACTCCTGACATTAAATTCTCCAATTGACTCATATATTCTTCCGGTAAACCACTAGGGGCTGTTGTATTTAAGATACACCGTTGGTGGCGACTTACTATTGTAAGTACTTGAATCCCAGGCTTCAACCAGGAGATCCGTGGTTCAAATCCCGGCCATGGCATTGAATTTTTCGGGTTGACTCTATCTAAAATAACCTTAGCCTACATATGGCTAGTGAGAAGAAATGACTAATTTCCATCAGTTGGCTTAAATAATAAGACTTTGGATTTTTTAGCCTAAAAGGAGATGCATACGAGGAGAAGCTATCTGCTAATGGAAACTAAGTGGTTTGTATACTTATAGAATGCTTCTTGAGGATGAGACACTGTATGTAATGTCAGATATAAACATACTCATCTGTTGTGCCAATAACCCTAGTTTAGGTAAACTCATATACGAGGGCTATCCAGAAAGTAGATTACGTTTTCGTCTGTTTCCGCTAGGGGCGGGGCTAGCGCGGCCATCTTGGGGTCAGAGCGTTGCGCAGCTCAGTCGGCATCTAGCCATGCTAGTGAGAGGTTCGTGCTGTGCTCCGTTCAGATACTGTGACGGTTTGAAATGTCTGCGTTAATTGAAAATCCCGCGAGCTGCGAGGTGCGTGCAGTAATAAGGTTTCTGACTGCAAAAAACTGTAAACCGATAGAAATCTATCGGCAGCTTTGTGAAGTGTATGGGGACAACATTATCACTGAAGGTGGAGTGCGTCAGTGGGTCATCAGATTTAAAAATGGCCGAACCAATGTTCACGACGAAGATCGAAGTGGGAGACCTAGCATAGTGACTGCCGAACTTGTCGAAAAAGTCGATGCTAAAGTCCGTGAAAATCGAAGGTTCACAATAACGGAACTTTCTTTGAGTTTTCCACAAATTTCGCGAAGTTTGTTGCACGAAATCATCAGCGAAAAGCTTGGTTACCACAAGTTTTGTGCAAGATGGATTCCAAAAATCTTGACAGAGGACCACAAAAATCAGCGAATGGCTGCAGCGTTGAACTTTTTGGACGTTTACCATAAGGATGGTGACTCTTTACTCGATCGCATCGTTACTGGTGACGAAACATGGGTGAAACACGTGAACTGTGAAACGAAATTGCAATCAATGCAGTGGGGGCACACAAGTTCTCCCCAAAAACCCAAGAAATGCATGCAAACAATGTCGGCAAAGAAGATGATGGCGACTGTTTTTTGGGACAGAAAAGGTGTGATTTTGGTGGACTTCCTGGAAAGAGGCACTACAATAAACTCTCAAAGGTATTGCCAAACTCTCCAAAAACTCAGAAGAGCCATTCAAAACAAGCGCAGAGGAATGTTGAGCTCTAAGATCTTGTTGATTCACGACAACGCCCGGCCCCACACGGCAAATGTCACTCGTGAAGTTCTTGAATCTTTTAAGTGGGAGTTGTTTCCTCATCCGCCGTACAGTCCCGACCTGGCACCGAGCGACTTCCACCTATTCCCAGCAATGAAGAAGTGGCTGGCTATGCAGCGTTTTGATGACGACGCACAGCTGCAAGAAGAGGTAACGAAGTGGTTGAAAGCGCAGGCGGCCGAATTTTTCGACGAAGGAATTTCCAAGCTCGTACATCGCTACGATAAATGCCTTAATTTGAATGGTGACTATGTCGAAAAGTAGTATTTGAGTGTGGCTTTCATCTGTATATAATAAAATTTGTTTCCTATACTTTGTTTACCTTTTATTCCAAAACGTAATCTACTTTCTGGATAGCCCTCATATCTTACCTTCCCCATAGCAACTGCTGTAGATGCCATGTCCAGCACAAAACTGTCATTCTCCCCAGGAGCTGCCAGAGATATTGGGTTAGTACCCACTGCAGTCTGAAACAAAATTGCAGTTAATACTTCCCTTATAATGCACAGATTGGATTAGGTTTAATTTCATGATTTAAAATCTACTGCCAGCAGTTAAAAAAATATGTATATTCAATAGTGGCTCATGAATATATACTATATGCGCACAATATGAAGAGCGCTCGGGTTCCAAGTCCTCATTCGCTAAGTTTCGTTCAATTCCGTAAACATAGATGACAAATTTGAAATGCACTATACACACATCTAGTGGCACATATGTTGAGCTTTATCATGTCCGCCATATTTTGTTTTGGTCAATTTCGAGGTTAATTAGCTAACCAGTTTACAATAATCGTATGTTAGAATTAGAATTTTAGTTCGTCCTTGGCAACATATACATGTTATGAGACACGTCAAAATGTATAAATACAGTATACACATAAAGTCAAATTGATTACATACAATATACACAGTAAGCAGCTTTTCTATGGTTTCATGTGGTATTTGCATGGACTAAGTTACTACAAGAAATGTCATAATATGAATATTACAGGTTTGTGAATGTACTATGCTCCCAGTGCTCATTTACATGGTTGTAGTTCTAAAAATTCATTAACCGTATAAAAACAGTGTACATGTAAAAATTTCTTAACCTTATTCTTAAAGTGTTTTAATGATGCCACACTTTAATGTATATATATATAATATTTATTACATTAAACTTACAGTTATAAATGATATGTCAAATGAAAAAGCAACTCAAACAGTTTTATTAATTTTTAGATGAGTCCTATTTATTACACATCTGCTTCACTTTCGTACCTATTTTGAGGACATGTTTCGCAAATCATCGTTTGCATCTTCGGCTCTTATGCGACTAAAGCTTGATCCAGCGGTGTGGGTAATTCTGGGGTCACCGCTGGATCAAGCTTTAGTCGCATAAGAGCCGAAGATGCAAACGATGATTTGCGAAACATGTCCTCAAAATAGGTACGAAAGTGAAGCAGATGTGTAATAAATACGACTCATCTAAAAATTAATAATTTTTCGCTTCACTGTGGTGTTCCAATACAGTTAAATCTCAAACAGTTTTGTTTGTTGGCACCAGTGCGCATGTGCGTGCAATGTTTCTGCCACAATCTGCTAGACAGAAGTAGTAGCAAAGATGGCGACTAGTAAACAGAAAGTGTTTTGTGTTTTGCAGTTAGCAAAGACCGAATCTGTAGTTACTGTGCAACGTACATTCCGCATTAAGTTTGGTTGTGATCCTCCTAGTGATAATAACATTCGTAGATGGTATCACCAGTTTGAAGATACCCACTGCCTTTGTAAAGGTAAGAGCACGGGACAACCGAGAGTAAGTGAAGAGACTGTTGAGCGAGTGAGAGAGTCGTTCACTCGTGGCCCAAAGAAATCAGTCCGGAAGGCTAGTCGTGAATTACAAGTTCCTGTGTTGACTGTATGGCAAGTTGTAAGAAAACGCTTACGGCTACGTCCTTACCGTTTACAGTTACTACAGGCTCTAAAGCTGACAGACCATGGGCTACGTGCCAACTTCACAAGCGACATGTTGTTTCATGACAATGACGATTTTATGGATCGTGTTGTCTTCAGTGATGAATCAACCTTTCACCTTAGTGGACATGTCAACACTCATACTCTGCGCATCTGGAGCTCAGAAAATCCTCACGAGATGGTACAAATGCAGCAAGATTCCCCTAAAGTGAATGTTTTTTTGTGCCGTATCCCGGCGAAAATTTTATGGGCCTTTCTTTTTTGGTGAACCTGTACTGTAACTGGCACTTCTTAACTTGATACACTAGAGCAATGGCTCTTCCTTCAGTTGGAAGAAAATGAGGCAGAGAACTTTATTTTTCAGCAAGATGGTGCACAACCTTACTGGTATAATGAAGTATGCGATTGGTTGAACGTCACTGTACCCGAGCGCAGGATATGCTGCAAGGGCCCCAATGACAGGACTTGCTATGCATGGCCTCCATGTTCTCCTGACCTAACGCCATGCAATGTTTACCTTTGGGGCTTCACCAAGGATCATGTGTACATGCATCCGCCACCAGCTGACCTCCCTGAATTAAGAAACTCGATTGAAGCAGCTGCTGCTACAATTACTGAATACACACTTCTTAATGTTTGGGAAGAACTCGGCTATGGACTTGATGTGTGCCATGTGACAAAGGGTAGTCACATTGAACATTTATAAGGCTCTTGGTAAAACTGTTTGAGTTACTTTTTCACATAAGATATCATTAATAACTGTAAGTTGAATGTAATAAATATCTTAAAGAGTTAAAACCCCGATATTCATTGATATACACACACACACACACACACACACACACACACACACACACACACATATATAAATTGTGTTTAGAGAAGAAGCATGCTAGATTTAAATGCTGTAGATTTTTAATTATCCCATATACATTAGAAAGAAAAAAATATAACCAGTAAGTCCACAAGGTGTGGAAGGTTAGGAGTTCTTGCTTTCTTATGTAGCATTGCCACTGGGTAATGTCTTCCAAATAAGATGTGTAATATGATAAGTCATGCAGCAAGTATTCATCTGCTAACTATTGTCTCATGCATTGCAAGGTAACTAAATTCTGAAATCAGTCAAGGATATCTCAGATGATTTTCACTCAAAGTTTTCCAATAATTTAGAAGGTTAAAATACAGTCCTGGAGCTTACTTACTCATCCATTGTCAAATGTGTAATCAGGGGAAAATAAGCAGAAAAGAAGAAAGAAAATGTTTACCTTAGTAGCTCTTGTAGGCACCATTAGGGGAGAACCATTTGTAAAACTCATGCCCTAGAAGGAAAAAGAATAACATTTATTCAATACAATGCATTTGTACAATTATGTAAATTAAGATAATGCAGTTTCATTTAAGGTGTAACAAAAAGATATCCAGAACTTCAAACCATATTCCCTTCACAAAAGAAAATATTGTAAACATCAACATGGGAGGACACTGTAAAAGTGGCAGTGAATAGGAAATACGAATGCTGTAGCATTTCCCACCCCCTTCCAATCCAAAATTACATTCACAGCTTCTTCTTATGACTTATTTTGGTGTGGGTTATTGTTACACGATGCATAAAAACAGAATGCTTTATGTACCATATACAATATAAGCAGAGCTGTGGAGGTGTGCCTCTAAGGTTTTGACATATACTTTTGTTAGCAGCTATTCATTCTTGTGAGATAAAGTAATGGAAACTAGCAAAGATTCAACCTACTTCTTTTTTATGATAAATGGAGAACTCCACCAGGTACAGTTTGATTACATTCAAATATTTATAGTATTAAAAGGATGATTTGATGATGATAATGATTATGCAATGATGTTAACAACAATAATGTTAGTAACAGTAATAATATGAACAACCAACCCTTGGTATAACAGTCCTTTCCAGGCTAAGGCCTGCTATCTGGCCGCTGCATTCTTCATCTCTGTTCCAATGGACATCATGAGTGGGGTAGAGTACTAGAGGATGGGACATGGTTGGCATCCCTGTCCCTCCTGGCCAATATATGTAGTCTTTACAAATAATAATAATAATAAATAAAACCAAACTATGGTTGTGTACAATGTAAGCTAATGGACATCAATGGCTTAATGGCTCAATGGGTAAGAGTGACTGGACGGAAACCAGGAAACCTTGGAAACCATGGCATTGAATTTTTTCATGTTGGCTATATTCCCATAGAGGAGGGAATCCGTCCCCTTTAGCTGCTGTGGTGTGAGTGCTGTGGACCCCTAGCACTCGTGGTACCTCTGACATTACTAGAGGAACCTCAGGCTGAACTGCCGAGCTCCTCCCGTAGGGGAGTTGTTCGGATTGGGTTACCTGTGGGAGATCGGGTACGTCTCTGGACGGGGTTGAGGGAAGCCATATATTCCCACATACTAGCCTGCATAGCTAGTAGAAGGTGTGCTAGATCACCAGGCGGCCCCACCGATGATGATCGGTAGCCTTCTCCTTTGGGGTTGGCGCGTGTATGTAGCGTATCCACTTCCATCCCGTCTTGTGTTTTCGGACCAGAGAGGGGGGCTTGTTAGTCTCTAGGTCTTGCCCTATGAAAATACCCATGGAGGCGCTCGGCGCCCTTTGGGGACAGCTCTGTAGCTCCCTGGTCTTGAGAGGGAGGTCAGTCTCACCTTGTGAAGGCTGCCTTGGTAGATACCCTTTTTGTTCAATTTATACTCTGCCTTTAACTCCAATGATCATATCGGCGGCCATATGTTCTCCTTTGGAACATATTGAGGTGTTAACTTGTATTTGTTGAGTTTTAATCATTAGACCATGCACACATTCACGCTCTCATTCATACTTCCAGACTCTGAGGAAGATGAGCAATTATGTTGGTCAGAGAAAAATCCCCACCCCCACTGCCGGGAATCGAACATGGGACTCCTAGAACAGCAGGCAGGTGCTCTACCGACTGAGCTATGGGGCCAGCCAAAGATATTTTATATTGTCACTTTGGATATTGATTAAACACAGTTGTTTAGGTTACATCATCCATTTCTTATTGGCAGTGAATTGAAAACAAACTGACAAGCTCAAATTTTGGCATTACCCCTTTTAAGGAAATTGCATCATAAAGGAAACTAAAGATTTCTGGAAGCTAGCAAATATCTTCAGCTTTCAACTTTAAAAACTGTTTTTAATCAATGCACATTCAAACAGTTCAAATTTCCAAATAAATTATCTTCTTAAAGAAACTGTCTCTAATATGTTTTGGTTTTAATTTATCTTAATTTAGATGTTAGTTAATTTCTTATTCCCCCCATTGGTAGCATTGGCTAGTGTTCCATACTACATTTGATTGTTCATTCATTTAGTTTACTGTGATATGACAGCTGACAGTCCACTGTTTTGATTTTAAAGCATGCAAGTCCAGTCTAGTACGAGTATCAGCAGACTGAGGGCAATTCCAATTATGCTAACAGCAGACATATCTATATTGCGTGAGACTTTAACTGGTGGAGTAAAAGAAGCTAGCAAGTTTTGCTCCATGACGGCAGGGTTCAGTGGTCCTTCTGCACTGCTGGTGTTAAGAGTTTTCCAAAATGTATGTATGCTTATGGGGTTACTATTGTAAATTCTGAAATCCAAGCATCTCTTGGAAGAATTGGATAGGAGCTCAGCTTAGCTCTGTTTTGAACTGTTTCTGTGTTACTGGATGTTCTGTGTGAGAAACCCAATGTCACCTCAAGCGGCATTTTCTGGGGTTACAAAACAAATGGCCTTATTCTGTAACCTCTGCAACATGGCAAACTGAACTTTGTGGCCAAGACTCAGATGCTGCAGATATTAAGGATGGGGACTATCAGTACTCTGAAGAGATTGTGGCGATATAACTCTACAGCTTAATCTCTCTCCATCTTAATTGAGCCCCAAATTCGGGCACAGTATTTGTGGCGATATAATTCACCAGCTTAATCTCTCTCCATCTTAATCGAGCCCCAAGTTTGGGCGCAATATTTGTGGCGATATAATTCACCAGCTTAATCTCTCTCAATCTTAATCGAGCCCCAAGTTCGGGCGCAATATTTGTGGCGATATAATTCTCCACTCACAGCAGATAGGATGCACGTTGACTGTTTGGAAGATCCAGGTCGAGATTTGATTAAATATATTATTTGATTGTATAATCTAACTTCCACTCGTCACTATTATGAATACCGAATAACTCTTTTTGAAGGTTATTAATTTTCTGTTACAAAACTTTTATATTCACCGCAACATTTTTCCATCATCATGAAACAAGACTAAAGAACATCTATCTATCTCAAGATTATTGATTTTTCGTAACTATCGTTATTCCTCTCTTAATTTTGTGATTGGCCGATTTACTGCTACGTCATCACAATATGTAATACAATTATTACTATGGCCAATCACAAAATTACACATATATTTTTTTTATATTGTCATTACATGGCCTACTAAGTCATATCAGAAAACAATATTCATATAAAAAATCCTAACTAAAACATATCGTTACAAGATGTAGCTTTATAGGTACTGGCATCCCCAACCTGAGTGGGGAAATCACAAATGTCAATGAGCGGAATGTCGTACGTAATCACTATTCAAAAATGAAAAAAATTAAATATGGAGTTCCCCAGGGATCCATACTAGGACCCGTCCTCTTTTTAATATTCATTTAAATCCAACTCGAGTAACTATGTTTGCTGACGACACAAATGTTATAATAAAGGGAAATGAAAATGCAAAACACATAACCAGTAAAATTGAAACTTGGTTTGCTGAAAACAAATTGATTATTAATACAAACAAATCTTCAGCAATATCATTTCGCCACAAACAAAATAAAAATGTTGGCGAACCTGACATCAAGTTGTGTGGTGTATGTGTTTCTTATAAGACAGAAGCAAATTTTCTGGGAGTATGGATAGATCAGCATTTAGACTGGGAAGCACACATAAAATATCTAGTAATAAAGTTAAATAAATTCTACTTCTCATTAAGAGTAATAAAAAATGAGTTGTATGCAAGTGACCTGAGAATCTTATATTTTGCATATGCAGAAAGTCTAATGAGGTATGGCATTATGTTTTGGGGGGATAGTAAAGACAGTCACTTGGTTTTTAAAGTACAAAAAAGGATTGTTAGATGCCTAATGTCAGGAAAAAAATATGACCCCTGCAGGAACTTCTTTAAGGAGTTGAAAATCTTGACTCTGCCCAGTCTGTATATATACTGTTTGCTATGTTATACAAAACAAAACCTTGAAAATTTCACCACAAATAATCAAATACATCATCATAACAGCAGAGGTAAAACAGACTTAAGAACAATAACACATAGAACTACACTTTATTCCCAAGGAGTTAGATATTCAGCAGTCACTCTGTATAATAAACTACCGGCCAATCTGGAAAACATAAAACCCATGCGGTGTTTCAAGCTATCGTTGAAAGAAATTTTATTAAGTGATTCATATTATGATATAAGTGAATTTCTAGATACACTGTAGCTGGCCATATAATTGTATATATTTGTGATGCATTTTAAATGCTGTGTAGTTGTAGAGCCATGCAACTATATATATTTATGAGTTCATGCTTAGATCTTAGTAATTACACTTGATGCTACTTATTTTTGATACTTATATTATTTGTATTGTTCTAAATATTTGTATTGACGTATCCAATGTCATTGTATTGACTTAACGGATGAATAAAACTACTACTACTACTACTACTACTACTACTACTACTACTACTATGGGATACAGGTGATAGCTGCAGTGTGGTCTGGTACGATATACCTCTCATATGTTCCTTATAAGTTAGGTCGTAATTATTTCTACTGCTTTAATTTGTAGCAAATAATATTTTATCATAATTGCTGCCCTCGGAGGAAAATATTCATCTGTCATTTCAACCTTATATAACAATAAGGTGAAAAAAAATTTACGAAAATGTTTACCTTTATTGATCAGTTATTTAGAGTATACAAGAATGAGTAAGAATGCATTATTATTAGTTCAAAAGATTTATTGTTATCATTCTTTTTCCTCTTGGATTTTGCAACTTGGTTGTGGTTACAGTCATCATCATTAATTGTATCTTCATATTCATCAACTCAGCTTGAAAAATGAAGCAAAGGAAAGGTCTATGCAATAATGTGGCTCCTAAACATTTTATTCTTACCAGCATTCCATGCTTCAGTGCCAATCTCGAATACCACCCAGCAATGCCGAAATGATTGGAACCTTGAAATTTAAAGAATTATACATTAATTTTAGGGCAACGTTAAACATTTTATTTTTAGATATTTTATAATACAGAAGTGGTCAAAAGTAGGATGTGGTAAATACATAGATTGTCTGTTTGTCTATCTATCTGTCTATCTATTTATTTATTTATTATCTGCCATAGAAGTCAAGCAGACTCATGGCACCATCAAAAATATAGTTTATGTACAGTAATTTTAAAAAATATAAATATGAATTACGATACAGTTGAAAATGTTACGAATTAATATAAAGTCTAATACAATACTACATTTTAAAAATACATACAGTAAACTAAAATGTATTATTACAATTTTATATTTAAAATAAACATATAACATATAAACTTGGAATATACTGTTGGTCTTCAGTATTTATACATTGATGTAGTCTAAATTTGATATAAAAAACATTTTATTCCTTGGTTCTTTATTTACATTGATTTCTTGACAAAGTTGGCTGATGAATTGAATCACTCATCAACAGTACATAGTTGGTAATGCATGCTTAATGCAGTTGGTACCGGAATACTTTTTAATAAATGGATTTCTTGTTCTATATCATGATTTTCATTCCATAACAGACCTGCAGTAATGTGCCATTTTTGGAATGAGAATCACGATATAGAACAAGAAATCCATTTATTAAAAATGTTCAGGGTCCAACTGCATTAATTATGTGGGGAAAGATATTCATAAAGAATATGAAGGAAAACTTTTAAATTTTGACACCACCTTTGAAGAGAACCTGATGTTCATAAGGACATCTATGAGATGCCCCTGCCGTCTCCAAAATGTGCAGCAAATCAAAATTAGTTGAGGATGTTAGGAAAGTTCTAATGAAATGCCCTCTAGGTAAACATTAGCAATATATGGGACATCAAGTAAGTACTAGTACGACTCAAAATTATATCAAACACATATTGAGAAATAGTAGTAACATTCCATTTATACTGTATATTAAATATGATAAATATAAATAAGTAAAACAAACCTTTGACAGCTACCCAGCCAATTCCTGTGTTTCTTGCCTTTTCAATAGCTAGCTTCATGCAGAAATTACCCACTACAGGGCCAAGGCTGTTCTTTCCATCTACCCATGCTGTAGAAACAGACTCCTTCAGTATTTCCGGTTCCACATTGGGATTGCAGATTCCTTTGCTTATGTCATTAACATAATATTCTGCAAAAGAGGGATGCATAAGTGAAATATGACAAGCAGTTATTTTCAGGTAATGGTTATAACTCGCAGCTACAGTGTGTTAATAACTACAGGTTACCAGTAGCATTTAAAATTTGTTTTCATGGTTGCCATTTTCTCAGTTATGTTTCATTACGAGTTATCAGTGACGATTAGACCAGGAGTGTGTATCCCCTTGAAAGTATCTGGTTCATCCCTGCCCAAATAAGCAATCATCCTCTCCCTTCCCCGTTATACTGAGAACTCAAATATCAACTATTTACCAATGTGTAAGGACTATGATACAATGAAGCACAAAATGAATATAATTTTGAGTTGAGCTAATACTCAATGTTCGCACTTATTGCTAGTATTTACCTAGAATGCATTTTGTTAGGATCTTCCTAACATCATCAGCTGTTGTCGACTAATGGACGTCGGCTCGGTGAACTCCTTGGAGGTGATAGATACAAAAAATTTACATATCATCCCAGAGCTACACACCTTTTCCAAAAAGTCTTCAAAGAGCACAATATTACTTTGGCCCCACAGAACAAATTTAGTGTACAACACCTTTTGAAATCACATAATACAAAGGAGATATCCACAGACAAAAAAATCAGGTGTGTACTGAATAAACTGCAAAGGCTGTGACAACTTTTACATTGGAAAAACAAAAAGGAACTTGAACATTAGGTTTAAAGAGCATTTTAGGAACATCAGGAACAAAGAAATAGATAAATCGGCGGTAGCGTACCATTTTTGGAAGGAGAATCGTGATATAGAATGAGAAATCTACTTATTAAAAAGTGTCCAAGGTCCAGCTACATTAACCATGTGGGAAAGATCTTCATAAAGAAATATGAAATAAAATTGTTTAATTTTGACACTACCTTTGAAGAAAACCCAAATTTCAAGTTCATCAAGATACTGACAGACATGCACCTATCGCTTCCAATGAGTTCACCAAACCAACATCCATTAGTCGACAACAGCTGATGATGTTAGGAAGATCCTAACGAAACACGTTCTAGGTAAATACTAGCAATAAGTGAAGCATTGAGTATTAGTTCGACTCAAAATAATATTAATCAACTATTTAGTTCATTTTTTATGCTGCAGGAAAGCTTTGCAAATATGAGGTACTTGTATAGCTACTGTGATATCAGTAAAAGCTTAAATAAATAATGACATTAAAATTAAGGAAGAAATAGTAACATTAAAAGGAAAATATTAGAAATAAAATCATTGATCACTATACTAGTACACCTTATAAATGCCTCATTAAATAGTGAAAATTTTCTAAATTCTTTAAAAATTATTATAGTTATACCAATCTTTAAAATGGGGGATAAAAGACAATTAGTTAATTAATATAAGAGATTCCTTCCGGGCTTTGGAGCCGTGGTCTGATGGAGTTAAGCTGTCCATACGTTTCGCCCATCCCTGCGGTGGACATCATCAGTGGCGTGGTCTTAATCTTCTAGGTGAAGGTTCAGGCACAACTGAGGCGCAGCAGCACAGTGGTGTCGTTGAAGGTGAACCTCCTCCTCAGAGGAGGGGCCTTCGACGTTTTGCCATTTCGGGACATCGTCCCTTACTGGCATGATGGTGGTTGTTTAATGATATGACGGTGGGTGGATGGTGGCGGATATTATTTAAGGGTTGATTGATTTATTTGTTGGAGGTGAAATGTAATGAACATCTGGTGGGGATTGTATGGGCCTATGGTGGTGCAAGCACTAGTCTGGGTCGCTTGTAGGTTTCACCGGGGTCAAGGTCATATTCACCCAGACCGCGGATTAGGCTGTTGAAGCTTGAAGGGAGCTTGTTATAAAAATTTTGTGATAGGTTAAGGATGTATTCTGTGATTTTTGGGAAGGAGAGATCTGCATGGATATTGTCGTTTGGAATGTACCAGTCGGAAGCGGTTGCTATCCGAAGATAGCGGTTCTGTAGGACTTGTAGCTTGTAGAGATGAGATTTTGCTGCAACTCCTCAGACTGTGCAAGCATAAGTTAGTGCAGGGCGGAGTATTTGTTTATAAATGAGCAATTTGTTGTGCAGGCTCATTGTAGATTTCCTATTTATCATGGGATATAGCATGGCCATCCTTCTGGACACTTTATTTGCCACAGTGGTGATGTGCTGTTTCCACGTCAGACGCCAATCCAGGGTTACTCCAAGGTATGTAGCCTCCGAGGACCATTGTACTTCCTCTCCAGCCAGGCGGAGATTTGGTACATCTTGTAGAGTACGGCGGGTGAATGTGACTGCTTGAGATTTAGTTACATTAATCTTCAAGCGCCAAGTGATGAACCAGGCAGATAGCATATCAGCGTAACGCTGCGTCTTGGTTACGGCATTAACGTGTCGTTTAGATGAGACCGTTAATGCGTTGTCATCAGCGAATAGATAGAGGTTACAGCCTATTAGGGTAGGGAGGGTGTTTATGTAGGTGAGGAACAGGAGGGGACCAAGGACACTGCCTTGTGGTACCCCTGCTTGAATACCATAGGGTTGAGAATGGATGTCGTCCCTGGCGACGACAAAGGAACGGTTTTTAAGGTAGGTGTTGATGAGTTTTATAAGGTATGCTGGGATATTGCAGTGGATGAGCCGATGGATGAGGCCGTCATGCCACACCGAGTCGAATGCTCGAGAGATGTCTAGGAATAGTGCTGTAACGTAATGCCGATTATTAAACCCGCGTATTACATCGTCCACGAGGCGGAGTAACTGGTGAGAGGTGGAATGTTGACGTCGGAAACCAAACTGCTCGGGTCGTAGCACATTGTGTTGGTCCAGCAGATGTTGAAGGCGGGCCTGCAACACCTTCTCGAAGATTTTACTGATGGCCGGCAGCAGACTGATGGGTCGGTGACTACTAATGATTTTGGGGTCCTTTCCTGGCTTAGGAATGGTGATGATCCTAGCGTGTTTCCACGCAGCAGGGAAATGAGCTAGTTGTAGTAGGCTGTTGAACAGGTGGACCAACAGTATTATCCATGCTGCTGGTAATGCTTTAAAAGCAGCATACGGCAAGTTGTCATACCCTGTTGCTTTATAGGGGCGCACTTTAGTCACAATACTCCTCACTTCTGCGACTGTTGTTAAATGCACATCGTCCGCATTAAAGGGAGTGGAAAGAAAAGCTTCAACACGTTCCACTATTTCATCAGAGAGCTCCTGATCATGAGATTCTGCTGGATGCAAAGTGGAGGCTAGATGTTCAGCCATTAATTCCACTTTTTCTCTCGTTGACTCTGCTGTCCTTCTGCCATCGGTAAGAGGTGGATCAGAAGAAGGTATTCGCAGCAGCGCCTTGGACATGCGCCAGAGTGATTGGTCCTGCGGATCAAGAGCGCATAGACGGCGTTCCCACTCGTCATTCCGGAAGTCAGCGAGCTCTAGTTTGACTAGGTGTTGTAGTCTGTTCCACACCCTTTTGTGTAAGGGATTACGTGTGTTTTGAAACCGACGCCTAGCTTTGTTTTTATCAGCTATTAACTTCCGTAGTTGTGAGGGAAGTGGCTTCTGGGCACTATAGAACTTGCGCCGTGGTGGAGTGGCTTCAACCATTGCTTGTGCCATTGTAGAGGTGATGGTTTTTGCTAGGTTATCGGCTTCAGCTACGCTGGTGCATGGTGTAACCTCAGCTGATTTTGTTGCCATTATCTTTGCATACATGCTCCAATTAGTCAGACAAGGATTCGGACTATTTGGTGGAGTCTTGGCTGTTGCCCTGGCTTGGTATAGAAAAAGGATGGGGTAATGGTCTGAAGAAAGTTCCGGGATGGTAAGGATTTTCGGGTGACCTCGAATATGCTGGAGGATAGCAATATCCAACCAGTCAGGTGGTCGGCGATCCCCGTAAGTTATGGTTGGTGATGATGGAGCAAGTACTACGAGGTTCCGCCGTTCCAGATAGCGTTCCAGCACCATGCCTCTGTGATTTCTGATTGTGGAGTTCCACTGTGGGCTTTTGGCATTTAGGTCACCCATGGCTATTGTTTGGGCTCCTGTGGAAAACACTGCGTCCAAATCACCCTGCAATATTGGTCTGCCAGGCGGAATGTAGAGGGAGAAGATATTTAGAGGCCCTCTATTTGTGATCAACTGTATACCAGTTGCTTCGAGAGCCACTGTGGTTGCCAGTTGTAGCCGATGATGCTGAATGTTGCGGCTTATGTAGATGGCCGTACCACCATAACCATCTACTCGGTCGGTGCGATGGCTGAGCATGCCAGGGATGGAGGCCTTCTGGGCACTAGAAAGATGTGTTTCTTGCACCAGAAGAATCTGCACTTTGTTGACCGCTATGAAGTTTGAGACTTCAGTTAACTTGTTCCGGATACCATTGGCATTCCAGGAACAAATTTTGAGTCCAAGGAGGTCTGATATCCTATTAGTCCTGTCTGCCATATCGTCCCATAAAGATGAATACAGTGTGGACTAATATGGTTTCAGGTGGAATGTTTTCAGGACGCTGTACCAGAGCTTCGGCTAGGACGGTAGCAAAGTCCGGTTGGTGATGGACAGGGATCCTGCTCATCAGATTTAGGAACTGAGCATCAGGGATGGTGGGTTTTAGCAGGGGTCTGCTTGGAATGGTGGTGGTGGGCGGGATATGTGCCGGCAGGCGCTGCTGGGCTGGTTGCCTCAATCCACTGTTGGAGGGACGTGGACGCTGCACGTTCTCCTTCTGGGCAGCTGGTCGGGCACTTCCAGGGCGATCTGGGTTGCTCCCCGACATGGCGTGCTGTTTGGGGGGCGTCGTCTCATCAGCTACAACTCTGGTAGTGTGGTTTGTAGCGACTTTTTGTGTGTTACCCGGGCAACTGGCCAATGGTTGCTGCGGGGTGTTATGCTGCTTAGTTTTTAGCGCCTCTGCATATGAAGAGTGCTGGATTCTGTTAACAGGCGGCAGGCCTGGGTATCTGGTGCCCTTGAAGGCTTCCTTTGGAAGGCCCATTGGGTTTGGCACCTTTGGTGCAGCGTCGAATCTGCTTCTCTGCCCATTTTTATTGATCAGCATTTCTACTCTGGCTTCCTGCCATACAGGGCATTTGGCGTACCTGCAGGAGTGCTCTCCGCCGCAGTTGTAGCATGTGGGTTTTTGGTTGGCTAAGCCCACTTTAGGACATTCTGCCCTTTTGTGTCCTGATTCACCACAGAATGAGCAGACAGGTTCCAGCCGACATCCAGCAGCACTATGTGTAAACTGCTGGCAGTTGGTACATTGCAGGGGTTGCGCCGGAGGACGATAGGACTCCACGCGGGTGATGGCGTTGAACATCCTCGTCTCCTTGTATATGGCTTGAAAGTTGCCTTCTTTCCTCAGAGCAACTCGAAAGTGTGGAAGTAGTTGAGGAGTTGGACTACGATTTGATCGCAGTTGTCCAACCCTCTCCACTGGATAGTTAAGACCCCTGAGCATTGTGGTGACGTCTGCCTCTGTGATGTACATGGGCAGATCCTTCAGGGTGACATATAGTAACTTCTCCTCAGGCAAGAGAGTAGTAAGAAATTGTACACTACTCTCTGTGAGAAGTTTACGGAGCGCCCGGTGGTCTTCGGGCGTCTCTGGCAAGAAGGCAACAGTGCCACTCATGTTGCGCACAGAGTACTTCAAGCTGGGATGTTTTTCAGCAAGAAATGTTGTGAGATCCCGTGCTTTGTTGGGGTCTCGCAAGAAAATTGGTGTTGTCCTGTTAGATCGGTTTACAGGAGCAGTGTTTGTGGTAGTTGTGGGCAGTGCCTGTGGTGCTGGAGTAGGAGCTGCGGTGGCAGATGAGTCATCATCCATTGGGGTAGCTGCAACTGAATTGCTGCATCTGCGCCGCTTGGTGTTGACTCCAGTAGAGGTTGATGCTGTGGGCTCTTCAGGGGAGAGAACAGCATAGGTGTTGGAGGTGTCAATTTTTCTGGTGGTTAGAGTTTGCTCTGGTTTGGCAGAGCGCTTGGTAACAGTGTGCCAAGTTGTAGTAGAGACTGCCTGATTATGTTTGCGTAACAGCTCAGTTATGGCACTGACACGGTTACGATGAGCCATGTATACCTGAAACTCAGCAATTGCGATGGTTTCACTGGTTCCCAAGGCTGATTGCACTAGCTCATCAGCCTTGTTTAAGTACAAGTTCCTTGCATCGAGCTCCTTAAGGAGAATGGCATATACTTCACTCGCTATTGGTAGCGACGGATTGGTGATTAAGTCATTACCTAGGAAGGTGCGAATATCACCGCCTTCTAGATAATAAAGGATGGAGGCGTCAATTGTCTCGGTAGGTGTGGCGTTTTCTGCATCCATTCCTGTTGTGTATTAGCAGCCAATAGGAAGCAGTAATGCAACAACCAATCAGGGCGCGTGTGGCAAATGTACTGTCCAGTCACGACACCCAATGAATACGCCAATCACAGGCAGCTCGCTAGAGGTGTCGTATTTATATCCTGGTTGGACGTACTGGATTGGTGCGGCTGGAGCGGGGGTGTGTCCTCGGTGGGTGGGGTTTCCCTGTTGTTCAGTTTAAGAGCCTCTCCCTTTCTGTTGAAATTATTGGAGTGTTTATAGATTTCAATAGCTTCGCGCTGTAGTCTGGCGTGGTAGTATGGTATAGAAGAAAGCACCTTTGTCTCCTCATACTGGATAATATGTTCACCATCGGCCCAAATGGCATGTTCCGCGACCGCAGACTTGTCCCATTGTCCCAGACGGCAGTTACGCTTGTGTTCTGAAAGCCGGGTGTTGAAACTGCGTTGTGTGGTACCGACGTAAACAGCACCGCAGGAACAAGGAATACGGTAGACGCCGGCTAAAGCGAGAGGGTCCCTAGGGTCTTTGGATGAGCGTAATAACGACTTAGTCTGCCTCGTGGGCTTGAAAATAGTTCTAACCTTAAAGCTTTTAAGCAGGCGCTCAATTCTGTCCGTCACATTCTTAAAATATGGCAGGAATGCAATGCCTTTGTATTCATGCGGACTATTCTCGCAGATGGCAGGGCGAGATTTGCGTGGTCGCGTAGCTCTGCGGACTTCACGTGCTGTGTAGCCGTTGGAACGTAAGGCCTGTTGGAGGTGACGGAGTTCCTGTTGTAATGAGCCGGGTTCACAGATGCGGGTAGCGCGGTCCGTGAGGGTTTTAATGATAGCACGTTTCTGTTTAGGGTGATGGTTGGAGTTTTTGTTCAGATATCTGTCTGTATGGGTCGGTTTGCGGTATACCTTGTGTCCAAGTGTCCCATTTGGTTTTCTACTCACCAGAACGTCTAAAAATGCCAGTTTTCCATCTTCTTCTTTCTCCTTAGTGAGCTGAATACGCGGATTGATGCTGTTGAGATGCTGAAGGAACCCATCAAGAGTAGATTCACCATGACTCCATACAACAAAAGTGTCATCCACATAGCGGTACCATTTTGACGGTTTGTAAGCAGCAGAGCTCAGAGCCTGGGCCTCGAAGGACTCCATGAACAAATTGGAAATTACCGGGCTGAGTGGGCTGCCCATGGCGACTCCGTCATTTTGTTCAAAGTACTCATGTTTCGCTATTTCATCATGTGCTCACCACCACTTACTTTCAGTGGAAACATGAGTACTTTGAAAAAAAATGACGGAGTCGCCATGGGCAGCCCACTCAGCCCGGTAATTTCCAATTTGTTCATGGAGTCCTTCGAGGCCCAGGCTCTGAGCTCTGCTGCTTACAAACCTACAAAATGGTACCGCTATGTGGATGACACTTTTGTTGTATGGAGTCATGGTGAATCTACTCTTGATGGGTTCCTTCAGCATCTCAACAGCATCAATCCGCGTATTCAGTTCACTATGGAGAAAGAAGAAGATGGAAAACTGGCATTTTTAGACGTTCTGGTGAGTAGAAAACCAAATGGGACACTTGGACACAAGGTATACCGCAAACCGACCCATACAGACAGATATCTGAACAAAAACTCCAACCATCACCCTAAACAGAAACGTGCTATCATTAAAACCCTCACGGACCGCGCTACCCGCATCTGTGAACCCGGCTCATTACAACAGGAACTCCGTCACCTCCAACAGGCCTTACGTTCCAACGGCTACACAGCACGTGAAGTCCGCAGAGCTACGCGACCACGCAAATCTCGCCCTGCCATCTGCGAGAATAGTCCGCATGAATACAAAGGCATTGCATTCCTGCCATATTTTAAGAATGTGACGGACAGAATTGAGCGCCTGCTTAAAAGCTTAAAGGTTAGAACTATTTTCAAGCCCACGAGGCAGATTAAGTCGTTATTACGCTCATCCAAAGACCCTAGGGACCCTCAGGCTTTAGCCGGCGTCTACCGTATTCCTTGTTCCTGCGGTGCTGTATACGTCGGTACCACACAACGCAGTTTCAACACCCGGCTTTCAGAACACAAGCGTAACTGCCGTCTGGGACAATGGGACAAGTCTGCGGTCGCGGAACATGCCATTTGGGCCGATGGTGAACATATTATCCAGTATGAGGAGACAAAGGTGCTTTCTTCTACACCATACTACCACGCCAGACTACAACGCGAAGCTATTGAAATCTATAAACACTCCAATAATTTCAACAGAAAGGGAGAGGCTCTTAAACTGAACAACATCTGGCATCCGATACTGGAACGGCTAAAACAAAACCAAAAGGCAGAAAAATCACGAGAGCCAATCAACTATCAGTACAGGGAAACCCCACCCACCGAGGACACAGCCCCGCTCCAGCCGCACCAATCCAGTACGTCCAACCAGGATATAAATACGACACCTCTAGCGAGCGCCTCAAGGGAGCACATGTAGCATGCTACGGCGGCTGTCCTGCCAGAAAGGCAGTTATAGCAGCGAACAGGCCCACAGTGAGACAACAGCAACAGCAGAGGACCTCACCAGCGGGGGCGGACCCAAGACCGGTCCCATCAACCAGCTCCATCGTGCCCACGACTCGGCGGGATGCCGATAGGCCAACAAGAAGTTACGCTCAAGTAGCACAAGGGGCCTCTGATGGACCTAAAACGTCACGGGAGACACACATCCCTCCTACACAGCCACGCAAACAGAAGCGAGCCCCAGCTCAAAAACGAACCGACAACAATGGTAGGAATGGAGGGAGGCTTCCTCGGGAGCCCCAAAATCCTGCTGAACAGGAGAGTCATGGCGAGCCCATGCCTCCTAGACAGCTTAGGGATGAAAGGGCGGGAGGAAGACCTGCACCCATTCGTTCCAGATCAGCCTCTCCTCACAACCAAGTCGCCCACACAAACAACGTTCCCATGACAGCTACACTCGACCTCACGGATGTGTTCAAGTGGCTGCAGCAGTTGTTGCAGACGCATGGACAGAAAATCTGCGAGCTCGTTGTGAAGTTCTTCACAGCCACAGATCCGGCCAGCAAGATGCTGGTGGCAATGGAGGCCATGGCCCTCCTGACCGCAGGCACGCAACAGCTCCGAGATGGCGCATCAAACTAGGTCACGTACCTCGTTTCGATTCGCATTTTGGAATGCGTGCGGCCTAGCAGGTCAGGGGAGCGAGCTGCTTCACTTTGCCCGAGACAATGCCCTAGACATCATTCTAGTCAGCGAAACGCATCTCCGACCAGACATCCGATTCCGTCTACCGGGCTACATCTGCCATCGTACGGATCGTCCGGGACGCCCAGGGGGCGGAACTGCGATCTTGGTGAGGCAAAATGTGGTCCATCAGCCCATCCAGCTCCCACCTCTACAAACCCTAGAGGCCACGGCCATTAGTATGCACCTTGGTGGTTTAGAGGTCTTGGTAGTCTCTGTGTATCATCCACCAAACCGACAGTTTGTATCCAACGACTATCTATCCATCCTAGCCCTATATCCCTGTGCTATCATGGCCGGCGATTTCAATGCTAAACATCAACGTTGGCATTGTGGTCGTCGGGCGGATGCAAGAGGCAATGAAATCATTCGCCTTATAGATGCGGACCCTCAACTTCAAGTACAGGGTCCCTGGCAACCCACTCATTACCCGCGAGGAGGAGGACTGCCCTCAGTCATAGACTTCGCAATCACAAAACATCTACCATACCATCTCACACTCACATCATTAAATGCATTACATTCAGATCACAATCCAGTGTTGACAGAGATCAACACAAGGGTTGCCAGTCACGACATCTCGCTTCAAACGCGAGAGGTTGATTGGGAAGGCGTCAGGAACTGCCTCCGCACTTCCATCCCGCCAAATCCCAAAATCACAAATATCCCAACCCTGGATAACGCCGTCTCATCCTTCACTTCCATCGTGAAGCGCACCACCTTTAATTTGACAGTCCATGCTCCGGCTCCTCTTCATCCTGATGTCCTCCCTTTGGACATCCTTCTTCTAATCCGGCGATCCTGGGCAGCACGGAGATTATACCAACGTCACCGCACGCCACATAATCGAGCGCTCCTAAGACGTTTACGTCGAGAGGTCAGTGTCCGTCTGCGCGAGCACAAGGTGCAAGCGTGGGAGGACAAAATGGCCAGGTTGCGCGTCGAGGATGGCGACGTGTGGAGGATAGCCAAAGCCCTCAGAAAACACAGAGGCCAGTACACCTCTCCCATTCATGGCACCCAGGGCCTAGCCTATGAACCCCAAGCCAAAGCCAATGCTTTCGCTGACTATCTTGAGCGTACTATGTGTCCGAGAGATGACCCCCAGGACGATAACTTTTCTGAACGCGTCCGTCGGGAGGTGCGTCGTTTCTTACGTCACCCTCCTGAGGATGCGGAGAGACTCCCTACCATCCGTCCAAGTGAAGTCCAAGGCGTACTCCAACGTCTCAAACCAAAGAAGGCGGCGGGGCCGGACGGGCTGACTCCCCTAATGCTCCGCCATCTTCCCTTCAATGCGATTCTCTTCCTGACTAGGATTTTCAATATGTGCCTCGCCCTTGGGTACTTTCCACGAGAGTGGAGAGAGGCCCGGGTGATTTGCATATTGAAACCTGGGAAGAATCCGGTACACCCATCCAGCTACAGGTCCATTAGCCTCCTCTCCACCCTTTCGAAAGTTCTCGAGAGGCTAATTCTTGCTCGCTTGTCCCCAATATTGGTAGACATTCAAGCCATTCCTGACCACCAATTTGGTTTTCGTCCTGGGCACTCGACAGTTCAGCAGTTGCTGCGTGTGGCGGAGACCGCCGCCCTGGGCTTCCAGGAAGGCGCCTTCACGGCCGCAGTTTCGTTGGATGTGGAGAAGGCCTTCTCTACGACATGGCATGCCGGACTCCTACACAAAATGATCCATCTGGGGCTCCCAACACAAGTGATCAACATTCTACACAGCTTCTTGCGACATCGCACATTTAAAGTCTCAGTCGCGGGGAAAACATCAACACTAAGGCCAGTGAGAGGCGGAGTCCCCGAAGGCTCTGTGCTATCCCCCACCCTCTTCAACGTCTTTATGGCAGATTTCCCCACAGAACCACGAGTCGAAATGGCACAATACGCTGACGACGTGTTTCTGTTCTGCAAGGACAAACACATTCTCAGAGCCTTCAACCCCATCCAAAGACATCTCCGCCTAACACAACAGTGGTGTCGGCGTTGGCGGATGTCCGTAAATCCGGACAAAAGCCACGCCATACTTTTTACAAAGCGCCACACCCCCGCAGACTGCCCCAACTTCAGCTACCGAGGTCGAAGGATAGAGTGGTCTAACTCTGTCCAGTACCTTGGTGTCAACTTGGATAGAGGTTTAACTTTTCGCCGACACATCAGGGACCTTTCGGCAAAGGTACAGGGAGCAATTGCTTCCCTGTACCCAAATGCTGGGGTCTACCTCGATGCCAGTCCGCATGAAGTTGTACCTCTTCCGAGCGCTGGTAATCCCGGTGATGCTATATGCCTGCGAGATCTGGGGCATGACAGCAGACAGCTGTTTAGCATGGCTTCAACGTGTACAGAATAAAGGACTGCGGTCTATTTATTCTGTGGGACGTTATTTCCCTACCAGGTTGCTCCACGAAGCATCGGGTCTTCCATACGTGGAGGATGAAATTAGGCGCCGGGCTTCAAAATTATACGCAAGTTTACCATCTCACAGAAGCGCCCTTGTCAGATCACTGGGAAATTATGACCCCACTAGACGTCGATCTAGACTGCATCGGGTCCCCCGTATGGCATGCGGGCACCCTAGATAACACAGGAGCTGAACCTATCAGCAGCTAAAGCTGAGCTCCTCATAATTCTTCCAAGCTGTTTGGCATCTAAATTTCTCCCCAACTAAATTACAAAATATTTAAAAAAAAAATGGGTGCTAAGTACTGCATCCTCTCTTTCGACCTGAAGGTACCTTGGTAACCTCAAAATTAACTTCCAATCAAAAACCTACATCACCTTCATCCTACATCTTTCATTAATAATCCTACCTGCGGTAAAACCCTTAATGGGTGGGCACGCAGCAAAAACCTTCTGGCTGTATACAGCCAGCCAGCACGAGCGAGCGAGCGAGCGCCTCAGTTGTGCCTGAACCTTCACCTAGAAGATTAAGACCACGCCACTGATGATGTCCACCGCAGGGATGGGCGAAACGTATGGACAGCTTAACTCCATCAGACCACGGCTCCAAAGCCCGGAAGGAATCTCTTATATTAATTCTGACCCCGGCCGTGAAAGCTTCCGAACACTCAATTAGTTAATTACTTTAACTTCTGTTTTTGCAAAAGTATTTGAAAATATATTGAGCTCCAGACTGATAGGCTTCCTAAATAAAGATAACTTTTTTTTTTTTTAGTTTGATTTATGAGTCACTGTGTCTACACTCAATCTTCACTTACTTGTTGTTGTATAATTGAAATGTTTTCAAGATCATTCTATCTCATCCTCAGCTGTTTGGTGACACCAAAATCCAGCAAAGAGTTGATTGGTCTCAATATAGATTGTTTTAACCTCAACCACCAGGATGCAATAGGTCTTGTATATTGTACACAAACTTGGGGAGCGACATGCTACCTTATAAACCTCTTTTCACTTAAAATCAATAACCCTACCTAAAAAGTACCAAAATAAAGATTTATCTGCAGTTACAGCCTTTTGAGTGTGGGCATGCAGGAAAAGCACTCAGGCTGCACATAGCCTGCCAGCACTTCAGTAGGTCAAACCCAGTTGGTCACATATAATTGTAGTAAAGCAGGTGACAGCAGACATTTCTCTCTCCAAATGGCAGATTAGATCCACAATACCAGAAACGAACTCTTGTGTGGAAGACATAGCTCTTGTTAGTGAACTGTCATCCACTTCTGAAAAATGTTAATGGCATGGTTAATTATATAGGTGGTCTGAAAAGTTTCTGACCTAATAAAGATAGAAGAAATTTTTTCAGAATTTGTTATTTTTCAACCTAGTCTCCTTGTAACTCTACACACTTCTCCCAGCAATGCTGCCATCTCTGTAACCCGTCCAAATAGTATTCAGCATTTTTTAACACATTGCTTAAATTTAACAGCATTGTTTTCTCTTTTAACATTAGGCTGGAAGTCTATTGTATATTTGTAATCCTATTATATATGGTTATAATTGTTAATGAAGGTGACTGCCTCTTTATTTGACGAAACTCTCTGTCCTCCGAGTGCAATTTTCAGATGAGGGAACAAAAAGAAATCGCTTGTGGCTAGATCTGGTGAGTCAAGCAGTTCAAACCGTAATTCATGGATTTTCGCCATTGCAACTGCTGAGGTGTGAGATGGTACGTTATCTTGGTGAAACAGGATTTTCTTTTTCTGCTAATGTGGCCATATCTCCACAAGTTCTCCCTTCAGCTTGTTAAGTAATGATGCGTAGTATGCTCCTGTAATGCTTTTTCCTTTTTGAATATAATCGATTAAAAAAATTCCATGACTAACCCAAAAAAAGCAGTCGCCATCACTTTCCCACCCGAAAAAAAAGTTTTTTTTGGAGCCACTTCCCCCTTTGCAGTCTACTGTTTGGACTGTACTTTTGTTTCGAGCGTATAATGGTGTGTCCAAGTTTCATCTGCAGTAGTTAATTGGTGCCAAAACTTGGATTTATTGCGCCTAATCTGCGCCAACAGAGCGTTGGAAATGTTTATTCGAACACGTTTTTGGTTTAACGTGAGCAAACGCAGCACCCAATGCGCGGACAGCTTTCTCATGTCTAAATGTTGATTTAATATGTGACAAACACGTTCTTTTGACATGTTCATAGACTCTGCTTCTCTCTCACTTTAATTTGGCGGTCGTCTCGCACCATTTGGTGAACTTTGGCGATGTTTTCGTCGGTAGTTGCAGTTTTTGGATGTCCCGAACGTTTAAATTCAGTTGTCCAAAATTTAACTGTGGTAAATGATGTTGCAGAGTCCCCATACACAGAATCCAACTCATCTTTGATTTGCATAGGCGTATTGCCTTTCAAAAACACATATTTAATGACAGCTCGATACTCGATTTTGCCCATGTTCATAAAATCACTGACGTCAACTCACTCAAACGACTGTTACATAACAACTGAGCCTCCAAAATGGCTGAAACATTGGTGAGTAACTGTCAACAGGTTAACAACGAAATTACTAGCTTTTATTTACGAGTGCTGCCATCTTCATGTTGAGGTCGGAAACTGTTCAGATCACCCTCGTGCATACAATGAGTAACTACTGTCTTCATTGCTTTGGTAACTAGGTACATTGTCTTCCTTACTTTTGTTAATAGATAACTGGTTACAGCCTGTTTACATTTCTTCACTAAGCATAACTAATTACGTTATAGCACTTCAAACAAATTACAAAATACTGAAAAATTCAAACCAATAACATATTTCGAAAATATTTGATACTACGTTTTCATCCATTTCTTATGGTTTACTCATTTAAAAAATCAGTCCAGAATGGACAAAATTTTACAGGATATCTACAGGAAATTCGAATTATGCATTTCATTTGTCTCGTGTATGTTTAAACACGTGATTTTTTAATCACAAGTTTTGAGGAAATAAAAAATAAGGAATTTTGTTCCATGTAAATGGCGGTTTTGTATTGGGAGATTTTACTGAAGAAAAAGATGTCTCATGCTTTGTGGACATTAAACTTATACGCCAAATATGGTGTTCAGCCAACTTTGTTTACTCTTTTTCGTTATACTATTTATACACATGGGCCCCTTTTCAAAATATATTAAATTCCGGGAGTCTCAAAAGTTTTATTTCTGGTAAAACCTCGGTAGTAAGTTTTGGATACAATACCTACGAGGGCTGTTCAATAAAGAATGATCATAATTTTTTACGGTCATAATTTTTCGCACTAAAATTCAATCTTATTATATTCTGTTAGCTAAATGTGAAACAAACATGCCGTAGTAGTTTCATTGTTGGTACTCCTGGTTCCCGCCTGTGAGAACCAGGAAAGTTCAGATATGTTAAGTATTGCCTACCGCTACAATGGAGGTAACACGCAAGGAACAATATGTGGATTTGAATTTATGTTTTCGTCTCAACAAATCTTCAGTTGAGGCCTATACATTGTTACAGGAGACCTACGGAGAGTCCGTTCTTCCCTACAGCACAACTCGAAGGTGCTTTAAAATGTTTAAAGAGGGGAGACAATCAATTTCAAAGGAAGGGCCGCGCCGTGGCTCAGTGGTTAGACCAAGGCGGCCCGGGTTCGATCCCAGGTGACCGCAAAGTGAGATTTGTGATGGACAACACGGCACTGGGGCGGGTTTTCTCCGGGACCTCCCGCCATCTCATTCCACCGGTGCTCCATCTTCATCTCATGTATCATCAGTGTCACCGCCTGCGGTACCGTATGTAGTAAAAGCGGGCGTTAAACACTACACACACAAGAATTCCTTATGGATATTCCGTCCAAAATACTGTGATGTTGTGGGTTCGTAAGATTAAAAGTCCAAGTTGCAGAAATTCAAAACTTTTTTTATTTCCGTAGAAATACACTTTGTACACCTCTGATAATAGCAGAATTACGTAACACACACACGTTCGCAGTCCGTCTGCCGCAGGTCCACACTGCAACTCACTCACTTGGCTCTTTGCCCAAACTGAAACTGCCTCAACTCAACTCCATGCTGGCGGGCTGTTTGGAACAGCCCGAAGGGTGGTCAAATCGTGTACCCACTCTGGGAAGAGCTTTACCACGTTGTGACGGGATGTGGAAGTTGCAGGATGACGGGTGTAAATTAAGTGGGTGTAGTGAAGGGAGGTAGCTTGTTGCTCCTCGGGGAATGATGAACCGGGTGCTACAGACAGCGTGCATCGCTGGTGGATTAGTTAATAAACTAGGAAGAAGATAGGTAGAATTTTGAGTTTTCCAGAATAAATTTTGGATAGTTGTAATTTAGTTAAGGCAGGAATGGAGATCATGTGGTTACCGCTAATGACCGCAAGACATGCGGGGTAACCGGTATCGCTTTAAGCGACGCTCACGAGGTACATAGTCCCCAAGGGTTCTGACGAGGGCGCTCTGATGTTGAGGCAAACTCTCGAAGAATTTTGTCGCCCGGCGCCTGATTTCATCCTCCACGTATCGGAGGGATGAAGCCTCGTGAAGTAGTCTCACGGGGAACCTTGTGCAAACAGAATAAATAATCCGAAGACATTTATTCTGTGCACGTTGGAGCAGTACCAGGTTTGAGCCTGCGGTCATACCCCAGACTTCGCACGCATAGAGGATGACAGGGAGGACCAGAGCCATAAAGAGGCGCAACTTTAGGGAAACAGACATCGCAGACCTAAGCACAGGGTATAGTGATGCCACGGCACCACACGACCGATGAGCTTGCTCCTGGATGTGCTCTCGAAAAGTTAGGCCCTTATGAAACTGTCTCCAGAGGTAGTCCTAGTCGGGCGGGGCTATTTTTCTTTTTCCCCGTCCGGGAGTCTTATGCCGCAGTACCTAGCCGCTTTGCGGCTTAACCTGCAAAATGAGCTAGTATTTGGTTCCATGTTCTGCTGGGGTATTTGAATTTATTTGGAATTTGGGATGGATTGCCCCTTTGAGTTAAATCTCGTGGGCAGCTGCACTTAATCGTTCCCCCGTTTTGGGAGACACGATTTAATTTTTTGCTCCGTTTTGGCTACGGGTTGTGTAGCGCTTGATCCATCAGGCGTAAAAATTGGTCCCAGAGATATCTGGGTTTTTTCTTGGGTTAACCAAGGGGCCCCAAGACATCTCTCGGCAGTCTGAAGGACGGCAAGCGTTTTTGATCTCTCTGGTCATGCCTTCCCAGGGAGTTCACTAAAGGGTTGGGGTGAATTTGGATTTTGTCGTACATTGATCGTGCCCTCTCGCGAAAGACATCGACAATGTACGGGATCTGGGAGTGCTCATGTAGGATATGAGCCGGGAATCTCCAGCCTGTATCGTAAATGATGCGGAGTGCCTTGTTCTGCAGCGTCTGGAGCCTGACGAAAGTGGTATTCGCCACTGTTCTCTAGATCTCACAGCCGTACAGAATCATAGGCGGAATGACCGCCCGATACAGCTGGAGTTTGAGTCGGATGGGTATAGGGTATAGGCTCCGGAGTGCGACGTGCCCCAGCTGGACCTTGCCCTTGACGTGTGGAACGTAAGTTAACTTACGGTCCAGCGTCACTCCGAGATACTTCGCCGTTTGCACCCATGGGATTCTACGGTGCCATAAAACGAAGTTCTGCTGCAACCGGTTGGCTCTGGTTTTCGCCAGGAGAATTGCGGAGCTCTTCTCCGGGTTAATTTCCATTCGCCATTTTACGTTCCATTCGCCAATGGCCCGGAGCTGGGTTTGGATTTGCCGGAAGCTGTACCGTGTGTTCCTATTGACTGCGAAGATCATGAGATCGTCCGCATACTGACAGGTTTGGGTGTTGTGGTGCATTGGAATGTCGGCCATGTAAGCTGCGAAGAGCGCCGGCGACAGCACGCTGCCTTCCGGCACTCCAGCGCCAATGGGCCGCTCTGTGGACAGCGCCCCCTCCACCTTTACTCGGAAGCTTCGGTTTCCGAGGAAACCGGCTACCAAGGAAATGTATGGAAGGGGGATCTGATGCTATAGGAGCTTGTAAATGATCCGGTCCATCCTTTTTATACAATCATTCGCTGTATCACGAAGGTTGGCGAAACTTACCGAAGCTTCACGCCCTTTCGAGGCGGCAGGCGAAGGGGAAAGAACAGTCCAGTAACTTCCCTGGTTCCTTCTCTCCCCACCCCGTCTCTCCTCCGCAAGTGATCAGCGCTGTGCACACGCAATGGGCGGTGTGTGGGTGTGGCTTAGCCACTGTCTCTTTCACTCCCCGCTTCTCTCTCGCCACATGATAAGCGCCTCGCGAAAATACGTTGTATCCAAAACGAGCGTTTGAAAAACGTCCAGTTGACTGAGCCGCGGAAATCTCAAGCAAGACCAGTACTCCAGGACCTCACAGATGTCGCGCAGGTTGCAATTACTACGTATATAGCAATATCTCGAATTATTGTGTATCTTTCACAAAAATTGAGTATTCTACTGTTTTGATTTAGTTTAAAACTAATAATAAATGCAAATAGTGGCAAATAGAAGTTCTATTGCTTAAAAGATAAATAAATGGGCCAAAGAGAAACATTGTTTCTTGGAGCGATACCCTTCAAATACTTATATAACATCAATCAAATTTAAACCAGCGACATGTGGGAATGTGAAACTGCTGGTGACTGAAGATTGCTTAATGCATCAGTAGAAATTTCCTTCATCTGAATATATGTTTGGATAAGGCTTATCTCCAGTAAAGAATTTAATTGATGTACGTTTTAAAATTATTTTCCACGAATATGCTCCCATTGTTATGCACAAAGATTTCGCAGATATATAATGAATTAGGTGAATCATAACCTCACTGTTTCATGCAGTCTGCTCTATGTATTGAAATTTAATTGTTATTGGGATATTAAAGAATTCCCACATACTACATGCGGAGTGAGTATATAAGAATTACTTTAACTTTTCTTGGGTTTATATTGATTAGGATAAACTAACAGTTTCAGGAAGCATGGAAAGTTATTATACATCATTTTAGGAACAATTTCAAGCGGCTTATTTTCATGTACATGCAGGACCATATTCCTAACAAAATAAAAGTAGGGGGACTCGCCTAATTCTTTTTTTCCAAATGCTGAGGAACCGATCAGAATGCTGCACTTGTAGATACATCTTCTTGCTTTGGTTGTCCTCAGCATGCCTGTGACTTTTGATCCATTCCTTTATGCCGTTCTCTGGGATCCACATATGTACTGGGAGTCCGTTAATAGTAAAACATCAGAGATGAGAGAGTTGACACAACTGAGTTTGCTGTGTAGTGTTTTGCGCACCTCTCGTCCATGTTCACTTTTCAAACTCAGAAGCTTAGGAAAATCTGAATACGGTTTGTTACATTTCGCTACAAAATATGCAGTGCGATACATTTTCCTCGTACTGTCGAAAATATGCTTCTGCTGTTCAACCACAAGGATTAGTAGAGCATTTTCTTGTCTTTCTTTCTCTTGTATGCATGCTGCTTCAGAATTCCTATGTTTGTGGATATGTTTTCTTAGAAATGTTAGTTCGGCACCTTTAGTTCCTCCACTTGGACCCACAAGAACTCCACTCTATTCCTTAGAACTATACCCTCCCTCATATTTGTTTACTTTTAAATTTTGCACGTTTTTACGAACTGAGTACCCCAATTTTCCTACCTGGACACTAACCATTCATACTTTGTCTTGAATTCAATTCACGTACTGTCACTCCAACATACAAATAATCGGGCGAGTTTCCGGAATCCAAATGACTAGAAATTATTTCACTGTTTTGAATTTGAATAGTAGTTTTATTGTTTTTAGGAGCACTTGGAGAACATTCAGAGACAGAGGAAACCATGAATTTAGGTTTAGTACCTATAAAATAATCGAATATAGTACGTTTCATAATTAAAAACAAACTATACCACCAATAATATTTAAACAATAGTTTAGAGCACTTTATAGAAACTTGTAATATTCTGCATGAATGCAGAAAACTTTCGATGAACTGGTCACTCAGACTCAACGCTCCTGGAAATAGTATGTGGCCCTAAGTTTAACGCCGTATCTTGAGTAATAATAGTAATATATATATATATATATATATATATATATATATATATATATATAAGGGCGTTCAACTACGGCGGTCATCAGCGCCCTTTAAAAAACTAGTCATGGCAAAAGCCAGATATAAAACTTTCTAAAAACTATACAAGTGTAACAAAACCTATTAAAAATACACGTACATAAAAAACATCAATCAAAACCTACTAAAAATTTCGTTCACTAAATCCTAAACTCTAAACTAGATAAGAATCTAAAAACCTTCTCCACGGGTCTCCACGCACGGCCTACACGTGGGTGGGCCTGTTGACCGTCTCCCTCAACCACGAAGAGGAGTCCACACGAGGGAGACTGTTGGCTCGGGACCCCGGGTGCGCCAAACCCGTACCTACCGAAGTAGGCCCCTGGGGGGGGGGGGCCGTATCTTGAAATTACGACGTATATTGGAAAATGGATTTATTAAAATTAATTTCGACTTACTACTCTTGTAATTTGTTATTGAAAATCATGCACTATTTTGAATATTTGAATGTTTTAATTAAGAAAGATAATTAATTTAAAAAAGGTATAAATAACATTAGTAAGGGGACTGCGTCCCCCTCCGAAAATAGTGGGGGGACGGCATATATCCGCGTTCCCCCTCCACTACGGCCCTGGGTACATGCAGATCGTCACGTCTGTATTCCTTGTACTGCAGTCATACAGGCAAGGCTTGCTCTAGTTATTCTGTAAGATAGCTTAACAGCAAAATATAGTCAATAGGTATTCACCAGCAAGAATAAGCATTTTGGGCCTGCATGAATGACAAGATCCCAACACCACAGATAATACGAATGTTCCTTTTTGTAATATATGTAATTAACTTCCTTGGTGCTCGCGTTGCTACTCGGTAGGCCGATTCTTTCCAGTAAGGTTCCTCCATGAAGCCTCGGGTCTTCCATACGTAGAAGATGAAATTACACGCCGGGCTACAAAATTATACGAACAGTTACCTTTGCACAGAAGTGCCCTGGTTAGGTCTCTTAGTGATTACGATCCAACCAGACGTCGCCGCCGACTATTCCGAGTCCCCCGCATGGCTTGCGGGCATCCTAGGTAACCACGGAGCAATTCCAGCAGCAGCAAAAGCTGAGCTCCCATAATCTACCAAGAGTTGTTGGTCTCAAAATTATACAAAATCAATTCAAAATCAAACTAAATCCTTCAACGCCAGGGTGCTAAAGGAAAACTTTCTATCCTTCTTAGAGGAGTACTAAACTACCCCGAAATCAATCCACCATCCTCAAACAAAAACAGCCATCCTAAACCATCCCGAAAAGAAAATCCTTTCTGTGGTTAAGCCCTATCCTGGGTGGGCACACAGCAACAATCTTCGGGCTACCACAGCCTGCCAGTAACTGCGATGCGATGCCCGCCTCGGTAGCGTATATGGTAGCGTGTCTGCCTTACGTTCAAGAGGTCCCGAGTTCGAATCTCGGTCAGGGTGTGTTACCTGGATAAGGGTTTTTCCGGGGTTTCCCTTATCCTGCAAGACGAATGTCGGGTAACTCTAAGCTCTATGGACCTTGGACTCATTTTAGCGTCATTTCACCCATTCCATTCAACGTCCGATATGACTTAACGTTGGAGGACGTAAATTACAAAAAAAAAAAAAAAAAAAAACCCTTGCCTGGTGTGTGCTGAATTAAAAAAAAACTGGGAAGTTAATTCGATATTGCAACTGGAATGAAAATATACAAAGTATACCGATTTTTAAAAACAAAAGTTTCTTAATACAAATCAAGCAGTGCTAATCTTTGGTAGCATGAACTCTTCATCAATCCAAGAAAATTTGTATCGGATAATTTACTTATAATGTAATTGGTGTATCTCATTGTTAACCACTTACCCGCTTATGCTTTGTTTTAAATTGGCTAATGTTTGTTTTATCATTGTTTAACTAACGTTAGCTTATCTGCTTCACACCAAATGTTGAGCTATTCCAATGGTTTATTGACAGTCTCTTAATGGTTGATGTGACCTTTCATATATAGTGTCGTGAACCCGTATCTACGATCGCGCGGCTTGTTTACACAAAAGGAACTGATAGGAGGGCAGTGTGAAAACCAGGAGCCAGCAGACGAAGATAACATGCAGATAAAGTTCTGCCGAAACAAACAAACTGAGGTAAATGGAAATTTCTAGTTACTTCTTGACTGATAGAGACTGTTCGGGTTCTGGTTTATTTTCGAATAATCTAGAAATTCATCAGTGAAGTATTTAAAGAGGCGACGATTGGCCAAGAGGCGGGTTGCAAGTTCTTATTGATTATATCCTTAGAATAAAACCCTGTTAAAAAGGTATTCCACACAAAGCAAAATTTGAGACATGTAACAAGAGTGAGTGAGTCGCGAGAGGTAAGCAGTGAACAGCTGAGAGTGTTGTAAACTGAACGCTGTTTTTGTCATCGACCTTGGAATGAATGAATGAATGTGTAGTGTTTAACGCCCGCTTTTACTACATACGGCACCGCAGGCGATGACACTGATGGTACATGAGATGAAGATGGAGCACCGGTGGAATGAGATGGCGGGGGAAACCGGAGATCCCGGAGAAAACCCGCCCCAGCGCCGTGTTGTCCACCACAAATCTCACTTTGCGGTCGCCTGGGATCGAACCCGGGCCGCCTTGGTGAGAGCCAAGCGGTCTGACCACTGAGCCACGGCGCGGCCCATCGACCTTGGAAGATTGTGTTATGATATGTGATGTAATTTTTCTGCTACGGAGTGTATTTCTACGCAAATAAAGAACATTTAGAATTTCGGCACATTGGACTTTTAATTCTACGAACCCACAAAGTCACAATAAGTACATCTGCAAAGAGCCCCGCCTCGTAGCGTGGTGGTAGCGTGTCTGCTTCACGTTCAGGAGCTTCCTGATATATATACGGAGATGATATCGAATTGAGAGAAGGTTATTTCCAGCAAGATGGAGCAACGTACCATACATCTAATGACACCACGGATCTTGTAACCAGTTTCTTTGATAATCGAATAACCTCAAAAGGTCCTCCAGATCCCCTGACCTAACCTCACCGGATTTTTTCTTGTGGGGTATCTAAAATATAGAGTGTACAAGAATAGGTCATGGACAACTGATGTTCTCAAAGAATCCATTCGAACCGAAATAAGTAACATTGGCGAGGATACTCACCGTAAAACTTCAGAGAATATGGTTAGACGAGTACAAACATGTATAGATGCTGGTGGAGGACACTTCCAACATTTTCTCTGAGATGTAAATAGTGTAACGTAATCTCCCAATTGTGTATTATATTCTCTCAAAGTTGCACATATGTCCTGTTATTGGTTGAAAAGTTATGGCCTATTGAAATAGGCACTACATTCATATTCACGTATTCTGGTATACGTGTATTAAAGTTCAGAAAGGAGAATTATTGAATCTGTACATGAAGCAACAGAAAAGCATTAAGAACACAAACAGTTGATGGTCGGAAATGGAAAGAATAGTATCTAAGATAGGTATAGGAGATTTATGGAGAGCAGAGGAGTCAAATCATAGCAGTTTTAGGAAGGAAGTGAGAACCAGAGTACAAGACATAGATAGGCAGGAGATATGGGAAAGTACAGATGAAAAGAAAACTTTGAAATTTTATAAGCAATTAAAGACAGAATGGAGTAGGGACAAATATATAGATCAATGTGACAAAACTGGAAGAGAAGGCATAGCATGGATGAGAATAGGAACAATATATCTAAAAGGGTTGAGAAGTAATGAGGTAGGGATATGTGAATTTTGTGGAGATGAAGACAGCACTGTTCATTACCCGATAGAATGTAAGGATTAACAAATTACAGGGGAAAAATATGGGATAAGAAATGGGACAGTGTAAGTAAAGAGATAGTGGCTTTACACATGCTAACGGGGATGAGTGAAAAGAAAAATAAATGTATATGAGAATTCTTATATAGGTTAAGAGAAAAGTGGATTAGGGTAAAAGAAGCGAAGGTTGACACCAAACTGCTCAGGAAAACCAAAGGCTTATGGCCAGGGGACATGAGTCAGCGAGTAAATCTTAGGTCAGTAATTTTATGTATTTTTACAGGATGTATAATACACCATGGGCAATGTAAAAGTCATTGTAGTGAAACTGTAATGAAAACTAAAAATAAATATCAATATATTCACGTATGGATCGAAATCAGAGGCGCTGTTGCACGACATGCACGGAATGTAGTGTTGGAAAACTGCTTACTTCATCCAGTCATGCCAGTGCATCTTAATATTTGGACAGCTTACTGATATCTCCGTGATAAGAGCAAAAAAATGCAGATAAAAACGTCGGTTATTTATAACTAAAGCATTTATTGCACTACCATAAAGAGTAGGTATGGCACCTAAAACTTCCATCGTATGTATCAAATAACAGAAACCGAAAAATGACTTTCACAGGCAAGGGTTTGTTGCAGTGCAATAAATCAATTACAACCGAAAAAATTAATACTAGCCTTCATGATTTTTAGGGTAACGTATCTGCCTCACTTTCAAGAGGTCCCCAGTTCGAGTCTGGATTACAATGAGTTGCCGGAATAAGGGTTTTGCGGCAGCCAAGTGATTAAGGGTTTACCTTATACTGAGAATGCAAGTGTCGGTTAACTTTTAGAATCTGAAGTGGTTTTGTGTTAGTTTGAGCATAATTTCACCCATTCTCCTGCTAGATTAAATGCAATCATACTTCAAACAACCAATGAATGAATAAATAAATAGCCGGATGGACTTGAGAAATAACTGATGTTTTATCCATCTAATTGGACGAATCGATAAAATGACATCAGTTGTTTCTCACGTCAAAGCCCTCGATATAACTGTAGAAGTTAAAGGTTATAAAAGGTATGAAATAATTTAAAAAAAGTATCTCGCTTTTACTCCAAGTAAAGCATTATATTTTTTCAAAAAGGGAAATATGACATGGGTATTGTTCGCCAATCTCTGTAGCGTGAAGGTAACGTGTCTACCTCACATTCCTGAGTCTGAATCTTGGTCAGGGTGAGTTATCTGTATAACTTTTTTAAAGGGAGAGATAATTATTCTTAAAGACGCTCTATGGTATACTCAGAGTATAACGAGTTAATTGGTGTAAAAAAATCGAGTATCGAACTGTCATTAAATATTTGCTTTTGAAAGGCAATACGCTTACGCAAAACAAAGATGAGTTGGATTCTGTGTATGGGGACTCTGCATCATCATTTAGCACAGTGACATTTTGGGTAGCTGAATTTAAACTTGGCCGTGAGAGGTTGGGAGACGACGAACGTTCGGGACGTCCAAAAACTGAACTACCGACGGAAACATCGCCAAAGTTCGCCAAATGGTGCTAGATGGCCGCCGAATTAAAGTGAAAGAGATAGCAGAGGCTGTGAGCAAGTCAAAAGAACGTGATTGTCACATATTAAATCAACATTTAGACATGAGAAAGCTGTCCGCGCGTTGGGTGCGATGTTTGCTCACGTTAGACCAAAAACGTGTTCGAATAAACATTTCCAACGCTCTGTTGGCGCAGTTTAGGCGCAATAAACCGAGTTTTGGCGCCGGTTAATTACTGTAAATGAAACTTGGATACACCATTATACGCCCGAAACAACGCACTATCTCACACCTCAGCGGTCGCAATGGCGAAAATCCACGAATTACGGTTTGAACTGCTTGACTCACCAGATCTGGCCACAAGCGACTTCTTTTTGTTCCCTCATCTAAAAATTGCGCACGGACAGAGATTTTCTTCAAATGAAAAGACAATCACCTTTCTGAAAAATTATTTTACAGAGAAAAACGTCAAATACTATTTGGACAGGTTACAGAGATGGGAGCATCGCTGGGAGAAGTGTGTAGAGTTACAAGGAGACTATGTTGTAAAACGCCGAGTACTATTTGGATGGGTTACAGAGATGGGAGCATCGCTGGGAGAAGTGTGTAGAGTTACAAGGAGACTATGTTGATAAACACCGGGTACTATTTGGACGTGTTACAGAGATGGGAGCATCGCTGGGAGAAGTGTGTAGAGTTACAAGGAGACTATGTTGTAAAACGCCGAGTACTATTTGGACGGGTTACAGAGATGGGAGCATCGCTGGGAGAAGTGTGTAGAGTTACAAGGAGACTATGTCGATAAACGTCGAGTACTATTTGGACGTGTTACAGAGATGTGAGCATCGCTGGGACAAGTGTGTAGAGTTACAAGGAGACTATGTTGATAAACGTCGAGTACTATTTGGACGGGTTACAGAGATGGGAGCATCGCTGGGACAAGTGTGTAGAGTTACAAGGACACTATGTTGATAAACGCCGAGTACTATTTGGACGTGTTACAGAGATGGGAACATCGCTGGGACAAGTGTGTAGAGTTACAAGGAGACTATGTTGATAAACGTCGAGTACTATTTGGACGGGTTACAGAGATGGGAGCATCGCTGGGACAAGTGTGTAGAGTTACAAGGACACTATGTTGATAAACGCCGAGTACTATTTGGACGTGTTACAGAGATGGGAACATCGCTGGGACAAGTGTGTAGAGTTACAAGGAGACTATGTTGATAAACGCCGAGTACTATTTGGACGTGTTACAGAGATGGGAACATCGCTGGGAGAAGTGTGTAGAGTTACAAGGAGACTATGTTGATAAACGTCGAGTACTATTTGGACGTGTTACAGAGATGGGAGCATCGCTGGGACAAGTGTGTAGAGTTACAAGGAGACTATGTTGATAAACGTCGAGTACTATTTGGACGTGTTACAGAGATGGGAGCATCGCTGGGAGAAGTGTGTAGAGTTACAAGGAGACTATGTTGAAAAACGTCGAGTACTATTTGGACGTGTTACAGAGATGTGAGCATCGCTGGGAGAAGTGTGTAGAGTTACAAGGAGACTATGTTGAAAAACGTCGAGTACTATTTGGACGGGTTACAGAGATGGTAGCATCGCTGGGACAAGTGTGTAGAGTTACAGGGAGACTATGTTGAAAAAAATAAATTCTGAAAAAATGTCTTGTATCGGAAACTTTTGAGACCACCCTCGCAATACCTATTATACAAGGGAAATATTCTGCGACATCCCTGACACATATCCTTTTTGGAATTGAATACATAAATATTGTATATACTTACCTAATCGATTCAATCCATGGCTGTAATGCCCCTTGTAGTCTGCGTCGACTAATACCTCAGCTAACTGTTGCGCATAGTCATTGTTTGCTCCAACGGATTCTAAAGCCTGTACAATAAACCGTTTTGCTTCCTCTAGTGCGACAACTCCTGCATTACTGCTAGCCATAACGGTTAACTATTCATAACACATGTCTGTGCATGTACTTACATAGTACCGGTCTGGTGACGACAGTATGGACTTTGAACTACAAGCCAATCTCAAAACAAAAGATAAGCACTGCAGGGGAAATGCGACAACCCAGACAAATATATTTTAAATTGAACGTAAACCCTTTTATCGTATACCAGAAGACGTACATAGTTAATATGAACATTATATATACTTACCTAATCGATTCAATCCATGGCTGTAATGCCCCTTGTAGTCTGCGTCGACTACTATCTCAGCTAACTGTGCGTATGGTCATTGTTTGCTCCAAAGGATTCTAAAGCCTGTACATAATCGTTAACTATTCAAGTTACGTCTCGACATGTACTGTAGTGCCGGTTTTGGCGACACCATGTACTAACCGGGTACCTGACAGCTGCAGTGTTGTCAAAAAACAGGTACCAACTTATACTCGGCAAGTCCTGCTCTAAGTACCCGAAATAAAGTGTCTCGCTTTAATTCAAGTCAACAGACACAGAGTGTAAACTACATTAGCCTACTTTAACAACATAAGTAATTTATTCTTATAATAAATTCACTGCGCTATTGTTGTTCCGGCCTCTGTAGCGTGTCTGCCTCCCATTCAAGAGGTCTCCGTTTCGAATTTCGGTCAGAGTAAATCATTTCGATAAGGTTTTGTACCGGGTTTTTCTCTTATCCTGAAACACGAATGTCTGCTAACTCTAAGCTCTATGTACCCTGTACTCATTTGAACATCATTTCATTCATCGTCCGATATGACAACGTTGGAGGTTTTCTCTTATCCTGAAAGATGAACGTCTGCTTACTCTATGCTCTATGTACCCTGTATTCATTTGAACATCATTTCATTCATCGTCCGATATGACTTAACGTTGGAGGTTTTCCTTTATCCTGAAAGATGAATGTCTGGTAGCTTTAAGCTCTATGTACCCTGTATTCATTTGAACATCATTTCATTCATCGTCCGATATGACTTAACGTTGGAGGTTTTCCTTTATCCTGAAAGATGAATGTCTGGTAACTTTAAGCTCTATGTAGCCTGTATTCATTTGAACATCATTTCATTCATCGTCCGATATGACTTAACGCTGGAGGTTTTCCCTTATCCTGAAAGATGAATGTCTGGTAACTATAAGCTCTATGCACCCTATACTCATTTCAACATCATTTCATTTATCGTCCGATATGACTTAACGTTGGAGGTTTTCCTTTATTCTGAAAGATGAATGTCTGGTAACTCTAAGCTCTATGTACCCTGTACTCATTTGAACATCATTTCATTTATCGTCCAATATGACTTAACGTTGGAGGATTTCTATTATCCTGAAAGATAAATGTCTAGTAACTCTAAGCTCATGTACCCTGTGTCATTGGAACATCATTTCATTTATCGTCCGATATGACTTAACGTTGGAGATTTTCCTTTATTCTGAAAGATGAATGTCTGGTAACTCTAAGCTCTATGCACCCTGTGTCATTGGAACATCATTTCATTTATCGTCTTAATGACCTAACGTTGGCGGACGTAAATTTCAAAATAATAGTAAAAATAATAAAAACATGAGAGGGAAGATACTACGATAGTGAGGCATGACCGTTAAGAGTGTTGATTGGTTCAGGCCATGTCTCTCTCTCTCTCTCTTCCCTCCCAGGCGTTTAAGTAGGATTGAAGTAGTCTGATATACACACGTTATAGTTGCGTTAGTGAAGATACTGTGACTTCGTGGGTTGGTAGAAACAAAAGTATTGTTTGCAGAAATTAAAAAAATATCTCTTTATTGCAGTGAACAGAAGCTTTGTACAACGCTTGCAGCAGCAAAATGACGTACCATTGACAAACAGCAGTCTTCAAGGTCGTCTCCTTACTCCCACTACACATAAATAAAAGAATTCACTGCGGCAGATTTCAATAACCCTCACACAACTACACAACTGCTTCTCACACTCTGCCGCTATTTATATCCCCCATTCATTGTTCTAGAATGCAGTAAACCTCTCGATAACAATCGCGACGGCAGCGGAAAATTCCAGCTTCTCTCTCTTTGTCTCTCTAGGCAAGCGTCCAGCGCTGCGCGCTACTATCTGTCTCTTTCTTTCCTGCCCACGCGCATACCTCTGGCTTTGCGGCGGCTCCAATCCAACAATGCGATCGGTGACACTACTCCCTCCACAAGGCTGGTCGTCCCAAACAGCACCATCGCAACGGGCCGGACGATCCAGGTGTACCACCAACATCTTTCCTCGGGGCACCTTTTGGATGCGGTAGACCATGTCGTTAATTCTCTTGACTAAGCGGTATGGTCTTTGCCACGGTTGTTGAAGTTTTGGGCAGCGTCCCTTGGTCCATGTAGGGAGGTACAACCAGATCAGGTCACTTGCTGGAATCTTTGTCTGTTGGTGTGCCTGTCGTACCGAGTCTTCATGAGGTCGCTCGTCATCTGGATGTTCTGACGAGCCATCTAATGTATGCCGTGGAGGTGGTCCACGAGGTTCTCCACATACTCGGTTGCTGGTTGTTTCGCTTCCCAGGGACACCCAAAAGACAAGAAAGGCGTAGCTCTCGGTCGAACATTAAGCTTGCCTGCGTCATCCCAGTGGCGTCGTGTGTCGACGAGCGGTAGGCCAGCAAGAACAGTGGCACCTTGACGTACCAGTCTCGCTGATAGCTGGCCACGACCTTCCTCAGGTGTTCTTCTAAGGTCTTGATGTACCTTTCGACCATGCTATCCGACTGGGGATGTAGAGGTGTTGTGCGGGTGTTGTTAACCCCATGTCTTTCCAGTGCCTCCTTCATCAGGTAGACTCAGAATTGGTGCCCTAGTCGCTGTGGAGTTCTAACGGTACTCCAAAACGGCAGAACAGTTGCTCCACGAGACAGTCTGTAATCGTCTTCGCCTTCTTGTTCGGGATGGCATACACCTCCAGCCACTTGGCGAAGTAGTCCACGACTACCAACAGGTACTTGTTGCCTCGGTAGCACACTGGCGAGCGGCACGTCGGCGCCGTCACCACCATCCCCTCGAGTGAAACTGCGCGAAGTCGGCAGACTTACAGATGACAGCCTCATCGCGGACGGTTGGGTGAACGGGAGGTGGTGAGGTGCTTCTGGGCACCAGGACAGCCGTGACCATCATCAGACCCGACGTAGTCAAGGGTTTGCCGACCGGCCAAAGAAGCTAGTGACGGCATAGGGCGATATCTTGCCCTAGGAGAGGGAGGTCCTGCTGCAGTTGACCTAGGGCGGAGTGCCTTGCGTTTGTGGGTGTTCGTCGAGAAGGTGGCTGAGGAGGTAATACTGGGACTAGATCCCTTCAGGAGCCACGAGGCGACGATCGACATCATCCGGAAGGTCCTGCGGCTCAATGGAGAAGCGGTGATGCTCCGGCACCCCGTAGAAAGCCTTGGAATCTACAGGGTCGTGAGAGAAGATGTGGTGGTCCCCGCGAGAAACGAGGTGGTGGTGACGGCGCGACTGGAAGGCCAGTGGATGAAGAACCTGATGCTGGACCGGAGGCTGCCTGTGAGGCTCCTTAACGCAACAGACACTGGTCACGACATCCAGGCTGGGACGCAATTGGGGAAGTGCGAGCCCGTTGTCAGGTTAACACCAATCGACAAGACCCAGCAGCCGGTGCCGACGCAACACCTGGGGCCCCTGCTGGAAAGCTTACTGGAGAGGGCGGCCGACCACCTGACCTCAGAGCAGCTAGAGAAGATTCGACAACTGCTGGGACGATACCTGAGCCTCTTCAGCCAAGGCAACAGCAACTACGGTCGCACGGACCGGGTGCTCCACCACATTGACACCGGAGACGCCCGGCCGATTCGGCAACCACCCAGATGCGTTCCACTGGCAAAACAAACGGCGGTACGGGACATGCTGGAGGACATGAGATCCAGAGGAGTGATCAAAGAGTCTGACAGCCCCCCCCCCCCCGTAGCGGAAGGGATCCGTCCCCTTCAGCTGCTGTGGTGCGAGCGCTGAGGATCCCTAGCACTCGTGGTACCTCTGATGTTACCAGAGGAACCTCGGGCGGAACATTCGAGCCCCACCCTGAATGGGAGTTGTTCGGATTGGGTTGGACTCGAGTGGTCAGTGGTTTCCGATACCCTTGGGAGATCGGGTAGTCTCCGGACGGGGTTGAGGGAAGCCATATATTCCCGCGTACTAGCCTGCATAGCTAGTAAAGTCTGTTTTTTTAACGTGTGTGCAGTTCCCACTCAAAGGGACCTCAAAGGACCTGACCTTTCCGCCCACTAATGACCGTTATAAATCTATCTCCACACTTCAGAAATGGAACACTGACGTTGGGGACCAATAGCAACCCCGATTTTCTGAAAATGACAGTTGCATGTCTACTCCGCCTGGAGTATCAGTTGCCAAAGTTCCAACTTCCAGTTGTTCTGTTTCATTAGGTGCAAGACAGTGATGTTAAAATGTTGCAACCTTGTAGAGAGGACTGTCAGGAGGAGGGTCCAGGTTGTAAAACGATTATGAGGGTTCCTCAAAGAAAGCGGCCGCCGTGCACTTGCGTTGAGTAGACAGACTTTAGGTGTGCTAGATCACCAGGCGGCCCCACCGAGTTTGATCGGTAGCCTTCCCCTTTGGGGTTGGCGTGCGTAAGTGGTGTATCCACTTCCATCCCATCTTGTGTTTTTGGACCAGATGGGGGGCTTGTTAGTCTCTAGGTCCTACCCTATGGAAAGCCCCACGGAGGCGCCAGGCGCCAATCAGGGACAGCTCGGTAACTCCCTGGGTCAGTCTTCACTCTGTGTGGACTGCCCTGGTAAATATCCTCGCATTTGTTATATATATATATATATAGTCTGACCGCCCTTGGTGTTCCCCTGTAGTACTGGTGAAGAAGGATGGCGATTACGCTTCTGCTTGGACTACAGGAAGCTGAACACTGTCAGCAGAAAGGACTGCTTACCCTTACCCTGGACTGGCGACACCCTGGACACGCTTGCTGGTGTGCAGTGGTTCTCGAACCTGGACCTGCAGTCGGGCTAATGGCAGGTAGCTCTAGAGCCGAGAGACAAGGAGAAGACCACATTCTTGACAGGTCAAGGGCTTTGGCAGTTCACAATTATGCCCTTCAGTCTCTGAAACGCACCAGCTAACTTCCAACGCCTCATGGAGACAGTAATGAGAGGACTGACTCATGACGCCTGCCTGTTATACCTGGACAACATCATCATCGTCGGCAAGACTTTCGAAGACTGTCTCGACAATCTGAGCAAGGTGCAACCAACCTGAAGTTGAACGCAAAGACGTACAAGCTCTTCCGTAAGGAAGTCAACTACTTGGATCACATAATCTGACCAACCGGAGTGGCCACAGACCTGTAGAAGACACAGGCTGTGAGACATTGGCCTCGCCCGAAGGATAAACGATTTTGCGCAGTTTCCTGGTGCTCTGAAGTTATTTCCACTGCTTCATAAAGGGTTCCTCCAACATCGCCAACCCTCTAAATCGCCTGACAGAAGAACTCGGCCTTATATGTGGACAGAGGACGCCGAAGGCGCCTCTTCTATGAACCCACAAAGTCACAATACTATGTCCTGTTTTGCAAAAATTTAGCAATAAGTTTTATACTGTGTGATGGTTTGTGATGGTTACATAGAATCAAAAGTCTGGTTTGCAGAAATTTAGAACGCTCTTTATTGCAGTAAAAAAAACGTGAAATGGACAACCTTCAATGTTGACTCGGTGCTCCGCCGCACGTAAACAAATGAAAGAAATCACTGAGTACACTTCAAACATTTACTGTCGCAATAACCATCACACAACTGGCACTTCTAACACTTTCCCGGTATTTATACCTCCAGTCACTGTTTCTAGAATGCTGTAGACCTTCCGAGAACATTTGCGGCGGCAAGAGGAAGACAGAAAATTCTGGAGCCTCTCTCTGTCTCTTTCTTTCTCTTGGCAAGCGTCCAGCTCTCCTGCACATGCACCCAGCTCCCGCTTGTCGCAGCAGCTTAACAATGCCATTGGTGACAATACTAACAAATACAGACTTCTGAATTAAGCACCTGGTGTAAATACAACTAACAGAAGAAAATTACACTCATCATGGCCTACTTCTGATAGTAATGGAAAAAATAAAACCAGTTTACAGGAATCTAGCAGATCCAAATCTGAAAAAAATGTCATCTTGGAAAGACTTAAAACTGCAAAGGCATTCAATAACATCCTTTAACCAAAAGTTTCATGAAAGTGTGAAGCAGCTGTAGCATTGAACAATGGGGTTTCAAGGTATTGGAGTATCAACATCAGTTCAAGATATAACACTACCGATATTACAAGAAATCGATCACCTGAGATTTAAAAAAGCTGATATTATGGTAAAGGAAATAGTCCAAAGGGCAACAAAAGTGAAGAGGAACAATAAAAATCAAGAGAGGATACAGGAGTTTAAAATTAATGGAGCACACATATTCTGAATCAAGCACTGTGATGAATAATAATATATTTGTAAACTTTAATATGTTTTTCTCATTTTTACATTCTTTTGTACACTGTTGCAGTTTATTCAAACACTATTAATCCAAAATTGATGAACATCTTTGTGCATTAATCAGAAACATGTTATTAAAAATAAAGGATTTAGCTGTCAGATTAATACAATATAAAAAATTAGTTTCCACCAAAAATTTACACAAAAAATGTTCAACATTTAAACAAATTATATCTTAATATGTATCAACTTATATTTTATACAGTAGGTATTACTAGAGATAAAATTTGTAAACAGGATTGAAAGTTTCAATAGTTTTTTTTATATTGTGCATCAGAAGTTCATGAATGTAACATTGTTAAGATAGGCAGTAACTTCTTACATTAAGTGATAGTCATATCTTTTAAGAGCTGGTCACTACGTGATGGCTTGACATTCCATTCTCTTTGTATGCTAAGACATAAAAAAAATAAAAAAAGCATTTGAGAAAAGTATAACAAATTTATTCTTTCACACTAGCTGTGCTTAGATTATAGCACCAAACATTTTAGTTAGATTCTACTTTTACAAAATATAGAGAGGAGGGTATTATGGAATAGTCGGGAAATAAGAAATAACAAGATTTCAGCTCTGTTTGCTGCAGCTATCATGTCGGAGTGCCATGAAGTAGTCAAGAAAGACAACCATGATGCATTGCAGTGACAGTTGACAGTTTGTTGTCATTTCACTTGCAACAGAATAAAGTGTGGTTTTGATATTCAAAATTTTTGCAGATAAATGCTCCAGTATTTTAACCATTATTGTGTGGGTCAAATGGGAAGAGTTCTCACATATAGCCAATCAGATGCGTTAGAGCCCTCACTGTTGCCAGCTTGTTATCTCCACTCTTTTTATATTTCCCTCTCTCTCTCACACACTTGCGAGTGTTCATGGCGCTAGACATAAGGGAATGCAAACTGAATCTTCCAAAGTTTTATAATAATGCAGTTATTGAAATCACAATTGCAACATGAATATTTGTATATTATGCAAATGATTTAAATATTTAGTTTAAAGTTAGTTTATGAATTACTTATTTTTCTAATCCAACGAAAATACCAGTGGTGCATTCATATAGCTGTGAATGTTACTTAAGTTAAGAGATAATTTGTCATTGTCATTGTCTTCATCGTTTGAGTACTGCAAACTGATTTTGATAGGTTTCAAAATCTCCTTACCTGCTATTTCTTTCCAAAAGTCATCTTCTTTTAGTTTATCTGATGTCTCACACAGTTTACCCAGTCTTGTTGTGTTCCTGGTCAATTTCTTTGTGAATAAGTCGTTCAACGTCAGTCAGTTTAAAAATATTATTTCTGCCTGCAAAATAATTTGGATCCACATTAACTCAATTGGATTGTTCTAGCAGTAGCAGGGGGGCGGGGGGGGGGGGGGGAGGTGGATTGCGTCTCACTGATCCAACTAATACACTTTTTCATGGAAGAGTAACTGAATAATGCTGCTTTGAACTCTCTAGAATAGAGATTACGAACCATTCATAAACAAAGATACAATATGACCAGACATGTTCTGCCAGACCAGCAGGAAGTGTATTGTTTCCTCTCATCGAATTTAACAAGCACCTTGGCTTATTCAAAGTACATATTTCTGTTATCACGTCATGTCAAATGTTAATGTTTCAGTTCTGAGTAATTTAAAATATACATTCACGTATACATGCCAACCAATAATGATATTCAGTACAGTGCTTACGTCACAATGCAGTGTTATAATATAATGGTATCTACTTAATTTTGTCTTAGCGCGAATTATATTTATTAGATTGATTAGTTTGGCGCTCGTCACACACCACTTAGGGGGAATGCAGTACGACAGCACCGCAGGACTCCAATTGGTTGCTCACCTAGTAGCGCTCAAGGACAAACACCTTCCCATTTGAAACATATAATAGTACGCATGTGACTTGAACATTGATGTTAAGTGTAAGGTACACTAAAAGAATTGTAGTTTGTTATATCGTGGTCTTTTTAGCTGGCAATGTTCTGTCCATTACTTTAAAGGTTCACTGTCCAAGATGTCATGTCGGGTATTATGGAATACCAGATGTTTCTTAAGTCGGGTATTATGGAATACCAGATGTTTCTTAATACCTGACGTAAAAGTATAATGTTCCATGTAACCGTACAAAATATGCTGAATAGAAATAAAGTTAAAAATGAGTTTTTAGTATATTAGTAGCTAAACAACTATTATAGTTATATAAGTAGAAATATAGCCTAATTTAAATTCAAAGTATATTATTTAAAAATTAAATTCATTGCAATGCAAACAAAACCTATTTTTTTCTGTTATTGTAATCTATGGTCTACATCTATAAACATTTGTTAATAATGTTTTGTCTATTTTAAACCAATCATGTTCTATGTTTTATGAAATCTAATTAATTTTTCAATGTTTTAAACCACCTATTCCATAATACCCGACTATTTCATATTATAAATATTAACAGCAGAAGTATTATTAACAGTGAAGTATTCTTCAATTTTGAGTTTGATTTATGAGTCACTATGTTTACACTCAACTTCACTTACTATGTTGTATAATTGAAACGTTTTCAAGATCATTCGATCTCATCCTCAGCTGTTTGGTGACTAAATGAACATTCCTCCACTACTACGGTGCTCCGATCCCTCTGCTATCTGGTGTTAGGGGCATTAAGTTTTAATACTTCATTTAATGCCGGTATTTCATATTAGGTTGTCTTATAAGTAAAGTCAGTTTTTTGATTTTGGTGTTTTGAAAAATTTATTGGATATCTTTGATTTGGCAATACTATTTACAGGATACCATGACTAGTGTTGCGTACATTGCGAATGTGTATCAGTCTTCAGTTGTTAATAAACAATTACAAGATGGCGATAACAAAGTTTGAACTTATAGTCCTTCTAAAATACTAATGGAAACAAGATTATAAAGTGGCTGCCGCAGCTTGAAGAATATGTGAAGAGGAAGGAGAGGGTATGCTTACTGATCATGTGGCACAGCGATGGTTCAAACGTTTCAACAATGGAGACGAAAATATTAAAGATTTACCATGTTCTGGAAGACCTTAAGTACAGAATATTGAGAATACATGCCAAGTTTTGCAAAAAAAAAAAAAAAAAAAAAAAAATCTGTACCTCATGAACTGACACCTCAACAGGACTGAACGAAGAGTAGATATCTGTTGTCAGCTTATCCGTAATCCTATGGATGATAGATTTGTCAAGAGAATTGTCACTTGTGATGAAAAATGGGTATATTACTGAAAATCTGATGCCTCGAAACAGTGGCTTGATCCCTGCCAACTTGCCAAAGTTCACTGTTGAAAGAAATCAGTTCGGTCCCAAAGTAATATTGTGTGTCTGATGGAATTTTGAAGGTGTGATTCACTGGGAGTTTGTTCCAAACAGGCGGCCGATTGATACGGATCTTAATTTTCAACAACTGGAATGAGTTTATGAAATTTTGAGACGGAGGTGCCCAGCACTAGTTAACCAAAATAGAGTTATATTGCAACAGGACAATGCAACACCCCATATTGCACGAACAATTCAGGAATTGGGAGGAATTGAACTACTACCACACCCAGCATACAGCGCTGATCTCGTACTATCAGATTATCATCTTTTTCAATCCATGGCCCATTTTCTATGTGGAGGAAATGTTGATTACTTTGAAGCAGTACAAGTGGGTGTCACCAAATTCTTCGTATAAAAAAACCAGAGACTGATACCATCGTGGAACAATAAATCTCGCTCAACGATGGCTCAAGACAATAGAATCTAATGGTCTATACTTAAAAAATTAGTTAATTGCTTGTCAGAAACATTTCAAATAACTGTCTTTCTTAAGAAATGACATTACTTATGAGACTGTATCTATATTAACCTCTGATTGCAAGATTTTTCTACATACATTGTTTTTATAACAACAAAATGAATAGCAGTTTTTTTACAAGTGACAGTACATCACAATTAGCTATAGTAAGTACACGTGATGATTTGGTGATTTTTATTTAAAAACCAGTTATTTTTAGAAATATAAAAATGGTATTCCATAATACCGTCCTCTCATCCATTTGAGAATTCATACAAATGTCAAGCAATATCTTGAAAACAGTATCTGCACAAAATATTTATTTGATATAAATTTTGTCTTAAATAAAATCTAAATGTTTTGTGTAGTAAGATTTTATAATTACCAGTTAGGTAAGTCATTCGAAATGAAGAGTACTTCTGAGGCCATTCCCAGAAAATTCAAGGCATACATTTTTCATTTCTCATGAAAATATCTTAAACATATAACATTTTAATCAAAATCCTTAGTGTCTTTTTCAGAAAATCATGACACAAAATATATCCTTTTTAAAAATGTATTCATGGACTTCAAAATATGTATTTTCAGAAAATGTTTAGTATAGGATTTTCATGCGAAATGTAACACCTGCTCTACTTACTATGTACAGGTAAAGAAATTAAAATTATATTTTGTACATTCATTAATGTTGTTAATAAATTTACACAGGAAAATATTTTTTTTTCTGGATTAATGGCCACATGAATTCTGGAAAGCTTTCAAAAAGGAAATCTAAGAAAGTTTATTTTTATATTGTCCCAACGAATGCTTTAAGTCATGATTCAAACTTATACATGTTTATTATTATATTTAATGTTTATAAAATTAAAAAAATATATTATGTACACATAACACATTATTTTATCTTAAAATTTCATATTAAAGCTGAGATGCAACTTATGCAATGTGTTAATAAATTAGTAAGTTACCATAATCACTTCTGGATCAGAAAATCAAATTCTGAGTAGAAAAAGTGCCTCATAGTTCTGTACAAAAGCTTTAAACACAGAGTTTGACCTAAAGTGAATATTATTATATAACACACAGATAAAGATCTGAAGTTCAAATCCTGGCTAAGGCAATGAATTTTTCAGTTCTGATTTTACCTTTCTGATACTTCCAGAGTAAATTATACTACAAACATATTACAAAGAGTATCGTTATGTAGTATGTTACTACAGAAGTAAATAGAGCACACATATAAAAATAACCTACAGATAAAGAAATCGTAAGAAAGTTATACAAATTAACACAGTTCATACCACTTGAACATGTCTTTATAATCGCTGACTTTTCAGTAGCTCCTCTCGAACTTTTAAAGCTTTCTGAAATGCATTTTGTTGCTGTCTGAAGTATTCGTTTGTTCCAGAAGATTCATCTGAAAAGGAAAGAAAAAATCTAATATGTTGCATTCACAAAATTTCTCGACTCTTAGTCTATTGTTAATCGAGATACATTTTCATTACACAGTTCATTGAATGAATAAAGATAAAGCAGTCTAAAGTGACAGTTGAGTTTTAAAAGGTGGATTGCTTGGTGGTGCTCTCTACATCACCAAGGAAAATGTGAATACTGATTTACCATTTGAAAAAAGTTGAAGTGTTTAAAAATGAAAATCAATAACAACAATGATGAATGCCACAAAGGATTTCTTTGATGTAAATTGTGGTTAAAAAGAGCAACTACATTGAGCAGTAAGATTTTATCTGTAATTTACTTAAGATGAGTCAGTACTAGTAACACAATAAATGCAGTACTAAACAGTGTAACACATAAACTGGTGTACAAGAATATCATCTTGAGTATGAACATACACAGCCAAAAACGGAGTAGCAATCAACAAGAAAATTACAACAATTAAACAACAGAAACCCATCAAAGATATCATAAATCTTATCCAAGAAGAAAAAGAATTGAAATTTAAGAAATTCATATATCATCCAATTTAAGAAGATTTTCATGAAACACATTTAGGATAGAGAAAGAAAAACTTAAAGACTTATAGAAAACGTTAAGTCCCAGGCTTTATAGTTAAGCCACTATTAGGTTAACAGATGGAAACTAATCGTTCTTCCACACTAGCCCTTCCCAGGGGCCTACTGCGGTAGGTACAGGATTGGCGATCCCGGGGTCCTGAGCCAAATCTCTCAATTGGGTGCCTGTGAGTGGCGAGAGAGCTAATGTTAAACACACAAACAAGGTCCACATCTGTGTTTGACTCTTATCTAAATAAAGTAAAGTAAATTAAATTAAAGTCCAAGCGAAGCTAAAGCAAAGCCAGAATGAGGCCAGAGCAGAGCTAGAGTGGAGCCTGAGCAGAGCCAGACTGGAGCCAGAGCAAGGCCAGAGCAAGGCCAAAGCAAAGCCTGAGCGGAGCCAGAGCAAGGCCAAAGTGGAGCCAGAGCAAAGCCAAAGCAAAGCCTGAGCGGAGCCAGAGCAAGGCCAAAGTGGAGCCAGAGCAAAGCCAAAGCAAAGGCAAAGTAAAGCCAGAGCAAAGCTAAAGCAAAGCCAGAGTAAAGCCAGAGCAAAGCTAAAGCAAAGCCAAAGCACAGTGGAGCGGGACCAGAACTTAGCCAGAGCCAAACCAAATCCAGGTTAGAGTAAGTTCAGAGTGAAGTTAGAGTGAGGTTAGAGTGGAGCCAGAGCATAATCAGAACGGAGCCCGAGCCAAGCCAGAGTGGGACCGGGGTGGTGGCTGGAGCCTAGCCAGAGCAAAGCCAGAGCGAAGCCAGAGTTAAGTTACAGAATGAAGTTAGTGTGAGGCCAGAGCGAAGCCAGAGCAGGACCGAAGGTAGGTCAGAGCCTAGCCAGAGCCAAGTTAGAGTGAAGTTAGAGTAAGGTTAGAGTGAAGTCGGAGCAAAGCCAGAGCCAAGCCAGAGTTGGGTTGGAGAATGAGGTTAGAGTGAGGCCAGAGTGAAGCCAGAGCAGGATCGGAGCGGTGACCGGAACCTAGCCAAGTGAAGTCAGAGCCAAGCCAGAGTTGGGTTGAAGAATGAGGTTACAGTGAAGCCAGAGCAGGATCGGAGCAGTGACTGGAGCCTAGTCAGAGTGAAGTCAGAGCCAAGCCAGAGTTGGGTTGGAGAATGAGGTTACAGTGAGGCCAGAGTGAAGCCAGAGCAGGATCGGAGCAGTGACTGGAGCCTAGCCAGAGTGAAGTCAGAGCCAAGCCAGAGTTGGGTTGAAGAATGAGGTTACAGTGAAGCCAGAGCAGGATCGGAGCAGTGACTGGAGCCTAGTCAGAGTGAAGTCAGAGCCAAGCCAGAGTTGGGTTGGAGAATGAGGTTACAGTGAGGCCAGAGTGAAGCCAGAGCAGGATCGGAGCAGTGACTGGAGCCTAGCCAGAGTGAAGTCAGAGCCAAGCCAGAGTTGGGTTGGAGAATGAGGTTACAGTGAGGTTACAGTGAAGCCAGAGCAGGATCGGAGCAGTGACTGGAGCCTAGTCAGAGTGAAGTCAGAGCCAAGCCAGAGTTGGGTTGGAGAATGAGGTTACAGTGAGGCCAGAGTGAAGCCAGAGCAGGATCGGAGCGGTGACCGGAGCCTTGCCAGAGTGAAGCCAGAGCAGGATCGGAGCGGTGACCGGAGCCTAGCCAGAGTGAAGCCAGAGCAGGATCGGAGCGGTGACCGGAGCCTAGCCAGAGTGAAGCCAGAGCAGGATCGCAGCGGTGACCGGAGCCTAGCCAGAGTGAAGCCAGAGCAGGATCGGAGCGGTGACCGGAGCCTTGCCAGAGTGAAGCCAGAGCAGGATCGGAGCGGTGACCGGAGCCTAGCCAGAGTGAAGCCAGAGCAGGATCGGAGCGGTGACCGGAGCCTTGCCAGAGTGAAGCCAGAGCAGGATCGGAGCGGTGACCGGAGCCTAGCCAGAGTGAAGCCAGAGCAGGATCGGAGCGGTGACCGGAGCCTAGCCAGAGTGAAGCCAGAGCAGGATCGGAGCGGTGACCGGAGCCTTGCCAGAGTGAAGCCAGAGCAGAATTGGAGCGGTGACCGGAGCCTAGGCAGAGTGAAGCCAGAGCAGGATCGGAGCGGTGACCGGAGCCTAGCCAGAGTGAAGCCAGAGCAGGATTGGAGTGGTGACCGGAGCCTAGCCAGAGTGAAGCCAGAGCAGGATCGGAGCGGTGACCGGAGCCTAGCCAGAGTGAAGCCAGAGCAGGATCGGAGCAGTGACCGGAGCCTAGCCAGAGTGAAGCCAGAGCAGGATCGGAGCGGTGACCGGAGCCTAGCCAGAGTGAAGCCAGAGCCAAGCCAGAGTTGGGTTGGAGAATGAGATTAGAGTGAGATCAGATCGAAGCCAGAGCGAGATGGCAGTGGCGGCCAGATCCTAAAAAATGAAATGTGTAGTGTTTAACGCCCGCTTTTACTACATACGGCACCGCAGGCGATGACGCTGATGATACATGGAATGAAGATGGAGCACCGGTGGAATGAGATGGCGGGGGAAACCGGAGATCCCGGAGAAAACCCACCCCAGCGCCGTGTTGTCCACCACAAATCTCACTTTGCAGTCACCTGGGATCGAACCCGGGCCGCCTTGGTGAGAGCCAAGCGGTCTAACCACTGAGCCACGGCGCGGCCTGGCCAGATCCTAGCCAGAGCAAAGCCAGAGCGAAGCTAGAGCCAAGCCAAAGTTAAGTTAAAGAATGAAGTTAGAGTGAAGCCAGAGCGGGACTGGAATGAGGGCCAGAGCCTTGCCAGAGACAAGCCAGTGCCAAGTTAGAGTGAATTTAGAGCGAAGTTAGAGTGAAGCCAGTGCGGAACCAGAGCAGAGCCAGAACAGAGCTAGAGCAAAGCCAGAGCAAAGCCAAAGCAGAGCCAGAGCAAAGTCCAAGCAAAGCCAAAGCAAAGTACAGCAAAGTTATGGTAAAGTCAAAGGAAAGTTATAGTAAAGTAAAATACAGTTTTTGAAAGGGCGTTGATGACCATGGAGTTTTTGCCCTTAAATATAAATCATCATCATCATCATCATCATCATCATCATCATCATCATCTTCATCATCCACACTAGCCGTGTGTAGGCTAAGATTTGGATAGAGTCAGACTGAAAAATGCAATGCCATAGTCGGGATTTGAACCATGGATCTCCCAGTGTCCGTCTGGTTGCTCTTAACCATTGAGCTACCATGGCAACATGCCAGCATGACATTAAATTTTCCAACTGAATCGTATTTTTCCCAGTGTTCAACCAATGTTCTATTTTTGAGCACACATGTGTATGCATGTACAGACACTATGTTGTTCTAAATATGTATTTCCTAGGAATTCTTGATATCAAATTTTTAGGTGGAATGTTTTCATACTTCCTAAAAGTAGTGTAGAAAGTAAAAGTCAAACAAATACATATGTTGTATTTAACTTACCACTTGTTGAAGATGAAGATAATCTTTCTGTCCAGCTTGCTGCTTCTCCATTTTGTTCTTGCATCACTCTTAATGAACCACCTGAGAAAAACAATATCTTTTGAATCTTTTACACTATCTAAACACAAAGGTGAGTCAAATATAAACTGGACTATTTTAAAAATACATTTATTTGTTAATGAAAAAATATTTAACATTTCTCAACCTAGTCTCCAGCAAATGTTATACATTTCTCCACTGCTTTGGAAGTTTATAGATCCTTTTATCAAAGAATTAGAGTTTGAGTCACAAACCATGTGGTTTTCTACTTCTTGTTTCTTTTCAAATTCTCCTCTCTATTCCTCCAATTACAATTAGCGCCAACAACACTAAAGTGTTAATTCACCTTCTATTGAATAAGTCAATTCTGACCCGATAGACGTCCATTGAAATTCCCATTTTATTTGCTGCGGGCAGAGCGTATATAAGCAGTCCATCCTTCACCAGCTCCTTCATGCAACTCCCGACAGTGTTAATAATAACAGAGCAATGTGTAAAATATGCAGAAAAAACATTTTTGTACTGGGGTAGGATTAGGATTACTATGAAGGGGATTTGGCACCTTAACCTGTGGTTTATTGTATCTAAGCCCCAAGTGGAGCATCCCCAGGAGGAAGGATGAGGTGAGAGAAGACAACGCCTGCCTAGACTCTCGCTGACACTTCTATACTGACAGAGACTACCACATGAGAGATGATGTGAAATCATAATGGAGATGAAATGAAGGGACAGGAAATTCGGGGGACATAATTAACCAGCAAATGCCTGGGGACCTGGGAAACGATGGGTCAGATAGGTCAGCCACGGGAATCAAATCCAAACCTCCTGAATGTGGGCCACAGGCAAAACCGCCAAAGCCATCCTGCTCGATTACACTGGGGTAAGTCACAAGACAACAAATTTAAAGAAGCATAATAAATTCATACAATGAATAAAGTTTACAGATCCTGTATTGAAAAAACAATGCTGTCAGAACATCATACTGTAACCTCAAAAAAGATAAATAAAAATAAATGTAAGACTTAAAACTTTCACAGCGAGAGTTATTAATTGTACTTTCACAGCTAGTGTAATAAAATTGTGTATGGGGCAGGGAAACTAGTGACCAGGGGAGGTACAGCTACAGCTAAACAGGAAATAAAAGGCTGCAAAAGACATGAAGGACAGACACAAATAGGTAAGGTGAGTGACTATATAAATCCTTGCTTACAGGTAGCTAAAAGTAATAACATTATAGATGCAAAAAAGAGTTCAAAAATAAATGTAGATAAAGAAAATTCAAATAACACAAAATACTTTAAAATATTTCACCAAAATATACAGTATATCGCAAATAAACGAGCAAGGGTGGAACAAATAATTATGGAACTTCAACCGAAAATACTGGTCTTTTCTGAACATGGGCTAAAACATGAGGAAATTAAGGTAAATTGCTATGAAAACTATGTGTTGGCAAGTAGCTATTGTAGAGAAAACCATAAAGGTGGGGGAGTAGCAATTTATGTAATAAAGGGTACTAAATATAAGGAAATTGACTGCAAAGAATATTCTGAGGAAATGAGTAGTGAAATGTGCGGTATTGAAATAAATTTTAAAAAAGGAAAGCTAGTAGTTTTGGGAGTTTACAGCCCCCCAATATCAGACAAAACTAATTTTCTAGCAAAACTAGATACATGCCTTACCAATACAATAAAAAACAACAAAGTTATAGTTATAGGTGACGTGAATATAGATATCTTAAAGGAGGGAATTAAGAAACGATTGTTGCTGGAATTTTTGCAAAGAAATAATCTAGTTCAAATAAAAACGTGTGCAACTAGAGTGACAAAAACATCATCAACATGCATAGACCACATATACACAAACCTAAAAAGGGAATCAGTAGAGGTAAAAATAAGCATGGGTGGGCTTAGCGATCATTATGGGCAATTAGTAGAATGTAGTGATATTAATATACAAGGAGGGACAACTAAATCGTTAGTAGAAATCAAAAGAATCATAAATAATACCACATTAAATTCTCTAAGAGCCTATATTAAACAGGCAACCTGGACAAACATATATAATACAACAGAAATACATGATAAGTTTGAGCAATTTATGAATATATTAAAATCATGTTTAGAGGAGTCAGTACCATTACGAAAGGTGTTCTGTAATAAACATAAATCTGACAACTGGCTGACTAAAGGCATAAATAGGTCCTTAGCGAGAATGCAGTTTTTAAATAGTCTAAAGTGTAATACGCTAGGGGAGAAATCTCTCAAGTACATATTAAACTATAAAAACACACTAAATAAAGTAATAAATGAAGCAAAGAAATTACATAACAGAAGAATCATTCAAAAGGCTGAAAACAAATCAAAAAAGACATGGGATATAATAAAAGTCATTCATAAAGAAAGTGATTCAAAATGGGCAGAAAATCTTAAAATTCAAACAAACAATGAGCTAATATTAAATCCAAAAGATATAACCAGATCACTAAATGAATATTATATAAATATTGTAACAAGTTTGGGAATAAAAAAAATGAAAATGCAATCAACAAATGAAACAGTAATCTGCAATTCTTTAGTAATAAGAGAAACTACAAAGGAAGAAGTCATCAAACAAATAAACTCATTAAAGTGTAAAAAATCCTATAGCTTAGATCAGTACTCAAATGAGATGGTCAAATATTGCAAACATGAGATAGCAGAGATTCTAACACACCTAATAAATGAAAGTTTTTACAGTGGAACATTTCCAAATATATTAAAGTATACAATAGTTAGACCAATTTATAAAAGAAAGGGCTCCAAACTAATGATGGAAAACTATCGGCCAATATCTTTATGTTCTGGATTTTCAAAAATTATGGAAGGCATATTTCTAGAACAGCTGCAAAAATTCTGTAACAAATTCAACATTGTATCTGAGTATCAGTTCGGCTTTCAAAAAAAGAAGTCGACCATACATGCAATTAGCAAGGGAAACGACATAATTATTAAGGCATTAGACAGAAAAGAATATGTGCTTGCAATCTTTCTTGACCTTTCGAAGGCATTCGACTGTGTAGATGTTGAAAAATTGATAAAAATATTAGAAAATTATGGTGTTAGAGGTGTACCACTAGAATGGATAAAATCTTACTTGACAAATAGAGAGCAATGTGTAGAGATAGTACACAATGCAAACGGAAATCTTACAAAAGTTCGATCTCCATTTAAACGCATAACACATGGTGTACCACAGGGCTCAAAGTTGGGACCATACCTATTCATCCTGTATATAAATAGTCTGTTTACAAAAATACAAAAAGCAGGAGGTCTAGCTATAGGATATGCTGACGATACTACCATAGTTGTAACTGCCAACACTACAGTTGATGTGCAGATCAAAGCAAATAAAATATTAAAAGTCATAGATACACATTTTGCAGAACTGGGGATGGCACTAAATATAAACAAAACACAATGGATGCAAATTAGTATAAGCAACAAAACACAAGCAAATATTACCTTGGCAATACAAGATAAACAAATCAAACAGATAAATCAAACTAACTTTTTGGGACTAATTATTGATAATAATTTAAAATGGAATAAACATACAGAAAGAATTTCAAAGAAAATAAATAGCGGTATCTACATATTAAAACAGGTAGCACAAATTATGGCAGAGGATAGTGTAATACAGGTATATTATGCTTTTGTACATTCGCATCTCAAATACGGGCTGATATTATGGGGATCAGCAAATATGAAACATTTACTGAAAATATTCAGGCTACAGAAAAGAGCAATAAGAGTAATAAAGAAAATACAGACTAGAATCTCATGTAGAGAAGCTTTCAAAGAATTAAATTTACTAACACTACCTTGCTTGTACATTTATGAATGTCTCAAGAATGTAATAAAGGCACATAAAGACGATAAAAACATGAATGTACACAGTCATGACACTAGAACTAGGCAAAACTATTTTAGAAGTAGATTAAGAGGCTCCCTTGGAAAGAAATGTATTGAGAGTAATGCAAAGGATTTATATAATCACTTACCTGGTGAAATTAAGGAAATAAAGAATGAGGTGAAAATGAAAATGGAAATAAAGTCCTATCTCATCAAAAATGTATTTTATTCTGTAGAAGAGTATAAGGCAGGAAGAAATGTACGCTGTTAGTTTACCTCTCCTTTAATAGTAGCTCTGAAGTTAAAATCTGATACTTGTATATACTTAACTAAAATTGTAATCTCATGAAACAACTCTTAAAATTATAAAAATTGTAAATGTATTTACTTGTCTTATGTACAAAATTCTTCAAATTGTAAAATTTATGTTCTTTTTTTTTTTTTTATTATCTGACGAACCTTGTAAATTTTATTACATTGGTGAATAAACTGATACTGATACTGATACTGATACCTTGAAGTTATGATTAACAAAAATAAAGTACAAAAGTGAATCGAGAATATATTGACACATTGCTTCACTCACACTGTTTATTCACAGGACATGTTTCAAGAGCTCTTGCTCCTATCCTCAGCTGATACTCGATTAGTGTAAGTTGTAGTGGTTTCTTCTTTCTCCACTACAACTTACACTAATCGAGTATCAGCTGAGGATAGGAGCAAGAGCTCTTGAAACATGTCCTGTGAATAAACAGTGTGAGTGAAGCAATGTGTCAATATATTCTCGATTCACTTTTGTACTAATTTGTGCTTCACTGTCCCTACGCTTCTTTCAAGTTTATACTTTGAACAAAAATAAAATTGGTTACATGCGTTTATACACACAAAACAACTAATAAGAATATTTTTAAATAAACAAACTATATTTACAGTTTTTCATAAAATGAGTATTGGGTATTAGTGTTTAAAAATCAGTATCAGTATCAAGTATCAAGATATAGCAGTCCACACCATCACTATTACCTAGTATGTATAACAGTTCATAATTAAATTTTAATCCCTTACCCTTTAGCAAAGATAATTGCTTTGAAATTTGATTTGCTTGCTTCATTTTAAATTCTCTTTCTTCTTTTTGGATTTCCGAGATTTCTCTCAGCTTTGAGCTTCCCTCTTGTATACGTTTCTGTGTGAACTGTTCCACCAACTTTTTAACTTCTTCTTCTAGAGATATAGTCTCTGCCTCCAAATGTAGCATCTATAATGATAAAATAAAAGTAGAGAAATATAAATAGTGTTAAGTGCATACAAGACATGTTCAGTTACTATGGCCTATCTTTTATTTGCAAAATTCTAGTGAATATCTGTTAAGGAAGCAAGCATATTCATCAAGGAAAAAGAAAGTAACAGCACATTCAGGGGATTCACGAACTACCCAAAAATATTATATTCAAAAAGATCTTTAGTGAACGAAAGTTCATCGTGGCACCAATTAATAGATCCAGAATATACAAAATAAAATTCTACATAAGGTAAACTAAAAGAAAACTAGAAACCAGAGTCATAGAACATTTTAGAAATATCGAATTGAAACAGGAAGTAAATTCAGGAATAGAATTTTACCTTTGGAATGAAAACCACAACTTTAATCCAAATCCAAAATCATTAAAAGGTATGATAAACCGAGATTAGAGAACTCAAATAGTTGGTGGGCAGATAGGAGGAATTATGGAAAAAAATAGGAATGGGAGATATATGGATATTAGAGGAAAGGAATACAAGCAATGTGGGTAAATTGGTAAAATGTAGAATAAAAGATATAGAAAGACAGGAAATATGGGGAAATCTAGAAAATATGAAATCATTACAATTTTACAAGCAAATAAAAAGAAATTGGGGACGAGAAGTATACGTAGATTACTGCAACAGGCAAGAGAAAGAAGGGTTAGCTTGGATGAGAACAGGAACAATATTTCTAGGAGGGATAAGAGGTAGGGAAAAGGGAATTTGTGAATTGTGTGGGGGAACAGAAAGCATAGAACACTTTGCAACAGAATGTGAGGAGGTTGCAAATGTGGAGAAAAAAGGTTTGGGAGAAAAAATGGGAGAAAGTAGAGAAGAACATAGTAGCTATAAAAATGTTAACGGGAAAGGAGGAAAAGAAGGTTCAACCCGAAGGTACTTTGGTAACCTCAAAATTAACTCCCAATCAAAAAACCTACATCATTCAATACAAATCCTACCTGCGGTAAAACCCTTAATGGGTGGGCACGCAGCAAAACCCTTCTGGCTGTATGCAGCCAGCCAGCACGAGCGAGAGGAAAAGAAGGTAAGCAATATTGGTGAGTTCTTGCAGAAAGTAAAAGAAAAATGGGCCAGAAATGTAAAGAATATAAGAAAGGAAGATCAAGGGGAAGAATGAGACTAATTAAGTTAAAAGGAGGCATGGAGGTTAAGAGCTACCTAGCAGAGCAGAAGACCAGGGTGTCATGTAAGACAAGGTAGCAACAAGCTAAAGACAAATAAATGTAGCCTAAAGTTGTAAATTGTAAAATTTTGGAATAAGCACAATGAATAATCTAATCTAATGGAAACACGAAGACCGATTAATAAACTTGAAATCCCACCAATCAACATTTTGATAAAGTAGTTCATTATAACAACCACCAGGGAGAAGACTGCAGGCAACAACAACCAATGATAGTTGGACCTTTGAGGTTGAAAATGGAAGCAGCAACTCCCGAAACTAGTCCCTCAAAAATTAAAATATAAATGATATTGTGTGATAAAAGCTAACTACAAATAGTTTTATAAATTATACTTTCTCTTTTTATAATATTAAGTCTACATTTTTTTTTTCACTTACCTTCAAATTGTCCTGTTCATTTTCAAGGTTCAGCTGCTGTTCTGCAACCTTTTGAGCTAGAGCCATGTCTACTCTCTGAAGTACTTCATCTACAGCCATAAGTTTTGTTCCCATCTCTACATACTTATCCTGATGGGGCGTACTGGTTTCTTCACGTATCTTTAAAAACAATTACACATTTGGTTTACTCCTTTTCTCAGATCTCGCCAAGAAGCATTATGAGTACCAGTCCTGCTTATTTTTTAATTTATATTCTGCAGAATCCACTATTGAGGTATAAGTTTTTTAAATTAACAACCTACAACATTAGTTGTCGGACGATTGAACGAAATTGGTGAAATAATGCTCAAATGAGCCCAGGATCCATATCTGACATTCATCTTTAAGAATAAGGGAAAATCTGGAATAAAACCTTATCCAGATAACTCACCCTGACTAAGATTGGAACTTGCAACCTCTTAAATGCGAGGCACACATGCTAACCTCACACCACAAGTATATTGAATACCTTACATCATTGTATACATTATTATCATAATTTAATCACATACAGAGCCTTCATTTAGACTCCAACCAGAATGCTGACAGTGTCATATTAGCACAACTTAGAACAAAGTTATTTTAGTGCTATAAAAATTGAAAGAAGTGTAGAGACAGTGAAGCAAAAATTAAAATAAAGTGAATCGAAAAGAAGTTGACATACTGCTTCACTCACACTATTTTTCACAGAACATGTTTCAAGCAATGTTGCTCCCATCGTCAGCTCTTGAAACATGTTCTATGAAAAATAGTAAGTGAAGCAATGTGTCAACAAATACGTAAAATATGAAGCTATTAACAGTGAAGCAAACAAATATATACAAATATAACAATTTGTAACTTAAAACTTCACTGATGACACTTTTCTTATAAATTGTTCGGGATTGCGATTTCATGGAAATTCTTTCACATCCTCAGCCGGAACCAACAAAAATGTTGTCATAGTTACAAACACTAAATGTTAATATGTTCTTGTTAGTACTACCAAAATCTGAAAATAAAACAAACTTAAAAACAGAATTGACTGCCGGTATTTAAAAATTCATTACGCGGTGTTTGTTTTTTAAAATAAATATTTTTTCCCAAACATTAAATCTATCGGACCATTTAATTGTTTTAGTAATTTAACTTCTGGATTTATTCTGTCAACATCTTCTCGATTCACTTTGTTTTAATTTCAGTGCTGTTCATTTCCTATGTTATGAAATGAATATGAAAAGTTAAGGCCAACATATAATGACCTCATTTAAACACTGATTTGGTTTTCTGTAGCTAAAACAAAATGTGTAATTAAACTATTTCTGGAAAGATTTATGCGAACATGAAGCAGATAGAAAAAAGCTTTTGTAAGAAACATTTCAAGAAGTTTGTAAAAATAAATGACAGTGGGTAGAATAATGTGAATGCAACACATCAGGTGTTTATGTAACAATTTATATCAGAAACTACATATGTAAGGCTGCAGTTTCTCTAATTTATTTAAAAATGAATATTTTGTTATCTAACAAAATTTCAATTTTCATTATCCACATAAAATTTAATACTGCATTAGCAGTAGCATATCATTTTTGGAACGAAAATCATGCCACTGATCCAAATACAAAACTATTAAAAGGAGCAATAAACCAAAATAAACCGACAACATGGAAGAATATATTCATATGGAAAAATAAGGACCGAGTAATGAACTTTGAAATCCCACAAGTAGACAATCTGACAAAGAAGTTCATAGTTCCACAACCAGAGGGAAGAGAACAGATGACAACAGATGCTAGTTGGAGAGAGGTTGAAAATGGAGGCAATGGCCTTTGAAACTAGTCCCTCAATAATATAAAAACATAAGTGACGAAGTGTCAATAAACCAACTACAAATAGTTTTTCTGATTAATTCTGACGTCACTGTTACTAAATTCTCCAATCACGCATAAGTGCTATTTTTATTTAAAATGCTTTTATATGGATTCTTAAAATTTTAATAACTTCTCATGAAAGGCAAGCAAATAAAAATGCCAACTTCACTTATCTGTTTTTTAAACTGTCAAATCCTTCAGGACTGGTTTTGTGATGTTTTCATCACAGCTTCAGCAGATAAACTATCTTTTTGGTCGCTTCTGCTAAGGTGACAGTTTGCTATTGTCCTGCCATCTATTGGGGGTCAAAGTAAACTTATTGACTGAATCTACTGATGGTATTTCAAAATTCACACACAATTTTATTTTTCAAAATATTTTCTCCTAAACTATTAAATTTATCAGTCCATTCAATTCATGGAACCATGAAATAAATCCAGAAGTTAGATTACTAAAACAACTGAATGGACCAATACACACCTCACTTGGTATGGCAGGTGATTATTTCCAAAAGTTTCCACAAATTCCCTGTGACATTCTCCTGCAGTACTTCCACGGAGAGATTCGATTCCACCCATGGGGTGCAGATTTTAAGTCCCGGGTATAGGATCAGTGTCCACTCAGCATCGTGAGGAAATGAGCTTATACTTAGGTAAGCGGCCCTGGTCATGAAAATCAACGTTCGGGCTGGGGGATGCCGAGATGCTGACCACATCTCCTCCCCGTATCGGTTGGATGATCGCCCACCTCTACCTTGGCCGGCAGTGGGGCTGGTAGGCCTTGGCCCTCTTAGGGCTGTTGCGCCAGGGTTTATTATTATTATTATTATTATTATTATTATTATTATTATTATTTTTACTTCCATGGAGAATGGCTATTTTGATGTACGAGTGCTTTTCAACATTGGTTAAATCATTTACCATGGCAGTCACTGGACAACTGATTACACATTGCTATCTCAGATCCCAGCATCATCTGACCCTAAGATGTCTGTGCTTCCCATGACATATATTATTTTGCATTCATATAAAGTTTGACAGAAAAAGGATAATTGTTATGACATACATATGCTCCAATCCTTGTATGTTTAAACTTAACTTATTCAACAGTTTTCATATACCCAATTTAATGATATTATCACACATTTTCATTACTAGATGTTACTGCTGCTGAAACTAATAAAAAGTATGTTACTCTTTAGAAAATAAATTAAAAACAGCATATATTTGTTTTTTACCTTTCTTAATTCTTGGTCCAGATGTCCTTGCTGTAGCCTCACACTGTGGTGCTTTAGTGATGGAGCTAATTTTGGATTAAGCGTTGATCCTAATTGGAGTTCAAGATTTTCCTTCATGGCCTTAAACTCTAGAAAACGACGACTGATTTCTGATTCTGCAGCAGCTAATTCGCCATCTTGTATCCGTCTCTAAATTCACAAAATTAAAATCTTAGAGATAACACATTTTCTTTTTAAGATTACTTTTCTATTACATAATATTCAAATAAAATGCAAAAATAATTTATCTGCAAGACCCCAAATGAGTTAGAAGATAGTATGGAGAAAATTTATTATTCCATAAAGGGAAAACAAACTGGAAGAAATAATGATGAAAAGGATTTATGGAAATTAATTATTCTTTCACACTCGTCATGTGTAGAACAAAGGTTGGATAGGTAGGGTCAGACTGAAAAATTCAATGTCATAGCTGAGATTTGAACCACAGATATCCCGGTCTCTGTTTGGTTGCCCTTAACCATTGAGATACCTGGCCAACATATCAGCATAACATTAAACTCCCCAACTGACTTATATTTATCTTGGTAAACTATCAGGAGATCTCATCTACAACGAGATACATTTCTTTTGTGGCAACTTGCTGAACAAATCTTTCTGGGGATGTCGAAATTGAATACTTTGTTCCTATTTTTTGAAATGAAGATTTGTTCCCATGTGGACAGTTCTTGTTTTCCTGATGTATTTTTGGCTCTGGATTTATATTGTGTTTTTTTCCCCCAAAAAATGTGTGGTAACTGCTTATTTTTCTAATTGTTTGTATTTTATGTTCCTAAAGTGTTCCTTTGCACTTGTTTCTAAATTTCTTTTGGTTTTTCCAATATAAATTGGACTACAGTCACAACATTCAATTTGATATATACCACATTTTTTGTTAGATGGAATGGCATCTTTGATGTTTGAGCAAATTAGGTATTATAAGGAGTAATGGTTGACTGGTGCTAATTGAATGTTTTGTTTTTTGAAGACCAAGGGCCTTTGATAAATTCAAAAAAGTCTTCAAAAAACAAAACTAATTTGTTATTGTTAATTTATAGATGAGTTGTATTTATTACACATCTGCTTCACTTACGTACCTATTTTGAGGACATGTTTCACAAATCATCATTTGCATCTTCAGCTCTTATACAACTCATAAGAGCCGAAGATGCAAACGATGATTTGCGAAACATGTCCTCAAAATAGGTACGTAAGTGAAGCAGATGTGTAATAAATACGACTCATCAATAAATTAATAATTATTTCGCTTCACTGTGGTGTTCCAATACAGTTAAATCTCGATAATTTGTTATTATTTCTTATTGTCTTCAAATCTAGAAAAGGAAGAAATAAATTAATTTCAGTTTCTAATGTGAATTTTATAGCTTTATCTTGCAAATTTAGTAATTTTAAAGCATCATTAATTTGTTTATCAGAAACAATAGCAGAAATATCATCAACATAACTATACCATGTTTTAAAAATCAAAGGGAATACTTTAGTGACTTGCATTTCGAAAAAAGGTGAAAGAGGATTATCCATTGCTAAGCCAGAAGTTTCTTGAAAAAATTCACCATTATAATGGAGTTGCATGTGCCACCTGACTGACAAATTGAATGATTTCAACATCGTATTTGACTGGAAATAACTGTTGCAAATTACTGTTGATGTCCATTAATAATTAACTGCTATACGAGATGAGCAGAAGGGAAAACTTCACTTTGTAACACTTTCTGCAAATTGTTATGTCCCTATATCACTTTTACATGCCTTTTGTAATTACATTTTAGTTTCAATTTTGTTCCTTTTTGACAACTTTACTCTTTAGATTATACTTCCATTCCCATTAACTGCCTTCCTCTCTGATCTGTAATTGCCAACCTCCTTGTCCTTAGGGGATGTACACGTAAAGTTGGTATAATTTAACAGAGTTATGTGGTCCCTAAGCCTATATTCGACAACATTACCAATGATTCTATAGGCAGGCATAGCAAAAGATGGCTACCTTTCTTTCTATCTCATCTAACATCCGACTTAAAGCCTTTTCTCTTTCTTCAACATTCTGCTTCATCAGTTTATTTCTAGTAGTTGCTAGAAGCTCCAGTTCCCTATCATGTAAATTTTGACGAAGAAATGCAATATTAGCTCTTTGTTGAGCCAAATGTTCTTCCTCTTCTTTCAGTGCTTTTTCATAGACAGCTTCAATGTCTGAAAGGAAACATTATATCAATGGCATATCTAAAAAACACATACATTTCAACCTTCTGCTGAGCTTAACAAATTCCTTAAAATATGAAGCTAACTACAGCGAAGCAACAAATACTATACAAATAACATAAAACATAAAACTTCACTTATCTTAAAATAAAATGATGAAAAGTTTCTTATTAATTGATGAGGATCATGATTTCGTGAAATCTCATTCACATCAACAGTTCAACAATGACAACAAGGTTGTTTGAGCTGACAATGTGAATGAGTATTTATGAAATCGCGATCCTCATCAATTATTAAGAAACTTTTCATCATTTTCTTTTAAGATAAGTGAAGTTTTATGTTACAAATTATTATATTTGTATAGTACATCTTTAACATTAGTTTTCTGAGAAAAATTAACAGAAATCTGCTCCAAAGAGACGGAGGTTAACATTCTGCTTACTATAATGATAAAAACTGGGGGCTGGTCAGAGAGGAACAATTAATTCACAATTAACACTCTAAGGCCTAGTCTATATCTAGATATAACTGCCCAAAAACAAGCAAACAAATAAAATTAAGAAACTGATGCTACTGACAGTAAAGCAGATACAATTCCAAATTATAATAAATAATGGTGTACAAACTATTTTAAAGCCCATTTAAATCTGGATAGGTAGAGTCAGACTGACAAATTCAATGCCATAACCAAGATTTGAAACATTGATCTCCCGGTCTCCATCTGGTTGCTCTTAACCATTGAGCTACCATGGCCAACATGCCAGCATAACATTAAATTCTCCAACTGACTCGTGTTAAGTACTTACAATAGTAAGTTGCCATAGACGGTGTGTATCTCAATAGGAGAACATCTAGTGGTTTACCATAAAAAATATATCCCTGTTGCATAATAGACAATTTGTGAAAGAAATTGATAGAATGATACTGATATGCTGCATCTGGAGAGCTTAAGAACTACATGACATTTGTCTTTTAGGGTAAGTAGAAAAGTCCAGAAAAAGCGTATCCACAGGCAACTCACCATAAATGAGATTCAAAGTTGGGTCCTGTGTAATATTTAAGAAGACATACCATCCCAAAACCATAAAACGGAAGTAACAGATTTTGTACATACCATATAAATGCTTTTCCTTCTTTTTAGCTGCCCTTTCTTCTTTCATTCGTTTGTTTTGAGAAACTTTTTGTGCCATAAGCATTTCATTTTCTTTTAATATTCTTTCTTCCTCTCTGCGAATATGTTCTATTTGCCGGGCCTGCAACACACAAGATAACCCGAGCTCTAATTAATAACCTGTTGGAATTTTAAATGTTCTGCTTATTTTCTCTGTACCTGATACTGCTCAAAAGAGTCTATATATTCTGTATATTAATTTTCTAAACTAATTACAGTTTTTAAACTTTTGTTTACTTAGAATGCTTGAAACTTACAACTAAGTATTATCATAAATATTAAAAGCAGAAGCATTATTAACAGTGAAGTATTCTTCATTTTTGAGTTTGATTTATGAGTCACTATGTTTACACTCAAACTTCACTTACTTGTTGTTGTATAATTGAAACGTTTTCAAGATCATTCGATCTCATTCTCAGCTGTTTGGTGACTAAATGAAAATTCCTCTTCTTCCACTACTACTGTGCTCCGATTCCTCTGCCATCTGGTGTTAGGGGCACTACGTTTTAATACTTCATTTAATGCCGGGATTTCAAAATTTATAACTTTATCACGGTTTTTGGTTATGAATATTTTTTCCCAAATATCCAATTCTATGGGTGTACTTAAAGATTTTAACAGTTTAATGTTATGGCCAATGTTGTGGTTTTCTGTCCAAAAATGGTGTGACACTGTCGATTTTTCTGTTTGTTTCAACTTTATGTTCCTCTGGTGTTCTTTTTGCCTGGTTAACAAGTTTCTCTTATATGTGTTTGGAGGAATTTAGTAACAGTGACGTCAAAATTAATCTCAGAAACTATTTGTAGTTGGTTTATTAATACTTGTCTCTTACTTGTTTATATTAATGAGAGACTAGTTTCAAAGGCATTTGCCTCCATTACTCAAGTTGGAAAGAGATTGAAAATGGAGGCGAATTCCTTTGATATTAGTCTCTCATTAATATAAACAAGTAAGTGACGAGTATTAATAAACCAACTACAAACAGTTTCTGAGAAGTTTCTCTTAGTTTTTCCTATGTAGCTTTTATCACAGGTTTCACAATTTATCTGATAAATTGTGAAACCTGTGATAAAAGCTACATAGAAAAGAACTAAGAGAAACTTGTTAACCAGACAAAAAGAACACCAGAGGAACATAAAGTTGAAACAAACAGAAAAATCGGCAGTGTCACACCATTTTTGGACAGAAAACCACAACATTGGCCATAACATTAAACTGTTAAAATCTTTAAGTACACCCATAGAATTGGATATTTGGGAAAAAATATTCATAACCAAAAACCGTGATAAAGTTATAAATTTTGAAATCCCGGCATTAAATGAGGTATTAAAACTTAGTGCCCCTAACACCAGATGGCAGAGGGATCGGAGCACAGTAGTAGTGGAAGAAGAGGAATGTTCATTTAGTCACCAAACAGCTGAGGATGAGATCGAATGATCTTGAAAACGTTTCAATTATACAACAAGTAAGTGAGGTTTGAGTGTAAACATAGTGACTCATAAATCAAACTCAAAAATAAGTATTATCAATTAGCTTAGACATAAAGGTTGATCCGTTTGAGATGTCAGAACAGTAAGATCATATATAAAGGAAAACCATTCAAGTTTATTGGTTGGTTATTCAAGTTATAGCTGATTTAATTGACTTTGCATTATGATTGTCCAATGCGATGGAGCGCCATCCTGTTGATAGATAATGGTGTCCAGATCTTCCTATAATTGACGGATCACAGACTGCTCAATCATATAAAGCATTTATGACCATTTTGTTTAGTTTTATTTTCTTTGCACAATAGCATTGTCATACCACTGGAAACATCACTCATTTGTTAATTCCCAACTTTTCCGCTTACAATACAGAAAATTACTCAGAGATATGTACATTAACTTTATAAATATAATGTTTTATTTTTCTGAAGTCTCAAACAGATCATCCTGCATTTCCAAGGAACTTATATGTGTGCTGACATAAACATTACACTAGCCTTTGAAAGTAATGAGTTGGTAATTCAAACACAAACATCACTTAAATTATCTGCTGATGATGGGGACAAAACGTTCTCCGAAACATGTCCCAGTAAGGATAATTTAAGTGATGTTTGTGTTTGAATTACCGACTCATTACTTTCAAATGTTAAATACATCACTGTTTCTAACCTTTTGCTTCAAATAATATTACACTAGCCTCCACTTACCTATGTGTTTTCTCATGTAAATGTTATCGAGATGTAACCACGTGGAACAGAAAAGGAAGAAAATCTTAGGCTTTAATGTACAAAGGAATAAAAATATTTAAGTTCTCTAAGAAAATCATACCTTATAGTCCACTACACTTCTAGGATATTTGTTGTATACAGGATAGGCTCCTTTCTCTAGAGGCTTAAACTTGGCAATATTCTGGTCTGGATGAATGTCTTTCTTTACAGTCTTGCACAGCGTATATGTCTTGGATATAAACCTTCTCATGTCCACAGGATTTTGGTTTCTGAAGAAAAACTGAAAAGTTATGCTTTTAACATAAATGTAAAGAGTGAAAAAAAAAAGTGATGTATTACATTTATTCTTTGCTTAAGCAAATACAAATGATTCATAGCATTGTCAAGCCGAACTTATGTACATGTACAGAAATGACACAGTGATTAACATTGATTAAAGCAAAATTTAAAGTAAACATATATACAATAAGATACCATGTTTACAGTATATAATACATTACAATTCACATAATGTCTTTGATCGCATTATTTCGTTGGAGTTGCAACAAGCCAGTGCTGGTCACATGTAGGCAGGAAAGAAAGAGACAGATAGTGGTGCACGTGCTGGATGCTTGCCGAGAGAGACAAAGAAACAGAAAAAGAAAGAGACAGAGAGATGTCTGGATAGTTCCCTCTCTTTCTCTTGCCAACATGGAAGGCCTTGAAACGTTGATGGCTTTCTAGAACCAATGACTGGGGTATAAAAGCTTGCAAGTGTTAGAACGCAGTCAGTTGTGAGTGACTTGTTAATTGAGCGTGCAGCTGTAATCATGAGTGGAGAGTCGTAGTGTACTGCAGTGAATTCTTTTGTTTGTTGATGTGCAGTGGAGTGAACGAGATGACCTTAAAGACAGCGTTTGTGTATGTTATGTCATTCTGCTGCTGTAAGGGATGTACAAAGCATCTTTTTACTGAAATAAAGAGCATTTTAAATTTCTGCAAACAAGACTTAATTCTACGAGCCCACAAGTACTACTTATTTATACAGTAATTAAATCCTTTAAGATATTGTTGTCAACTGAATAGAAGCAGCCTTCCAGGCAAAATTTCTTTAATTCTTTCCTTTTGGGAAAGTTATGTAGCTCTGGGAGGTTATGTACATTTTTAGTTCTACCTTTAAGTTGGTTTCATTTTCAGAACTTGGTAATTTTACAAAAATATTGACATCCAGTGACGGAAACGTTGACAACGAAGGAAGTGATGAAGATACTAAGTTTGTGAAACTAGTTTCAACTCAATTCTTTGAAATTTTCATCAGTTTCATTAAAATATAAGTGAAGTTTTGTTATAAATAATTATATTTTATGTAGTATTTGTTGCTTCACTATTGCTAGTTTCTACTTTGTACTTATTAAAGAAGAAGAATATTTTAGTGTTGAGTCTAACTCCTACTATATTTCTGTTAAACCTTACAAATTGAAGCATTTATCACAGTTAATATTTCGATTTTATCCATTTTATAGAAAATGTTAATGCTAGTTTGTTTACATGATTATCATAACCAATGTGACACGTAAATGTCTGAAAGTTTACACCATGTCATCTAAATGATGATACTTTGCAGCTTTCATATTAATTTTGCTATATTCACAGCAACTTTTGAGTCAAATCAAGAACTTTTAGAACTTTTATATATTTTAAATCACTAAAGAAGAAAAAGCTGAAGCTATTATCAGTAAAATAATAAAAATATTACAGTAAAATGTAATAATTTGTGACCAAATAATTTAGAAACTTTACTTGCTATCCTTGGGCTAGTAAACAATTAAGTTATTTATTTCTTTTTTTAAGAATTTTGTATAATCTTGGTTCCTCAAAATAAATATGATGTATAAAATATACTAAATTTTTCTAAAAAAGATAGGATTTGCAATAAAAAAATCTGGCATTTATCAATTTAACTCTTTAGGTTGCAACTGGGTTTACATTGGAAGAACTAAACTTAATTTGGAAACCAGAAAGAAGGAACGTTTTAGATATATTAGATATAAATGAATGAATGAATTCCAGTATTTCCTTAAATGGAACATAGGGCCTGCTGAACTGCGCAACCTCGAGGCCTGGAGGCAACGGGTTGAGGATAACAGGTTTCCTGATCAGAGAGATTCCGGGATGAGTGATCAGCCCAACGCCAATATAAGGTATAAACAGATTGAAAAATCAGCAGTGGCAGATCATTTTTTTCATTTAACCATGAAATAAATTTACAAGTTAAATTTTTAAAGCAATTAAATGGAGCAAAGAAAATGGTTTGGGAGAAAACATTTATCTTAAAAAAATAGGAACAGCATGATGAATTTGAAATACTGCCAAATGATTCAATTCATAAATTTGTTTTGCTTCCAGTAGATGGCAGTAGCATAGTGAACATTCCATCATCTAGTGTCAGTAACCAAAGGAAAATAAACAGCATTAAAAAAAACTGAGGATGCGTGGTTGTATTGCGAAACTAGTCCTGTGAAAAATGCAACTTTCTTAGAAAAATGAGTAAAGTTGTTCATTAATTATTATATTTGATTATAATATGAGCGTGGTTCAATAAGTACCCATGTTTCAAAACATATGGTGTTGCTAAGGGAAGTATGTGTTATCATCACATATTGTCATTTGTTACACATTGTCAAAACAAATTTGGTGCTGATTCATATGTTAGTTTGGATTTTACAGACATTTCAATGAAAAGTTCAACATGTTTTAGCTAAAATTGAAAAAGAGCATTATTGTTCAGTGATTCACCTTTTACTTTTAGATGAAAAAAATTGCAAGGAGATAAAAGCGAAATTGGATGCTGTTTATGGAGATCTTTCACCTTCTATGACAAAAGATTGGTATAATGAATTTAAACAGGGTCAAACTTCCGTTTTTGATGAAGAGTTCCCAGGATGCCCTGCAGATGTGGTTATTGAGGAAGTCATTGAATAGGTCCACATATGATTCTTGCTGACTGTGAAACAAAAGTTCGTGAAGGGCCACAGGTGTATCAATGGGAATGGCAATTTATATTTTACATGAAAAGTTGGAGATGAGAAAGCTGTCAGCCCGATGGGTGCTGCATTTGCGCACAGTGGACTAGCGGGTGTGGCTCTCAATTTCGAAACTGTTTAAGTGAAATCTGAAATACTTTTTGCGTCAAGCTGTCACTGTCAGACTTGGATTCATCATTATACTCCAAAAACCAAGCAACAATCAAAAAAAAGGGTTGCTTCTGGAGAATCTGTTTCAAAGAAGGCAAAGACGAAGGAATTGGCCGTAAAAGGATGGCAACAATTTTTTGGGATACGAAGGGTGTCATACTCATTGACTTCTTAGAAAAAGGAAAAACAGGTACTGGAGTATACTACAGCAAGTTACTGGCCCAATTCAACAGGAAGTTTAAGAAGACATGGCCCCTTATGGCGAAGAAGAAAGTTCTGTTTCACCATGATAATGTCCCAGCACATTCATCTGGAGTTGCCATCGCCAAACTGCATGAATTGCTGCCACATCCCCTATATTCTCCTCTTCCCAAACATGAAGAAATGTCTCGCTAGAACAAAATTTAGATCTAATGTAGAGGTTATCTTGGATACAGAGGTGTATTTTATACTGCTTGACAATTCTTATTTTTTGGAGGGATTAAAAAATGGCAGGAGTGTTGGGAGAAGTGTATATTCCTAAAAGGGGCTATGTTGAGAAATAAATAACTTGTGTTTGAAAAAACTGGCATCTTCATTCCTAATATGGGTACTTACTGAATTATCCTCATACCTCCAAGTATTTTACTACAAAATACAGAATCATGCAAGAAACAAAAGTGTTAAACTCTACAAATAAACTTGGTACCTTAGATAAAACTAGCTTACAGTAACATGTAGTATGATGCAAAAAAATATCTGAGTAAGTAAAGTTTTTAAAAATGGTGCAAAATAGCACGTTATAGTAAATGTCATGAAAAAAGAGAGAGTTTCAACTGCTTCTTAATGTTGGACAGAGAGAAGTTAAATGAGAGCTCTATGTAAGCGAAATTAGGTAAATTTGCCAGTGCACAGTTACATAATTTATCTACGACTTTACGTATACCAAAGACTCCAGATGTATCTTTTACCAGAACAGAAATAGAGTATTACGTTGTATGCATTTTTTGCCAGAAAATGTAAAGTTATTTTTCACTTTTATATTAGTATTATGAATTTCTTTTATAATTGGGAAAATAAAGATACAAACACTCATCCATAAAAAGGAAAGTATATAATGCTGTACATTTAAAACAATAAAGCTCACCTCAAAGTCATCATATTGCTCACAACTCTTAAGCGCTTTGCGACATACTATGTTGTATGCGACAACTGCCATTAAAAGAAATGAAGGTTCATTGGAAATAACATGATCCCAGAGATGCAGCCATTCATGCTTAGATAATACCTAAAAAAGAACAAGGAAATATTGGAAATGTTACTAAGCCACTTAAAATCCTGCCATCTAGCTGTTTCTATACCATTCCAGAACTGAGCACAATAAATGCTTGATAAATGGAGATATAAATTTAGTTTTTATTTATGAATAGTCTTTAATGCCTGTAGTTCTGTGTCCCAGTCTATGCTAGAATTAAAATTACTTTAGGATCCTGACAGCTGTGTGAAGCACATGGAGGAGTGATGGCGGGGAAAGTGACATTGCCGTTTATGAAGGCCTTGGCGTGCATGATGGTCAGACAGATGAGAGCGCTAAAATACCTAAATTAACTTATTGATTCTAATGTGTAAAGACTATGATACAATGAAGAACAAAATTAATATAATTTTGAGTCGAACTAATACTCAATGCTCCACTTTACCTAGAACACATTTCCTTAGGATCTTCCTAACATCATCAGCTGTTGTCGACTAATGGACATTGGTTAGGTGAACTCATTGGAGGTGATAGGTGTGTCTCTGTAGGTATCTTGATGAACTTGAAGTTTGGGTTTTCTTCAAAGGTAGTGTCGAAATTAAACAATTTTCTTTCATATTTCTTCATGAAGATTTTTTCCCACATGGTTAATGCATTTGGACCTTGATAACTTGATAATTTATTGATATTTATGTTTCTAACTTATGGGAACAGTTTGAACAATACTCTATTATGGCAATGTACAGCTGAAACTGAGACAACGCTGAAAATCTTCAGCAGATCATAAAAAGTATTTGTAGTCAGTTTATTGACACTCGGCACTTACTTTTTTATATTATCAAGGGACTAGTTTCAAAGGCCATTGCCTCCATTTTCAACTTCTCTCTAGTTGGTGAGAGGTTGAAAATGGAGGCAATGGCCTTTGAAACTAGTCCCTCAATAATATATAAAAGTGACGAGTGTCAATAAACTGACTACTAATAGTTTTTACGATTAATTTTGATGTACTATTACTAAATTCCTCCAAACACACATAATCTTCAGCAGAGTTTAAATTTTTTTTTTTAAAACTTCTGCTCTGGAGTGTTTCTTAGAAAACTGGGATTAAGAATAAGCAAGAAAAACCTAATATACTGTTTGGCATTAAATGCAAAAGTTTACTGAACGAATTTCCTGAACACACAAATAATAGAATAATTGTTAGAATGTCTTCTTTTTCTGTATGCCATACTAGATTAGCAAATACAAAATTCAAAGCCTTTTCAAAACTAACAAATTCAGAATGTGTATTTTAACTTGAAGTGTACTTTACTGTAGGTTTAACACACAAAATACATTTCTACAGCTTAGAATGTCCAGCTGTATATTGACTTAAGAAAGATGGCAACAACTTAACTATTCCCTCTATTTTTCAAAACATTCACACAGCGCACGCAATTCCCTTGCTTGTATGTGTAGTGCAGATCTCTGTTCTACTTTTGAATATATTTTCTTGGGGGAGTGAGCTCTTGGTCTATCTCGTTTTAGAGTGGGGCTGGTAGCTTGGGACATTGTGTCCTGACGCTAATAACACAAACACTGATGACCTATGAAATATTCATACACTAATGAAATGACTAAATAACTAACAAAGAAATCAGCTTTTTTAAGAGTTAAACTATAACCAAACAATTAGATATGTAGATTATGCACGGTGTAGAGAATGAAACAAGCAATATCTATGCTTTACATTACACATACGTCAACATGACAACACAGTAACATTTACGACAAAACTTAGAGATATTAGAAAAGTTAGTATATATCAGAATAAGAGATTTTTTGGAAAAAAATAAAATATTAAATGATTGCCAACATGATTTCAGAAAAAACTTATCAACAATTACAGCTGTAACCACAATAGTAAGTGAAATAGCACTAAATTTAGATTTACAAAAAAATTCTGCTGCAGTAATTTGTGACATTTCCAAAGCTTTTGACTGTGTAAGTCATCAAATTCTATTAAAAAACTTGAATATTGCAATATAAAGTATCAAAACTTAAAGTGGTTTCAGTCATACCTGTCCAATCTCACACAAAGTGTAATCTTAAATGTAGCTCTGGAATTTATAAACCAAAATGGTGAACAAACACCAGTGGTGTTCTGCAAGGCTCTGCGCTAAGTCCTCTGCTTTATATAATGTACACCAATGATTTATGTCATGGTATAATTGGAAATCCAATATTGTATGGAGATGACATGACAGTTATTTTAAAAAACGTAAAGTCATCATAGTTTGCAAACTGATGTAAGTAACACCTTAAATAACTTAGATAAATGGTTCACTAATAATGGTATGAACTTAAATAAAACAAAAACTAGTGTTATACAATTTAAAATGCTGCAAATGCTAATTTGAAACAGGATAGCTTAGAGAATAGTATTACAAAAGGTTATAGTAAGATGTTAGGAATACACATTGATCAATATTTAAAACGGAATATCCATATTGAACATATAACCAAGAAACTGAATTTGACCTGCTATAATATGTTATGCCTGACACATATAATGAATATAGAAACCAAAAAAATTGTTTATTATAGCTATTTTCATTTGGTCTTGGCCTATGGTATAATATTGTAGGGAAATGCATCTGGATGGGAAACAGTATTTAAAATTAAAAAAAAGATAATACACATAATGTTATATGCCAGCTTTAAGGATTCATGCAAACCATTATTTAAAAAATTAAATATTTTAACAATGCCTTCAGTATATATTTTAGAGTTACTCACATAGTATATAAAAATTATGACAAGTTTATGTAAAAACAAAATTGTCATCATTACAGTACTCGTAAAGAGTCCTGAATAAAATATCCTAAGCATAGACTAATACTATATGAAAAAACACCCTATTATATGGGTATAAAAACATATAATAAACTGCCTCAAAGATTCAAAGAAATAAAGACTTTAAAATTGTTCAATAGCAGTGTAAAAGAAATGTTATTAGATAAGACATATTACTCTATACAAGAATTCATGGAGGACACAATATTACACATTAGAATTAGTTTTCTCTTTGATGTTAATTCTTAATTTATATATAACCTGACGAGTTACCAATTTACCAGCTTAGGCTAACAATGTAATTGTTATGTGGAAATAAAGATTCTATTCTAGACAGGGGGTATAGGGGAATGGCTCGCCTAACTGGTTGAAGTCATGTGGTGTTGCCTTAAAGAGGTATGCTCACTGTTGTCATTGCGACCCTCTGAAACCATCCCTGCTAGGCATAACAGTAGATTAACAACCTTAGGTTCATATTAAATGATAATTACAATCAGACAGGCATATACAAAATAATAACGAATATATGGGATAATGACCTAATATGTTTAGATGCGGAAATTAAATAGGCAATAATAATACATTTATATCTGCTCAATTATTGCAAGCAAGCAACTGGAGTTGGAGATGAACATTTATATGAATGTTCCTTGTGCCGAATCAACAGGTGGCTATTGTTTGAAAAACACTCCAGGACAGACCTTGGTGTCACTATGTTGGCTTGTCTGCTTTTCTAAGCACTAGGAAATATGATATAAAGAAAAGATGATGGGATTTGAGAGACACTTTTACATGTGTAATGCCGCATAAATTGGGGCTAGCCTTGGAATTAGAAGGCGAAGCGGCATGCGTGACACACAAGCCCAAAATTGCAATGAAATTTAGAAGTAGGGATAAAACGCAAACCTATAAGGAATGAGTAATGTGTCACATGACTCCTAAAGTGTCCAAAATTCGGCGAAAGGAAGGGTAAATTTGTGCAATGGCGACGTTTGATATTCACTAGTAAAAACACTCTGTTTGGCGAGTGATGGGACCAACACATATGGAAAGTTTATCAAAGTCTGTGTTCACGAATGGACGGAGCAACACATATTAAAAGTTTCTCAAACTCTCTGTCTTGGCGAGTTGAAGGCGTAACACATATTAAGAACTTATCTGTCTTGCGAAAGGTAATGACCGCAAGTATTAGAACTCCGTTGTTTTGATACTTCGCTGGAATAACTCTTGTCTGCAAAATAATGCTCTCGTAACGTTCAGAAACGATAATGTGTACACGGCTTCATACATCACTTGGCGCATCTTGGAAATTTACAAGTTCACTCGTGACTATGATTCAACCTAGCCGTCATCTCACAGGTACAGTAACGGACAAATCCTAAGTTTCGCGCCTAATGTGCGAGGTACACCAACACAACAGTGACGAGCGAAGAGGGCGACTTGTGTAAATAAACTTGACATTCAAAGGTCGTGGCATCTTCTGTGTGATAAACCCTTACACTGTCAGGACGCACCCACTCCCTGAGACCCAAAAGAGGATCCAGGCAGACCTAACCTGAGAAACACCCCGACCTGTTGTAAATCTCCCATCTGTAGTCCTCACCCATCACATATCCTCCCATATGAGGCGTTGAGTGCTGGGAGGGCTCAATGAGGTAATTAACGGGCAAATACCGCCTCACCCTGCTCTCTTAAACTTTGAAGGAACTGTCAGGATTCTAAAGTAACTTAAATTTGACCTTCATCAGACCACTGGTTTTATGTTTCTTCTGAAGGAAGCCATGACAAGAATTTTAATGCCTAAAAAACATCCATTGTCTTGCATTGATTTATTTTTTATCATTACATACTTAACACATTGATAGTGAATGGTTCTTTGGCAACAAGTCACGCTTATATAGGGTCTGTGCAGATTCATTGTTTATCTGCTATTCATATTTCTGATGAAATATTCTTATTTCACGTAAAAGCACATGGGAGAAAATGTATGGTAATGTTAGAACATTAATTTCTGAAATGTATGGCACAGTAGCCTAATATACAGAGCCATAAAAGATTTTGCAGTTTTTATAGTTAGTATTTTTTAAGATACTTACCTCACTAAAGGCTGTCTCCAGTAATGGCCAGGCATATAAATGAGTGGTAGCCCCAAATTTAAAGAAATGTGTCATAAGATCTGGATCTTCGTGTGAAAGTACATTTTCAATTGTTCCTAGTACACTGATTGGAGGGAATGGAAAGAATTCAAACCAGTGCTGACACCAATTAACTGTAAAAAATAAATTATGTACAAGTAGTCACTAAAAGTTCAAGAAATAATATAGATAAGGGGCCATCCTCTATTAAACTTTACATAAGCATAACATAACCAGAGAATTCCTTTTTTGGAAGTGTTGAAAACAGTGTTGTTATAATCAATTAAATTTAAAGGGAGTCGATTAATGACACTAAACAACACTTACTTTTAAATTTTTCCAGAACATGTTTCAGAGACTTTGCCTCCATCATCAACCGGCCATCGACTGGTTCTCATTGGTGTAGTTGACGATATTTTGTCATAGATCTCCTCTGGTGGCGGTTCGAGGAACGTGCTGAACAAATCTTTCTGGGGGATGTCGAAATTGAATACTTTGTTCCTATTTTTTGAAATGAAAATTTGTTCCCATGTGGTTAGTTCTTGTTTTCCTGATGTATGTTTAAGTAGTTTTGGTTCTGGATTTATGTTGTGTTTTTTTTTTTTTTCCCAACAATGCGTGGCAACTGCTGATTTTACTAATTGTTTATATTTTATGTTTCTAAAGTGTTCCTTTGCTCTTGTTTCTAAATTTCTTTTGGTTTTTCCAATATAAATTTGACTACAGTCACAACATTCAATTTGATATATACCAGATTTTTTTCTTAGATGGAATGGCATCTTTGATGTTTGAGCAAATTAGGTTTTTTTAAGGAGTAATGGTTCACTGGAGCTAGTTGAATGTTTTGTTTTTTGAAGAATTTTTTGAATTTATCAAAAGCCCATGGATGGTAAGTGAATGTTTTGAAAATCCTATTAGTTTCTGTAGCTGAGAGGGTTGTGGTTTCCTTTATTAGCTTCTTCTTTTTTGCTAAGTTCACTTTTTTGTCTACTAATGATATGGGAAAGTCATTTTTTTGTGCTATTTCAATAATTTTGTTGTATTCTGTTTTGTATTCTTCTGCTGTGACAGGGATATTGACCAGTCTGTGTGTTAAACTATTGAAGATTGCCTGTTTGTGGGATCTTGGGTTGTAGTCCACAAACAGGCAATCTTCAATAGTTTAACACACAATTTAAAAGTAAGTGTTGTTTAGTGTCATTAATCGACTCGCTTTAAATTTAATAACCAGAGAAGCTTATTTCTTATCTTAATGCACATTACACTGGCTTGCTGTATACTGTCTCAAACAGTAAAACAAGCAAAATGATTATTACCAGAAGAGGAAGAGTTAAGATCTTAATATAGGGGAAACAACATAAGCAGTTGAAGTGAAGGACTACTGCTCAAATAGTAACAACTGGTATTTGAACCAATAGGCCTTGAATAAGCAAACATATGTCAGGAAATTAACCATTTCTTCACACTAGCGTATATAGACTAAGGTTTTGGATAGATAGAGTTAACCTGAAATATTCAATGCCATGGCCGGCATTTGAGCCATGGATCTACTGGTTTCCATCCATTGAGCTATCATGGCCAATGTGTCGTCCTGACATTAAATTCTCCATTAAATTCTGGAGAATTTAATGTCAGGATGGCACGGTTAATGTCAGGGGTAATGTCAGGACGGCTCAATGATTAAGAGCGACTGGACGGAAACCAGGAGATCTGTGGTTCAAATCCCGGCCATGGCATTGAATTTTTCAGGTTGACTCTATCTATATGTCAGGAATTTACATACAAAGCTATTGTCACCAGGTTTCTGTGATCATCTATAAAGTTAGTAAATTGCAAAAGTATGTACAATTGTGTAAAAATTTGTGAGGCATAAAATATATGAGTTGCAAAAGAAATAATAATTGTGAACACTCATGAAACTGTCCCTCCCAAACAAACATGCCCGGCTATATATCAGATTAGCAACGTGTGATAACCAGCTATCAATAAAAAAAGCATTCAGCATCACATATGCTGAGCTATAGATTAACCATGAACAAAATGCAGTTGAAGGTGTGGCTTGTCAAAACTGCTCTTCAGCTTTCCCCCTCTACTGTAAGTTTAGGTTGCCTCTCCTCTCCTCCATGGCAGAAGTTGCACAGCACTGTTCAGCGTATGAAGGGGTGGGAGTCATGTGTTAATTGGATGGTGAGAAGACTGTGGTCGCACATGTGCACACCGACTGCACTTTGTTTGTGGTTTATCTATAGTTAAACTATGTAGGACCAATGATTAAATAAACTCTACACAATGTAGAGCTTGAACACCTATGCACACTAAAAGAAAAATTAAACTGTAAATAAGGAATACAAAATATTAACATTACAATATACTATAAATGTTCAGTTAATTAAATATGAAATAAAATTTTTTGACACAGGATTACACATATAGAACACTGTGCCATTTAATGACTGGATCGAAAGCTCTCAATTAAAGAATGCAACACATTAAATTTCCTTGCATTTCATTGTATGTTTACAAATTTAGAACAGCGCTTGTTATTGGATGCTTCTGAAAGAAACGAAAATAAAAACTGGCAAAAATTTCCAAACCGTTGATTGACAGAATTGCACATACAGGGTGTCCCACATAAAATCGACATGCTTCACTGCATTCATTACATTATATTATACTACGCAAATTCCTCAAAAGCAACTTCCTATTTAAATATGGGATAAATATGGTATAGGACAGATTTACTGGTTATAACAAGTGCTGAAAGTGCCCACCACCAGCATCCAGGCATTGCTGTGCTCTTACGAGAATGTTCCGGTTGACACATTGTAATTCTTGAGGTGAGATGTTATTTATCTCATTAGTAATGTTTTCTTTAAGTTGGTCTGAGGGTTATGTGCATAAACTTTGTTTCTCAGAGCTCTAATAAAAATCGCAGCATGTTAAATCCAGCAACTGCACAGGCCACAGGTTTTTACTGTCAAGCCTGCTTTCAGGTAACATTCTGATGATGTGGGCCATAGTCTGGTTGGATATAGGGTTTGTGGCACCATCTTGTTGGAAGATGCCATACTCCTTTTCATTTTCTGTTAATTATCAATTATTGGGACTTCTCATTAAGTTTGTTTAAATTCTGTTGACTATCACTTGTTCTTCTTCATATTCACGATGAAACCCTTAGCCCTCCATTTCTTGTACAAATCTTGAATTGTGTGGGCATCTTGTCATGAGGCTATTTATTTCCAAACATTGCTTTAGACTCCTTAATGGAGCCTGTTCTTATCTAAAATTCAACTATATCAATTTGTTTTTCCACTGAGAATTGTACCATTTCTCTATCAATATTCTACAATATTCCGACAATTGCTGTCAAACTAAAATATAAAACTCCAACAATGAATCATGCAGTGTAGCCAACATTATTTATAAGAAAACAGTTGTAAAATATTAACAAAGTGGGCTAGGCACAGTAAGATTATGAGGTGTACAGGTTTTATGTGGGAGACTGTATTATGCCAAGGCAGTTGTCTGTCATAGACAAACATACCTAGGTATATCACGCAATCATTCCGCTATCTCAAATTTTTTGTCACCATACGTTTACTTGCTTTTTTGTGTAAGATTACAGACCAAGAATCACTGGGATTTTTATAAAAACTACAACAAAGCAAACTGTGATACACTTGGCGCTTTCTTGTGAGTTTAATTTCCTTTAACTGGGTGGCTTAATCTTGTTCTTTTGATATATAATGTCTTTTGTCATGTGTAGTGTCTGTGGTCATTTCGTAGGCTATCATATTATTTCACACTTTCTTGTGATTCGGGCCCAAATGACCTTGCTATCGACGGGCCCTAAAACACCACACACTCACTCACTCACTTCTTGTGATTGGCTGCTGTTTATGTTTTAGTTTGCAGTTATGCCATGTTTTAATAAAACAAAAAAAAAAAATTAATCTGCTTACAGTAAAGTAACACAAATAAATGAATTATATTTATGCAAAAAACTGAAGCTGCTGACAGTGAAGTAAACTAGGTTATTAATAATAACTAAACACTAGTAACACAACTTCACTTATCTTAGTACAAAATTGAATCGAGAATATATTGACACATTGCTTCACTCACACTGTTTATTCACAGGACATGTTTCAAGAGCTCTTGCTCCTATCCTCAGCTGATACTCGACTCACTTATCTTATTTAAATCCAGGATTTAAATGAATTATAATAAATACTGTACTGTACACAACATAGCTACAAACTAGTCGGCAGTAAAAAGGCAGTGAGGTTCTGCTGTCTCAGTTTAGTGTATCACTTACGAGCAGTGTGATCTCACATCCGCTTTAACATTAGAAGTTCATTTGGCAAGTTTCGACTTGATTCTCCAAAAAAAAGCATAAAATTCACTATGTATGTTACTGCTTGTGCGTGGGTCATAACCACAGCTGGTTCATCAACACTTTCTGAATTTGAATACTCTTGATTTTCAGTAACACTGCATGATGCAATAATGCCTTCCTCTGTAATCGGTTTATAACCTCCATCATTGTCAATGTCTTCATCAACATCGGAACTTGTTTTCTGGCAAGTCACACAAACCAGGCCACAACTTTTTCCATGACCTTATCAGTTTCTTTTGCAACCTGTCACCTGGGGTGAGTGCAATGAATTTGCTCGCTAGCAAGAGAATTCGAGTAATGAACCTACTGAGAATAGAAATTTATTGCCTGTAAGTCTTCATTTACTATGCTAAATATCACAATTTTGTTTTCCAAAACTGGTCCGGGTTAATGTTATTTTAATAGAAATCCAATAATAAAACATATTAATATAATTTTGAGTCAAACTAACACTCAATGATTCACTTATTACTCACTGAGTTGAGTTGACAACAGCTGATGATGTTAGGAAGATCCTAACGAAACACGTTCTAGGTAAATACTAGCAATAAGTGGAGTATTGAGTATTAGTATTAGTTCGACTCAAAATTATATTAATTTTGTGCTTCATTGTATCATAGTCCTTACATATTGAAATAAAACATATTTTAATATTTTTAACTTCAAGTTCCATTCTGTACCCAATTTTGAATTTGAGCTAATAAGGTTAGAACTGTCTGTTTTGTAAATCTGAATTTGTTTACGTATTCATGGTCATTTGATATCTGAAAGTGATCAGGTCTATTTAAGAAAGTTCTTGGTCTCCAAGATCTTTCAATTATCTCAACTTCATCATCACTCAGCAATTCTCAAATAATTCCTTAATATCATTTGGGTATCTGCAGTTTGGCCGGCCGTTCTCCGGCTCTGACATTTCTCGAGAAGGGGAAGCGGGCTGTTGCCAGTTCTTTAGCAGGAATTTCAAGCAGAGGTACATGCATATTTGAAATATTTCACGCATTTGCATATTTCATGAACCAGTAGCCATATTATTATAATAGCGATAATAATAGGACTTAACAGACAGTAAAAATCGGAATTCATGCACGCACATAATAGCAAACAAACCTCACCAGTGCAAGCACCAAAAGCAACTGAAGCCACATGGTCCAAACAAAGTTAAACTGGGAACAAATGATGTATCTTGAATGTGAGAGCACCTAGTAGTCTACCAGGGAAATATACGAGTCAAATGGAGAATTTAATATCGTGACGGCAAGTTGGCCATGGTAGCTCAATGGGTTAGAGCGACTGGACGGAAACCAGGAGATCCGTGGTTCAAATCCTGGCAATGGCATTGAATTTTTTAAGTTGACTTTATCTATCAAAGACCTTAGCCTATATACGGCTAGTGTGAAGAAATGATTAATTTCCATCAATTAACTAAAATAATAAGAGTTAAATGATGAAGCCTGGGACTTAAGTACTTACGATAGTAAGTCAGCACAAATGGTGTATCTCGAATGCGAGAGCCCCTAGTAGTCTACCAGGGAAATATACGAGTTAAATGGAGAATTTAATGTCATGATGGCAAGTTGGCCATGGTAGCTCAATGGGTCAGAGCGAATGCACAGAAACCAGGAGATCGTGGTTCAAATCCCAGCCATGAATGGCGCTAGCAGAAAGTTTTAACTTCCTGACCACAATACCAGATGTACAGACTCCCAGTACTACCAACAGAAGCAGTTAGAGTGCGTAAAAGGTGTAAAAGGAATATTTGAATAGAGTGGTGCTGTAATGAATATCTTGCAAGATAGTGAAATCGCAAGTTGGATTTCAATATTTTAAAGATAATATAGTCTTATATTTTCATTCTAAAGATAATTTTGAGGATATGTTTTCAATTACCCATTATTGTAAGTTGGTATTTTTAATCTTTCCCCTCCGCTGCAAAACATCAAAGCTGGAGATCCAATGGCCATACTATATACTGCCATTTTATCAAAGCATTAAACTGTATTTATACAAAAAATAAGTTCCAAAAAAGTTAAACTGAAGTTCAATTGAAGATTAACGTTTATAATATTAAGTAAAAGTTTAAACTGTAGGTTAAACCTCCTTTATAATACTGGGCCTAAGTACAACTAAAATATATTAGAAACAAAATTACCTAATATAGTAACAACCACTTCAAAGCACGTAAGTGGATCATTGTGAAAAATCCTTGCAAATGGAAACACAAATAAAGGAAGGAACTTTACTTCTGCAAATAAAGGTGACCAGTGTGCTAGGCATGACAACAACCTGAAACAAAGTTACAGAAATGTTTGCTGCAAATATTTGAAAATTAATTCTGTTAGCATTAACTCTTCTTTTCACTATAGTTTACAACAGATTTTGATTATTTCTAAACAATATGTTAGATACAGAGAATTTTCACACCTGTTAAAAATTCGTTACAAGAAGAGTAGTTTTTGTACAACATGGCACTGCACAGGTACATAGGTATAGTTTTATGTTTCAAGTATTAGATGAGGAAATGTGCCTTAAAATTGTAGTACCATGTTATTCAGTGACACTGAACCCCATCTAACACTCAGATAAACCTTTGATATGTTTCACACCCGAAAAATTCAATGCCATAACCAGGATTTTAACCATGGATCTTCAGTGAATTTAACTGGCAAATTTAATGTTGTTTGGCATGCTGCCATGGTAGGTCAGTGGTAGAGCAGCTGTGCATAGTGTGGAAGATTTGTGGTTCAAATCCGGCTATGGCACTGAACTTTTCAGTTCTGATTCTACTTTTAAAAGTTTGCCTAACACAGTTTGTGTGTGTTAATTGTTCTTATATAAGGTGCATTCAAAAACAAATGAGCCGGAGACATAATTACAGAAACCAGTACTTGTATGTTAGAAGTATTGGCCCTGGCTGTTGAAACACTTGTCCCACTGTGGCACAAAGCAGTGAATGGCTGTCTCATAAAAGTCCCGGAGCTGCAATGTGAGCCAGTTACACATGTACAGCTAGATGTCATTCAAGGTGAATTGTTTGCCCCTCAGATCCTTTTTAAGGGGACCAAAAATGTCATAATCAGAGGGAGAGAGGTCTGGACTGTATGGAGGGTGGCCAAGAATCTCCCATTTGAATTGCAGCAGGAGTGCTGCGACTATGTTGGCTGTATGAGGCTTTGCATTGTCATGGAGCAGAATGACCCCATGGGTAAGATTGCCTGGTCATTTTGATTTGATTGCTTGATGAAGGTTGGTCAAGGATTGTAACGCTGAACATTCGCTGTTGTCCCGTGCTGCAGGAAGTGTATCAGAAGGGGGCCATCTTGGTCAAAGAAGAACGTCAGCATAACCTTTCCTGCGCTTGTGTGGGACCTTGGCTTCCATTGATGGTGGTGACCCTGGATACTTTCACTGGAGACTTTGTCGTTTTTATTCTGGTTTGAAGTGATGACACCATGACTCACCTCCAGCCACCACTCATGCCAGGAACTCATTCCCTTCCCTAGCATAGCGCTGCAGATGACCAAGACAGTGGGCCATTTAACATGCTTCCTGGTGTGGTGGAAGACTGTAGGGCACCCACTGGTCACAACAGCACAACAGCAGTCATTCCTTCATGATGGTGTGAACACTTTCAACGTTCAATCTGACCTCGGCAGCTAAGACTTTCACTGGCACTTGGCGGTCCTGGGTAATGAGTGCATCAACCAGCTGGATGATGTCATCGGTAATGCAGTGTGGTGCTCCAGACTGTGCATCATTGACTAACGACACCCGTCCTCCCTTGAAATGCTTGTGCTATACCTTGACCCTTGCAAGGGACATGCAATGTTTGCCATATACTTGTGACATTCGTCGATGAATGTCCATTCCCTCTACTCCTTCCGCTGTCAGAAAACAAACAACACCTCTTACTAAAATTAGGCAAGTGAGTCAACCTTGTATATACTTTTCTTCACTTACAAGTTTTTTATGAAGACTAGTTTCTGGGGACTTCTCCCCTATTGTCAGTTCTGTGGTTGACTGATGATGCATCCAGTGTCTGCATCTGGCTTGGTGTCGTGCTGCCATCTAATGTCCTGGTAAGTTTGATGACGTCATCTACCACGGGAATTTCAAAATTCATCAAGAGGTCCTGTTTCTTCGTAATAAATATGTTTTCCCAAATCTGTAGTTCCAGAGGTTTATTTGCCTTTTTGATCAGTTCTATTTCTTGTTTTATGTTGTGATTCTGAGGCCAAAAGTGATGTGCTACGGCCGACTTGTCCATTTGTTTGAATTTAATATTTCTGAAGTGTTCTTTCATTCATGTTCCTAGATTCCTTTTGGTCTTACCAATGTATATCTTGTCACAATCCTGGCAACTGATTTGGTAAATGCCTGATAATTGAGTTTTCGGTGTGCTATTTTTTAGATGGTGGTTTAGTAAGTTGCGGATGTTGTGTTTGTTCTGAGGGGCTAATTTTATGTTGAAGCTCTTAAATATCTTTTCAAATTTTTTGAAGTATTTTGGATGAAATGTAAATTTTCCATATCTAGTGTTTGGGTTTTCTAGTTTTTTTAACGCAGTAATGTCCCTTAAGTTTTTGTTTCTTTTGTGCCTGTAGATCAGTTTTTTGATGAAATTTGTGTTATAGTTGTTCAGTTCGGTAACCTGGTGTATGTGAGTGTACTCCTGTTCATATTCTGTTTTTGTTAGTGGAATGTTGATTAATCTGTGAACTAAACTATGGAATACTGCATATTGATGTTGTACTGGGTTGAATGGGTTGCATTTAATGTAATTGTCAACATGTGTTGCTTTTCGGTATATTCCAAATTGTAATCCTGTTGGTGTTCTAATAATTTTCAAATCTAGAAAAGGTAGCCATTCATCCTGCTCTACTTCAATGGTGAAAACTATGGATTTTTCTTGTAGGTTTAGCAACTTTATAGCATCCTCGGTTAGTCTTCTAGGGACTATAGCAAACACATCGTCGACATATCTATGCCAACATTTGAAAATATGTGGAAAGGCTTTAGTAATGTGTGTTTCCAAATTACTCATGAACAGATTAGCTAGTAATGGTGAAAGAGGGTTACCCATGGCCAAGCCTGCTGTTTGTTGGAAGATCTTGTTGGAGAACGTGAAGCTGTTTTGTTCAATACATAGGGTGGTTAATTTGATGTATTCCTCTATTTTAACATCCGCCACGTTGCTTTTGGATAACCAGTCTTTCATCAATTTTGGAATGCAACCCATTCAACCCAGTACAACATCAATATGCAGTATTCCATAGTTTAGTTCACAGATTAATCAACATTCCGCTAACAAAAACAGAATATGAACAGGAGTACACTCACATACACCAGGTTGCCGAACTGAACAACTGTAACACAAATTTCATCAAAAAACTGATCTACAGACACAAAAGAAACAAAAACTTAAGGGACATTACTACGTTAAAAAAACTAGAAAACCCAAACACCAGATATGGAAAATTTACATTTCATTCAAAATACTTCAAAAAAATTGAAAAGATATTTAAGAGCTTCAACATAATATTAGCCCCTCAGAACAAACACAACATCTGCAACTTACTAAACCACCCTCTAAAAAATAGCACACCGAAAACTCAATTATCAGGCATTTACCAAATGAGTTGCCAGGATTGTGACAAGATATACATTGGTAAGACCAAAAGGAATCTAGGAACAAGAATGAAAGAACACTTCAGAAATATTAAATTCAAACAAATGGACAAGTCGGCCGTAGCACATCACTTTTGGTCTCAGAATCACAACATAAAACAAGAAATAGAACTGATCAAACAGGCAAAGAAACCTCTGGAACTACAAATTTGGGAAAACATATTTATTACGAAAAAACAGGACCTCTTGATGAATTTTGAAATTCCCGCGGTAGATGACGTCATCAAACTTACCAGGACATTAGATGGCAGCACGACACCAAGCCAGATACAGACACCGGATGCATAATCAGTCAACCATAGAACTGATGATAGGGGAGAAGTCCCCAGAAACTAGTCTTCATAAAAAACTTGTAAGTGGAGAAAAGTATATACAAGGTTGACTCACTTGCCTAATTTTAGTAACAATGGCACTCCACTTTCTGAAATACTTCTTTTTATTCTATATAAAACAACACCTCTTTGCTCTTCTTTTGATGCCTCCATTTCACTGTTTGCAATGCGACTGGTAGCGTTGGACGATTGATACATGCTGCTGCTAGCTTTGTATAGCCACGTGAAGTGCATGCACGATGGGCTGTGAACTTCCACGCTCTGGTAGGAACAACACTTTGTTACACATGCCACAATATTACCATCCTGTCACCGGTTTGCGCGTACCAGACTCCGGCTCGTTTCTTTTTGAATGTCCCTTATAAATGGAAACTTCATGTTGTTGATATCTGTAAAGTTTAATTTTAACAGTACTATTCCATACACTGTTATTTTTATTACTGGTTTTATTTCCATTTATAATAAAAGCTGAAATGCCCAGGGGCAAGGCGTGGTATGACTTATGGAAGCCATAACTGTATAAAGGCAACAAGTTTTGAACCCAAGTCCATGAGTTGCAGATATACAGGAACCACTTTCCTAAACACCATGCCGCCCGCCTCGGTAGCGTAGATGGTGGCATGTCTGCCTCACATTCAAGAGGTGAGCTACCTGGATAACGTTGGTGTGCGTGAAAGGTGTGAACGAAATATTTGAATGGAGTGATGCTGTAAAGAATATCTTGCATGATAATGAAATTACAAGTTGTATTTCAATGTTTTGAAGCTAATAGATTCCTATACTCTCATTATAAAGATAATTCTGACGATATGTTTTCAATTACTCATTATTATATGTTGGTACTAGTAACCTTCCCCCTCCACCTCCTGCAGCCACTAAATGTCAGAGCCGAAGATACAGCGGCCGGACAGTATATAGGCTGGTTCATAGTCTGGTTACGTCATCTGGTGCATCATAACCAAAAGGAAAATGAGAATGGGAAACAAAGCAGTACCCAAAATTTTAGTTCAAAACAATGGGTAGCAAGAAGAAAAATGCACATTGAACATTGTATCAATAGAAAGTGGAAACTCGATATTGTGCATTGGGAATTCATTTGTTTCTAACTGACCAATGATATTTTTCCAGCTTGCAATTAGAGAGAATTCTAGTGGCTATTTCATCTTGAATAATTCCTACACTGAAAAGTCTAATATACGAAATGTGAATCTAAATTGCCATGACTCAAAACAAAAACAAAAAAGTTAAAACCTGGCCATGTCTTCTTTCTTGTTTCAGGAGCTGGGATAATTCTGTCAATTCTGAATGCTGCCCCTTGAATATGAATATTTCACTTATTTGGTTCTCGTTACCTCACCATCGTTACAAACTAGCCTTAAGTTGTAGAATTATTGGAAAAAAAAAGAAAAAAAAAACTGCTGGCATAAGAAGAACTGCATGTGGCAGCTAATGCAGCAGAATCAGCATTAAATCAAAATTGGTTACAAATATTGCCATATCGGCAATCACACATGTCAGCTATGAGAATTAACACAGCTTACAAGGACAGCCACCAGTTGATGCCATGAAGTCAGAAATGAGCATGTCATGAGAAATTGATGCACCCTCAAGGACAGCCACTAGCTGATCACGAAGCGGGAAGCAAGCTATATTACATAAAAAGTAATTATTTGTCATAAACTTTATTTATCTTTCAAGAAATTGATGACAATTTCCACAGAATTTAAGAATCTAGTTTCGCAAACTTTGTTTGTCTCATCAGTCCATATTTCGTTTGTTGTCATTATTACTGTTGCTAGATGTATTATTTTTATATGTATTACCAACTCTGAAAATGAAACAAATTTAAAGACAGAATCGATTGGCAGTATTTCAAAATTCATCATGTGATTTCTATTTTTTAACAGAAATATTTTTTCTCACACCATTAAATCTTTGGACCATTTAATTGCTTTAATAATTTAACTTCTGGATTTATGTCATGGTTAAATGACCAAAAATAGTCAGCCATGGCCGATTTATCAGTCTATTTATACCTAATATTTAAAAAATGTTCTTTCGTTCTAGTTTCTAAATTACGTTTGGTCCTACCAATGTAAACCTGGTCTCAAATATGACCAAAAACTGGGATAAAGTTATAAATTTTGAAATCCCGGCATTAAATGAAGTATTAAAACTTAGTGCCCCTAACACCAGATGGCAGAGGGATCGGAGCACCGTAGTAGTGGAGGAAGAAGAATGTTCCTTTAGTAACCAAACAGCTGAGGATGAGATCGAATGATCTTGAAAACGTTTCAATTATACAACAACATAGTAAATGAAGTTGAGTGTAAATATAGTGACTAGTATATTTATTAACCTATAAATCAAACTATTAAAAACAGTAAATTTATGTGAAATAGGTTTAAAACTTATTTTTTATGTAATTATCAATATGAGCAGATTTCCTATAAATACCAAAGTTTAGTTTACTGTTATTTCTTATCTTAGAGCTAGAAAACGAAGATTGCTAAGCCAATGGGTAATCCATTTTCATCTTTTCCTACTGATCTTTTTATGAGCTTTTTTGAAATGCAAGTCACTAAAGCATTTCTTTTAATCTTTAAAAATTATATAGATGCGTAGATAACATTTTTTGGCTATTGTTCCTGATGAACACATAAATGATGAAATAAAAGTGAATCGAGAAGATCTTGACACATTGCTTCACTTACACTGTTTTTCACAGAACATGTTTCAATAGCTGTTGCTCCCATCTTCAGCTGAGTCTCGAAGCCCTTGAAACTTGTCCTGTGAAAAACAGTGTAAGTGAAGAAATGTGTCAATATCTTCTCAATTCACTTTTATTTTAACTTATGCTTCACTGTCTCTAGGCTTCTTTCAATTTTTATACTTTGACATAAATGATACTTTAAAACTTCTAAATTTACAGGACAAAGCTATAAAATTCACATTAGAAACTGAAATTAATGGAGTCATACTTTTTGAAACATATCCTCAGATATAATAGAGGCAACTTTTCAATCCTACGCTTGAATTCCTATAGATTTTGGGGTAAAGGTGGCATATAACACAATGTCTGATGTATCTCCATTGAAAGAAGTCACAGGTAATTTGATCCTGCCATCTGGAAGGCCAGTTTGCAAAGCATTTATTATTCCGAGCTTAACCGATCCATTGGGATACATAGCTCACTGTTCATAACATCTATTATAAACATCTATTATGTATCCTTCTGATACACTTCCACTTTGCCATAAAGTAACATGACTTCTGGTACAGCTTGGTTAACATGAGGTGGCAGCTAGCTGCGCAGTAGAAGAGGGGCAACCAGGAGAGTGGGGGTAGGACTGGCAGCTACATGCGTCCAAGAGAGAAATCGCATGCATCTTACCTTGAGGCTGGTTTCAGGCAAAATAAGTAACACTAGGAGATTGTTCAGCCGCAGACTGAGGAGTTTTTTCTTCCGGAAAATTCCCCCCTTCATCTTCACTAGAAAACTCGGATGACTCACTGCTTTCATAGCTATCATGTCCTAGATGAATGATGATTTCCTGTCCTCCAGCAAACCTTCATTGCGCATGAATTCATGTTCAATCTGAATGACGTGTTGACATCTTTTATGCCAATCTTCCGCAGAAATGTCAGCAAACTTCTCGTCAGCTAACTTAGTGACGTCATCCATTTTGAACGTGACATTTCTTTCTGCAATCCAGTTCTTTACAGTAGCCCAAATAAGTTCGATTGGATTTAACTCGGGATGATAAGGTGGAAGGCGTAAAACTGTGTGGTTATGTGCCTGAAGAAAACTGTCCTTTTTGTACTTGGGGATTTTGGGTCTGAGGGGGATGATCATTTGTAAATGTCGGGTTTGTACAAGGAGGAGAAATCAATGTTTGTAAAATGTTCCATGGAGAGGTTTTGTTTCAGCCACGAAATCATCGCATCTCTTCTGGAATTTGCAGTGGGCGCCTCACATTGTGGTAAGGTGCATTGTCAATTACCAATACGGAATTATGGGGGAAGATTAGGGATCAGTCTTTCTTTTATCCACTTCTCATAATTCGTATAGTTCATGTCATGGTGGTAGTCACCGGTTTTCTGCTGGGACTTGAACCGAATATACGCATTAGGGATAAACCCTTGTTCGCCTCCAGCATGCACGATGATAAGACGCTGACCTTTGGATACCGGTGCTAAGAGGTCGTGGAAACTCATCATTCCAAGCATATGGAGTAGTGTGAGATGAATGGATATACGTCTCGTCCATATATATTATGGGACGGCCCTCTCTTCTAATACTAACAACTTCCCTGATTTGGGAGTGCAACACTTTACCTTGTAGTTTGCTGTCCATGTTTTAAAATATTTAAGTCTGCCGTAAAAGAAAATACACTTAACGCAGGCGCGCACGCACACACACACACACATTTACAACTATGCTGAAAACAACTCAGAACAATGAGAACTACTATTTACTGTACATATATTAAAGTACACTGTCATATACATATAAAACCATAAATCACATGGATCCGAGCCTTAAAAAATTCATAGGACGCACGTGCAACCTCAACGACTTCACAAGTGTAACTGACCCCCACTCTTAGTGCCAGTAGGTGGCGGAGATGGTGAGTCACTGCGCATATTTTCTCAGCTGCCACGTCTGAATAAACATACTGTAATGAACAAAATTTGTCACAATGGTTGGTATTTGTAGCATGGAAACAACAGTGCAGTGTGATTGGTTTAGAATATGGATGATGAAAACTAGTAGTGTATATATCAGTAAAAGACAACATATTGATATGTTTTCTACAGTACAAGGCTACATGTCACAGACTTGGATGATACCTGGTGCAGTCCCGAGCAAAATGTCAAGTTATATTAAAATATTAAATAGACCACAGTATTTCTGCCACCAAGCAAAAAGTTAACATTCATTTTGTAGTATTTATCGCTTTATACCTGTTTCCTTAATTATACATTATAATTAACAAAGAATAAAACTAATACAAAAATGGACTGAAGCCTACCGTTTCATGCTATTTAAACTGCCTTTATTTTCTAGAGGATACTGCTCTTCCAAAGATTGATATACTGGATGAATACCACGTTTTACCAGGCAAGTAAATGCTTCTCGGTTATGTGGAAGATGAAGAATAGTCTTCCATATAAGTGACCTATATGACTCTGGATACTCCCCAAATTCCTTTAGAATAGGTCGCAAACGCTCTATGTGAAGTGTGTCCTGTATCTGAAAAATTAATAAAACATAAAATAAAACTTATTGAAATAAAATGGACAGAAAATCTACTGTGGCTGATCATTTTTGCTCATTTAATCATGAAATAAATCAAGTAGTTGAATTGTTGAAGCAATTAAATGGACTCATAGATTTAATGATTTGGGAGAAAATATTTATCTTGAGAAACAGAAATTGTGTAATGAATTTTGAAATATGAACAACTGATTCTCTTTATAAGTTTGTTTTACTTCCACAGATTGATAATTAATACAAAAATAATATGTCACCTAGCGGCAGTAATGATGATGACAAACACCTATGCAAATGATTTATTTCAAAACTACTCCGTGTTCTTTGAAGAATTTATCATTTCTTAAAAAGATAAGTGAAGTTTGTAACAAATTATTATATATTATTGTAATATTTGTATTGCTTAGCTGGTTATTATTATGTAACACTTGTTTTAATTTGGCCATGAAAAAATCTATATTGTTTATTTATTTGATAATGTTATTTAGGGTTTAAAAATATTTAAAGAATGTTTAAAAATGTTATGTTTATAATATGTATGTGTAAATGAAATTGTAAAAGAAAAATGGACAAGATGTGTATATGGAAGGCTATGAATATTTATGAAAACGCGTGGTTGCTATAGGGAGAAAAATCAATAATCTTGAGAAAAGGACGCTATCAGAAGGAGCTTATTGTGAGAGGAAATAATTGCATATGCAATGACAAGAGCAATTCAAGAAAGTGAATGTATTACGGCAATTATAATTTAATTTATGTAACATCATTTTGTGTCAAATAATTAATTATTAAATTTATTTAATAATTTTAAAATTATTATACATAATTATAATTAAATTATATATACATAATTATAATTAAATTATATATACATAATTTTAAAATTTATTTAATAATGTTTAAAGAGAGAGGAAATTTATAATTATTTTATTTCAGAAAATCAACCTGAGATCAAGAAAGACATCAATCCAAGAAAATGAGCCGAGATGAGATTCTTCATGTGCCGGCTGGGAAATTGAAATTAATATTTACTAAATTGATTACACCTTTGAAATTTTAAAATCTTCTCATCAAGCAACATAAAATTTATTTTAAATTATGTCCCAACGTGGACACAAAACTATAATCTCTTTCAAATGCCACTGCAACGAAGTGCAGAATATTAAAATCTTCTTTCAAATGACTTCCCAACATGCTGCCTAATACTTTATGTATTATATGTACATATTTTTTTTAACTAGTACCAGAAATTAAATATATTTACCTGCTTGTGAATTTTGAGAAGCTTCTGTTTCATTATCTTTGGTGAAATTTGTTGTGTAGTATCTCTCTGTAGCTCTGCTTCGGCCTCCATTCCCAAAAGGTGTTCGACTTCATCTTTCTCTTTCATTAAAGGTTTAATGACATACTTCTCACTTTCCAAAAGATAAGAAGTGATGTAAATGTTTACTTCACCAGTACGTAGTATGCAAGCTAAATATTTGCCATTGCTACTACATATAAATTTGCCTGAAAATATACTAGACTTTTACATTTTTTACAAAATATGATTACATATATTTTTATAAAACAATTTAGTTAACAAGTAACATAGAGACTAGAATATATTCACATGCTAGACACACCTGAAATCTGTTTCACAATATTTACAATCCTTGTAAATTGTAGTCTTTGTAATTTGTTAAAATTTGTTTTGCAATGGATATTTGTGAAGATGAACTTTATAAACAATTTAAATATTTACAAATGAAATTTTATAGAATCTACAAATGTTTTGTTTCACAATCAGAACATTTGTAAAGTATATTTGGAAAGTAAGCAGTTTTGCTGGAACTGGCTTAAGTTTCATAAAGGAAGATATACTGTGGGGAGGAAAAGATTAACATAAAATATTGTGACTTTGTGGGTTCGTAGAATTAAAAGTCCGAGATGCAGATATTCCAAATGTTTTTTATTTCCGCAGAAATACACTGTTCAATTCTCATGTAACAACATTACGTCACATACACAATACAACTTGCCAAGGTCGATGACCACACAAACAGTCGTTCTGATTACATTTGCTTACAACACTCCTGTTATGTCTCTCTGTTTACTGCTTACGACTGACTCTTGGCGAGTCGTCACTCCCTTAAATACCTAATTGATAATTCTAGATATTTTCGGAATAAACAAGAAATCAAATGTTCTATACAACAGTAAAGATATCACTAGAATGTTCCATTTACCTGACTTATCTGTGTCGGCAGGTCTTTTATCTCCGGCGCTGTGTTTATCTGCTTATGCAAGCTCTTATCTCCGTGAAACACTATCCGTCTGTCTATTTGCGCCGAACCTTTTATGCCCATCGTCATGACAATATTTTTGTATGAGTTTTAATATGATTTCATGAATATTTGAATGTATGGCTTTAGGTTTAAGAGAAAGTTCATTAACCAGAGTGCTGGCCTAGCAAGCTACATGGCATGGTTAGGGGCTTGCCTTTATGACAGTTCCAATCATTCGCTGGCTATGACTTACTGTTCAGGTAGCATGGGCTGCGTAGTTAAATACCTAGTTTTCTGAATTCATGAGACCACTCTGGGGTGTTGCTGGACTAATCCATGTCAGTCTACTCTCTGAAGACACTTTCTAAGTGCGCTTAGATGATTCTGCCACTATTGCCCATCGTCCAGATAAGTGATTGTTAACCAACATGTCAATCCTGTGTTATTTGAGGTATTCATTTCATTGATAGAAATTAGCCTAATAGTGGTAACTATGAAGCCTGGAACTTAAGTACTTATGGCATAGTAAGTCACCATAAACGGTGCCTATCTCATTGTATATGACACCCAGTGATTTACTGGGAAACATTCGACATTTGGAGAATGTCATGCTGGCATCTTACCATGGTACCTAACCATTTCATTATTAAAAGCAATATTCTACAGAGTAAACGTAGAAGTGTTTTGTTTGAGTTATGTTAGGTTAAGCTATCCTGTTGCGTTACCATGTCCACATCCTCCCTTGCAGACAAAGTAAGCTAAATCTCTTCCCCATAGTCTCCCTCATCTAGGAGTAGTTACCCAAACATCCTTTCTATATTCCTGAGCTATGTACCCCACGTGCATAGATTATCCCCTATCAAGGGTGTCTGTGACTATACACATATTGTTTTCAGTACCAGTGACAATTAGACATTAAAACATACAAAAATAGTTTATGTTAAAAATTTCCTCTGCCACAATAATAGCAAGGAGAAAAAACAGACAAAAAGCTTTATAACTCTTGAATAAAAACAAAGTAAAATATTACTGAAATTTAATAAAATGCTATTTAGCAACGGCTCCAAAGATTCAAATAATGATGCTGGTCAAGGTAAGGTAAAAGACATACATTTTAAGTTCAAAATTAACAATGACTTTACAGTGATTATGATTATAAGAGAGGTTTCAAATAAATTCTTTAACAATGGAATTTGTATTGATATTGGACATTACATTCAGTGGCCAACAGGCACAACTCACAACTGTGTATTGCTTTGCACTAGAATAAGCAATAACAGACATAATATGGCAGTGTAGTTAATTCATTTGTTCCTAATTTGGGAGTTGTGCTACAAACACTGCTGTGTGCAGTGGTTGAAAGGAAAGCCACATATGACATCCCTAAGCTCGAAAGCCTATCTCTAACAACTGCAATTAAACTCAAGCTCAAAGTCATGCCGGCCGCCACATATGGCATCCAATTAATATGGCTTTACTTGGCAGTGAACAACCTCAAGAAGCTGGAGAATGTGAAAGCAGATTACTGAAATGAGTTCTCTGAGTATCAAAATTCACAAGAATTGGCTATGTTTACAAACTAGTGCAAGAACCCTTCTTCACTGAAGATATAAAACAACTTTGGACTACTTGAAACATCAGCATATACAAACGTCTTAGAGGACAGACAAAAGAAAGCTGCCGACATACCGGAAGAAACAATAGAGACTGAAGCAATGAAGACAGAAACCTAGAAGGGTCCAAACTTCTAGCTTTGACCCTTCAATCTGCCAGAATGTCTCATTCCATGATATCCAAGAGGATTGAGTCTGTAAGAACTGCAACAAGTCATGCCCCAAGTACCATAGTCAAATGTAAAAGCAGAATAAGTTAATAAAAGCTGGTGAAAACCCAACTGTACACATTGTTAACTTTAAAGAGAGTCGATTAAAGACACTAGACAACACTTACTTTTTAAATTTTTCCGGAACTAGTTTCAGAGGCTTTGCCTCTATCATCGGCCGGCTCTCGACTGATTCTCGTTGGTGTAGCTGACGATACCTTGTCACAGGTCTCCTCTGGTGGCGGCTCAAGGAACTTGCTGAACAAATCCTTCTGGGGGATGTCGAAATTGAATACTTTGTTCCTATTTTTTGAAATGAAGATTTGTTCCCATGTGGATAGTTCTTGTTTTCCTGATGTATGTTTCAGTAGTTTTGGTTCTGGATTTATGTTGTGGTTTTTTTCCCAAAAATGTGTGGCAACTGCTGATTTTTCTAATTGTTTATATTTTATGTTTCTAAAGTGTTCCTTTGCTCTTGTTTCTAAATTTCTTTTTGTTTTTCCAATATAAATTTGACTACAGTCATTGCATTCAATTTGATATATACCAGATTTTTTGTTTGATGGAATGGCATCTTTGATGTTTGAGCAAATTAGGTTTTTTAAGGAGAAATGGTTGACTGGTGCTAGTTGAATATTTTGTTTTTTGAAGACTTTTTTGAATTTATCAAAGGCCCATGGATGGTAAGTGAATTTTTTGAAAATCAAATTAGTTTCTGTAGATGAGAGAGTTGTGGTTTCCTTTAGTAGCTTCTTCTTTTTTGCTAAGCTCACTTAAACACAAATTGGCCAATCTGTGCAACATGTCCTCACACAGAAATACCGGGAAAAAGTTTAAAAACATCCGGAACATCAACGTATGTCGATCAGCAATCGTCACACACGCTAAATTCAATAGGGAAATAAGTTGCGTAAACGAAAAATCGAGCACGCAAATTTTTGAAAACGTAGTCAACCTATCTAAACAAAATTTCTCCACAAAAGAATTGGACCTTTTAAATAATGGATTAAAAACATGCGTCAGTTTCTCAAACAAAATTGAAGATTACATTGCAGATATCAACATTTCGACACAAATTCTACCAGTATCCATACAAAATTCAGTAAAAAGCCATTGTGAAAATATTTTGGAGGAAATAGAGAACAGATCCTTTCAGAAGAGAAAACATAATGCTATCCATTCTTTGAAACAGAAAAACGTTATTTACACAAAGGCAGACAAAGGCAACAAGATAGTCATAATGGAAAAATCAGATTATATTGAAAAAATGGAAAAAATGCTAACTGACAACGAATATGAAACCATTAACAAAAATCCTCTAAAAACTTGCATACAGTCATATGAAAAAACAATAGCAAAATCAAGCATAATACCAAACAAATATGCAGTTAAACCGGATAACCCAACCTTACCTAGACTTTATGGCTTACCCAAAATACACAAACCATCCATAACAATGAGACCTATAGTTAGCAGTATAAATTCACCAACATACAAACTTGCAAAGTGGCTAACAAACAAATTCAATTCATTTCCAAAATTCGACAGCCTAAGCATCAAAAACACCTATGAACTTATAGAACACATTAAGGATACTGAACTAAAAGAAGAGGACACACTAGTCTCATTTGATGTTAAATCACTGTTTCCCAGCATACCAGTTAATCAACTCCCACCGTTGATAGAAAAATGGCTTAAATCACTTGGAATGGCATCATCTGAAATTTCAGACTACATTGAACTAACCAAATTATGCATAGAACAAAATTTCTTCCAGTTTCAAACAAAATATTATCACCAAACTTCAGGGTTAGCAATGGGCAACCCACTATCACCCTTCCTGGCCGATCTGTACATGAGTGCATTAGAAATAAGGATCAACAAAGGTTTCCCTTGGATGTTCAAACTCTGGCAACGATATGTAGATGACATCTTTGCAATAGTACCAAAAAAACACATCAGTGATGCACTAAAACTTTTAAATATCCAAGAAAAAAGCATCAAATTCACTGTAGAAATAGAAAAAGACGAGCATTTACCATTTTTGGATCTAAAAATAATGAGGAATAAAAACAGACTAAACTTTGGCATTTACAGAAAACCAACACAGACAGACAACTACATAAAAGCTAATGGCTACAACCCAAGATCCCACAAACAGGCAATCTTCAATAGTTTAGCACACAGACTGGTAAACATCCCTCTCACAGCAGAAGAATACAAAACAGAATACAACAAAATAATTGAAATAGCACAAAAAAATAACTTTCCCAAATCATTAGTGGACAAAAAAGTGAGCTTAGCAAAAAAGAAGAAGCTACTAAAGGAAACCACAACTCTCTCATCTACAGAAACTAATTTGATTTTCAAAAAATTCACTTACCATCCATGGGCCTTTGATAAATTCAAAAAAGTCTTCAAAAAACAAAATATTCAACTAGCACCAGTCAACCATTTCTCCTTAAAAAACCTAATTTGCTCAAACATCAAAGATGCCATTCCATCAAACAAAAAATCTGGTATATATCAAATTGAATGCAATGACTGTAGTCAAATTTATATTGGAAAAACAAAAAGAAATTTAGAAACAAGAGCAAAGGAACACTTTAGAAACATAAAATATAAACAATTAGAAAAATCAGCAGTTGCCACACATTTTTGGGAAAAAAACCACAACATAAATCCAGAACCAAAACTACTGAAACATACATCAGGAAAACAAGAACTATCCACATGGGAACAAATCTTCATTTCAAAAAATAGGAACAAAGTATTCAATTTCGACATCCCCCAGAAGGATTTGTTCAGCAAGTTCCTTGAGCCGCCACCAGAGGAGACCTGTGACAAGGTATCGTCAGCTACACCAACGAGAATCAGTCGAGAGCCGGCCGATGATAGAGGCAAAGCCTCTGAAACTAGTTCCGGAAAAATTTAAAAAGTAAGTGTTGTCTAGTGTCTTTAATCGACTCTCTTTAAAGTTAATTTATCATAACAACACTGTTTTCAACACTTCCAAGAAAGTAATTGTACACATTGTGTTTAATAAATATTTTACTTGTCCCTAATTTTTTCTAAAATACCAGTTTTATTTCTGTGACCTCAAATGCTGTTATGTTGAACCTGAACTGAAAAATTCTGTATTTATGTTTAGACCAATCAATGTAATGTACAGAGTAACAAAGTATTATTAGCAAATGGACTATCAATTCACAGATCATTAGCATAGCCAATTTACTACAAGGGGTCAATTTGAAATTGCATGTTAGCAGTATTTAACACCTTTTAATTTTAGATACAATCAAATAACTTTATGTAACACATTTCAGATTAAAGAATATTTATTGAATGTGTTAGAAGTCTGAAGACAAAGTTAGATATCTATTTAGTGGTTTTTCTAATGTGCAGTTGTGATGCTTCAAAATTGAAATATAAAGGAATGTGCATTATATTTATATTGGGTTATTTATTTGGATTTGTGAAATTACTCAATCTTTACAACTGAACAAACTTTTATGGCGAAAGAAAGTTTTGAGACAGCATAAGCTTTCATGGCTGGAGTCAATATCACAAAGAATTATTTCTGGGCTCTTTTGCTGTGGTATGCTGGCATAACTTTGTTCATATGTTTTTAATTCACAACTGCGGTAAATATACGAGTCAAATGGAGAATTTAGTATCATGACGGCAAGTTGGCCATGGTAACTCAATGGGTTAGAGTGACTGGACAGAAACCAGGAGATCTGTGGTTCAAATCCCAGCCATGGCATTGAATTTTTCATGTTGACTCTATCTACTGTAAACAGTAATTGTGAAAACAGAGGCTGGATTTGAATATTATCTGTCATTAACTGTCAGAGAATTAAACCATTCATATGACCTAAAACAGAAATGTTAATAGTGAGATATTACTAATTGCTAACTACTGGGATGTACTGGATGTTTATTACTTTTGCTTGCTTTGATATTCACTTGAACTAGTTTTGGAAGCATCTGTCGCCCTTCTTCCCTGGATTAAGAGTATTTAATGCCTATTCTTACAGCATATGGTACCATAAGTAGTGCACACTGTTGATTTATGAAGTGAAATTATAATTAGGAAGCTGAAAATGCGGAAGAAACATTCTGAGTGGGATGGCTCAGGCAGTTTCGTCTGTGACCTGTATTCAGGAGGTCTGGGTTCGATTCTTGTGGCTGACCTACCTGACCCATATCTTTTTTGGTGGTTTTCCCCAGTCCCCAAGCCAATGCTAGGTAGTTTAATTACATCCCTGAATTTCCTGACCCTCCATTTCATCTCAATTATCATTTTACATCATCTCCCATCTGGTGGTCTCTTTCAGGGACCTCTGCAATTCATTTTGATTTACTAAAAAATATCACCTTCTATTGCTGTGAAGTGTATCTATTAAAATGCTTACATAAGCTTTTGGGCGGCTTCCAAATTTTTATCTTTCAAGATAATTTTTAAATTTTGAGTGTGAAAGAAGATAAGTAGAAAAAATGTAAAATCTTCAACCTTCATTTTAAACAAATTTAATATTTAGCAGCTTGTGCTGCAACATGAAATTAAGATATGAAGGAAACATATACTTACTTATGTCCATGCTTGGATTATATAATGATTTTATAACTTCTGATGACTCAATGTCTAAGAAGTGCAGTCTACCTCTTGATGATAGTATTCCTAATACCTTCAACATAAAAAATAAGTATTAATTTGTGAATCAACATGATATTTATAAAGAGTAAAGAAAATAGTTTTTTATATGTTATATGTGTTTGGAGGAATTTAGTAACAGTGACGTTAAAATTAATCGCAAGAACTATTTGCAGTTGGTTTACTGATACTCGTCACTTACTTTTTTATATTAATGAGAGATTAGTTTCAAAGGCAATCGCCTCCATTTTCAATCTCTTTCCAACTAGCATCTGTTGCAGAGAGAGCAGACAACCTTTGAAACTAGTCTCTCGTTAATATAAAAAGTAAGTGACGAGTATCAATAAACCAACTACAAATAGTTTTTGTGATTAAATAGCTTTTTAAATTTAAAGGGAGTCGATTAATGACACTAAACAACATTTACTTTTAAATTTTTCCGGAACATGTTTCAGAGACTTTGCCTCTATCGATGGCTGGTTGAGGATAGAGGCAAAGTCTCTGAAACATGTTCCAGAAAAATTTAAAAGTAAGTGTTGTTTAGTGTCATTAATCGACTCCCTTTAAATTTAATTTATCATAACAACACTGTTTTCAACACTTCCAAGAAAGGAATTGAAATAGCTTTTTACTTACTTTGTTGCAACCCCCATCAAATGGCTGGGGTATGAAGTCTGCATAATGGATATCTTTGATGTGTTTTGGTAGTTCAATGACTTTCATTACACACCAAATGCCCAGGTCAAATACAACCAATAGCCGACTGTCTCCACCTACAACCATTGCTCGGCCATTCCTATTTTAAATAACAAAACTGCTGTATTAATGTTGTATTCATATGACTCTTCTACAAATTAAATATTCACACTTATTTACACAGTTAATTGTAGGTAGAAGAAGAACATACATAGCTGAACCTGATTTATACATACGTCAAGGGAAAGATTACTTATAACTCAGAATTACGCACAACTGAGATTTTTAAAATGTACCATTTGTTTATAAGTGATACAGTGGGCCTGCATATATAATACTTTACAAAACCTAAAGATATATACAAAGCAACACTATTTAGAAATTGGTCCCACTTCTAAGTTTTGAGTTAATTTGGCTTGTTTCACTTTTCTTCCATTAAATACTTACAACTCATTTTGCAAAACATATTTATGAACTTATACCTTATTCACAACTTTTTGCACTGATATAATGCCCACACAGTCCACATTCAAGAAGTCAGAGTTCTATTCTGGAACAGGATGCGCTATCTGGATAAGTTTTTTTCTGGAGTTTTCTGTCACGGTTGACTATACATAGTGTGCATCGGCAATTCCTAAGTTGGAAGCAAATAAGGTTTTGGTTTGATGTCTTAAGTGCCATCTCTCTTACGAATATTACTTTTCGATCTAGTTATAACATTTTTTTTTTCTTTTCCCCATTGCTGATTAAAAGAAACTGAGAAATGAAAACCAATCTGCTGTTCAACAGTAAACACCAGATACTGAGAATTATCTTTACTTCTCATTCATTGCCATGACACTGCTGCACCGAAAGAATATACGAGCTAACATCTTTGCCTTTTGTTTCAGTGGCCGGAACTGGACGGAAACCAGGAGATCCGTGGTTCAAATCCCGGTCATGGCATTGAATTATTCATGTTGACTCTATAATTTTCTATCTACCTTAGCCTATATATGGCTAGTGTGAAGAAATGATTAATTTCCATCAATTAACTAAAATAACAGGGAGAGAGGTCTGAACTGTATGGAGGGTGGCCGAGAACCTCCCATTTGAATTTCTGCAGGAGTGACACAACTGTGTTGGCCATAGGAGGCTTTCCATTGTTGTGGAGCAAAATTACCCCATGGGTGAGATTGCCTGGTAGTTTTGATATGATCACTTCGAACACACCTAGTTATAGAATATCTGCACCCAAAACTAATCTTAATCCAACACTGAAGATTGGTCAAGGATTGTGAGCAATGCTGTGCATTCACTGTTGTCCCGTGCTGCAGGAAGTGTATCAGAAGGGTGCCATCTTGGTCAAAGAAGAACATCAGCATAACCTTTTCTGCATTTGTGTGGATGGCCTTGACCTTATTTTGGTGGTGACCCTGGATGCTTCCACTGGAGACTTTGTTGTCTTGATTCTGGTTCGAAGTGATGACACCATGACTCATCTCCAGCCACCACTTGTGCCAGGAACTCATTCCCTTCCCTAGCCGCTGCAGATGACCAAGATAGTGGGCCATTCGACATGCTTCCTGGTGTGGTTGAAGACTGTACGGCACCCATAGGGCACACACTTTGTGCAAGAGCAGTCGTTCCTTCATGATAGTGTGAACAGTTCTGACACTCAATCCGACCTCGGTGACTATGACTTTCACTGTCACTCTCGGCGACTGGTGTGGTTGAAGACTGTGGGGCACCCATTAGGCACACACTTTGTGCAAGAGCAGTCGTTCCTTCATGATAGTGTGAACAGTTCTGACGCTCAATCCGACCTCGGTGACTATGACTTTCACTGTCACTCTCGGCGACTCGTGTGGTTGAAGACTGTGGGGCACCCATTAGGCACACACTTTGTGCAAGAGCAGTCGTTCCTTCATGATAGTGTGAACAGTTCTGACGCTCAATCCGACCTCGGTGACTATGACTTTCACTGTCACTCTCGGCGATTGGTGTGGTTGAAGACTGTGGGGCACCCATTAGGCACACACTTTGTGCAAGAGCAGTCGTTCCTTCATGATAGTGTGAACAGTTCTGATACTCAATCCGACCTTTGATGTTTGATGTTTATTTATCTCCAACTGTAAAGCCCTTTACATGGATCGTCAATTTGTATATACATAAAATAAATACAATAATATTTACAAACATGTTTATAAAGATGAGAAGTGTAAATAGCATATTCTACCTCATCTGTTTATATTCTTCCACAGAGTAAAATACTTTCTGTAATAAATAAGTTTTGACAGCCTTTAGTTTTGTTTTCCCGTTTGTTATCTGTTTGATTTCAGCCGGTAGGTGGTTATACAAATCTTTGATGCTATTTTCTATGCTTTTATTATTTAGGATACCAGTAAGTCTGTTTCTAAAATAATTTTCTTTTGTTCTGGTGTTATGTTTATGGATGTTACTATTTTTGTTTTGATCATAACTTTTTAATGTAAGTTTGATACATTCATATATATATATATATATATATATATATATATATATATATATATATATAATGAAGGTAATGTTAAAATATTTAGTTTTTTAAATGCATTTCTACATGTGTCTCTTTTCTGTATTCCTGCCATCAAACGTATTGCTCTTTTTTGTAATCTAAATAGTCTTAAAGCTAAAGTTTTTTGTACTGTGCCCCATAATACAATCCCATAGCTCAAGTGAGAGTGAATGAATGCATAGTATGTTTGTTTAATACATTTTTTATCTATCATTTGTATTGTTTGTTTTAAGATATATATACCTGAATTAACTTTTTTTATTACTTTTTGAACATGTCCATTCCATTTCAATCTGTTGTCTATTACTAATCCTAAGAATTTTGTTTCATTTACCTGTTGAATTTCTTTGTTTCCTATTGTTAACTTTATATTTGTCTGTTTTTTGTTATTAAGACTGATTTGTATCCACTCTGTTTTGTTTGTGTTTAATATCATACCTAGGTTTTCTAAATGTCTGTTTACTTTTACTAGTAGAGTATTTGCCCTATTTTGTACTTCTATTTCTGTTTTTCCTGTTACTAAAATCGTGGTGTCATCTGCATAGCCTATTGCTATTCCCCCTGCTTCTTTTATTACTTGAAATAAGCTGTTTATATACAGTAGGAATAAATATGGTCCTAATTTTGAGCCTTGGGGCACTCCATGTGTTACTTTTTTGAATGATGATCGAAATTTCATTAACTTTCCATTTAAATCATGTATTATTTCCACGCATTGTTCTCTATTTTGTAGATAGGAGCCAAGCCATAGTAGTGGTATGCCTCTGATTCCATAGTTTTCCAATTTTGACATTAAGATTTCTATGTTAACGCAGTCGAAGGCCTTGGAAAGATCAAGGAAAATAGCGACTACATATTCATTTCTATTTAGGGCATTTATAATAATGTCATTTCCTCTGCAAATTGCTTCTACTGTAGACTTTTTCTTTTGAAACCCAAACTGAAATTCTGATAAAATTTGAAATTTTTTGCAAAAGCTTTGTAACTGTGTTAGAAATAATCCTTCTACTATTTTAGAGAAAGTTGAACATAAAGATATTGGTCTATAATTTTCCATTATTAAATTTGAGTTTTTTTTCTTATAAATTGGTCTGACCACAACTTGTTTTAATTTCTTTGGAAATATTCCAGAACTAAAAGATTGATTGGTTAAGTGAGTAAGTACATCTGTAATTTCGTATTTGCAATATTTAACCATTTCATTTGTAAATTCATCCAGTCCACTGGATCTTTTGCATTTTAATGCATTTATCTGTGAAATAACTTTACCCTCGTTAATTTTACTAAGCACCATTGAATTACATACTTTCTTTTCCTTTATTGGTACATACTGAGTTTGTTTTATTCCTAATTTTTTTACAATATTTATATAGTGTTCATTGAAGTGATTTGCTATTTTTATGGGATCTTGTATCACTTGGTTGTTTACTTCAATGAACATATTTCCCTGCCATTTTTGTTGATTTTCCTTACGTGTTGAATTTACAATGTTCCATGTAGCTTTAATTTTATTTTCTGCATTTTTTATTAATTTTGCATTATGTAACCTTTTTGCTTCTCTTATTACATTATTTAAAATTTTATTGTATTTTTCTATGTAATTATAGGATTTAGCATCAATATTTGGGTGCTTTAGAGTGTTAAGAAATTGCATACGCTTTTTGGAGATGTCTATACCTTTAGAGGCCCAAGTGTTTACGTTTTGGTTTTTTAATTTTACTTTGCGAAATGGTACTTGTGCGTCCAAACAATTTCTTGAAATAGTATAAAAGTGGTCAAATGTATAGTTTATGCCTTTTTCGCTGTGTATATCCACCCATTTTATTGCTTGTAGATTTTTTCTTAGAGCTTCTAGTGTAATTTTATTTACTATCCTTTTAGTTTCTATTTTATTATTTGCTTCCTTTTTTTGTTTACCTAGCATTTTAGTTTCGATTAGTTGGCCATAATGATCACTAATTCCCATTTTCACAATTTTGCTACACAACTCTTCTGGCTTTAAATTTGTGTATATGTGATCAACACAGGTTGAGGAATGATTGGTTACCCTTGTGGGTTCTGTTTTAATTAATGTTAAATTGCTTCTTTCTAGTAATTCTAGTAACAGACCTTTCTTTTTACTTACTATAAGTACATCTATATTGATGTCCCCGAGCACAATTATATGTTTGTTTTTTGCTATGCTATATAAACAGTCTTCTAGAGTTTTAAAGAAATCCTTTTTGTTTGCAATTGGTGGACTATACACCCCTAATATTATAAAGTTTTTCTTTTCTAACTTAACCTCAATTGCGGCTAACTCACAACACATTTCTACACTATATTTTTTGCAGTCAATTTCTTTATATTTTAGCCCATTTCGAACATAAATTGCAACTCCGCCACTTTTATGTTCTGCTCTGCAAAAACTGGTACCTAAAGTATAATTTTCATAACTATTTACATTTATTTCTTCAATCTTAAGTCCGTGTTCAGAAAAAATTATTACATCTAATTGCATAGTTAGTATGTGTTGTTCAATTAATGCCCTTTTGTTTGCAATGCTTTGAATATTCTGATGAAGTATTTTAAAATGCTTTTGTTTGAACTTACTTTTTGTTACTGTGTGTTTTTTATAATTAAAACGATTTTGTAAATTTAGGTTAGTACTAACCTGTACCTTATCTCCTTGTACTTGTGTACCTATTTCACTTGTATTTAATATGCTATTTACACTTCTCTTGCTTAGTTTCCCTGAACTTTACATAGGTTAATTACATTTTTCATTATTCTTCCTAGCTTAGAAGAACCTTTTCTGTTTAAGTGCAGCCCGTCTCTTCCAATACAATCACTTCCAATCTGCTTGTCTATGTCTACAAAAACACACTTCAGTTGTTCACACATCCAACGAAGATTTTGATTTACACTATTTGTAAAGTTAAAATTTATATCCCTCCTTTTGATTATGCCATTTATAATAATTAATGTTTTAGGGTACATACGCTTAATACACTTAGTTGCACTATATAAATCTCCCATAACCTCTTCGGAGCAGGTGGCTTGTTTGAGGTCATTTGTACCCACGTGTAAGTATATAAGTTCGGGATTTTTTTGAATACCTGCCCTTTTTTGGTCAATTTGGTCTTCTAGTTGATTGGTCCTAATGCCTCTAAACACTATCACTTCTGCTGTCGGTGACTATGACTTTCACTGTCACTCTCGGCGACTGGTGTGGTTGAAGACTGTGGGGCACCCATTAGGCACACACTTTGTGCAAGAGCAGTCGTTCCTTCATGATAGTGTGAACAGTTCTGACACTCAATCCGACCTCGGTAACTATGACTTTCACTGTCACTCTCGGCGACTGGTGTGGTTGAAGACTGTGGGGCACCCATTAGGCACACACTTTGTGCAAGAGCAGTCGTTCCTTCATGATAGTGTGAACAGTTCTGACGCTCAATCCGACCTTGGTAACTATGACTTTCACTGTCACTCTCGGCGACTGGTGTGGTTGAAGACTGTGGGGCACCCATTATCACACACTTTGTGCAAGAGCAGTCGTTCCTTCATGATAGTGTGAACAGTTCTGACGCTCAATCCGACCTCGGTGACTATGACTTTCATTGTCACTCTCGGCGGTCCTGGGTAATGAGTGCATCAACCAGCTGGGTGATGTACCCACGTGTAAGTATATAAGTTCGGGATTTTTTTGAATACCTGCCCTTTTTTGGTCAATTTGGTCTTCTAGTTGATTGGTCCTAATGCCTCTAAACACTTTCACTTCTGCTGTCGGTGACTATGACTTTCACTGTCACTCTCGGCGACTGGTGTGGTTGAAGACTGTGGGGCACCCATTAGGCACACACTTTGTGCAAGAGCAGTCGTTCCTTCATGATAGTGTGAACAGTTCTGACACTCAATCCGACCTCGGTAACTATGACTTTCACTGTCACTCTCGGCGACTGGTGTGGTTGAAGACTGTGGGGCACCCATTAGGCACACACTTTGTGCAAGAGCAGTCGTTCCTTCATGATAGTGTGAACAGTTCTGACGCTCAATCCGACCTTGGTAACTATGACTTTCACTGTCACTCTCGGCGACTGGTGTGGTTGAAGACTGTGGGGCACCCATTATCACACACTTTGTGCAAGAGCAGTCGTTCCTTCATGATAGTGTGAACAGTTCTGATGCTCAATCCGACCTCGGTGACTATGACTTTCATTGTCACTCTCGGCGGTCCTGGGTAATGAGTGCATCAACCAGCTGGGTGAAGTCATCGGTAATGCAGTGTGGTGCTCCAGACCGTGCATCATTGGCTAACGACAACCATCCTCCCCTGAAGCGCTTGTGCCATGCCTTGACCCTCTCAAGGGACATGCAGTATTTGCTGCACACTTGTGATATTCGTTAATGAATGTCCAATCCCCCTACTCCTTCTGCTGTCAGAAAATGAACAACACTTCTTTGCTCTTCTTTTGACACCTCCATTGCACTGTTTGTAATGCAACTGGCAGCGTTGGACGATAGATGCATGCTGCTGCTAGCTTTGTATAGTCAGGTGATGTGCACGCATGCCCTCTAGTGATGTGCTGTGTGATGCCGTATTTATCAGCCGTATGATTGAATACGATTTTAACAATGAATAAAATGATAATTAAATTATGATGAGGAAGTAAGGTGAAAGAATTTAAGATAATGAATAGTACAGATGGATAAGTTCATGAAACGAAGCAACAGCATTTAGATTCAATTACTAGAATGCGAATAAGTATTTTAACCCAGAGCTATATAATAAAGTTGCTGGTCTATATGGATGAAAATGTTCCGTCGAAAGGCTGTGGTCACGGGAGGGTCGTTACCTGGGTCATTAGTAGACCGGTCCAAACCTGGCCCAAACAAGTATTTCGGGGAAATGTCCGCGTGGTTGTAGCTCGCTAACTAGAGTTTTTCAGAGAAATCCAGCTGGAGGCGAGACTATATCTGTTTTGGTAAGGAATATTAGGTTTTAACGTCGGTCTTCTAGTCTGAGACGTGATACAGTGTAGACGTGTTTTGCCTGCCGGGGACACAAACGTCGGATTGTGCCGAGAAGTACAATCAATAATGAGAATCTTATTAAGTGAACAAGATCTCTCAGCAGTGAATTAAGCGGCGAAGTATACTTTCAAATCAGTGTTAGTAATTTATTCCATCGTGATAGATTTCAGCAATTCAGTATAGTTTTAACTTGATAGTGGAAATCTAGAGTAATTCGATCTGAATGCGGCGGCAACTCCTGGTGAACTGTCTGCACGAAACGAACTGAATAGTAAAGCGGATACGATGAACTGTGTTGTTTTTATTTCGTCAACCTATCTCACGCATACCCTGTAGATAGCGTGGTCTCAGCTCTAATGACTAGCCAGGGCAAAGAATAGTCAACTCATAGAGCAATCTACTAGGCGACCAGACCACCGGGATCCAGGCTCCTGAGGTCACATCCAGAGTGGCTGATACCCGAGACAGAGTATCAGCAGACGCAGCGGGGGAGGTAAAAAGGCCACAAACTTGGCGAACCAACGTGGCGCTTCGAGAGACGAAAAGCAACCAGCATCAGGATCGTCGGAAGCTCCAGCAGAAAACCAAAGGTACTGAGTGTAACATTTTAGTGTTGTTGTCGTTGTTGCAATGAACTGATGGAGAGTATTTTAAGAAACGGAAAGGTGAAAGGTCGGTCAAATTCACAAAGCATGGACGTGCAGGGGAGTACTATACAAATTGTTAAAGAGAAAGTAGCAAAAATAGGAGAAAGTGCTCAGAAGATACAGAATAGATTAGAAAAGACAATGGAAAGTAATAATGCTCAGGGTCTAGAAAATAACGTAGGAAGGGATACAGAATGTAGTAGTAACAATCAAATTGTACAGGTTAGTGTAGCTAAGGAAACAACTAATAATAGCCAGGGGGTAGATGTAAATGACTCAGATACGAATATGAGTATGGTAGCCATGATGAAAGCGATAATGGAGAAGTTAGAAAGTAATAACCTAGAATTAAGTCAGAAATTAGAAAGTACGAACCAGAAATTAGAAAGTAATAACCAGGAATTATGTCAGAAATTAGAAAGTACCAACCAAGAATTAACTCAGAGGTTAGAAAGTAATAACCTAGAATTAAGTCAGAAATTAGAAAGTACCAACCAAGAATTAACTCAGAGGTTAGAAAGTAATAACCTAGAATTAAGTCAGAAATTAGAAAGTACTAACCAGAAACTAGAAAGTAATAGTCAGAAATTAGAAAGTACTAGTCAAAAATTAGAGGTAGGACAGCAAGATTTGGTTAGGAAGCTCGAAAGTCAGCAGAAAGCATTAGAAACCTTTCAAGCAGAGGTTAGAGGGGAAATCAATCAAGTTAGAACTGAAGTACGGGGGGAAATAGAAAGTATAAGAATCGAAGTTTGTAATCAAGTAAGTGAGAAGTCAGGCAGAGAATACAAGAAATTACGAGAGGACGTAGCAAAGCAATTGGAAAAAGAGAGGGAAATAGTTAGCAAGGAATTAGACCAAATTAGAGAAACGGCTAGCAAAGAATCAGGGGAAAATAGAAGTAGATTAGAACAAGCAGAAAGGGAAATTAGAAGTCAAGGTAGGGGTGTAGACGAAATAAATGAACAAATGAAAGAGATAGCTACAGAAATTAATGGAATGAAGGAAACATTAGAAAATTGGAGGTTGTGTGTAACTGAACCTAATTCTAATGCTAGTCAGATAAGTGAAAGCTCTGCACGAAACGAAGAGAGACAAAGTGCCTCAGCCGACATTTCGATGCTTAATATGGGTCCAAGTATCTCCAGTTATGAACCCAGAGGTAATAATGTACATGTTGAAAGGAGTGGTGGTCAAATGCAATGGCCAAACCACATCTTAAATGAAATTGTGCCACCAGTGTTTGAACATGAGGATTCTGATAATCCTAAGGATTTTATGAGGAGTCTGCATGAATATTTTTCTGTAAAGTGTATTCCTGAACAGTATTGCATGACAATTGTTAGGAAATGCCTTAAGGGAAATGCAGCTAACTGGTTAGAGGTATCAATGGGAAATAATAATGACTTCAGGACCTTTGAAAGTTTATTCATGAACAGATACTGGGGACATAACAGGCAGTCTAGCATAAGGTTAGAACTGAGTAGTGGAAAGTATGACCCAAGAACTGATCAGTCGATGGTTAATTATTTCACGAAACTTGCTAGGAAATCTAAAATGTTGGATCCACCCATGAGTGAGCAAGAATTAATCGCCATTATCACGACACACTTCCCAGAGGCACTCCAGAACTATTTAATTATAGCTAAACCCACAAACGTCGCCACCATGATCGATTTGCTGTTGGCATTGGAGACAAACAAATCAAAGAGTAAAAATGAAAGTTTCGCTAGGCCTGGAGCGAGCAACGAAAGGGAAATTTCAAATAATTTCGGGCAAGGGGCACATATCAATTACAATCAAAACCAGGATGTCCGAGATAGATACCGAGGTCCCGCACCCATAGGAGGAAATTCGCAGTGGGAGAACCGAGGCCGAAATAATTTTGACGGCAACCAGAGGAACCGCAACGGGCACGACCGAAACAGAAATGTACGAGTAAATTACGTAAACGCGGTGAGACATGAAAGGAACCGAGGAGGATGGAACGAGAGAAAAAGAAGACATTCAGGAAATTACTACTGGAAGGTCGACAATATACCAGAAGTTAGGCCGAGGTCACCCAGGCAGGGAGAACGGAGCACGGGAAATGGTTACTGGAGGGTCCACAACATTCCAGAATTTAGGCCAAAGTCGCCGCAGCACGGAGAAAGGAGCAGGAGCGGTAGAAATTCGCCGATAAATGGAGAAAGGGCCGAAGCCCTACAAGTAACCAGGCAAGTGTTCGAAAACCACGGCCATCCTTCTCAGGAAGCAAATTTGGAAGGAAAGAATGCAACGAGAACTGGAGCTTACAGCAAGACTCAGGGAAACTATGTACCCAGTCAAACGCGCCTTCAGTGAAGACTGGGAGGAAACTATGTGAACCGTATGCGAAAAATAAGATCGTCAGAGGGCAAATGATGTTACAGAAGGAAACCAATCTGAGGAACAGAAGTGAAGACAGTGACAAAGTGTTTGAACCACCACGAATAGCAGTTGCCATTAACAGAATTCCGGACACTGCAATAATAGACACTGGAGCTAACAGTACAGTGTGCTCGCAAAAGTTTTATGAAGAACTAATCAACCGGGGTTTGAAGATAATGTCTTTACCAGTAAGCGGTATATTTTGTTCACTAGCTGTAGGGAAGAGGAAAGAAAGAGTGAAATTTCAAGTCATGCTCAACGTAGAAATAAATGGTAGAATTATTGAGGTTTTGTTCCTGGTCGTACCCAGACTCGTTACCGACATAATTATAGGATGTGATTGCCTGTATGAATGGAAAGCCATTGTTAATATCGAGAACAGATCTGTCAAGTTAGAAACAGGGCAAGAAACAGTAGTGGTGCCATTTGTCGACGATAGTGGTTCAGAGGAAGTTGTACGAGATGAACGTGAAGATGAAATCCGGGGAGACGTATTCTTTGTTGAGTACATAAAAATTGGAGCAATGGAGCTTGGCGAGATAAACGTCGAAGAATATGCTGCCGAATCGAGTAACAATGAGATGTATGATGAAGATGTTGGAACGATTAGGGAATATGTGGAAGCTGAACCCCGAGAAAATCCCGCCAGGAATTGGAATTATGAGACTACAAATTTGTACCGCAAGGTGGAAAACTACGAAAACTTGGAAGATTTGTTCAGAGAAAAAGTCAGTCAGGCTAACTACCTGAATACAGCGCAGAAAGAAGAATTATTTAGGATTTTAGTACGACACCAGGAGGTATTTTCGGATAAACCAGGAAGATGCACAAAGTATATTCACTCTTTCGAAATGACGCCCATAGAGCCGTTTACACATAAAGCGAGACCCATACCATCCGCTATTCGGGAAGAAGTCGATAAAGTGATAGAAGACATGCTAGAAGACGGGGTTATCGAAATTTCAGACTCCATATACGTGAACCCCCTGTGCATAGTAAGCAAAGCTAGTGGGAAAATTAGAATAACACTAGACGCAAGAAAGCTAAACAAGCATTGTAAACCAGACAGATTTAGACACGAGAGCGTGGATGCAACGTTGAGCAAGTTGCATAAAGGAAAATTCTTCTCTACATTAGATCTGACCGCCTCCTTCTGGCAGATTCCACTTAAGAGAGAATTGAGAAAATTTGCTGCATTTTTACATTCTGGAATTCTTTACCAGTTTACCGTCTGCGCATTTGGAATGAACACAAGCGGAGGCGCATTGTTGAGAGCATTGTATGCTATTTTTGGAGAAACCATAAAGAAATTCGTGGCTCAATATGTGGACGACTTTGTCATATTTTCGTCAGAAATTGGTGAACATCTGAAGCACCTTGATTACGTTTTAAACCGGTTAAAAGCTGCTAACATGACAATTAAACCAAGTAAAACTGCCTTCTTCGTCAGACAAACCGAGTTCCTAGGATATGTCATCTCCCAGGAAGGTATTAGACCAAATCCGGAACGGGTAGACAGCATAAATAAAATTCCGGCTCCGAAGAATATAAAGCAGTTACGTCGATTCCTCGGAATCCTCAATTATCAATCCAGATTCATTCTCGACTTCGCAACTGTCGTAGCCCCTTTGAGACAGTTGTTGAAGAAAGATGAAAAATGGCGATGGACGCAGGATGAAGAAGAGGCCTTTCTGAGTGTTAAAAGATTATTCGCAGCTTCCATTTTGCTGGAAAAACCCCGGGGAAATCTGCCGTTCATTATTTTCACAGACGCGTCGGGATTGGGATACGGAGCGATAATGACCCAAAGGGATGAAGATGGAACGGACCACTTAATAGCAGTAGCCTCCAGAGGAATATCCAAAATTGAAGCACGAGCGTGCACGACTGAGAAAGAAATAGCTGCGATTTATTTTGCCTTGGTGAAATTCCGACAATATGTTTACAACAACCCCATCATTGTGTATACCGATCATGTGAGTCTGGCCTTTATGAACTCTTGCAAGCTAACCAGTACAAGAATATCGAGATACGTGCACGGGATTACGTCACACCAAATAGAAATCCGTCATGTTCCGGGGAGACATAATATCTTCAGCGACCTGCTATCCAGAATGAAGACAAACTACCCAATACCAGACACGATCGACGACCACAAACACGAGGTCACGATCTTGTACCTAGACACAATGGAAGGAAGATCACTCACGAAAGAATTGAGAAACTTTGCGAAGCTCCAGGAAGAAGACGAAGAATTGCAGAAAATTCGAGAAAAGGCGTCACCGATCACAGCAGAATTAAAGGAGAACATTGGAATATACAACGGAAAAATTTACAAGTTCCACGGACGGACAGAACCGAAGTGGAAAGTCATGATTCCGAGAGGGATCGAAAACCGGTTAATTACCGCATATCACAAAGCCTTAGCACATACCGGCAGTGAGAAACTAAATTTGGTAATAAGTGAACACTGCTACATAAAACACTTAGCCAGAAAAGTACGGAAAATATGTTCAACTTGCGACATGTGCCAACGGGCGAAACCATTCAATGTGAAATTCGATACAGAACCTCAAGCGATTTTAAGAGATGAAAAGAATGCGCTAGTCACAGTGGACGCTCACGGAGAATTACCTCGAGGTCAATTTGGGTGCCGATACATTTTTGTACTTCATGATGTCTTCACCAAATATGTAAAAATACACCCCGTAAGAAACATAAGCAGCAGGACTTGTGTAGGGAAGATAGTGAATGATTATATGCCGAAATACGGACCAGTAAAAGCGGTCTTGTCTGATAACGCGACCGTCCATCGGAGTAAATGCTTTAAAGGAACCCTCACAGATCTCGGAATAAAATTATATTATTGCTCATCCTATTTTCCATCAGGAAACCCGACGGAACGAGTACTACGCGACATTGGGATCTATTTCAGGATACTGACACATAAGAATCACAAAGATTGGGTAAGATACTGTCCAGTCATTGAAAAGATAATAAATAACACAATTAATGTGACTACAGGATTTGCACCCGTAACACTTATGTTAAACGAAGAACCCGAGCCCATCTTTAAGGAAATTGAAAAAAAAGTAAATATTGAATATGAAACCCTAAGTGAAGAACAAAGAGCTAAATTAGCTTTCGACAGAATAAAGGAGAAGGCCGAAAAGAGGAAATCGAAGAGAAAACGAAGAAGGCACAAATGGAACCCAGATATAGGTGATCTAGTATTAATTAAAGATCACCAGTTGTCCTGCGCCTTGAAGAACAGAAACAAGCGCATGGAGTTACTATATAAAGGTCCTGGGGAAATTATTCAAAAATTTGGGGAACATACATTTGAAATAGTAGATGCGGTAAATAGAAAACTCATGGGTAGGTGGCACAAACAACTTCTCCGTCCGTACCGGACATAAACAAATAATCATGCAGAGGCATATAGGATAAGGTATGGATGAAAATGTATACAACTCAATTAATGAAAATGAATTCAGACGAACAAATATATATAATCTTAATGGTATCCAATCACAAAATATCGAAATTGTGAAAAAAAAAACTTGTGGTGATAAGTACTTTTAAGACTTTAAAGTGAAGTGGAAGTGCAGAGAATCCTATGAAAATAACCAACTTAAAGCAACAAAACTGAGTACCAAAATAATTTACAAATCCAAGAAGGTGCAAGGACTTTTGGCAAATTACACCTTTATATAGAATCAGAAGACAAACAGATTTTGTAAACTAGCTTAAGTTTTATGTAGTTCATAACTAATACGATGTAAACGTTCGTTGTATGACGAAAAAAAATGTAAAACTTTCAGAAGTGGAGTGTATATAGCGTATGGTAAACTAATATGTATTGGATTATTTCGGATGGTTATAATGTGAAGTGTTGAAAACAAAAAGAAATTATGTACCATTATTATAAAAATTTTGTCACTATGATTGTATGTAACGCAGCTGAAATGCAAAGAAAATTGTAAAGTGAACCAGAGTTGCCGACGTGTGGAGTTGTTGATAATAATAGTAATGTTATTCGGGCAAGGACGTTCCATTCTTAAATTATGGGATAATTAAATAATGAAACGGGGGCAGTTTGATGCCGTATTTATCAGCCGTATGATTGAATACGATTTTAACAATGAATAAAATGATAATTAAATTATGATGAGGAAGTAAGGTGAAAGAATTTAAGATAATGAATAGTACAGATGGATAAGTTCATGAAACGAAGCAACAGCATTTAGATTCAATTACTAGAATGCGAATAAGTATTTTAACCCAGAGCTATATAATAAAGTTGTTGGTCTATATGGATGAAAATGTTCCGTCGAAAGGCTGTGGTCACGGGAGGGTCGTTACCTGGGTCATTAGTAGACCGGTCCAAACCTGGCCCAAACAAGTATTTCGGGGAAATGTCCGCGTGGTTGTAGCTCGCTAACTAGAGTTTTTCAGAGAAATCCAGCTGGAGGCGAGACTATATCTGTTTTGGTAAGGAATATTAGGTTTTAGCGTCAGTCTTCTAGTCTGAGACGTGATACAGTGTAGACGTGTTTTGCCTGCCGGGGACACAAACGTCGGATTGTGCCGAGAAGTACAATCAATAATGAGAATCTTATTAAGTGAACAAGATCTCTCAGCAGTGAATTAAGCGGTGAAGTATACTTTCAAATCAGTGTTAGTAATTTATTCCATCGTGATAGATTTCAGCAATTCAGTATAGTTTTAACTTGATAGTGGAAATCTAGAGTAATTCGATCTGAACGCGGCGGCAACTCCTGGTGAACTGTCTGCACGAAACGAACTGAATAGTAAAGCGGATACGATGAACTGTGTTGTTTTTATTTCGTCAACCTATCTCACGCATACCCTGTAGATAGCGTGGTCTCAGCTCTAATGACTAGCCAGGGCAAAGAATAGTCAACTCATAGAGCAATCTACTAGGCGACCAGACCACCAGGATCCAGGCTGCTGAGGTCACATCCAGAGTGGCTGATACCCAAGACAGAGTATCAGCAGACGCAGCGGGGGAGGTAAAAAGGCCACATGTGAACTTCCACGCTCTGGTCGGAACAACACTTCGTTACACACACCACATGTTACCATCCTGTCACTGATTTGTGCATACCAGACTCCGGCTTGTTTGTTTTTGAATTCCCCTTATACTATGTAGGATTTCAATTAATTAGATTAATTTAATAAATTAATTAGCTAATAAACAATTATGATTAATAGTACTCTGTATTTATAGCCTAACCTGCTGAATTTATCGCAGGATATAGAGTCCCCATGTTTCTATTTACTTCTGGGAAACTGCAGGTTTTTGTCATACATGCTATACTAAATAGGTTTGACAATTTTATTCTAATTACGAACTCTGCTATGTTAAATTTCTTTTTATACTAATTGTAAATAAACTATTAAGTGATAAGTTATGTTACACCTAAGTAGTTTACCTTGCAAACGCAATTGTGTTTATATGACAAGACTTCCAAGCTTCAGGCAAAATCTCTCTGATGCACTGAAGTGTTTCCAATTTCCAAATGTTCATAACATTATCTTCAAAACAGGCTAATATGTTGTCAGTAACTGGCATAAAAAGCACCTAAAAATAATGAAAAACACTCATTACATTTTTAGCAATGCAGGCTTGAGAATCTATAAGTATGAATGTGGAAGTGAGTGTGAGCATCATTAATGATTAAAAAGTCTTAAAATCAATATTAGAAAGTTTAAGTTCAGAGAGCAATAACATCAGTTGTTTCCTAAGTAAGGATTATTATATATATATAAAAGAAAGCTAGTAACAGTGAAGCAACAAATACCACACAAATATAATTATTTATAACAAAGACTTCACTTATCTTTAAAGAAACTCATGAAAATTTCAAGAAATTGTGAGGTTGTGATTTAGTAAACACTTACACAAATATTTATATTTGTGTAATATTTATTACTTCACTGTAACTAGCTTCATTTTCTATGTAATTAGTAAACACTTATTAATTTATAGATGTGTAATAAATACGACTCATCTATAAATTAATAATTATTTCGCTTCACTGTGGTGTTCCAATACAGTTAAATCTCGATATAGTAAACACTTGTTTACATCTTCAGTCACATTCAATATCTCGTCAACATTAAGATCGCTAGAGGTCACAATATTTTTGCAAGTATTACTAAATTCTGAAAATGAAACAAATTTAAAGACAGAATTGATTGTTGGTATTCCAAAATTCACTATGCAATTTCTATTTTTTTAAATAAATATTTTTCCCAAACCATTAAATCTATCGGAACATTTAATTGTTGTTGTTGTAATTTACGTCCTCCAACGTTAAGTCATATCGGACGATGAATGGAATGGGTGAAATGATGCTCAAATGAGTCCAGGGTCCATAGAGTTTAGAGTTACCCGACTTTCGTCCTTCAGGATACGGGAAAACCCCCAAAAAAAACCTATCCAGGTAACTCACCCTGACCGAGATTTGAACTCGGGACCTCTTGAACGTGAGGCAGACACTCTACCACCACACTAGCGAGGCGGGCAACATTTAATTGTTTTAATAATTCAAGTTCTGGATTTATTTCACGGTTAAATGACCAAAACTGATCTGCTATGGCCGATTTATCTCTCTCTTTATACCTCTTATATAAAAAATCGTTCTAAATTACATTTGGTCCTTCCAATGTAAACGTGATCAAAATTTCTTGAAATTTTCATCAATTTCTTTAAAGATACATGAAGTTTTTTTTTTTTTATATCGAGATTTAACTGTATTGGAACACCACAGTGAAGCGAAAAATTATTAAATTTTAGATGAGTCGTATTTCTTACACATCTGCTTCACTTTCGTACCTATTTTGAGGACATGTTTCGCAAATCTTCGTTTGCATCTACGGCTCTTGTGCGACTCTTACCGTGATAAAGTTATAAATTTTGAAATCCCGGCATTAAATGAAGTATTAAAACTTAGTGCCCCTAACACCAGATGGCAGAGTGATTGGAGCTCCGTAGTAGTGGAAGAAGAGGGAGGTTCATTTAGTCACCAAACAGCTGAGGATGAGTTCGAATGATCTTGAAAACATTTCAATGATACAACAACAAGTAAGTGAAGACCGAGTGTAAACATAGTGACTCATAAATTCAAACTTAAATATAAATGTGATATGTAAATATGTGTAATTAATTTAACGTAATAATGCATAGCTACAAGTTCTTCTTTTTTCTTTTCTTTCTCTGACAAAGCCTATTGTAATCATTGGAATTACCAAATGGTGAATAAATATTATTATTATTATTATTATTATTATTATTATTATTATTATTATTATTATTATTACTTGTTTGTACACACGCATAACAGAGGTATTGTCAGTATGATTATATTACTTAAATATGCATTATTTTGAAGCTTAAAAATATGCTTATCTTTTATGAAAAACCAAAAGAAACATGATTGAATATTGGGAAAATCAGAACAATTTTAGCCTTTTGATCTATGTAAACTGTTTATGACTTTATTAACTGAAAGGAGAGAGAAAAAGAAAAGAAGTAAGAGAAACAACAGAAATAATCACATAATGTTTTCATAATATGAGGGTCGTTTGATACGTATGGCAAAAAATCAAGAATATTTTACTTTTTATTTTTCATCAGCATCACACCTTATTTCTCGACATAGTCTCCATTGATGGCTACATTCTTGGATGTTCCAACCTTCTCATCCCGTCGGAAAAATAGGTTCTGTCAATCTGCAAAATAATGGTTGATGATGACTATCACTTCTTCATTTGATGAAAATTTCTTACCACAAAGCCAAATTTTCAAGTTTGGGAACAGGAAGAAGTCACTTGGGGCCGAGTCTAGTGAATAAGATAGATGAGGAACAAATTCAAAGCCCAACTCATGCACTTTTGCCATTGCGATTGCTGATGTGTGCAATGGTGCATTATCCTGGTCAAAGAGCGCTTTGCTGCATTTCAATCTCATACTCTTTTCAGTCAACTCATGTTGTAAATGATCCAACAATGAAACATAATAGGCTCCAGTTATGGTATGACCTTTTTCCAAGTAGTCTATGAGGATTATTCCTTGAGAATTCCAAAATACCAGATGAAAAATAGTCCTTGCCTTCTTTGGTGCACTTTCACCAGCCTTTGTCTATTATTTTGACTGCTGTTTTAACTCTGGTGTGTAATGATGGATCCAAGTTTCATCCATGGTCACAAATTGGCACTAAAAGTCTTGCAGATTTAGATTAAACATCGCCAGACACTCAGTAGAAGTGTTCTTTTGGATGAGCTTTTGGTCGACTATGAGCAATTGCAGCATCCATCTTGCACACAGCTTTTTCATTGACAATTTTTCATGCAGGTCTACAGCCTCAGTAATCTCACAAATTTTGATTTGGCGATCTTGCATAACTAGATCGTAGATTTTTTCAATGGTGTCCTGTGTGGTGACCTCAATTGGGCGACTAGAGTGTGATTTATCTTCAGTGTTTCTACGACAACATTTAAATTCATTGATCCAAAATGGTCTTCAATGTTGGTGCAGAGTCCGCGTAAACTTCATCCAATTCAGTTTTGATTTGTGCAGCAGTCCAGCCCTTCAAATGAAAATGTTTAACAACAGCACGAAACTCTGTTTTTTCCATTTTCTATCGCAGCTATCACACTGACCAGTTCAGATGCCTGTCAACAATGAACTGTATATTGTAGCACATTCAAATTTTCTGTATAATATTTTAAATAATCAAGCTTACCACCCACAGAGGTGCAACAAAACTTTCCACCCCTTCATGGAAATTACCAGACTTATCAAATGACCCTCGTACATAAAGGCATTTATGAATTATTTCTACAATACCTGGTTTATGGCAAAATCTTTTCTTAAAGACAAACGATGAACTTGTTCATTTGACAGAAGGTCCCAAATGATTGCCTCATCATCTGCTGCTGTTAGACAATATTTGCCATTAGATGAAAAAGATATTTGCTTTACTGGTGTCGTATGGCCCTGCAATGTTTGTATTAATACATCTTGTTCTGCAACACAAAATTCAGCAACATTTACACTGCAAGTGAACATTCTAACTGCTCAAGAATTATAAGTTTTTTTTTTTTTTTCAAAAAAGAGAAATATTACACTAACCAATAAATTAAAGAATGTTTTCATATCCAAAGGAGAAGTAACTTGGGCACATAAAATGAATGACGTGTTGAAGCAGATATGTATGCATCATTCATGGATAAATACAGAGTATGGGTATAGAGGCTTCTGGAAAAAAGTTAAGCTAAGAGTAGAAGATATTGACAGACAAGACATTTTTGCCAATACAAGAGATAAAAGCTCACTGAGGTTATAAAGAGAAATAAAAACAACCTGGGGGAGGGAAGGATATATAGATATATGTAGTAAGTTAGGGCGAGAAGGTTTTGCTTGGACGAGAACAGGAATGTGAAACTTGAAAGATATAGGCCAAGATAGGGAGCTAGATAAATGTCCATTGTGTGGAGAAGAGAATGCAGATTTCCATTGTATAGTAAATTGTAGTCAAACAAAGATATGGAGAGAGCAGGCCTGGCTACGTAAATGGGACAATTTGGGGGGGTGAAGTAGTAATTAGAAAAATTTTGTCAGTAAAAGGGGAAAAGAGCAGGATAAATATAGGGAATTATTTAGGGAAATTTAAAGAGAGATCAAGAGAAAAAATGTAGAGTAGGATAGGTGAAATGGCAAAATGTGTACAAAGGAGCAGAGTGCCTCCAATACACAAACACCTAGAGTTAGGTGTATGGGGACCGAATTATTCAATGGCAAGCAACATAGGATTTTCAGGATTTAGGAATATACAGCGTTTTCCAGTATGGATTTTATAATTGTAATCTTGATTTTTGTATTTCCAATTGATGTAAAAGGAAAGATGAGAAATAAAATACAAATTACTAACCTATGTTATAAATCTTTATTTCACAGCTGTAGGTTCCAATAAGAAGGTTACTCTCTCTTACTGGTGAAAATGCAACTGCACTACATGCATCACCATTTGGAAGCAACCAGAACCTGTACAGAACAAATAAATACTTAAACAACTTAGAAGTAACCCAAAGTCAATGGAATAAAGAACATGAAATCTGAGGAAGCGATGGTTGTGGAAATATTTAAAAGATCATTTACAGTAATTTTCATGCTGCCTCAGAATACCGAAAGCATAAAGAATTTAACATTTCAACTTATTACACAGAAAATGAAGCTAGTTACAGTGGAGTAATAAATATTACACAAATAAAAGTATTTGCTTCTTAACATCCACTTATCTTAAGAAGTTGATGTTAATACTTCTATCTTCTTTTTAAAGATAAAAACAAAATCTTCTTTTTAAAAAGAAGATAGAAGTATTAACATCTACTTCTTAAGATAAGTGTATGTTAAGTAGCAAGTATTTTTATTTGTATAATTCCAACTTATATTACATTTATAGATTAAGAAAAAGCTTTTGATTCAGTTTGAGAGCTATTATGGAAAAGTATTATTGAGGAAAGGAGTTCCCAAATATTTGGTTAAAATAATGCAAAGTTTAATATAAAAATTATTTGTGGTTGGTTTATTGACACTCGTCACTTACTTTTTCATATATTTATGAGAGACTAGTTTCAAGGGCCCTGGCCTCCATTTTCAATCTCTTTCCAACTGGCATCCGTTGTTGTCTGCTCTCTCTGGTGGTGGAACTATGAACTTTTTTGTCAAATTATCTACTGGCGGGATTTCAAAGTTCATTACGCGATCCTTATTTTTCCAGATGAATATGTTCTCCCATGTTGTCAATCTATTTTGGTTTATCACTCCTTTTAATAACTTTGGATTTGGATCAATGTCATGGTTTTCATTCCAAAAATGAAATGCTACTGCTGACTTGTCTTCTTGTTTCAATCTGATGTTTCTAAAGTGTTCTTTGACTCTGGTTTTTAAATTTCTTTTTGTTTGACCTATGTAGCATTTTTCACAATTCTTACAATTTATTTGGTATACTCCAGATTTGTTACCTGAAGGAATTTCATCTTTTGTTTTTGAATTTAGTAATTTTAAAATTGAGTATCTATTAGTAGGTGCCAAGATGATATTTTGTTCCTTGAATATCTTTTTAAATTTATTAAATGTTTTTGGATGATATGTGAATGAACTGAATATGCTGTTGCTTTCTTTTTCTTTAATAAATGTGGTTGCTTCCTTAATGGTTTTCTTTAGTTTAGATTTTCTAATTTTCTTCAACACCAAACTTTTGTTGTATCCGTTTTCTTCTGCTATGTGTATTATTGCTTTTTGTTCCTTGAAATATTCTTCTTTTTCCATGGGTATGTTGACTAGTCTGTGTGTAAGGCTGTTTATTATTGCATGTTTATGTGTAATTGGGTTGTGGCTATTATTTTTTATATAATTTTCTGAATGTGTTGGCTTCCTGTAAATTCCAAATTTTATTTTTGTATCATTCCTGATGATATTTAGATCCAAGAAAGGTAGTTGTCCATTGATTTCCTTTTCTATTGTGAATTTGATAGTCCTTTCTTGCAGATTGAGTAATTTTAATGCATCATCTAAATGTTTACTTGGTACAATTGCAAAGATGTCGTCAACATATCTATACCAAACCTTGAAGATCAATGGGAAGGACTTTTTAATTTGTGTTTCAAATGCACTCATAAATAAGTTAGCCAAAAAAGGTGAAAGTGGATTGCCCATTGATAATCCTGATTTCTGCTTGTAGTGTTTTCCATTAAAGCTGAAGAAGTTTTGTTCAATGCATATTTTTGTTAGAGAAATATATTCTTCTGCTTCTATTGCTTCCATATCAATTGTAGCTAGCCATTTTTTTAACACAGTCTGCAATTTTTCTGTTGGTATGCTTGGAAATAAAGATGTGACATCAAATGAAACCAGTCTGTCATTTTTGTCCAAATTTATATCTTTGATTTTTTCTACTAAATCTAAAGAGTTTCTTAAATTTGCACTTTCAAATTTAAGAAACTCTTTAGATTTAGTAGAAAAAATCAAAGATATAAATTTGGACAAAAATGACAGACTGGTTTCATTTGATGTCACATCTTTATTTCCAAGCATACCAACAGAAAAATTGCAGACTGTGTTAAAAAAATGGCTAGCTACAATTGATATGGAAGCAATAGAAGCAGAAGAATATATTTCTCTAACAAAAATATGCATTGAACAAAACTTCTTCAGCTTTAATGGAAAACACTACAAGCAGAAATCAGGATTATCAATGGGCAATCCACTTTCACCTTTTTTGGCTAACTTATTTATGAGTGCATTTGAAACACAAATTAAAAAGTCCTTCCCATTGATCTTCAAGGTTTGGTATAGATATGTTGACGACATCTTTGCAATTGTACCAAGTAAACATTTAGATGATGCATTAAAATTACTCAATCTGCAAGAAAGGACTATCAAATTCACAATAGAAAAGGAAATCAATGGACAACTACCTTTCTTGGATCTAAATATCATCAGGAATGATACAAAAATAAAATTTGGAATTTACAGGAAGCCAACACATTCAGAAAATTATATAAAAAATAATAGCCACAACCCAATTACACATAAACATGCAATAATAAACAGCCTTACACACAGACTAGTCAACATACCCATGGAAAAAAAAAGAATATTTCAAGGAACAAAAAGCAATAATACACATAGCAGAAGAAAACGGATACAACAAAAGTTTGGTGTTGAAGAAAATTAGAAAATCTAAACTAAAGAAAACCATTAAGGAAGCAACCACATTTATTAAAGAAAAAGAAAGCAACAGCATATTCAGTTCATTCACATATCATCCAAAAACATTTAATAAATTTAAAAAGATATTCAAGGAACAAAATATCATCTTGGCACCTACTAATAGATACTCAATTTTAAAATTACTAAATTCAAAAACAAAAGATGAAATTCCTTCAGGTAACAAATCTGGAGTATACCAAATAAATTGTAAGAATTGTGAAAAATGCTACATAGGTCAAACAAAAAGAAATTTAAAAACCAGAGTCAAAGAACACTTTAGAAACATCAGATTGAAACAAGAAGACAAGTCAGCAGTAGCATTTCATTTTTGGAATGAAAACCATGACATTGATCCAAATCCAAAGTTATTAAAAGGAGTGATAAACCAAAATAGATTGACAACATGGGAGAACATATTCATCTGGAAAAATAAGGATCGCGTAATGAACTTTGAAATCCCGCCAGTAGATAATTTGACAAAAAAGTTCATAGTTCCACCACCAGAGAGAGCAGACAACAACGGATGCCAGTTGGAAAGAGATTGAAAATGGAGGCCAGGGCCCTTGAAACTAGTCTCTCATAAATATATGAAAAAGTAAGTGACGAGTGTCAATAAACCAACCACAAATAATTTTTATATTAATTTTGACGTCACTGTTACTAAATTCCTCCAAACACACATTAATGCAAAGTTTAATTACAAAAAACTATTTATAGTTGATTTTTAACACTCTGTCACATTTTTAGTTTTTGAGAAACTAGTTTTAGGAGCTGTTGCTTCCATTTTCAACCTCAAAGGTCTGACTATCATCTGTTGTTGCTGTTGCCATTTGCTGCCTTCTCTCTCTGGTGGTGGAACTATGAACTTCAACAGATGGGATTTCAAGATTCATTACCCAGTCCTTAGTTTTCCATATAAAGATATCGTTATCAGTTTGTTTTGGTTTATCACTCTATTTAATAATTTTGGATTCGGGTAAAGGTCATGGCTTTCATTCCAAAAATGAAATGCTACTGCTGACTTATCTTGCTTTTTCAATCTGATGTTTCTAAAATGTTGTTTGGTTCTGGTTTTTAGTATTTTTCTGTTTTTTTTTTTTTTTTTTTTTTTTTTTCTTTACCAGATTTGTTATTATTATCTTACCATCCTTGGGTTAATAAACACTTTCAAATTTTTTTAAAGAGTTTGGTATAACTTTAGTTCCTCAAAATAAATATTGTATTCAAAATTTACTACATTTTTCTAAAAAAAGATAAAATTCCTAATAATAAAAAATCTAGTATATATCAATTATTTAGACTGTGTTCAGGTTTATATTGGAAAGACAAAACGTAATTTGGAAACCAGAATGAAAGAACATTTTTGTAACATTAAGTATAAACAAACTGATAAATCGGCCGTAGCAGATCATTTTTGGTCATTTAACCATGAAATAAATCCTGAAGTTAAATTATTAAAACAAATAGTCCAATAGATTTATTGGTTTGGGTAAAAATATTTATTTAAAAAAATAAACATCGCAAATGAATTTTGAAATACCAGCAGTTGATTCTGTTTTTAGGTTTGTTTTGTTTTCATAGTTTCCTCTGATAGTATCATTGACGACGAAGATGTATGATGACTGACGATGTAGAGGAATGTTTACAAAATCAATCTCATCAAGTAATAAGAAAAATTTAAATCTTTTTCTTATGATAAGTGAAGTTTTTGTTGCAAATAGTTGTATTAGTGTAGTCTTACAGATAAATTGGCAAAACTATATTATACAACCTATGTACAGAAAAGTTTTCATCAATTAAAAAAAAAGAAAGATAAAAAAATTAATAGATTTTTTGGTTTATTTTTTTCATATTCTTGTTTTATTTACTTATTAAATTTTTCACTATTTTTTATGATAAATGGTTAGATATTTGTTATTTTCAAGAGATGTACATGAGCATCAATACTTACTTGCTATTTGCCAGATCAATTAAGAATATATTTCCTCTGTAATCTACAGCGGCAAGTTTTTCTCCTGAAGAAGCAAAAGCAGCATGTATAAACTTGAAACGTAACTCTGTGTTCTCTGAGGCGACTGTGTGGTGAAGCTGTAGAATAAGCCTGGTGAAAAACAGACTTAACATTTAGAGAATTTCTGCACTGCATAATGGTCTAAATGAGCAAGTTATATTACCAAAACTGATATTTCGTAGAGTAAAAAATTCTTTTTTATAATAATAATCTGTTTGGAAAGGTAGAGTCAGACTGAAAAATTCAATGCCATAGCCAGGATTTGAACCATGGATCTTCCTGTCTCCGTCGGCTGCTCTTAATTATTGAGCTACTATGGCTAAGGTGCCAGCACGACATTAAATTCTCCAAGTGACTTACGTTGAACATGATTTTTTTTTTTAATTTACATCCTCCAACATTGAAGTCATATCGGATGAATGAAATTGATAAAATGATGCTCAAATGAGTCCGGAGTCCATGGAGCTTAGAGCCCCCGACATTCGTCTTTAAGGATAAGGGAAAACCCCAGAAAAATCCTTATCCAGGTAGCTCACTCTGACCAAGATTCGAACTCGGGACCTCTTGAATGTGAGGCAGACATGCTATCACCACGCTACCGAGGCAGGCATTTGCACATGATGATGATGATGATGATGATGATGATGATGATGATGATTATAGTTGGCACTACAGGCCATGTAGGCCCTTGGCCTCCCTAACCACCCTCTTCCATTCTACTCAGTCCTCTGCTTTTCTTCTCCAGCCTTTAACCCCCAACTTTCTCAAGTCATCTTCTACATCATCTACCCATCTTTTCCTGGGTCTTCCTCTTCTCCTTCTGCCATCCAGCTTTTCTATGAATATAACTACACTGGTTTCTGGCATTTTCTGCACATGGCCAATCCACCTTATTCTTCACTACTATATTTGGTTGTCCAAATAGGCAATGTAACTCCAAGTTAGTCAGCATTCTCCATCCGTCTAAGTCCCTTATCACTCCAAATATATTTCTCAAAACCTTCCTTTCCCACCGTAATAGCCACTGTTCTTCTCTGGTTGTCAACAGCCAACTTTCTGAACCATACATTACTATTGGTGTCAGTACTGTTGTATATATTTTAATTTTAGTATAACTACTGGCGTTCCTTGATTTAAACATATTCTGCAAGGCATAGAATTCTGTTGAACATATATGGTTCAAATATCAGCTATGTCATTGAATTTTTCCATACTTTGTCCTACACACACGGCTAGTGTGAAAGAACTCTTAATTTCCAATAATCGGTTTGTTACATTCTATGGTATAAAAAATCACTTTCTATTTTTTCTTGGGTCTCTGATAAAAATGTAATGTCAGAATAAATGACCAGCCAGATTTTTCAAGAGACTGCAGTAATGTTTTTATTTCCTCTTGTTGAATCAAAATTGCTAAACAAATATTTTTAATAGATTTTATACAATTTAGGATACTTGTAAACAATTAATTTTTTAAATCCTTTCATGGAAGTGTTGAAAACAGTGTTGTATAAATTAAATTTATTGGGAGTCGATTTGAAAGATTTGTTCAGCAAGTTCCTCGAACTGCCACCAGAGGAGACCAATGACAAAATATTGCCAGCTACACCAATGAGAACCAGTCGATGTCCGGCTGAAGATAGAGGGAAGGCCTCTGAAACTAGTTCCGGGAAAATTTAAAAGTATAGTGTCATTAATCGACTCCCAATAAATTTAAATTAATTTTTTGTTTTGTTTTAACCTTCTTTTTAAGTTATAATTCTGACATTTTATATATTCATAGGGAACAAAGTTTACAATTTATGTGTAATTATATGAAATTGTGCAGTTAACATTACTGTTTATAGGATATGCAATATGTGGACTTGATTACCAATAACATAAGAACCTTTGAAGTTCCTTGTGCCTTTGACTCAAGATGTTTAAGTCCAGATCCTATAGACAAAGTTTCTCAGGGCACAGGCTACTCACTAAGGATGGAAAGGAGAAAAGACAGAAAGGGAGAATAACTAACATTGAGTCCATCTGATATTATGCTCAAGAGGTTTATTCTATCTGCCAATAGCCCTTAAGGTCTAGTCTAGTCACTTAAATGCATCCATATATCTTGACAGATGGAGAGTAATGTGCAGTGATATCTGAATGAGTTTATTTCAGAGCAGTTGCAACTGGAGAGGAGGACAGCTCATTGCACATTAGTTGCAAACAAGTAAACAATGCCGAGTTAATAAGAAATACTACAGCTTGTTTAAAAAAGTACATGTTTGCTGGTTCCAAGAGAGCATTTAGAAATGGTGCATCCTAGTAGTAAATTAGGAAGTAAGATGCTACACTCTGGAGTGATAACTCATTAGGGGGACCCTGCACCAATGTCGAAATGACAGCAGTTGGTAATTGTGCATGCTGGAGGAGAACAGGATTTTGTACAAAACCATTATGTATGATTTAAGCCTCAACAACGTGTAGATTGCTATGATAATATGAATTACAACTTAATTTAGAAGAACTGCAATACTGGCTACAGAGATCTTTGAGAGTGAACTTTGACCTGTGAAAGGTAAGCTTTGTTTTTAGTCAGTTTGTGCAGTGTACTCCCTCTCGCAATCTCATGCGTGTGACACATTATGGTGATAGGTGCGCTATCCCCACCACAGTTGCTACTCATCCCTATTGGACAGGATTTCTGTAAGATATACGAATACATGTGTATTATAGGAGATTTTATCTGCCAGTAGTCCTAAGGACCCAATCTAGTCACTTACAAAGATGCACATACCTACGGGAGTTCTAGCAGTCTTGATGTTTTATGAAATACCATACAACTCTGGCTACATGGCCAATGAAGGCAAATCAGAGGTGAAGGAAGATCCTGAAATAATGCGTCCTACTTGGAGGTAGCTTACATTGCTATTGATTAGTTCCAGTTTCTTTTCTCATTTCCATTGAGTTAGAACAGTTGTGGTTTATGAGCATAATGCCAAAAAGTGAAAAAAAGAAAGTCTGAAGAAGACACATTTTTACAATCCAAAACAAAACAAGTTCTTACAACACAATTAAAACATTTAAATTTATTACAACATACAATATTGACATTGCACCCAATATTAGAGAAAATTAATCAAATAATATCTACAAACTTACCCATCCTTCCTGGATGTTTTCAGTTTAAAAGGCTGCTTTACTATGCTTACAGTCTTTTGACTGGAGCTCATTCTAACGCTAACCTTCCTTGCTTCAGTAACTGCAAATAATTACCAGTTAAACTTGTTATATTTTTCGACGAAGAGTAAAACAATTACAAAATATATTAGAATTTGATTTATAAACTGTTTTTCAATTCATTATGTGAAGCTATTACTAGTAAGGTGTTTACAGACTACAAAGCCCATCAGTAACTGAGCTCTTTGATTTATCAGGTATAGATACAACATAACTCCATATAGATAAACATTACCTTGGCAGACGATATGATTACTCCTTGATTAAAAGAAACTACATTCTTACAATTTAACTTTATTGAATTTGGCGGCTTCAATTCTTGCCTTCAAGGACTTTTAAATGTCCCCATTCTAAACAAACGACAATAATTATACGTTCAAAACTTTCCCAGAATACCAACATGAATTGCACTAGTACATAACCTCATCACATTCGCATCCCAAATCTCATGTAATATCAAAATAACTTAATTGGCACATTTCACCAACGATAACATGCATGCTACATTATTTAATAATGCCTTTCTGTGACAATAATAATTTACACTTCCAACTTGCACTTTAACCACTTTCACACCTGTTGGTGTTACTGAGAGGAAGGCAATTGTTTCTGACGCATAAATAGATGACAACTGACGTAATCCCTGAGAAACTGGGTTGTTGGTCGGAGTTTGTGTAGTGAATGCGACAAAATGCATAAGCAAAAATACATTATAAATTAGTGGTGTATATTCAATACAGTTCAATAACAGTCATTCTTTACGATCATTTAATCTTTTAAACGCAGTGTAACTTTATTTGAAGTGTTAATAAACTTTAGAATAAAAAATGAGCTTTTTAGCGAAAGTATTTGGTGGTAAAAAGGGCGATAAGCCTCCAACCACTGGTGAAGCTATACAGAAATTAAGAGAAACCGAAGAGATGCTTATCAAAAAACAAGAATATTTGGAAAAGAAAATAGAGCATGAGATAGACCTTGCTAGGAAAAATGGCACAAAGAATAAGCGAGGTAATTTCACTAACTGCACTTTGTTCGCAATATCAATAGAATATGCTGACTTTGACTTTTCCATATCGGTTATGCATGCCTTCTTATTGGTATGTTTCAACAGAAAACTCTGAATTATAATAGTATACATTACATTGCTAATTCTATATGAGATGTGCTATTAATTCGTCTATGTGTGCTTAAATATCACTTGGAGCACTTGACGTGTAGTAAAATGTGCTTCACAAGGAAGAAACAAAATATTCAGCATTTTTACATTAAAAACTTTCATAAACCAATTTTAGGAATTAATTAGTATCCAGTGATCAGTTTGTTTTGAACCATGCTTAATATGTACTAAATAATAAACTCCCAAATGTTTTTGGGGCAAACACTTAGTTTTAGAAGAGAAAAAAGAAAACAGTTAAGAGATATGTATCAGTCCAATTGATCTTTAAACATCTCTATATATGATTTTTATTTGTCTACCTCTGCCCTTTAAATTGTTTCATTATATTCTCATCCTGATGTTTATAAGTTTTTTTTTTGTTTTTTTTTTGTTTTTTTTTTTTGTTTTTTTTTGTGTGTGTTTTGAGAATGGAGTTTAAGTGCAACATTTTTTAAGGAAATCATAAAAATGTAACTTGGCACCTCTTGAACGTGAGGCAGACATGCTACCATCTACGCTACCAAGGCGAGCCTCAAAAGATTGGATATTGTAGTGCTAAGGGCTTTGTTTTTTAAGAGAAATGCTGAATAAGAACTTGCTTAAAATAGTGTGCTTGGATGAAAATTGGGTAAATGTTGGCCATGTTGTGTCAAAGGGCTGGACTGACAGCACACTTGAAAGTACCACAAAAAGATCTATAGTGATATTTGGCCACTTTATTATTGGTCATGCCGGTACGTTGCATGGTTTTGTTGATATCGTCCTGCTCTTCATTTTGAATAAAACTAGGCACTAACACAAAGACATGGACCACGATCATGAACTCTTGCGGTTCAGAATTCCGGTATACAGGTGGCGTTGAGATCATCTCAATTGACTGAGTCACTAATAAATTATTTAAAAAATACTACCTCTGTGAAGATGCTACAAGGCACTGAATGAGTATTGAGAGCAACTTATTCTTGTTCTTGAAGTAGGCTAATACAGATTAATAATTCTGCATGTTTGCGCTGGTGTGAGATAAACTCAAACCTTGTTTATATGTTTGGAGTATTAAGAGGGTAAAGAGGGTGATATGCATAATTTGCTATCTGCTTCTCGGCAACATTGCAGCTCGTCACATGGAGAAACAGACGTATCTTCTTTTAAAAATCAGACTATGCAGATCTGCATCCCTTGTACTGTGGTCTTGCACAGAAATTTACCTTTTAGTGGTTGACTGAAGTTAGGTCCTAACTAAATATTTCTGTACCTTCATGTTACACTAACTGATCACTGTTCTTCAAAATGTTTTCCTTACAATACTTTATTACTGGAAATCCACTTTAAGACAGACATGCTGAACACACAGCAGATAGCAAACATGGAAGGAACAAAATACAACATAAAAGATGTTCATATTCCAATGTAAAAGATGTCAAGTGGTATGTATCATGTACAGTTCCCTGATTGTAGTTGACAAACAGAAAATGAGTTGAAAAAGTTTGTTGATTTATAATTCTAATTGGCAGCCAGACCTTTTTGCTAGAGAAATAAAGAAAAACTGGTTCTATAACTTGCAATGGTAAAACTTAAACATGTGGTTTCTTTCTTAAAACTGAATAAGAAGTACTAGGTTTTAATACTTCCATATTCTTCCACTATATACATGTTTCAAAATGACACTGAACGATTATAGCCATTGCATAGTTTATAACTTAATTAGTCCGAATTTCGGTGTCGCAGCTTTGAAGCTCTTTTAGCTATAATTTTATGCAGCATTAAATATTACAAGATTTTGTGATTAGGCAGCGCAGGAACCACTTGTGTGCAAACCTCAAAAGTTGTTATTGGGATGCACCAGCGATAAAAACAAAAACATTACTCCTTATATGTGTTTGGAGGAATTTAGTAACAGTGATGTCAAAATTAATTTCAGAAACTATTTGTAGTTGGTTTATTAATACTCGTCACTTACTTGTAACAAATAGTTTCTGACATTACTCCTTGTTAAATACGTAAAATATGAAGCTGTTAACAGTGAAGCAAATAAATATATACAAATATAAGATAAGTGAAGTTTTAAGTTACAAATTATTATATTTGTATATAAATATTAAAAGCAGAAGCATTATTAACAGTGAAGTATTCTTCATATTTGAGTTTGATTTATGAGTCACTATGTTTACACTCAAACTTCACTTACTTGTTGTATAATTGAAACATTTTCAAGATCATTCGATCTCATCCTCAGCTGTTTGGTGACTAAATGAACATTCCTCTTCTTCCTCTACTACGGAGCTCCGATCACTCTGCCATCTGGTGTTTGGGGCTCTAAGTTTTAATACTTCATTTAATGCCGGGATTTCAAAATTTATAACTTTATCACGGTTTTTGTTTATGAATATTTTTTCCCAAATATCCAATTCTATGGGTGTACTTAAAGATTTTAACAGTTTAATGTTATGGCCAATGTTGTGGTTTTCTGTCCAAAAATGGTGTGGCATTACTCCTTGCTCTTTATCAGTGACCCTAGCCTACCTTTCAGGTAATGAGACAAAGGACAGTTACTTGTGAAAAGATCGACTAGTAACTCGGACAGTGTAAGGTTGCTCTTGAGTGTAAAACTACACATTCCATCCTAACAGGCAGGATTTTGCACATACTTAAGTAATATTGAGTACTATATGAATACCGAAATGATGGATATGGTTTTTATGTATGGAAGAGTTGAAGGGAGTTCAACGAATGCACGATTAATTTAGTTTCTTAAAAGTATGAATTGTAAAAATAGTGATAATAATTGTTTAACTTCAGAGCATTTTGTTATGATCTTAATTGTGCAATACTTTCAGCCACTCTTGTAAATATCAACAGCTTCCTTTTCAGTTCCAAATGCTTTTAGTATTGTCAAACATGTGAAATAAAATGCTCGTCTCATTGTATAAGTAATTTAGTTTTGGTTAATTTATCTACATTTCTTTGAAGTTTTCTGTTCTGTTTATAATTTAATGCTTTTTTTGTAATTTACGTCCTCCAACATTAAGTCATATCGGATGATGAATGGAATGGGTGATATGATCCTCAAATGAGCCCGGAGTCCATATAGCTCAGAGTTACCAAACAATTTAATGCTTCCATACTCAACCTCACTAACATTAACTTCTCTCTAAAAGGTATAAGTTCCTTATGTCCACCAGTTTATTTGCCATCATGGACCGCTATAATAGAATTTTGGAGCATGTTAAACATTCATAAGCAATAGCTTCTTTATAAATATTAAAAACAGAAGCATTATTAACAGTGAAGGATTCTTCATTTTTGAGTTTGATTTATGAGTCACTATGTTTACACTCAACTTCACTTACTATTAAGTAATCATTCACATAGTAAGTGAAGTTGAGTGTAAACATAGTGACTCATAAATCAAATTCAAAAATAGCTTCTTTATTGCGGTTTCTTAAGCCAAAGAAATTCTTAATAGTAGCAAGCTACTGCGGGGTATGCTGCTATGTTTACAAACAATTACAGCATGCGGCACGACGTGTAGTGTATCCTGCAAACTGCGACAGTGTGAGGCACGCGTCGTTCCTTTCACTGCCTAATCCACACTCATTCTGGAGCATTTTATTTTCTGTGGCTCTATTGGCGGTAAAAGCTATCTCTATGTCACATAGAAGCTGAGCAACTACTTCTATATGTTCGTTTGGTGTTGTTTTGAAACACCCTATAGTTCCGATGGTCTAAGTTTCTTGCTTTACCTGCTTTCAATAAACCATTCAAGTTGTGATTATAGCAAAAACAATAGCCCTCAAATGTTCAACTATGCTCTGGTTGATGTAAAAGCATAGCTGTTAACTCAGGTGACGGCATTGCTGTTTATGTGTACATGCACAGATGTGTTAACCAATGATGTATTAGAGGCAGAGCTCATTGTGGAATGTGGAGGAATACTTTACTTTATTCTAACAGCAAATAGATTATAGAATGTGAATAAAACTCACCAGAATAGCTTAAGACTTGCTTTTAGAGCTAATGTGTTATTTTTAGAGACTGTGATCTACCCAATCGCCAAATTAATTATATCTTTTAAGGAAAATTATGGCATAATGTTAACAAAACATGCCGTCTTGCAGCCATAGTGCATGATTTTTTTTTTTTTTTTTTTTTTTTTTTTTTTTTTTTTGTAATTTACGTCCTCCAACGTTAAGTCATATCGGACGATGAATGGAATGGATGAAATGATGCTCAAATGAGTCCGGGGTCCATGGAGCTTAGAGTTACCTGACATTCGCCTTACAGGATAAGGGAAAACCCCGGAAAAACCTTATCCAGGTAACTCACCCTGACCGAGATTCGAACCCGGGACCTCTTGAACGTGAGGCAGACACTCTACCACCACGCTACCGAGGCGGGCGATAGTGCATGAGAATAGGCAAGTACCATTGTAATTGAGGTATTGAAATCTACTAGATTACCAACAATCCTGGATCATTGAGATTTAGTGTTACACGTCTTACTGGTACACTTTGTTATTCTGTAGTTGCAATATAGGTCACAACTGCTTCCTTCCTCTACAATTGCATTTTGTGGCTTGGGGTTGTCAATCCTGGTCTCTGTTTGGTAAATTTTGTTAATTATATGTGGATTGTAAGTTCTAAAAGCAACTCAGTTTTCTAATGTGCACACTTCAAGATCCTCTGGGTCGGGTTTGCACCTGCAGCTTGGGATCGGCATATAACCGATTTTGCCACTTAGGCCAACTAACTTAAATATCAAGTATGATTTGGATAGGTAGAGTCAGACTGAAAAATTCAATGTCATAACCAGATCTCCTGCTCTCCATCCAGTTGCACTTAACCATTGAGCTACCAGTATAGCCATAGCCAAGATTTAAACCACAGATCGTCCTGTCTCCATCTGATTGTTCTTAACCATTAAGCTACTACATGGCAAAGTGAGAAAGCAAATCGGGAAAAATTTGCAACACAGATATGTTTATCTCAGCTTATCACACATACACAGTGAGTTCAGTGTATGTATACTCTGTTCAGATATAATCATGTCTTCTGGACAGCAACGTGTCATACATCGGCAGGCACGAGAAAACATATCATATAGATACACACAGCTTCCAATCGCTCTGTTTTTTGTAACTTACTGTATGTCACCTTACTAATATTTCACTCTTTTAATCGACCAGATAAGACCTGATAAGGGACGATCACAGCGCTTGTCGCCTGAAGGTCGATACGCCTCAATGCTCTGTCGATTAATACTTGCAGTGGGACGGAGACTGGGAGATCCGTGATTCAAATCCCAGCTATGCTGTTTTATTTTTCAGTTCGACTCTATCCTTCAAAAACTTTGTCTTACAGACGGCTTCTGTGGAAAAACAATTTCCATCAATTAAATAAAAGGTAGTTACCCAGCTTAAGGAAAAAAAAAAAAAAAATAAAAAAAAAAATAAATAATCTAAGATAACCAAGTATTTATTTATTTATTATTTAATTATTTATTATTTATTTATTTATTTATTTATTGTTATCTGAAAAGGTTCCCAGAGCCATAGCTCATGCTAGGGAACAGTACAAAAATATATAAAATGATGGCAAACAGCCCTTGACAATACTTATATTACATTTTTATAGTAGGAATGAATTACCGTACAAGAATAACATATATGAAACATACAAAGATACAGACATTCACTATAACTCAAGAAATAATAGTAACAAAGAACTTAACAGAAAAATAGAAGCTACATATTCTATGGGACATTAATCCATATTAATTTTTAAACAGTTCAGCTTTCAAACCAGCTATAAATGTGTAACACTTTATCAGCTATCAATATATGCCTTCAGTAAATTTTCAGCAACTTTCCTTTTAAAACCTTTTATGTTCCTGCAGCCTTTCAGTTCCAGTGGCAGTGCATTATATAAGTTGATAACGTGTGAGGTTAAGCTGTTCAGACCATAAGTAGAAGTGTTCACTGTATTCCTGGTATTCCTGGCCTGGATGTTATATAGAAAGACAGTTAATGAGTCAGCATATAGTGATGGAAAATCGATGTTAGATGGCAAAATAGTATGTGATGAAAAGCACCCTCTGATTGGTTAGTTTCTATGTTTGACGTATACTGAACTTAAAGCTTGGATAAGTATTATTTTTGAGTTTGTGATTCATTGTGAATGGTTATATCACAATACATAGAATCTAGCATTTAAGTTGACAGTTCTTATGGTTAGTTTTCATTGTGATTGAGGTCTTACTCTTCTTCGTTCTCTGTTTACCCTTGTATAGATGTTTTACAACCCCCAGGACTTACAAATGAGCACCTGGAGTCAGACGCCTGTCAAGTAGCAGACAAACTCTGTATAAGAGACTACTCTCCTGCCATCCTAAGAAGCACACTTTCCTGTGAGCAATTCTGCAAACAGCTCCACCACATGACATAGTGAATGCTATAATTGGTCTGAGAATGAAACACTCAACATAAAATATTGCCATCTATTCTTAATGTTATTGCTTGTAAAATACGCTAATGGGTATGTTTAATTGTAGCATTACAGTGATATGTATTATTACAGTTGTTCGGAAATACAAATATGTCCTATCACAAGAAATAAGTAGCTTTCCCTGCATCATGTGCACTTTGACCAGCCTACCCTCCTACTTTGTCCTCCAGACCCTCCCTCCTAACTCGACCTTTCTCTCGCCATTACTGCAAACGTATGTCACACTTATGCACGTGGGCGCAGAGTAGTACAAAAGTGTGTTTCTTGAGATGGATGCAGTATAGTCAGCTTGGGTGATCAGCCCAACACCTGGTATGAGAGTGAAGAAAGGGATGATATGAAATGAGAGTAAAATGGATGAAAGTAAAAGTAATGATGGAGTAGCTCATGGAATAAATAGCAAGAGGAACCCAGAGAACCTGCCCACATATCACCTCCTGGGATTGAACCTAGGTTTTTATTCTTTAATTTCTACCAATTTTTGCTGTTTTCAATCTAATTTTAAGGTGCTAGTTTTGGTTGCATATAAATTAACTACTGATAGATGACACATTTTGTTAGAAGAACAATGTATTTGAGGGATTTGCGACTTGGGATGCACATTTGCTGGAATTTCTTTTCATTTTCCTAGCTTGAAACTAATGAGAATTTTAGTGCTCTTTCATGTTCTGACTGTCTTGAATTAATTTCTGCAGTGAAGGATAATATGCATAATAGAGTTGTAATTTGCCATGCTCAGAAACAAGATGAGGGCCAAGGCCTACTGACCTGACTGCCGGCCTCATGCCCACTTATGCACGGCAGAGGCAGGCAATCATTCAACCGATATGTGGAGGAGATGTGGTCAGCATCTCAGCATTCTCCCAGCCGGAATGTTGACTTTCGTAACCAGGGCCGCTTACCTAGCATAAGCTCCTCACTTTCCTTATGATGCTGAGTGGGCACTGGTCCTAGAGCCGGGACTTAAAATCCGTACCCCATAGGTGGAATCGAACCCAGGTTGCTTTCCGTGGCCAGGGATCAAGGCTTGCTGCGCCATGGTGCAGGACCGCTATTGTGAATGCTGAGTTATAATACATGCATTTTTAACTTTTCATTCTCATTTCCATTCTTGATTATCCTGAACCAGCCTTAAAATATAACACAGAGTAAAACTAATATTTCAGTTGGAATATTGCACTTTCTTATGCTTTACTATTGTGAATTCACATTGTTATAGGTATACATTGTTAAGATTTTCAGGGTAAGCTTTTGCCTTCCTTTGTAACCTTATGGCAGCATGTCTGCCTCACATTTAAGAGTTCCTGAGGTCAAATCTCGGTCTAAGTTATCTGGATAAGGATTTTTTAGGGGTTTCCAAACCCTAGGGGGATATGGAAAATGGAGATGAATGTCAGGTAACTCTGAGCTCATTTGATCATATCACCCATTTCATTCATCATTCGATATGATTTTGTTGGAAGAGTAACCTTTTACGATTGCAAAATGAATTGCTTATGATTGCTTTTATGTTTGTTTAGCTGCAATTATGGCTCTTAAAAGGAAGAAGCGGTTAGAAAAACAGCTGCAGCAGATTGATGGTACACTCTCAACAATTGAAATGCAGAGGGAAGCCTTGGAGGGAGCCAATACAAATACTGCTGTACTGCAAACAATGAAGAATGCAGCTGATGCTCTGAAGGCAGCCCATCAACATATGTAAGTACTTCAGGGGACTAATAGCAAATCAAAAAAGCAACATTAGGAATCGTGAAATTATATTTAGTTAACTATACATCAGTTGTGCAAGAGCCGTCTGACAATTATTTAAACTTAACTCTGTAATTTTATCAAGTCACTCTGTTAGATAGAGTCAACATGAAAAATTCAATGCCATGGCCGGGATTTGAACCACGGATCTCGCTCTAACCCATTAAGCTACCATGGCCAACTTGCCGTCCTGACATTAAATTCTCCAATTGATTCGTATATTTCCCCGGTAAACCACTAGGGGCTCTCGCATCCAAGATACACCGTTTGTGGCGACTTACTATTGTAACTACTTGAGTCCCAGGCTTCATCATTTAACTATTATTATTTAATTTAATTGATGGAAATTAATCATTTCTTCACACTAGCCATATATAGGCTAAGGTTTTTGATAGTCAACATGAAAAATTCAATGGCACGTTGGCCATGGTAGCTCAATGGGTAAGAGCGACTGGATGGAAACCAGGAGATCCGTGGTTCAAATCCCGGCCATGGCATTGAATTTTTCATGTCGACTATCTAGCATAATTGGATATTGAATAACATAATCCAAGTGCCATCTTAGGTCAAAAACAGTAGTAAAAAGAAATGAAAGTAAATAATAATTAAATTACAGCTATGTATTTAAATTACAAAGATAACAGAAGAAACTGGAAGCAGCATATCACATACATGATCTGCTGGCATCGAGTTCACTGAAAGTGATTAATTACTCTTTACACTGCTTATGATACTGTACATTTTGATGTGCTGAATCCTACACCAGACCTTGCTTCTTTCCTCCCAACTTGTGCATTTGGTTGACATTTCTTTACCACATGTTCCCCAACACATGTCTCTTGTAGATCACCAACGTCTTTTAGTTGATCATCTGTTACTGAATATTCCTGATATTAAAGATGAGGCAGCCGCCACCCTTTCTGCCATCTGCTCCCTCCTCAAGCCCCTTCAGGATATTTAATGCACTGCGAAAGTTCTTCCTCTTTTCCACTGAGTGTGTTCACTTTCATGTCAATAGTTCATTGATTTTAGTTCAACTTCATCTCTTACTTCTCTATCATGTCATCTTCCTTCACACTTTCGATCTTAGATTTCAACTTGTCCATGCTGGATTTCATCTTTGGTTCCACTTCATTAACATCAGATTCCATATATCGAGATTTAACTGTATTGGAACACCACAGTGAAGCGAAAAATGATTAAATTTTAGATGAGTCGTATTTTTTACACATCTGCTTCACTTTCGTACCTATTTTGAGGACATGTTTCGCAAATCATCGTTTGCATCTACGGCTCTTATGCGACGCATGAGTCGCATAAGAGCCGTAGATGCAAACGATGATTTGCGAAACATGTCCTCAAAATAGGTACGAAAGTGAAGCAGATGTGTAAAAAATACGACTCATCTAAAATTTAATAATCAGATTCCATCTTTGATTTTATTTAATCCATGCCAGATTTCGCTGTTACTTCACTCTTTATTTGTCTTAATTTCTTCCTTCTTCATTCTCGATTCCATTTTTATTGTTATCTTCTATGCCGAAGAGCCAGATTTCGCTGTTACTTCACTCTTTATTTGTCTTCATTTCTTCCTCCTCCATTCTCAATTCCATTTTCATTGTCATCTTCTATGCCCAAGATTCCATTCTTGTCACCTTGTCTATGCTATATTTCACTGCCGTTATTTCACTCTTCATTTTGTCCATGCAAGTTAATTTCTGAAGCATTTTCTCCATTGTTTCATATCCCACTCTTGATACCAGTGTGACAAAGTGACATACTGACTTACGACCACTTTTACTTTTGACAAATTTACAGTGTCAGCCATGAGTCTTATATTCCTTTGTATATATGCACCTACTTGCGCTGCTTGAACTTCTCGACTTTCACACTTGCAGACCATTAGTCACTTTTAGACTGCACTATTGCCTTCACAACTTCAGTGCGGTACAAAAATGAGACTTGCATTTCCAGCTTTGTGATGTTAGTGGCTGTCCATGAATATTCCATGTTTTTGCTTCCAGTGGCAAACAAAAAACAATGGAATGGGGTGACTCAACTTAATCTTGTTATGGTAGGCAGTAGACTCCATCTGCCCTGGTAATAATCCAGTTGTCTTCAAGCTTCCCTGTTTTGATAAAGGAGCAGAAATGCCCATTACCGAGTGTTTTCTTTTTTCTTGCTCAGGAATGTGGATGATGTCCATGACATGATGGATGACATTGCAGAGCAGCAAGATGTGGCCAAGGAAATATCAGAAGCTATATCAAATCCTGTGGCCTTCGGTAATGAAATTGATGAAGTGAGTACAAATATGAAACGTTCACAATAATAATTAGATATTCTTTTGATATGAACTGGGTATGGACTAAAGATGGAAAAGTTGAGTCATATTGGAAGTTAGCTTCAACATTGAATTTTTAAATCTTATTAACTTTTCCAGTTTTAAGTAATGCTTACTTATTGCATTCATCTGTCCAATTTCTCATTGCTTTGCTTTTATTACACAGGATGAACTAGAACGTGAACTTGAAGAACTAGAACAAGAAGAGTTGGATAAGGAATTGCTTGGGGTTGGGCCCACTGCAGATGAACTGCCCAGTGTGCCAGCCACTGAACTCGCTAAGCCTACTCCAGCTGCTAGAGCTAAAGCAAGTAAGTGTGATGTAGTTTTCAAGCTAAAAGAATTTACATTCTTTCTCAGACAGCTTAGGGAAAGAGTTCATGTATTAAGATGAGGGAAGGGAAGTTACGAGGAACATCCAAACTGGAGCCATCTGGCTATAAACTCACTTTGGTCTTAATGACTCTTCCCCCTAAAAGTAGATCCCTTCCATATCAGTCCCAGTGTTTTTACCATTTAACAAATGTATTTTGAAGTCGTATTCTTTGGGTGTGTTCAATTGTTGAATCTGTTTAACCCAGTTGAACCAACAGCCTTTCAACAGAACTTTTGGTTTGGAAAATGGAACAAAGCTGCAGGGTACCATATACAACAGATTTTTTTGACCAAAAAGTTTGTGGTGAAGAAGGAAGTGTCACAATATCTACGAGGGCTGTTCAATAAAGAATGAACCCAATTTTTTTTTTGACAACGTACCTTCACTCATCCTCATAATTGTGATGGTCCTTCTCAAAATAGTCTCCCCTGAATGCGATGCACTTGGCACAGCATTTCTGCCCATCTTCAAAGACATGTTGGAAACCATTTTTTGAGAGATCCTTCAAAATCGCCTCCGTAGCCTTCACCACTGCTTCTGATGATGGAAAATGCCCCCCACGAAGGCATTTCTTCAAGTTAGGGAATAGAAAAAGGTCACATGGGGCTAAATCCGGACTATAGGGAGGATGAGAGATGCACTTCACGTTGATTTTTGCAAGATGTTCAGCAACAACATTGGCATATGCGGCCACGCATTATGGTACAGCATCCAGCCTGCTTCACAGAAATGTGGTCTTTTGCGTTCGATATGGACGTACAATGTTTTCAGGACATCCTTGTAGTATTATCCTGTTACTGATGTGTGTGCAGGTGCAACATGCTGATAAAATATTCCATGAATATCAAAGAATGAGATGACCACAACTTTTCCAGCAGAAGCAACCACTTTAGCTTTTTCTGGGGTTGGTGATGAAGGAGATTTCCACACTGAGCTTTGTTGTTTGCTCTCAGGATCAAAATGATGTAGCCAAGTTTCATCAGCATGATTACGTTTGAAAGTAACTCTGGATCTTCCTCTAACATCAACTTTAACTGCATGGAGACCTACATGCGAATGTCCTTCGTTCGGGAATCAACAGTCTTGGAACCAATCGTGCACAAACACGTCTAATGTGTAATGTTTCTGTCACTAACATGAGGGTGACAACCAATTGAATGTTCCTCGCGTGTTACCTCCATTGCGGTGGTAGGCGATACTGAACATGTCTGAGCTTGCCTGGTTCTCACAGGCGGGAACCAGAAGTACCAACAATGAAACTACAGTGTGTTTGTTTCACATTAAGCTAACAGAATATAATAAGATTGAATTCTAGTGTGAAAAATTATGACCATAAAAAATTATGATTATGTTTTATTGAACAGCCCTCGTATTATTGTGATGCAGCAGTCCATTACCATGTCATCAAGGTTCAGGCCAGTGTCTTTGCTCATTTTCACACAGCTATTGCAAAACATCACAGTAATATTTAAAATAAAATTGTTTCATGGTACAAATTCTTTGTGTACATTCCTCTAGATATCAAAGGAAATGAGTAGAATGTTGTTGACTTCACTTTTCACTTATCTTACCTATTTTGGTCTCGGTGAAGATAGACTCTTCCATTGGGAGGATTATTGTTTTGACTCATAGCTGTGTGCACCAATCTCATCAAACAAACCTTTTAGAGACTTTTACCTAAATGCGGTAAGAAGTTGAATGAGATAAAGCTTACATCCTGATGCACAGTTATTAATCGCTGTTTAACTGGCTGATTATCTGTCAAGTGCTTGCTGCGGTAGAGCGCACTGCTCATTTCAAGTGTAACTGTTGAGAAGACTACCGAACAAACCCAGAAACTCACCACCTCATGTTCATCATTTGTTGTTTGTGTTTTGTTTAGCATTTGTTGTATCAGAAACAAATAGCTAACAACATAATGCAAAATAAAAGGACCCTTAACTTATTAGCTTTGACATCTCACTTCAAAGAGGTCATAGAAAATAAAAAAAACTGGTCACTTACCTTGCAACCATATCTTTAATCAGTTGTAAATAGTCACAGTTTGGCAGTTAAATGAAAACTAACCTTTTCTGTTTCCATAAACTTCACCATTTTAACCTCCAGGCGACTAAATCCTTATGTGCGTGCAATCTGTGGCTCTAAGCACTTATGGAAACCCACTTATTGCACTGAAGTAATCAGTAACAGCCCTTACATCAGCACTACTTGCTGGAAATTGTACATAATTCGTACCAAGATTGGCTATTGCTATAGATCTTCCTGTATTTTTGTCTTCAATGGGTGTACAGCTTGCCATGAACTGAGCGTGCTACTCATATGCTTGTGTTGCTTATAGTTTGTTCCCTGAGCACCTGCTTAAACTGGAATTTACTTAAGATGAGTCGGCACTAGTAACACTAACATCACTAATTTTACTCTCTGTTTAGAACATGTCCAACTTAAGCCTTTGTGGTCTTATGTCAATATATAGTTGACATGACTGGAATGCCTTTAGGTCATATGTTGCTAAACGGGAGGCAGCAAAACTCGTAATGTTTTCTCTTTTTAGTTAAAAGAAATAATGCTACTGGTAGCTGTTACAGGCATCATAGCACTTGTAGAAGCATTACGAAGCCTATACTGCCATCTATTCAGAGATTAAATAAACTGTTTCAATCTTACATAGCCCATATTTCAATCAGGTAAATAAAGATTTTCACAATGGCTTCCAGTGAACAGAAACCAGAACCTTCCAGGGTTATTAATATACAGGGCTGATTAACAAAAACTGGTACTGATTTTTTTTTCACAGATGTTTATTACTGCAATTCAATGTTTACATGATCGTTTTCAAAGTAGTCCCCTCCTACTTCAATGCACTTTTTATAGCGTCTCTGCCATCCATTGAACACATGCTGCGACCATTCTTTGTCAGATCCTTGAGAATCGCCTCACTTTTCTTGAGCACTGCTTCAGAGTTCTCAAATCAAATACCCCTAAGCTTTGCCTTTAGTGCAGGGTGCAAGATCGGGGCTATAAGGTGGATGTGGTACATGTTGAAATCGAACCAGAAAACTGCATGACTTCATTTGTGATGTGAGACCATGCATTCTGATGATGAAGTCTCCACCCAGTCTGAGAAAGCTCTGGTCATTTCTTTGTAATGTGCTTCCTCAGTGTAGCCAATACTGACGTGTACTATGCTGTTGTATTAGTAGTGTGAGGGGGAACTGCATATGACGTGAGGTCGTGCATTGTCATGATGAAGTCGCCACCCAGTCCGAGAAAGCTCTGGTCGTTTCTTTGTAATGTGCTTCCTCAGTGTAGCCAATACTGACGTGTACTATGCTGTTGTATTAGTAGTGTGAGGGGGAACTGCATGTGACGTGAGGCCGTGCATTGTCATGATGAAGTCGCCACCCAGTCCGAGAAAGCTCTGGTCGTTTCTTTGTAATGTGCTTCCTCAGTGTAAGCAATACTGACGTGTTGTATGGTGCTTTATCAGTAGTGTGAGGGGGAACTGCATGTGACTTGAGGCGGCCGTGCATTGTCATGATAAAGTCAACACCCAGTCCGAGAAAGATCTGGTTGTTTCTTTGCAATGTGCTTCCTCGGTGTAGCAATACTGACTTGTAGTATGGTGCTGTAACAATAGTGTGAGGGATCTCAAGAATGTAGGACAGTTATTAGATAAAGTGAAAAATAAATGGAAGTGGACTGTGAAAAAAGGAAATGAACAATAGTGTGTAAGCAATAGTAGTAATGATAGTAATGCTAGTAGTAATAGAAATGTAAGTAGTATACTACACATTTTGTAATTCAACGGGCTGCCCACCAATTAATGGCCTGGGCCAAATACTGGTGATCAGCTCAATCAACAATTGTAATAGCTTAGTACACAAATAAATAAATAAATAAAAAAATTAAATAGTGTGAGGGGGAACTGCTTGTGACGTGAGGCCGTGCATTGTCATGATGAAGTCAACACCCAGTCCAAGAAAGCTCTGGTCGTTTCTTTGTAATGTGCTTCCTCAGTGTAGCCAATACTGACGTGTAGTATGCTGCTGTAACAGTAGTGTGAGGGGGAACTGCATGTGACGTGAGGCCGTGTATTGTCATGATGAAGTCGCCACCCAGTCCGAGAAAGCTCTGGTCGTTTCTTTGCAATGTGCTTCCTCGGTGTAGCCAATACTGACGTGTAGTATGCTGCTGTAACAGTAGTGTGAGGGGGAACTGCATGCTGGTAAATCATTCCATTACAGTCAAAAAAATGTGATCACTATCACTTTCCCTGCAGAGGGAACAACTTTTGCCTTTTTTGGTGTTGGAGAACCTCGCGATTTCCACACTGTGCTGGCTTGTTTCCCTTCAGGATCATAATGATGCATCCATGACTCATCACCGGTGATAATCGAAGCTTAGGGATATTCGATTTGAGAACTCTGAAGCAGTGCTCAAGAAAAGTGAGGCAATTCTCAAGGACCTGACAAAGAATGGTCTGCAGTACGTGTTCAAGGACTGGCAGAGACGCTATAAAAAGTGCATTGAAGTAGGAGGGGACTACTTTGAAAAAGATCATATAAACATTGAATTGCAGTTATATACATCTGTGAAAAAGAATCAGTCTCAATGTTTGTTGATCAACCCTTGTATATTTGATGTTTTGTGCAATGGTGACGTGGAAGGGTTAAGTTCAGCGATTCAATTCGAGTTGGATGCACTGGGTGATTATGTCAACATTGAATTTGAAGATGAAAATCATATGGAACTATCTGGTGTCAAGAAGGCCATAAGTGAGAGTAAAGCAAGCCTAGTGAAGCAAGTGTTGGCATCTGTAGATTTGTGGAAATAGGCAAAAGTGACTAGAAACCCAAGGGATATAGGTTTTATAAGAATTCAGGCTCAAAATTGAATCTTGCATCTGATACTGCACCATTTGACTTTTTTTAAATTTGTTTTTAACTGCTGAGCTATATAAAATATTGCAAAGGGAACAAATAGGTATGCCAAAGAAAAAATTGCTGGCTCTTCTTTCTGATATGCAACGCAGCAATTTTTTTCTAATTCCTTCGCACTTTTTGATGTTTTGATATACAACCATGAGTTTTAATATAATTTCTTTACTTGTAGTGCAATTTCGTGTTGGAGGGCATTCTTTTAATGTTATTGTTTATTTACTTATTGCGTAATGTAGCCATACTGAAGAACTCAGTGCAGCCAAACTATGCTTGTTTCTCCACTGAAAGCAATGCTGCCAACAGTCTTACTTGTCCCGAAATTACACTACCTAGCAGACTAAATGTATGAGTTTGCGGACTGTATTGGACTGGTTCGGCTACTGCCACGAAGTGTGCATGATGTCAAATGACACCAGGTATACTGCAAGGAGGAAAATTGGCAGTTCCGGTCACGTCGTTCAAATCGACGAATGCAAAATAGGACGATGCAAGTTTCATCGTGGGCACTGCAATTAGACTGTAGAGCGTATTTGCATCCCTCCTGTTGTTGGGGCATATCATCATCCGCACCTTATTCGTTTCCACGTCGATCATTCCCAAGATCCAGTTGCCCTTACGACATGCCCACAATGAAACTTGTGTCGTCCTATTTTGCATTCGTCGATTTGAACGATGTGACCAGGACTGCCAATTTCCCCCCTTACAGTATACTTGGTGTCATTTGACATCATGCACACTTCGCAGCAGTAGCCGAACCAGTCTGATACAGTCCGTGAGCTCATACATGTATTCCCTATGGAGCACTCCAGTATCATTGTGTTGTAGGGTTGTTTATGTGCAAAGCAGTGTATGAGTAACAAAATTTGACTGGGCGCTAACTTAGCCTGCTCAAACCATGTTCCTTTGCACACTCACCTATGTTTGGAGCATTTTTGCAGAGGTTGGCTACAACGCCAATACCGGCTGGTCATCTGCTTGCACATGCGTATATGTTCTCGCGTCACACAACAGAAAGTTTCTCCAAATTAACATATTACAAATGTCACCAAGATCTCTTTGGGAAACTTTGGTTGATGTGTCCATAGTAGGGGTGAAAGGTTTCACATTGTATTACTATGTTAGGTTTTCTGTGTTTCCATTGTTAACTGTTATTAATATTTTTGCAGAACCTCGAGTGGAAGAAGTGGATGAAGATATGAAAGAATTGGAGCAATGGGCATCATAAACTTACAACTTTATTGCTTGGTTGTCAGTGAGAAGAATCAGAAAATATGATCTAATTGGAAGGTATTAAATTGATATACTATTGGGGTGCGAAACAGCCCTTATAGAGGGCTTAATTTCTGACACATAATATATTGCTACTTCACAACTGTAGAGTTGAAGCATACATGCAGGCATATTTTGCTTACATAATCATGTACTCACATGGAAGGCTTTCCAGAACAATATAAAGAAACGGTTTTAATTGTGCTGTGTATTATATAGATGTAATGCCTTATTTTGAAAGAGACTTGAAATTTAAGTGACATTTTAAGTTCTGTTGCTTGTTTTTATGTTATAAATTATACTTATATGCAATAATTATATGTAACTTATAAATTCATATATAATGAAGCTGCAGCCAGCAGAAAGCCTTAACAATTCTTTTAAAGTTGTGAATATACATTTCTAAATGCATTATAAGGAAAATGCAGAATATTGCGATTGTAATTTAAGAAGTATTTTCTAACTAAAGCAAATAGTTACATGAAATAAAAACTCTGTTTAATGCCTGCTTAGTATGGCTTATGTGGTAATAATGTGATATACACTTTGGTAAAATATTTTTAGTAATTCCATGAATGTTTAAACCATCAGTAACAGAATAATTTTGTGAATTGGCCATACTAAACATTGCATTAATACTTGTAAAATAAAATAAAATGAAACTGTTTTATTGAACTGCTTATAAACAGTGTGTTTTTATTTGAATACACTTTGCCAGTAATTGAGAGCTTCCTAATATAAATCCAGTCATGCAAATATTTCTCATATACAAATAAAATAGTGGCTAATATTCAGATGTACTGAAATATAGTGCCTTACATTACTACTGTCATTGACTCAGGAAAATTTCTTTGTCTCTGAATGTGCTATAGTGCAGTGAAGTGGTGAAATTCTTGGTGCTATGCAAACAGAGTAATGCTGGTAATTTATAAATATAAATATAGTATTAAAATATAGTGTTAAAAATTTACTACATTTCTCTAAAAAAGATAAAATTCCTAATAATAAACAATCTGGTATTTATCAGTTTAATTGTTTCGATTGTGATAAAGTTTATATTGGAAAGACAAAATATAATTTGGAAACTGGAATGAAAGAACATTTTCGTAACATTAAGTACAAACAGACTGATAAATTGGTCGTAGCAGATCATTTTTGGTTATTTAACCATGAAATAAATCCAGAAGTTAAATTATTAAAACAATTAAATAGTCCAATAGATTTAATGGTTTGAGAAAAAATATTTATTTTAAAAAATAAGCATCGTATAGTGAATTTTGAAATCCTGGCAGTCGATTCTGTTTTTAAGTTTATTTCGTTTTCAGAATTTGGTAGTACTGGCAAAAACAGTGACCTCTAGTGAGCGTGATCTTGACAACGAGGCTGTTTGAGCTGATGATGTTAAGAATTATTTCACAAAATCGCGATCCTCCACAATTCATAAGACAATTTTCATTTCTTATAAGATAAGTGAAGTTTTATGTTACAAATTATTATATTTGTGTATAATTGTTACTTCACTGTCAATAGCTTCATATTTTACGTATTAAATAATAAGAGTTAAATGATGAAGCATGGGACTCAAGTACTTACAATAGTAAGTCGCCATAAACAGTTTATCTCGAATACGAGAGCCTCTAGTGGTTTACCAGGAAAATATGAGTCATCAATTGGAGAATTTAATATCATGACAGCACGTTGGCCATGGTAGCTTAATGGGTAAGAGTGACTGGACGGAAACCAGGAGATCCTTTGTTCAGATCCCGGCCATTGCATTGAATTTTTTAGTTTGACTCTATCCATCCAAAACGTTAGCCTATACATGACTTGTGTTAAGGAATGATTAATTTCCATCAATTAACTTTAACTATTTGAGTTGGATTTTAACACTTCATTGCTTAAGTTTTTATATTATTGAGATACTAACTAGTTTCAGAAGCTGTTGCGTCTATTTTCAATCTCGGTCTGATTTTCTGTCTGTTGCAGATAAACTTAAAATACCCCACTCAAAAGAAAATTTACAAATAAAACATAGCTCTACAAATTACACAGAAAATGAAGCTAGTTACAGTGGAGTAATAAATATTATACAAATAAAAATATTTGCTAATTAACTTCCACTTATCTTAAGAAGTTGATGTTAATACTTCTATCTTCTTTATACAAGATCAATTTCTTGAACATTTGCCCACATCTTCAGTCAACACGCTTCGTTGTCAAGGATACCATGTATTTACATATTACCAACATCTGAAGATGAAATAAACCTAAAAACAGAATCAATTGCCGGTATGTCAAAATTCATTATGCGGTTTTTATTTTTTAAAATAAATATTTTTTCCCACACTATTAAATCTATGGGAACATTTAATTGTTTTAATAATTTAACTTCGAGAATTATTTCATGGTTAAATGACCTGCTACGGCCGATTTATCAATTTGCTTATATTTAATGTTACGAAAATGTTCTTTTATTTCTGGTTTCCAAACTACGTTTCGTCTTTCCAATATAAACCTAATCACAATCCAAACAACTAAATTGATAAATACCAGATTTTTTATTATTAGGAATTTTATCTTTTTTAGAAAATTGTAATAAATTTTTAATACTATATTTATTTTGAGGAACTTAAGTTATACCAACTTCTTTAAAATTTGTTTGAAAATGTTTATTAACCCAAGGATGGTAAGTAAATTTTTTAAATTTATAATCATCTTTTATTTTTTTAAGACTAGAAATAGCATTAATACTTTTTTGATATTTAAATTTTTCAATCTTCTTTTGTATAAAACCTTTATGAAAACCATTAATTAAAGCAGTATTAATAATATGTTTATATTCTTTATTAAATTCTTCTTTATTCAGGGGTATATTTATTAATCTATAAATCAAACTATTAAAAACAGCAAATTTATGTGAAAAAGGGTTAAAATTTTTATTTTTTATGTAATTATCAATATGAGTAGATTTCCTATAAATACCAAAATCTAATTTCTTATTATTTTCAAATCCAGAAAAGGAAGAAATCCATTAATTTCAGTTTCTAATGTGAATTTTATAGCTTTATCTTGTAAATTTAGTAATTTAAAGCATCATTAATTTGTTTTTCAGGAGCAATAGCAAAAATATCATCAACATATCTATACCATTATTATTAAATTTTAGATGAGTCGTATTTTTTACACATCTGCTTCACTTTCGAAAGTGAAGCAGATGTGTAAAAAATACGACTCATCTAAAATTTAATAATTTTTCGCTTCACTGTGGTGTTCCAATACAGTTAAATCTCGATATCTATACCATGTTTTAAAAATCAAAGGAAAAGCGTTAGTAACTTGAATTTCGAAAAAACTCATAAAAAGATCAGCAAGAAAAGGGGAAGGAGGATTACCCATTGCTAAGCCAGAAGTTTGTTGAAAAAATTCACCATTAAAAGTGAAAGTTTTTTTATCCAAACAAAAATCAGTAATACAATTTTGAGTCGAACTAATACTCAATGCTCCATTTATTGCTAGTATTTACCTAGAATGCGTTTCGTTAGGATCTTCCTAACATCATCAGCTGTTGTCGACTAATGGATGCCGGTTCAGTGAACTCCTCGGAGGTGATAGGTGCGTCTCTGTCGGTATCTTGATGAACTATCACCTCCGAGGAGTTTACTGAACCGGCATCCATTAGTTGACAACAGCTGATGATGTTAGGAAGATCCTAACGAAACGCATTCTAGGTAAATACTAGCAATAAATGGAGCATTGAGTATTAGTTCGACTCAAAATTGTATTAATTTTGTGCTTCATTGTATCATAGTCCTTAAACAACGGAAAAATCAGTAAGTTTAACAAAATCAACTATTAAGTCCTCATGTAAATTTATTAAATTCAACCACTTTTTTAAATAAATTAAAAGTTTTTCTCTAGGAATACTAGGAAATAAGGCAGTTACATAAAAAAAAAAATAAGTTTATCAGTTTTAGATAATACAACACTATCAATCTTTTTTATTAGTTCAAAAGAATTTTTAGTACTTAAACTTTCAAATTTATCAAAATTACTAAATTTTTTGTGTAACCATTTTGCTAAATTGTAAGTTGGTGAGTTTATACAATTAACAATAGGTCTCATTTTATTACCGGGCTTATGAATTTTAGGAAGGGCATAAATTGTAGGTAAAACGGGATTACTAACCTTTACAAAATGTTTTTCTTTGTACTTCATTAAGTATTTTATTAAAATATGTAATACAAGATGTTAAAGGGTCTTTATTAATCTTTATAAAATTTTCACCTTGAAGTAAAAGGTTTACTCTATTAATATAATCTAATTTATCTAAAATTACAATTCTATTACCTTTATCAGCTTTGGTGAAAATTAAATCTTTTTGATTTAATCATTTAATAATATGTTTATTATTATTATTATTATTATTATTATTATTATTATTATTATTATTATTATTGTTATATTATTAATTTCTTTTTGGCTTGTATTTATCTAAATTTTGAAATATTTTGCTACATTTTAATTTAATCAAAGATTTATTATTTTCATTTAAATCTTCACTAGCAATTTGTGTAAAGAAGATAGAAGTATTAACATCAACTTCTTAAGATAAGCGGAAGTTAATTAGCAAATATTTTTATTTGTATAATAGCTCTACAATATTAATAACAGTAGAATATAATATAAACCTTATAGAAGAAATAACAAAATATGATACGAATACAGCCCTTGTGTACTGCCTTGCCTGCCTCGGTAGCGTAGATGGTAGCGTGTCTGCCTCACCTTCAAGAGGTCCCGAGTTTGAATCGTGATTAGGGTGAGTTACTTGGATAAGGTTTTCGCAATACCTGTCTTTTTGACTCACCACTAAATTCACCACAAGAAGCCATTGCACTATATAACTCTTACTGTACTCTTGTCTAAAGAACAACTAAATGATATTGATCTGAACTCTCCAGAGTAAACAAACACTTCTTATTCAGCATTCATTCATAAACATAAGCATACAGCATTCCACAGGTTAACAGGAAACGAAGTGTTTACTGTTTCTCGAATTTAACACCTCGACTTATTTATTCACAGTATTTCTTTTATCACGTCATGTCAGTAGTTTAAATTTCATATCTGAGTAATTAAAAGTATATGTACATACATACATACACACCAACCACTTTTAACTCTCTAGAGTAAATAGAGATTACGAACCATTCATAAACAAAGATATGATGTGACCAGACACCTTCTGCCAGGGCAGTAGGAAATTTATTGTTTCCTCAAAGTATAAACTTGAAAGAAGCGTAGGGACAGTGAAGCACAAACTAGTACAAAATTGAATCGAGAATATATTGACACATTGCTTCACTCACACTGTTTATTCACAGGACATGTTTCAAGAGTTCTTGCTCCTATCCTCAGCTGATACTCGACTAGTGCAAGTTGTAGTGGTTTCTTCTTTCTCCGTATTGTCAATAGATGGCGTGATGTACTTGTCAAAGATGTCCGGTGGTGGAGTTTCAAAATTCATGACTCTATGACGATTTTTGTTAATGAAGATTTTTTCCCATACGGAAAGGTCTATGGGGTGATTAATGTATTTTATTAGAGATGTTTCCAAATTGATGTCATGTCTAGTATTCAAAAAATGAAAAGCCACTGCTGATTTTTCTGTTTCACCATTTTTAATGTTTCTCATATGTTCTTTAGTTCTGCCCTAAAATTTATATAGGAAAAACAAAAAGAAATATTAACATCAGAACTAAAGAACATTAAAAATGGTGAAACAGAAAAATCAGCAGTGGCTTTTCATTTTTTGAATACTAGACATGACATCAATTTGGAAACATCTCTAATAAAATACATTAATCACCCCATAGACATTTCCGTATGGGAAAAAATCTTCATTAACAAAAATCGTCATAGAGTCATGAATTTTGAAACTCCACCACCAGACATCTTTGACAAGTACATCACGCCATCTATTGACAATACGGAGAAAGAAGAAACCACTACAACTTGCACTAGTCGAGTATCAGCTGAGGATAGGAGCAAGAACTCTTGAAACATGTCCTGTGAATAAACAGTGTGAGTGAAGCAATGTGTCAATATATTCTCGATTCAATTTTGTACTTATTGTTTCCTCTCGCTCGAATGGCTTATTCAAAGTAATTCATCATTTAAAACATTTACGTTTCAGTTCTGAGTAATTACAAATATACGTCCACGCATACATGCCAACCAATAATGATATTCATACAGTGCTTACGTCGTGATTTATTGTTATAATAAGGATAATAGTGGTTTATTTATTTGTATTAGAAAAACTATTTGAGCTAAAAATATGGGATTTTCACGGTTATGTTAGATACATTACTCTCTACCTTCCACATGGGTCAGTTTTGTCAAAATCTGAATTTTCTCTTAGCGCGAATAGTATTTCATACAGATTGATAGGGCCGCGCCGTGGCTCAGTGGTTAGACCGCTTGGCTCTCACCAGGGCGGCCCGGGTTCGATCCCAGGTGACCGCAAAGTGAGATTTGTGATGGACAACACGGCGCTGGGGCGGGTTTTCTCCGGGATCTCCGGTTTCCCCCGGCATCTCATTCCAGTGGTGCTTCATCTTCATCTCATCTATTATCAGTGTCATCGCCTGCGGTGCCGTACGTAGTAAAGCGGGCATTAAACACTACACACGATACAGATTGATTAGGTTGGTGCTCCTCACACACCACTTAGCAGGAATGCAATACGACAACACCGCAGGACTCCGATTAGATGCTCACCTAGTAGCGCTCAAGGACAAACACCTTCCCATTTGAAACACATAATAGTTATCTCACCTCAACAAAAATATGCACAGTTAATCTGTATTAGCCTACTTTAAAAACAGAAATAAGTTTTTCACTCATTCACTGAGATGTAGCGTCTTCACATGTGTGGGTTCTTTTAAATAAATGTTTGCACTATGTAACTAATATTCCATACTTACCATTATTGTTGCTATGCCTCATAAGTTGACATTCCCGCACAGTGTGGTAAGTATTTCTCCATAGAAACACACAGGCGATGAACGTTCTAAAAACTAACTTTTACCTTCAATTATATTTAATATTTCAGCTAATATCTTAACTAATTTTAATTCAGATTCATATAAATACACATAGTGCAAAAAATAATGTGCAACACACATGTGATAAGCACATAATGGAATCTCGAGAATTGAGAATGCAAGCGGTTCGTTTTTTCAAACCTTTCCTTGTTCTATATACATTAGTATCGCAATTTGCTATTACGAGGACTGTTCAACAAAGAATGATCACAATTTTTTTCACAACATATCTTTACTCATCCTCCTAATTTTGATGGTTCTTCTCAAAATAGTCTCCCCTGAATGCGATGCACTTGTCCCAGCGTTTCTGCCAGTCTTCAAAGACATGCTGGAAACAATTTTTTGAGAGATCCTTCAGAATCGCCTCAACAGCACCACTGCTTCAGATGATGGATAATGCCTTCCACGAAGGCATTTCTTTAAGTTAGGGAATAGAAAATCGTCACATGGGGCTAAATCCGGACTATAGGGAGGGTGAGGGATGCACTTCACGTTGATTTTTGCAAGATATTCAGCAACAACATTGGCAATATGTGGCTGCGTATTATCATAGTACAGCATCCAGCTTGCTTCACGGAAATGTGTTCCTTTGCGCCTGATATGGACTTGCAATGTTTTCAGGACATCCCTGTAGTATTGTTCAGTTACTGATGTGTGTGCAGGTACAACATGCTGATAAGCCATTCCATGAATATCAAAGAATGAGATGACCATAAGTTTCCCAGCAGAAGCAACCACTTTTGCTTTTTGGGGGTTGGTGATGGAGATTTCCACACTGAGCTTTGCTGTGTGCTCTCAGGATCAAAATGATGAAGCCAAGTTTCATCAGCAGTGATTACGTTTGAAAGACACTCCGGATCTTCCTCTAACATCAACTTTAACTGCATGTTACCTCCATTGCAGCGGTAGGCGATACTGAACATGTCTGAATTTGCCTGGTTCTCACAGGTGGGAACCAGGAGTACCAACAATGAAACTGCTACGGCGTGTTTGTTTCGCATTAAGCTAACAGAATATAATAATATTGAATTTTAGTGCGAAAAATTATGACCATAAAAATTATGACCATTCTTTATTGAACAGCTAATTGACTTGTTCATATCACGCTGCCGATATGCCGGAATTTTGACCCATAGGAATTCTTTTATGTGCAAGCATATCTACTGACATGGGACTCGCTTTTGGATAAAAGGAATAAGTTGTTCATTGATAAGGAGCAAACTCTCGTCTTCCTGTTGGAAGAATTCTCTAAGAGAACAGAGAAATTCTCTAGCTACAATGTAACAACCCAACCGTAAGCTGATCTTTGCCTTGGACCATGATTCCTCGGTCCACCTCTAATCCTACCGCCACTATGTCTTCCATAAATGCGTATTTTAACTGTGTTTTAAGAAAGTAGGCTAACAATACACTGCGCAACTAGGCAAACTCTTTTTCCCGTATACAACTAGCGATAACTGAGCTGAGGAGTGTATGATTCACCAGTGTATCCAATCTGGCAACCTTTGTTTACGTTACCATAGCAACGACTTTCCCTTCTTACACTTCGCGTCCGTTGCCTGATGACCATGTATCTTCTTTTAAAAATCAGACTGTAAACCTCGCGCTGCGATTTTTCCAATCTAGCCTTCATTTCTGTATTGTTTACAACTTCTTGCTTATTCACAGACACATCGTTGCTTCAGATGTTGAATCAAGTACAAGCTTAACAGGTAAGGGTAACCCTCAACAAAAACCTGATGTGTTAAACTCGTACGACTTTATCTACTCTTGTACAAATATTTTCACAAACACTTGATTCATATTAACCGAAATAAACGTTTGCAGAAATCATCTTATTTTCTTCTTGATGCTAGAGGAATATGGGAATAAAGCAGGCTTTAAACGACAGTCAGTTCTCTCTGCATGGCTAAGGGATAACACAGGACTTCTCATTTGAGAAAATTACACGCACACACACGCACACGCACAGACGCATAAAGTGTATGTTTTAAAGATGTAACTGTCTAGCATTAAAAATTCTCAGTTTTCTGAAAAGAAAAAAGAATCATTCAGAATGAAGAGGATTTCTGAGAATATTTCCAGAAAATTCAAATATATACATTTCATTTACCATGAAAATACAGTAAACTCTCGGTTTAGCGAACCTAAAGGGGCCAGGAGTTGTCCGGAAAACTGGAAGTTCGTTAAATCGCAAAATGAATGAAAATTAAGCAAAAGCAACTGAAACTGGTTTATTGGTACATACCATTTACTTTACATGATTTAGTCTTGGTTAGAAGACCTTCCCTGTGAAGTAATGGGGTTGAAAAAAGTGTCAAAACCCATTTGCTTCCCACTTGAATATTGCATCTTTATGATTAAGGAGCAAAACTGAAATGTTCTTAATATGCAAGCACTTGTGAGTCTGAAGATCTCTCCAAGTAAGGAATCACATCATCCATGTGATCTCTTTTTACTAGGGGGCGGATTTTGCCCTATTTGAAAGGTAGGCTTTTAAGTTATAAGCACGTTTCCTACAATTGTTAGCCTAATTTCTTAGTTTTATAGTGCCTATAAATGCCTATTTCATACGTTTGTGCCTATTCTGCTTATTAGTGCCTAAAAGTGCCTTTTCAGCCAATTTCTTCTGCTTGTAATTTGTGACAACAGCTTTTGCATTTGTTGGTTTCAACGTGAAGTTTTCGGGGAAGAGAAATTTCTTACTGCTGCACATTGGATATACAAAAAGGGGTTTATTAAGGAGACACATCCGTGAAAATTGGCCCAAGACTTACAATACTAAATTTACTTTTTTTGTCTTAAAATTAATATAGACATACTTCAATAATATAAAGCCTTTTTTTTCTACTGGCAGTACAGAAAACGTCACATGACTGTTTAAATAACCCTAGATCTGTATCGTAGCTGATATTACGTAATTTTAACCTCAAGATTTCTCAGATTCCAAATTTTATACATTTTACTAACTTTAACAGCCAGAAGGTTTTTGCTGCGTACCCACCCAGGTTTTAGGTCTGACCGCAGGTTGATAATTTGGATGGTTACAGGATGATGTGGGATTATTTTGTTGAGGAAATTTTTGAGGTAGCTTTTTGCTCCTCTTTAATTTTGTACAGGATGCCAAACCGCTTTTTTGTTTACACCCTGGTGTTTTATTTTACTATAAAGTGGGGTAAATTTTGTAGCCAAACAGCTCGTTTGGAGATTTTGAATTCAGCTTATGCTGCTGTATGGATTAACTCCTTTGCTACCTCGGGTGCCCGGGGTACCCGGTAAAGCCTGAAGCGGCGTCTCGTAGCGTCGTAATCTCCTAGAGACCGAACCAGGGCGCTTCTGTGAGCTGGAATTTGAGCGTAAAATTTTGTCGCCCGGCGCCTAATTTCGTCCTCCACGTATGGGAGAAGAAAAGCTTCGTGAAGCAACCTCACGGGGTAAGAACGGCCCACAGAATATATGGATCGCAGTCCTCTATTCTGTGCACGCTGAAGGTATGCTATCCAGCTATCGGCAGCAATGCCTCAGGTTTCACAGGCGTACAACATGAGTGGGATTATGAAACCTCAAAAGAGGTGTAGCTTTAAGCGGACTGGCATCGAGCCCGAACCCAGCATTGGGTACAGAGAGGCAATAGCCCCCTGTACCCGTGCCGATAGTTCTCTGATGTGTTCGCGGAAAGTTAGGCCTCTATCAAGTTGAACGCCCAGGTACTTGATGGAATTAGTCCTCTATCCTTCGGCCTCTAAAGTGGAAGTTGGGGCAGTCAGCGTGGGTGTGGCGCTTTGTAAGAAGAATGGCGTGGCTTTTGTCCGGATTTACGGACATCCGCCAACGCCTACACCACTCTTGTATGAGACGGAGGTGTCTCTGGATTGGGTTGAAGGCTCTGAGTATGTGTCTGTTTTTGCAGAACAACAACACGTCGTCAGCGTATTGTGCCATTTCGACCAGTGGTTGAGTTGGAAAATCTGCCATGAACACACTAAAGAGTGTGGGGGATAGTACAGACCCTTCGGGGACTACGCCTCTCACGGGTCTCAGTGTAGTTGTTTTCCCCGCTACTGTGACTTTGAATGTTCTATGTCTGAGAAAGCTGTGTAGGATGTTGATTAGCTGTATAGGTAACCCCAGTTGGGTAAGTTTGAAGATCAGACTGGCATGCCATGTCGTGGAGAATGAACTGACTCGCCAACTGCAGCCCCTTTTTATAAGGAAGATCGCCGTTTCTGGAAGGTTCACGGCGCGCACAACCTTCCCGAGGTTTCGAGATGTCTGGTGGGAGGGTAAAGAGACGGCACAGGGCTCGCGCCGCTCTCCTAATCATCCCTTCCGTTAGTGACACGAGACATGGATAGGTGTGATCCGAATGCTTCCCGTCTGGCCCTACTGCCGGCCGGTTCTATAGGGAGTTCCGACGTTCGGGTGACAATAGTTACGATTGTTTTTCCCTTCGTTGATATGGCGAAGACAAATATTTCCCGCAGGTACAGGTCATTAATAGGTTAATACTACAAGCATTAATTTTTAAAATTACAATATGTGGGACATATTGAAAATTGCTTGTAATTTAGACATAAACTGTTAATTCCTCAGAAACCAACTAGAAAGCTGTAACTTGGTATTATTCCATTCTTGATCGATCGCAAAAATAAATGGTATACATTTGAAACAAATCTAACAAAAGCTTCAGATATTTCAGTTGTCACCCTTAAGCCATATTTTTGTTTTTGACATAGTTAATTACTTCACACCTTTCTGCACATTATGGTTCTTACTTAGCGAAGTTGATTTAAATGTATTTTAATTATACAACAGCGTCTGTTATTTTAACTTGTTGTGGAGCTATTTATGAAATTTGGAATAAATGTAGAACTATTTCGTCTAGGGAACCGAAAAATAGCGGTTTAGCGAATTTGTTGCAGTATATGTTGCGATGATTGTCATTTTGTTATAGTGCATTTTAAGAGCCATTTTGTGCATTCCTAAGTGTTTAGCATATTTTAGTGCCTATTTTAAGTGCTTATTTTGCCCATTTTAGTGTCTTTTTTCCTGCATATTTCACATATTTTTAATGCCTATAAATCCGCTCCCTACTTATTACAGTACACACTTCAAAGATTCATCATCACTGTTGTCGTCTTCATCTTCATCCTCTTGGACAACACTTGCAGCGATCTCTTCATGACTCAGAATCTGGTAATTGGGCCACTCACATCCATGTCCAGCCACTCTTCTAAGTCGTGTTCACTTAAATTATTCCATGCACCAGAGAACACGAGAATGCCCAATTCAAACTGAAGCTCTTTAGTGCGTAACGCATACACGAACTTTCACGAATGTAGCCGAAGACGTGTGAGACCGCCTCGGTAGCGCAGATGACAGCGTGTCTGCCTCACGTCCAAGAGGTCCCCGACTTCTAATCTGGGTCAGGGTGAGTTATCTGGTTAAGGGGTTTTCCTGGGGTTTACCTTATCCTGAAAGGACGAATGTCGGGTAACTCTCATTTGAGCATCATTTTACCCATTTCATTCATCGTCCGATATGACAACGTTGGAGGACGGAAATTAAAAAGAAGAAGACGCGTGGACTAGCCTTCTCGATCAGACAAGCAGCGGAGCATCGACCCCAATATATCGATAGTCGATGCAGCGGTACCTCCCTCCATAGAGACAATTACAACCAAGATCATTTATTTACCGTACTTTTATATAATTATTGGCAAATGCCGCAATTTAATCATCGCAGTTCTCTTAAATTTAATTTAAATTTATGTTACGTATAACCAATGCCAAATTTAGTCCGTTAAATCTGATGTCGGTTAAATCGATCTTAAATACCGTGATTTTGTTTTGTACCAATGTTGAGTCATATCGGACGATGAATGAAGCTGATGAAATGATGCTCAAGTGAGTTCGGCGTCCATGGAGCTTAAAGTTACCCGACGTTCGTCTTTAGGGATAAGGGAAAACCCCGGAAAAACCCTATCCAGGTAACTCACCCTAACTGAGAGTGGAACTCGGGACCTCTTGAACGTGACAGACACGCTACCATCTACGCTACCGAAGCGGGCACCTTGATCCTTAAATGGTCCCACCAGGTCGGCCCGCAGACCGTCCTACTGGAGGAGGAAGTTATTTAAAATTACTTTTACAAACTTTGAGCAGCTCTCCTGCACAATTTTGAAACAGTGACTTAGCAACTTCTGCTTCTGACCGCTTCAATTGTTTGATAGTGAAAATAGTACCCAATAGTAAGAATATAAAATATGAAATAAGAATATAAAATTAACTGATAGATTATTCCATTTGCACTTTTGTTTGTCTTTTAGTTCTCTAAACATGTACTCAAAAGTATGATTGTTGGTCATGTTGACCTTTATTTAATAATACCAATCTACGAGGGCTGTTCAATAAAGAATGGTCACAACTTTTTTTGACAACGTACCTTTGGTCATGCTCATAATTTTGATGGTCCTTCTCAAAATAGTCTCCCCTGAATGCGATGCACTTGTCCCAGCGTTTCTGTCAGTCTTCAAAGACATACTGGAAACCATTTTTTGAGAGATCCTACCAAATCGCCTCCACAGCCTTTACCACTGTTTCTGATGATCGATAATGCCACCCACGAAAGCGTTTCTTCAAGTTAGGGAATAGAAAAAGGTCACATGGGACTAAATCCGGACTATAGGGAGGCTGAGGGATGCACTTCACGTTGATATTTGCAAGATATTCAGCAACAACATTGGCAATATGCGGCCGCCCATTATCGTGGTGTAGCATCCAGCCTGCTTCATGGAAATGTGGTCTTTTGCGCCTGATATGGACTTGCAATGTTTTCAGGACATCTCTGTTGTATTGTCCAGTTACTGATGTGTGTGCAGGTACAACATGTTGATAAACCATTCCATGAATATCAAAGAATGAGATGACCATAACTTTCCCAGCAGAAGCAACCACTTTTGCTTTTTGGGGGGGTTGGTGATGTAGGAGATTTCCACACTGAGATTTGCTGTTTGCTCTCAGGATCAAAATGATGTAGCTAAGTTTCATCAGCTGTGATTACGTTTGCAAGAAACTCCGGATCTTCCTCTAACACCAACTTTAGCTGCATGCGATTGTCCTTTTGTTCGGGAATCAACAGTCTTGGAACCCATCGCGCACAAAAACGTCTCATGTGTAATGTTTCTGTCACCAACGTGTGGGTGGCACCCAAAGAAATGTTTAGTACATCAGAAAGTGATCTTAAGGTAATTCGTCGATCCTCTCTCACAATGGCAGGAGCAGTGTTGATGTTTTCTACCATAAGAGCAGTAACTGGAGCACTGGGTCCACCTTCCTTTGAAATTGATTGTCTCCTCTCTTTAAACATTTTAAACCATCTTCGAGCTGTGCTGTAGGGAAGAACAGACTCTCCATAGGCCTCCTGTAGCATTGTATAGGCCTCAACTGAAGATTTGTTGAAACGAAAGCAGAATTTCAAAGCCGTATATTGTTCCTCGCGTGTTACCTCCATTGCAGCGGTAGGCGAAACTGAACATATTTGAACTTACCTGGATCTCACGGGCGGGAACCAGGAGTACCAACAATGAAACTACTACGGCGTGTTTGTTTCACATTAAGCTAACAGAGTATAATAAGATTGAATTTTAGTGCCAAAAATTATGATAATTCTTTATTGAACAGCCCTCGTAATTGGGATCACCTCATATGGATAAATCTCTAAAGGTGGCTATGAAATCAGCTACTTTGTGTGTTTCAGCCATTCCTGTTTCGCCACATCCCCGAAATGCATTACTTGCCTATTCTTCATATCAACTACAGATCATCTCATAAGTTTGTAAAAGTTAACACCCTTTTCATGTTATGTACTCGTTACCTATTCTAAGTTTGAATATCCTACACAAACTTAACATTTCATTATGCTAACAGTGCCTTTCCTATAAATATATTCTCCACACTGATACTCTTCGCATTTGTTTCATCATCATCATCATCATCATCATCATCATCATCATCATCATCATCATCATCATCATCATCATCATCATCATCATCATCATCATCATCATCATCATCATCATCATCATCATCATCATCATCATCATCATCATTACAATTTATTATTTGGCAGTAGCTTCTTTTTATTTACTGTAGAAGTACCTATTCTCGTCAGAAATTCCAGGTCTGTACATCTTTATTTTGAAGCTATGATGTACAACTATTCTATTGTGACAATGTTCTTGAAACAATAGTTGTAAAGAATGCAAAGAAAGATTCAGACTGAAAAATTCAATGCCATAGCCGGGATTTGAACCACGGATCTTGTGGTTGCCGCCCAGCCGCTCTAACCCTTGGGCTACTATGGCCAACGTGCCGATATGACACCAAATTCTTCAGCTGACTTGTGTTTTTCGCGGTAAACAACTTAGGAGTTCTCATAAACACATCAGACAGCGACTTAAAACGTGTGAGTACTGGACGGTAACCAGAAGATCCATGGTTCAAATCCCGACTATGGCATTGAATTTTTCTGTCTGACTCTATATTTCCATACTTTAGTCTAAACACGGCTAGTGTTAAAGAACAGTTAATTTCCATTAATTGACCTAATAGTGGTCCGAACTATAAAGCCCGGGCCTTAAAGTACTTACAGCATAGTAAGTCGCCATTAAGGTAGTTGTCTCATGTGTTTATGAGAACTCCTAGTTGTTTACCGGGAAAAACACGAGTCAGTTGGAGAATTTAATGTCATGCCCGGGCCTTAAAGTACTTACAGCATAGTAAGTCGCCATTAAGGTAGTTGTCTCATGTGTTTATGAGAACTCCTAGTGGTTTACCGGAAAAAAACACGAGTCATTTGGAGAACTTGGTGTCATGTCGGCACGTTGGCCATAGTAGTTCAAGGGCTAGAGCGACTGGACGTCAACCAGAAGATCCGTGGTTCAAATACTGGCTATGGCATTGAATTTTTCAGTCTGACTTTCTTTCCATACTTTAGCCTACACACGTTCAGTGTGAAAGAACAATTAATTTCCAATACCTGTAAAATACAACAGAGTATGAATAAAACAGCTGAGGACCCAGATCCAAAATAACAATATTGTCACCAAGGCATTGTTGTACCGCTGCCGCAAGCCGCAGCCAGCGCGTGGGCGCAGAGCTAGACGCTTGCCGAGAGAGAGCGAAAGAGGCAGATAGTTTCTTCTTTCTCTCGCTGCATCGCGATTGTTATCGAATGATCGACTACATTCTAGAACAATGACTGGAGGTATAAAAACCCCGCAAAGTGTTAGAGTGTAGTCAGTTGCTACTTGAGTTGCAGTTGTGTAGTGTGTGAGTTATGTGGGTTATTCGCTGTACCGCAGCGAATTCTTTTGTTTGTTTACGTGCAGCTGAGTACGAGACCACCTTGAAGACTGTTGTTTTTATGTTTGTTTTTATGTCACGTCATTTTTACTGTAGCAAGGGATGTAGAAAGTTACTGTTTACTGCAATAAATAGCATTTTAAATTCTTGCAAACAAGACTTTTAATTCTACGAGCCCGCAGTCACAATATGGTTCACAAAACAGAGCAATGCAAGATATCGCAACATTTAAACTTTTAGTCTATAGAACTGCTAATTAAATGGGTCAGAATGACACAAACTGATAATTTTAGACAGAAATGTGATATGCTTGGTAATATCTGTCTTATGTCTTCAATATGTCCGTCTTAAGAACCCGCTGCCACTTTCTACGTAGCGAACAATGGGATCTTTATCTCAGGTTATGGTGGTTGGTAAATTAATGACAAGGAATACATGAACTAATTTAAGTAAGTTTCAAGACACACATTTTAGAAATACACGTTCTTTTATTAACTTTAAGTCTCACCTATTGATGTCTCCTCTCAAAAAGTTCTTGACTATAGCTGCATTGCCAAATCTTAAACTTCTCTTCACTGAAACGCTACACGACTTTCTGTGACTCTCTGTATTCTAAGAATTCTTTTCTCTATTTCATTTTCAGAACTACCTTACCTATCTGTTCAGTTGAATATACTGCACATTTATAATTCACATACTGTTCTACACACATTAGGTTATACACACAAATGTATATGCATTTTATTTGTAGAACTTTCCTTACGTAATTCTCTACAAGTTTTCATTTTGTATGTTGGTAAGACATGAACAGAGTCGCAGGGGTTTACTAGGAAACAGATGTTGAGTAACATGTCTGAATTATTATTACAATCACAATGAGTGACAGACGAAGAAGGCATACCAATCAACTTTCACTCTTTGTTGTATGAGATATGTAGCACGTTAGTATAGCTGACAGTCACTCCGGAGGCGGATATCAGGTTTAGGTTAGAGTTCATTATTTCTGCATATTGTGCATTCTTTTAAACATAAGCCTGTTTTTATAACTTCATTTTGTCCTTTACTCACTGTAATAGTTATGTAATTCATGGTTGTACAAACTTAGTTTATTTCGTAAGTAAAACTTCATCCTGCATTGCACTTTTCAAGAAAAAACTTCCACCCTAACCTATTTTAACATACCTGGGCTCCTGGTTTGAAGCAGCTCTGTGATAATGGTACACTGGAATACAGAAGGAACCTTATATCCGATTAGATATCAGTGGTGTAAGAAGTTTTGGAAATTAGCTCTGCTAAGGGAGTTTGAATAAGTAAGGTGCAGAGTAATTCAAGTAAAATATCGAAATGCTGTACAGTGAGGTAGTAGCTTTTTGGTGAGGAACTCGGAGAAATTCCAGAATTGGCCATGGAAAATGTAACAAAATAGTTCTATAACATCTGTCATTTTTAATCTTCAAAATTCTTGTAGCAGAAAAAGACATATCGTAATTGTTGAAAATTTAGTCAAAATCTGGATAATATACTGGTACACTAATTATAAAAACAAACATGTGATGTTACGTACACATAAAACTGTAAACAAACTTACTTTCTGCATAACTGTTTTGTGAGCCATCATAGATACCAGAAACATTAACATTTTTTTTTTCTGTTTAAAATACAGAATAGCTCCTTGTTACGTCGGTTTATAACCTAAAACTCCAAGGTGCAGTGATAACTAAAACTACACAATTGTTCAGTGAATTGGGACTTATGGGTTGATAATCTCACACATTCTTACACGTGATTAGTGGCACATTGACAAGAACGTATTAGTAAATGATGATTTATGTGAAATGTTATAATTATGTTGGTATTTGGTTCAGAGTCAAGAATATACTGGCGGAGTTCAGTAATGCAAAGTTGAAATTACAAAATTAATGTAGTTATCTGTTAAAGCACACTGTACTTAGTATATTGTACGAAATAATTATAAAGATTAAGCATTTTCATAAACCGCTAAACATTTATTACGCGATGTACAACATTGAATCTAGAATTAATGTTATTATTTGGAACATAAATCGTTTTCACAGGTAAATGTTACGTAAAGTCTATGACCAGAGTCCGGATTTCTAAGTAAAATGCTTATAAATGCTTTTTTTTTTTTTTTTTACTGAAATACGGCGTTTGCTTGCTTATTTTATGCTTTTTAATTAAAATAGCTTATTTTATCCAAATCTATGAATTTAAAAGGTAAATTTTCACTCCTAGCCATCATCGTCTCGCCGAAAGAGTCAGAAGCCGATATAAAAACGTGGATTTTTTTGTCTCTAGCGTAAAGAAAGTGTACTGTCACCGATTAGAGTTCACAAATGTCATGAAGTCCTTCCAAATTTGTCTTTACCTCCTCAGTCAGTTTTAACATGATCGGGTTCTTGGTTAAAGGCTGTGTCATTCTACACAGAACATTTCAATGAAATAAAACAGTGTTGTACTCCTTAGATGTAACATCGCCACAGCACAAGAATGTTTTGCTAATATTGGCATCCAAAAAAAGACTGAGTACATCCATAAAAGCTTCTCCAAAATACCTGCTATTATAACACAGTTGGAAACTCGAAATAATACTTTGGAGCATTCACTTTCTTTGATATATGAAATTTCAGTAACGTTGTCTTCAGAGATTCACGGTATTGTTAAAACTGCCGTTGAGAAACTGAGTAAGCTATCAATGAAAAGTCCTAGTTACGAGATACTGTAAAATTTCTACAAAACTTTCTGGCATGTTCCAGTAACTTCATGCGACGTTGAGAGATCCTTTTCATAGTATAATTTTTTTCAATTAAAAACGCAGGAGCTTCCCACAAGAAAATCTCAAAGGGGTACCAGGTTCGATTCCCAGCTGTGGGGTGGGGATTTTTCTCTAACCAGATAATTCCTCATCTTTCCAGAGTCTGGAAGTATGAATGAGAGTGCGACTGTGTGCGTGATCTACTGATTAAAACCCAACGAATACGAGTTAACACCTTCGATATGTTCCAAAGGAGAACGACCGCCGATATGACCATGGGAGTTAAAGGAGGGTATAAATGGAACAACAACAAAATCTCAAGATAACTCTCTCGTGTACTGTAACAAGCGTGAGTAAGGTAAATATTCTACCAAACAATACTTTTATGATTAAATTGATATTTTTATTTGCTTATTTGTTTCATTTTTCGTGCTTATTTGCTTGCTTATTTCATCATTTTATTGTGCTTACAAATTCGGACTCTAGTTATAACCATGTCCATGTTGCGTTTGTGAACTGATCGCGATCGAAACAACAGACTATCGCCAAAACACAATAATCGAGATGCACCAAGGAGTATATTCTTTGGTTTGTACCAACGCAGTAAACATAATAGCAGTGGAACAAAACAATTGAAAGGGCTGCTGTAAAGAGTTCGGAACGTGTGCAACTTCTTATTGGCTACACATTCAGATCACGTAGTGCATTGCATGGCGTCAAACTGTACACCTTTCTTGACTATTAATAGTCGACATAAAACGTCAGCGCCCAAGGGACATACAACTCATTTCCATCTGTGCATTCCTCATGGCAACTTGCTCTGGAATCGACACCAAGGAACACATTTCTCTTTCAAAATGAAATCATATTTAATGGTGAGTTAGATTTTGAAATTATTATTATTTCTTCTACTTAATGTTTGGTATTAATCGCCATTCTTGCATGATACCGATGACACGAAAGATAAACTTATTTCTTCCATTTGTTGTTTGCGGTGGAAAAGGTAATCTATTCTACCAAAAATATAGAGATTTCACAACTTTACGTTCCCTCAATTAAAAGTGTTCATGTGTACGTATATCAGTGTTTATTTCAATCAAAATTGTCACAACTATTTTTGATAAAATCAAACATCTCCAAAAAATGTTTCAAGTAAAGTTCAGCCTGCGGTAAAGTGATTTTCTTGAAAATCTGCGTATATCATCTTGGAAGAAGAACTTGAACACCTAGTTTGGTTATTATTATTATTATTATTATTATTATTATTATTATTATTATTATTATTATTATTATTATTATTATTATTATTATTATTATTATTATTATTATTATTATTATTATTATTATTATTATTATTATTATTATTATTATTATTATTATTATTATTATTATTATTATTATTATTATTATTATTATTATTATTATTATTATTATTATTATTATTATTATTATTATTATTATTATTATTATTATTATTATTATTATTATTATTATTATTATTATTATTATTATTATTATTATTATTATTATTATTATTATTATTATTATTATTATTATTATTATTATTATTATTATTATTATTATTATTATTATTATTATTATTATTATTATTATTATTATTATTATTATTATTATTATTATTATTATTATTATTATTATTATTATTATTATTATTATTATTATTATTATTATTTGGTAGTAGCTTCTTTTTATTTATTGTAGAACTACCTATTCTCGTCAGAAATTTCAGGTATGTACACCTTTTCTTTGAAGCTATGATGTACAACTATTCTATTGTGACAATGTTCTTGAAACAATACTTGTAAACAATGGAAAGAAAGAGTCACACTGAAAAGTTCAATGCCATAGCCGGGATTTGAACCACGGATCTTCTGGTTGCCGTCCATCCGCTCTAACCATTGAGCTACTATGGCCAACGTGCCAATATGGCATCAAATTCTCCAACTGACTTGCGTTTTTCCCAAACCACTTAAAAGCTCTCATAAAGACATGAGACAACTACCTTAATGGCGACTTACAACGTGTAAGTACTGGACGGCAACCAGATGACCCGTGGTTCAAATCCCGGCTATGGCATTGAATTTGTCAGTCTGACTCTTTCTTTCCATACTTAAGCCTATACATGGCTAATATGAAAGAACAATTAATTTGTTAACTATAAAGCCTGGCCTTAAAGTAGTTATAGCATACCTTTTGTTTGTTTACGTGCGGTTAGTGTCATTCCGCCAACAAACACATGTTGACTTTCTATGCTGTCAGGTGTTTACGTGTAACAACCATCACATCTTTCGCTGCAGCACTGTAAGATTAGAAAAACACTCGGCTCATATTTACCATTATGTGTTTCAAATGGGAAGAGTTCTCGCCTGTAGCGAATCAGATGCGTTAGAGCCTTCAGCGTTGCCATCTCGTTATCCGCACTTTTTTATATTTCCTTCTCTCTCGCACACTTAAGTTGGCGCGTAAGGGAACGTAAACTGAATTTTCCAAAGCTTTATAATAATGCAGTTGTTGAAATCACAATTACAATATGGATATTCATATATTACGCAAATGTTTTAAATATTTAGTTTAAAGTTAATTATAGTTTATGAATTATTTTTCTAATCCAACGAAAATACCAGCGGTAAATCCGTATAGCTGTGAATGTTATTAAGAGATAATTCGTCATTGTCATTGTCTTCAACGTCTGAGTACTGCAAATTTATGATGATAGGTTCCAAAATCCCTTCACGTGCTATTTCTTTACAAAAGTCGTCTTCTTGCAGCTTATCTGATGTCTCACGAATTTTCCCAGTCTTGTTGTGTTCCTTGTTAATTTCTTCGTGAATAAGTCGTTCAACGTCAGTCAAAAATATTATTTCTGTTTGCAACATAATTTGAGCCCACATTAACTATATTGGATTGTTCAGGCGGGGAAGGTGGTTTATAATACCTCGTGTCTCATTTCAATTGCAAGCTGATCTATCTGATACACTTTCCCTGGTTTTTAAACGGAAAAACAACTGAATAATGCTGGTTTGAACTCTCTAGAGTAAATAGAGATTACGAACCATTCATAAACAAAGATATAATGTGATCAGACACGTTCTGCCAGACCAGCAGGAAGTGTATTGTTTCCACACATCGAATTTAACAAACACCTTGGCTTATTCAAAGTAAATATTTCTTTTATCACGTCATATACTTCCCGCATACATGCCAATCAATAATGATATTCATTACAGTGCTTACGTCACAATGCATTGTTATAATATAATGGTATCTACTTTATTTATTTGTATTAGGAAAACTATTTGAGCTAAAAATACGGGGATTTTACGGTTATGTTTAATGCATTACTCTCTCCTTTCTCATGGATAGTTTTTGCAAAATCTGAAGTTTTGTCTTAGCGCGAATAGTATTTATTAGAGATTGTTTAGGCTGCGCCGTGACTCAGTGGTTAGACCGCTTGGTTCTCACCAAGGCGGCCCTATTTTTGTCGACACATTTTTAGCCACGGTGAATTAATTGATTCTCTTTATTTTTGGTTGTTAGTATCGAACCCAGGTTTCATCTAATGTGATACGTCGAAGGAAACGCTCGCCTTCACGTTCACAGCGTTCTAAGTGTAATCTCGCTGTTTTCACCCTCTGTCACGTCGTTTCCTCTGTAAGTTTGTGTGGAACCCATCGAGCGCAGATTTTCCTCATCTTTAACTTCTTAAGTATGTGAAGAATTGTACCAGGAGCAACTCCAACTTCCCTTGCTAGTTCAATACAAGTCCAACAACGATATTCTTCCAGCAGTGTTCTAACGGCATTCACATGTACATCATCACTTGCTGATTCTGGTCTGCCAGCTCCACGTTTTTGATGAACGTCTTGCCTTCCTCTACAAAATGTATTCACTCACCTAGCCACGGTACGATATGGTAAAGTCTATGTACCACAAGCTTCCAATAATTCTGTATGGCATTGTCGAATTTTAATGAAGCGTCTTTGTTCATATTGTCACCCTTTTATCGGAAGGCACGACCTACTGGCAGCTGGGTGGGGGACAGAAGGCGTCCAGGCTATGCCTACCCTTGTAACTGGTTGGCGCTCGCTGAAAGGGTGGGGGGAAAACTACCACAAGTCAATGGACCGTCCCTGTCCCCTCCCCCTGACTTCTGGAACAACCAGGATATTTCATCTAATCCGGTAGCTTCTAGATTGGCCAGTTGGTCCTATACAAGCAACGCGTCGGGCTGGAGGAGAGTTTAGTTCTTGGCGAACAGCTGTGATGAGCGTAGTACTAGAGAACGGACTGGAAGACTGCGTGCGTGTATCAGAGGAGTTTTTAGTCAGCTCTAAATAGAGTTGTACGTAATTGCGAGTGTTACGTAATTGTGTGTGATACGTGATCCTGCTGTGATTTGTAAGTGAAACAGCTGTAATTCGGTAGAAATAAAGAATATTTTGAGTTTGTGCAACTGGACTTTAAATTCTTCGAACCCACAAAATCACAATATTTACTAAACATATTTAAAGCACTAAACATAACAGCCTGCAATTAAACTTACTAAAATGTCTTATTAAATACAACTATTGTCTTTAACCTCACAGCCAACAAAAATTATATGCTCTTTGATTGATCGAGTCGTCATGAAAAATTCAATGCCACGGCCGGCATTTGAACCACGGATCTATTAAGTTCCGTCCAGTCGCTCTTACCCATTGAGCTACCATGGCCAATTTGCCGTCATGACATTTAATTTCCCGGTAAACCATTAGTGGCTCTCGCATTTGAGATTCAACGTTTCTGGTGACTTAGGATAAGTACTTGAGTCCCAGACTTCATCATTTAACTCTTATTATTTAAGTTAATTGATGGAAATTAATCATTTATTTATACTAGCGGTATGCAGGCTAGGGGTTTTGATAGATAGAGTCAACATGAAAAATTCATTGCCATGGCCGGGATTTGAACCACGGAACCCCTGGTTTCCGTCCAGTCGCTCTTACCGAGGCCAACTTGCTGTCATGACATTAAATTCTCCATTTGACTCATATATTTCCCTGGTAAACTACTAGGGGCTCTCGCATCCGAGATACACAGTTTGTGGCGACTTACTGTCGTAAGTACTTGAGTCCCAGGCTTCATCATTTAACTCTTATTATTTTAGTTAATTTATGGAAATTAATCATTTCTCCACACTAGCCGCATACAGGCTAAGATTTTGGATTGATAGAGTCGACACAAAAAATTCAATGCCACGGCTAGGATTTGAACCACGGATCTCCTGGTTTTCGTCCAGTCGCACTTACCCATTGAGCTGCCATGGTCAATTTGCCATCATGACATTAAATTCTCCAATTGAGGCATATATTTCCCCGATAAACCATTAGGGGCTCTCGCATCCGAAATACACCGACAAATTGGCCATGGCAGCTCAATGGTTCAGAGCGACTGGACGGAAACCAGGAGATCCGTGGTTCAAATGCCCGCTGTGGCATTGAATTTTTTATGTCGACTCTATCAATCCAAAATCTTAGCCAGTACACGGCTAGTGTGAAGAAATGATTAATGTACAGTTAACTTAAATTACATGCTCTTATTTTTCATTGTTATCAGCTTACATTATTTACCGCTGATAGCGCCTAATGCAGGCCGGGTTGCCACTAATTTTTGAATGACCCATGTATATACAGTATGGTAACAAACTCTTTTCACTCAAAACTTAGATCAAAAGAGCAGGTCATTTTAGACTCAGCGATGAATTTTGGAGAATTTGACATTTCGTATTTTTTTAAAGGGGTGAAAATGACATGTACGTTGGGAGATTCATAGCAGTTTTTAAACTTCATTCTCTTTGAGTATCTGCAGAACATTTAAACAACAATGGTTTTAAACTACTTCACCGAGAGAATGGTAAATGTAATATATGATATATGGGATGCGGCTATTTGATATATCTATAGTGTTTTGTTATGTCAAACTGTCCTATGATAACTGAATATTGTTCCTCTTTGAATGTTTATCATTACTGATATAGCTGCAGGACACTTATCTGCCAATTTTAGACCTCCTTCGTCGAGCTATTAATAACACCGACTTCCTGCTGGCGGCGGATGTGTAAGGAGAATTTACTGTTACAATTGAATCCCTTGGGTCAATTCATGAATCGATCTAAAGCTTATGCTACTTTTAAGACATTTTACTGCTTAGATAGGTTGCTTCAAAACGACACCGTTTCGTAGTTTATAACTTAATTAGTCCGTATTTCGGTGTCGATCTTCAAGTTCTGTTAGGTATAATTTTATGCAGCATTAAATATTACATTATTTTGTGATTAGACAGGGCAGGAACCACTGATGTGCGAACCTCAAAAGTTGTTATTTGGACGTACCAGCCACGAAAACAAAAACATTACTCCTTGCTCTTTATCAGTGACCCTAGTCTACCTTTCAGGTAATGAGACAAATGACAGTTACTTGTGAAAAAGTCGACTAATAACTCGGACAGTTGAAGGTTGCTCTACACATTCCGTCCTAACAGAGAGGATTTTAGCAAATCCAAGCAATATGGAGCGTTCGTTATACGAACGTCGAAATGACGGATATGGTTTTGATGTATGGAAGAGCTGAAGGGAGTTCAACGAACGCACGATTAATTTAGTTTCATTAAAAATATGAATTGTAAAAATAGTTACATCAATGATAATACTGATTTGTGTAACTTCTGAGCATTTTGTTAAGATCTTAATTGTACAATACTTTCAACCACTTACTGTAAATATCAACAGCTTCCTTTTCAGTTATAAATGCTTTATTTAGTATTATCAAACACGTGAAATAAAATGCTCGTCTCATTGTATAAGCCATTTAGTTTTGGTTAATTTATCTACAATTCTTTGATGTTGTTTTCTGTTCTGTTTATCATTTAATGCTTCCATCCTCAACCTCACTAACATTAACTTCCCTCTAAAAGGTATAAGTTACATATGTCCACCAGCTTGTTTGTCATCATTGACTGCTATAACAGAATTTTGGAACACGTTAAACACTCATAAGCAATAGCTTCGTTATTGCAGTTTCATAAGCCAAAGAAATTATTAATAGTAGCAAGCTACTGCGGAGTATGTCGGTATGTTTACAAACAGCTACAGCACATGACACGGTTTGTGGCCTATACCTGCGAACTCCGACAGCGTGAGGCACAAGTCGTTGTTCCTGTCACTGCCTAATCAACTCTCATTCTGGAGCGTTTGTTATGCGGCTCTATTGGCGGTAAAAGCTATCTACATGTGTCACTAGCATCTGAGCAACTACTTGTATATGTTCTTTTGATGTCGTTTTGAAACACCCTGTATATGCAAAGTTTGTTCAGACTAAAAAACTACAACAGAAATAATAAAACTATTTTGTATACGTAAATGTAATGAGGATTTATCATTGTAAAATAATTCATTAGAGGAAACACTCACTAATAAAAGACTGTAACAATGTTAAATTAAATACCATATGTATAATAAATTTATATGAAAAATAAAATTTTAACTTGTACTTTCTGTAAAGTTCTCTTTACTCTGAAAAACTTTATGTGAATGGTAATCTGTAATACATAACATCTTACTACATAAAACATTTACTTCTCTTTAAAGCAATATGTTGCGTCAAACCTTGTTTTGTAACTCCAACCATTTCCTAGATATTGTTTGTTACTTCTTAGAACATCAGTGTTTTTATTTTAAATAGTATGAAATATACAAACAGCTTGGTTTTGAATCTTGTAGATATGTAATACCGTTAGTAGAAAGACATAAAACAAAAGTTGGATGTGTACAGTACTGCAGTTGATGTGTTTTTGTTTGAGCAGGTGACGGTGCTGATAGCTGCCCTCGCATCAGACGCTGCAGGACAAGCCAGGAAGTCCTTGTTCACTACAGTACTGGACCTGCTGATAGCTCCAGCAGAGACACGTACACTAAGAGCTGTTCCTTTCGATCCAGATGCAGGAAGAAAGAACCAGGAACAATATCGAGCCCAGTTTGGCTATCGTGGATCGAGACTTATCGACTTTCTCGGCCAGGGACTTCCAAGGAGTCGCCTCATAGAAATTGGTGCAGCTACTCCATAGCTAAAGCTGTACAATTGTGTTCCTCCCACATGAAACTATTTAACATATCGGACTAAAAATGACTTCTAAGTTTTTTGATACACCTTTATATTAAGTTTGTTTATTAAAGAAGATTATTTTTTATTTAAATCGACCTTTTAATGTGTTTCACATCTGATAGCCCTCCTCCATTGTTCTTTGTTGGTGATGTTCTTTATTGAAGTTCATTGTCTGTGTGATGTTAAAAATTCTAGATGATACGATACCATTCTAAGGTATAGCCACTTTAACTGAAACAAAAAAGAACCGGCAAGGAGTTAAAAATAAGTTTTATCCAACACTTGCAAAGTTGTATTTTAATAATAGAAATTAACCTACTAAAATAACACTGAATAAAATTTCACTTTAACCATTGTATGAATAAAATACAATCATACAATACATTTCAAGCATAAATTTGTTCTGTAACAAATCTAATAAAAATACTTTTGGCTTCCTCCAAAACTTTGGTATAGATACATTCTCTTTTTTCAATAAACATTATTTGACATATTAAACATTATTTTTCTTAATTAGTATGAATCAATTGCCATAAGTTGTTATACTAACAATTAGAACGACTAGCCAACATCGATTCTCTCATATTAGGTATTAGCCAACCGGTCTTGGTGTAAATATCCCTATTTTCTAGAAAATAAAATAACAAATAATTTTCCTATTTTATTATAGTTTAATTAAAAGGCACTAAGTCTTTTAATGGGTAACGTAAGTGTTGGATAAAACATTGTATGGTACAAGACTTATTTATATACTCGCAGAAATTGACAAACCGTCCACTCGTGGATAAAATACATCTTGATTCACTAGTAACATAATAGTATATTATGTAATGAGACTATTATGGTAGTCATTAAAACGTAATACTCAAGTTTCATACGACTGTTTATTTTCTATCATATTTCTAAATTAAAGGTTTCATTTCAAAGTAGTCATTTCTGGATTGAGTGATACGTTTCAATCGTTATTGCTTTGTCTTTGTCGTTATTCTTTTGTCTGAGATGTAGTACGTGGTACGCAGGCGCAGAAGTACTGATTACTTCTCTATAAACAGCTGTTAACGTGTGTCAGACTCTAACCTAAATATATTAAAACAAAATACTGGTAACATTAAAGAAGAAACTTACTTTTATCGTGAGGTATTTAACATCAGGTGCTTCATTTAACTCATCAGCATTCCAGCCTAAACAAAATTACAGTCGACCAATATTTTTGTCTGGATATCTAAATGTCTGCTTTTCCTAGTCTGTTAACTAATCCACCAGTGGTGCACGAGGGCCGTAGCACCCGAGTCTTCAATCGTTGTTACCTCCTTTCTTCCCCCCTACCTAATTTTCACCCGACATCCTGCAACATCCACATCGCGTCACTACGTGGTTAAGCTCTTTCCAGAGCAGGTAGAGTCTGTTTAGTTAACGCGTGTGCACGTCGGCCGCTGCCTTTGACGAACCCTTATAATCGTTTTACAACACCGGCCCTCCTTCTCCCAGATCTTTCTGCAATTTAAGGTGCGGTATTTGAAACCCAGCTCCTTTAGGAGGCTGCGAAAAGTGCAGCGCCAATAAGGAAAATCACAAATTTCTTGCAAATGTGCAACCAATTCATCTAAGGTGGGCGCTCTCTCTTTTGCATAGAATATATAAATTTCTCGACGAATTAAATCGCATGTGAAATTATCTACTTTAGAGAAACGTTTCCTTTTGTTTTCACATTTGATCGGCGTCTTTGTTATTCCTTTCGTCACAATATTTCTTACTGTATTTCTGTGAATACCCAGAATTTATCATCAGGTTCATTGCACGACCCCTTACCAAGATTATTTTTCAGCACATATTTATGTGTTCAAGACAAGCGCTTGAATTTGCTTAGAAACAGTTCCCGTTATAACTTTGTTTTTTGAGGCTTTTCCAGTAATATAACTCGGCCCAGTTATTCACACTATTGTCTTCACTTTGATTATTTTCACTTCACTGAAAGTTATCTACTACTGCATTAGCATTTACCACTGCATTTCCCTCCCACGGTCTCCACATTGTGACACACAACGAATTTCTGCACGTAATGAAACAGATCAACTGGAAGTTGGACCTTTGGCAACTGAGACTCTACGTGGAGTAGACATGCGACTGTCACTTCGAGAAAATCAGGGTTGCTATTGGTCCTCAACGACAGTGTTCCATTTCTGAAGTGTGGAGATAGATTTATGACGGTCATTAGTGGGCGGGAAGCTCAGGTTCCTTTGACTCCGAACTGCACACGCGTTAACTAAACAGACTTTACACGTCTTAACCACCCTCGGACTGTACATCAGCCTGCCAACTCCTGTGTGTGTAACTCATGATATATAAATGCTTTGCTTTGGCTATTTCCCCTTTATATCTTTCTGATTTGCGTTTTAGTAAGCTGTTCAGTTTTGAGTATTTAGATAAGTCAGTTTGGTGCCTAAGTTGACTGTTGATTTCAAAATAGAATAGTGAGTCCACAAGGTCGATTATTTCATATTTTTAGACATTTCTTGGAAATACACTAGGAATACATTTTCTGAGAACGAATTTATACCTTTTGGTATTCTCCAATCCATGAATTGTAAATAGAATTGCTCGTACATCTTTATTGACTTTAGTAGCAACAAGTTATTGGTAAACATTGTGTGCTTTTGTCGTAATTTCTGGAGGTGTAAGTTCAGGGGCGACTTCTGAAGGGGGTAGCGTGTTTGCGCTACAACCAAAATGCTGGGTCTCCCTTTAATGTAATGACATGTTTCATTTGGAGTTCATTTCGACCTTGGACCTGAGCGCGCTGTATTGTTTGCAGGTGACAAGTAGTTCACTTCCAGATGCAAACCACTGGCATACAATAGGAACGTATAGGGCAGGACGAACCTAGGATTTGCCGAGGCAAGTAGGGGGGCGATGCGGGGCGTATGGCTGCATGTGGTTGGTTAACCTAGCTGCCAGAGAATAGTGGATGCCTAACCTGCTCGTTCTTTCACCACAGCAGCGGCATCTATTGCTAAATGTAACCTACGAGTACATAGCCACATGGTTTGTGCCGTGTTTTGTTAGCTCTGCCTGTTTTGAGTAGTGCATCAGAAATATTTAAATAAATACAGGTAACTTGTGTTATAAGAAGAAACAATGAATTCCATAAAGTGTCTTTTAGCACATCAAACATGACCTTAAAAAATTGAACTTAAGCGACTTGGAAGACCCACGCCGAAACTAAACATCACACAGATAGTCAAAACAAAACCAAGATGTTTTAACAGGAACTTTAACAGCGATGTATACTATAAATATTCTAGAATGTTTATGAAATGTGAATGTTGTGTTATATCATGTGAATTACCGTTAACTTGTGTGTAGAGCAGTCTGTAGTGACAGGCTTCAAGAATTTTGTTTTACTTTAAAAAATTAAGTTGCATGGAAAGCTTTGTGAACCACCAATTTTCAGAGCCACCAGCCACCCATGTGTAAATTCAATGTCACTCTTACTAGAGTCAGACATTTTGACTTTTCTGAATTGGCGCTACACTCCTGCCGTCATAGTACGCACACTTTCATGTGAGCAATTCCGCGAACAAAACCTTACAAAACAAAACACACTGGTAAGCTACTCTTGTGCATACAACTTGTTTGAATATAATATGATGTGACAAATGGGTCAAAGTGTCACTGTCGTCTGTCACATTTGTGCACGTGGGCGCGAAGTAATACAAAAAGTGCGTTTCTTAAGACGGATGCAGTATAGTATCATTGTCGATCGAAATGACAATAATCGATAGTTGCGTTTTCACAATGATACGTGGCCACTTCTGATTGGTTGAATACCAATTACTTTAATGAACAGCTGTACTTTAATGAGATCGTGAAGGACAAGATTCAAGTTGGTGCAGCTTCGTGAAACAAACATTACTGTTTATGAACTGACGACCTTCCGCTATCGCCAGCGCCATCTCCCTTAACAACATTCCTGCTTACTAAATTCTACTCCACTTCGCTTCGGTTACTCTTAAAACGTATGATCCTCCACATAACACAGCGATTCTCTAAGTCGTGCATGGCCTTTTTAGCTTGTGTGAGTGCTTATTTTAAAATGCGATGCTTAAATAATATTATCCCTACTCTGTCATTCAAATTGAATTTCTAACTCATTGACTACATGTCAGTGGGTTTGGAAGTCTTGCTTTCTGATGCATTCTTCTGATAGACTGAATATTTATAGCATACGGTACTTTCCTTGCCTACCAGAAGTGACAAACAATAGAGGAACAAAATATGTTTTCGCTTTACCAATGAACCGAGAACATCTTGAGTAGTGAATTAACGTAACTTCGTTTGAAACTCTTATATCTACTGTAACGGTTATTAGGTCAATAGCTCTTATGAACCTACATTGCCCTCCCTGCGCGATTACATTTTCGTTCACAAGGTTTATTATTATTATTATTATTATTATTATTATTATTATTATTATTATTATTATTATTATTATTATTATTATTATTATTATTATTATTATTATTATTATTATTATTATTATTATTATTATTATTATTATTATTATTATTATTATTATTATTATTATTATTATTATTATTATTATTATTATTATTATTATTATTATTATTATTATTATTATTATTATTATTATTATTATTATTATTATTATTATTATTATTATTATTATTATTATTATTATTATTATTATTATTATTATTATTATTATTATTATTATTATTATTATTATTATTATTATTATTATTATTATTATTATTATTATTATTATTATTATTATTATTATTATTATTATTATTATTATTATTATTATTATTATTATTATTATTATTATTATTATTATTATTATTATTATTATTATTATTATTATTATTATTATTATTATTATTATTATTATTATTATTATTATTATTATTATTATTATTATTATTATTATTATTATTATTATTATTATTATTATTATTATTATTATTATTATTATTATTATTATTATTATTATTATTATTATTATTATTATTATTATTATTATTATTATTATTATTATTATTATTATTATTATTATTATTATTATTATTATTATTATTATTATTATTATTATTATTATTATTATTATTATTATTATTATTATTATTATTATTATTATTATTATTATTATTATTATTATTATTATTATTATTATTATTATTATTATTATTATTATTATTATTATTATTATTATTATTATTATTATTATTATTATTATTATTATTATCATTATTATTAATTATTATTATCATTATTATTATCATTATTATTATCATTATTATTATCATTATTATTATAAGAAAATCTCAACGGGGTCGCGGCTTCGATTCCTGGCTGTGGGGGTGGGGATATTTCTCTAACCAAGATAATTCCTCATCTTCCCCAGAGTCTGGAAGTATGAATGAGAGTGTGAATGTGTACTTGATCTAATGATTAAAACCAACGAATACGAGTTAACACCTTCGATATGTTCCAAAGGAGAACGACCGCCGATATGACCATTGCAGTTAAAGGCTTTCTCCGATCAAGATAATTCCTCATCTTCCCCAGAGTCTGGATGTATGAATGAGAGTGTGAATGTTTACGAGATCTAATGATTAAAACACAACGAATACGAGTTACCACCTTCGATATGTTCCAAAGGAGAACGGCCGTCGATATGACCATTGCAGTTAAAGGCTTTCTCCGTCCAAGATAATTCCTCATCTTCCCCAGAGTCTGGAAGTATGAATGAGAGTGTGAATGTGTACGTGATCTAATGATTAAAACCCAACGAATACGAGTTACCACCTTCGATATGTTCCAAAGGAGAACGGCCGCCGATATGACCATTGCAGTTAAAGGCTTTCTCCGACCAAGATAATTCCTCATCTTCCCCAGAGTCTGGATGTATGAATGAGAGTGTGAATGTTTACGAGATCTAATGATTAAAACACAACGAATACGAGTTACCACCTTCGATATGTTCCAAAGGAGAACGGCCGCCGATATGACCATTGCAGTTAAAGGCTTTCTCCGACCAAGATAATTCCTCATCTTCCCCAGAGTCTGGAAGTATGAATGAGAGTGTGAATGTGTACGTGATCTAATGATTAAAACCCAACGAATACGAGTTAACACCTTCGATATGTTCCAAAGGAGAACGGCCGCCGATATGACCATTGTAGTTAAAGGCTTTCTCCGACCAAGATAATTCCTCATCTTCCCCAGAATCTGGAAGTATGAATGAAAGTGCGAATATGTACGTGATCTAATGACTAAAACCCAACGAATACGAGTTAACACCTTCGATATGTTCCAAAGGAGAACGGCCGCCGATATGACCATTGTAGTTAAAGGCTTTCTCCGACCAAGATAATTCCTCATCTTCCCCAGAGTCTGGAAGTATGAATGAGAGTGTGAATGTGTACGTGATCTAATGACTAAAACCCAACGAATACGAGTTAACACCTTCGATATGTTCCAAAGGAGAACGGCCGCCGATATGACCATTGTAGTTAAAGGCTTTCTCCGACCAAGATAATTCCTCATCTTCCCCAGAGTCTGGAAGTATGAATGAGAGTGTGAATGTGTACGTGATCTAATGATTAAAACCCAACGAATACGAGTTAACACCTTCGATATGTTCCAAAGGAGAACGGCCGCCGATATGACCATTGTAGTTAAAGGCTTTCTCCGATCAAGATAATTCCTCATCTTCCCCAGAGTCTGGATGTATGAATGAGAGTGTGAATGTTTACGAGATCTAATGATTAAAACACAACGAATACGAGTTACCACCTTCGATATGTTCCAAAGGAGAACGGCCGTCGATATGACCATTGCAGTTAAAGGCTTTCTCCGTCCAAGATAATTCCTCATCTTCCCCAGAGTCTGGAAGTATGAATGAGAGTGTGAATGTGTACGTGATCTAATGATTAAAACCCAACGAATACGAGTTACCACCTTCGATATGTTCCAAAGGAGAACGGCCGCCGATATGACCATTGCAGTTAAAGGCTTTCTCCGTCCAAGATAATTCCTCATCTTCCCCAGAGTCTGGAAGTATGAATGAGAGTGTGAATGTGTACGTGATCTAATGATTAAAACCCAACGAATACGAGTTACCACCTTCGATATGTTCCAAAGGAGAACGGCCGCCGATATGACCATTGCAGTTAAAGGCTTTCTCCGACCAAGATAATTCCTCATCTTCCCCAGAGTCTGGATGTATGAATGAGAGTGTGAATGTTTACGAGATCTAATGATTAAAACACAACGAATGCGAGTTACCACCTTCGATATGTTCCAAAGGAGAACGGCCGCCGATATGACCATTGCAGTTAAAGGCTTTCTCCGACCAAGATAATTCCTCATCTTCCCCAGAGTCTGGAAGTATGAATGAGAGTGTGAATGTTTACGAGATCTAATGATTAAAACACAACGAATACGAGTTACCACCTTCGATATGTTCCAAAGGAGAACGGCCGCCGATATGACCATTGCAGTTAAAGGCTTTCTCCGACCAAGATAATTCCTCATCTTCCCCAGAGTCTGGAAGTATGAATGAGAGTGTGAATGTGTACGTGATCTAATGATTAAAACCCAACGAATACGAGTTAACACCTTCGATATGTTCCAAAGGAGAACGGCCGCCGATATGACCATTGTAGTTAAAGGCTTTCTCCGACCAAGATAATTCCTCATCTTCCCCAGAATCTGGAAGTATGAATGAAAGTGCGAATATGTACGTGATCTAATGACTAAAACCCAACGAATACGAGTTAACACCTTCGATATGTTCCAAAGGAGAACGGCCGCCGATATGACCATTGTAGTTAAAGGCTTTCTCCGACCAAGATAATTCCTCATCTTCCCCAGAGTCTGGAAGTATGAATGAGAGTGTGAATGTGTACGTGATCTAATGACTAAAACCCAACGAATACGAGTTAACACCTTCGATATGTTCCAAAGGAGAACGGCCGCCGATATGACCATTGTAGTTAAAGGCTTTCTCCGACCAAGATAATTCCTCATCTTCCCCAGAGTCTGGAAGTATGAATGAGAGTGTGAATGTGTACGTGATCTAATGATTAAAACCCAACGAATACGAGTTAACACCTTCGATATGTTCCAAAGGAGAACGGCCGCCGATATGACCATTGTAGTTAAAGGCTTTCTCCGATCAAGATAATTCCTCATCTTCCCCAGAGTCTGGATGTATGAATGAGAGTGTGAATGTTTACGAGATCTAATGATTAAAACACAACGAATACGAGTTACCACCTTCGATATGTTCCAAAGGAGAACGGCCGTCGATATGACCATTGCAGTTAAAGGCTTTCTCCGTCCAAGATAATTCCTCATCTTCCCCAGAGTCTGGAAGTATGAATGAGAGTGTGAATGTGTACGTGATCTAATGATTAAAACCCAACGAATACGAGTTACCACCTTCGATATGTTCCAAAGGAGAACGGCCGCCGATATGACCATTGCAGTTAAAGGCTTTCTCCGTCCAAGATAATTCCTCATCTTCCCCAGAGTCTGGAAGTATGAATGAGAGTGTGAATGTGTACGTGATCTAATGATTAAAACCCAACGAATACGAGTTACCACCTTCGATATGTTCCAAAGGAGAACGGCCGCCGATATGACCATTGCAGTTAAAGGCTTTCTCCGACCAAGATAATTCCTCATCTTCCCCAGAGTCTGGATGTATGAATGAGAGTGTGAATGTTTACGAGATCTAATGATTAAAACACAACGAATGCGAGTTACCACCTTCGATATGTTCCAAAGGAGAACGGCCGCCGATATGACCATTGCAGTTAAAGGCTTTCTCCGACCAAGATAATTCCTCATCTTCCCCAGAGTCTGGAAGTATGAATGAGAGTGTGAATGTGTACGTGATCTAATGATTAAAACCCAACGAATACGAGTTAACACCTTCGATATGTTCCAAAGGAGAACGGCCGCCGATATGACCATTGTAGTTAAAGGCTTTCTCCGACCAAGATAATTCCTCATCTTCCCCAGAGTCTGGAAGTATGAATGAAAGTGCGAATATGTACGTGATCTAATGACTAAAACCCAACGAATACGAGTTAACACCTTCGATATGTTCCAAAGGAGAACGGCCGCCCATATGACCATTGTAGTTAAAGGCTTTCTCCGACCAAGATAATTCCTCATCTTCCCCAGAGTCTGGAAGTATGAATGAGAGTGTGAATGTGTACGTGATCTAATGACTAAAACCCAACGAATACGAGTTAACACCTTCGATATGTTCCAAAGGAGAACGGCCGCCGATATGACCATTGTAGTTAAAGGCTTTCTCCGACCAAGATAATTCCTCATCTTCCCCAGAGTCTGGAAGTATGAATGAGAGTGTGAATGTGTACGTGATCTAATGATTAAAACCCAACGAATACGAGTTAACACCTTCGATATGTTCCAAAGGAGAACGGCCGCCGATATGACCATTGTAGTTAAAGGCTTTCTCCGACCAAGATAATTCCTCATCTTCCTCAGAGTCTGGAAGTATGAATGAGAGTGTGAATATGTACGTGATCTAATGACTAAAACCCAACGAATACGAGTTAACACCTTCGATATGTTCCAAAGGAGAATGGCCGCCGATATGACCATTGCAGTTAAGGGCTTTCTCCGACCAAGATAATTCCTCATCTTCCCCAGGGTCTGGAAGTATGAATGAGAGTGTGAATGTGTACGTGATCTAATGACTAAAACACAACGAATACGAGTTAACACCTTCGATATGTTCCAAAGGAGAACGGCCGCCGATATGACCATTGCAGTTAAAGGCTTTCTCCGATCAAGATAATTCCTCATCTTCCCCAGAGTCTGGAAGTATGAATGAGAGTGTGAATGTGTACGTGATCTAATGATTAAAACCCAACGAATACGAGTTAACACCTTCGATATGTTCCAAAGGAGAACGGCCGCCGATATGACCATTGCAGTTAAAGGCTTTCTCCAACCAAGATAATTCCTCATCTTCCCCAGAGTCTGGAAGTATGAATGAGAGTGTGAATGTGTGCGTTATCTAATGAATAAAACCCAACGAATACGAGTTAACTCCTTCTATATGTTCCAAAGGAGAACGGCCGCCGATATAACCATTGCAGTTAAAGGCGGGGTATAAATGTGTACGTGATCTAATGATTAAAACCCAGCGAATACGAGTTAACAGCTTCGATATGTTCCAAAGGAGAACGGCCGCCGATATGACGAGTTAAAGGTGGGATATAAAGGTGTACGTGATCTAATGAATAAAACCCAACGAATACGAGTTAACAGCTTCGATATGTTCCAAAGGAGAACGGCCGCCGATATAACCATTGCAGTTAAAGGCGGGGTATAAATGTGTACGTGATCTAATGATTAAAACCCAACGAATACGAGTTAACAGCTTCGACATGTTCCAAAGGAGAACGGCCGCCGATATGACCAGTTAAAGGTGGGATATAAAGGTGTACGTGATCTAATGATTAAAACCCAACGAATACGAGTTAACAGCTTCGATATGTTCCAAAGGAGAACGGCCGCCGATATAACCATTGCAGTTAAAGGCGGGGTATAAATGTGTACGTGATCTAATGATTAAAACCCAACGAATACGAGTTAACAGCTTCGACATGTTCCAAAGGAGAACGGCCGCCGATATGACCAGTTAAAGGTGGGATATAAAGGTGTACGTGATCTAATGATTAAAACCCAACGAATACGAATTAACAGCTTCGATATGTTCCAAAGGAGAAAGGCCGCCTATATGACCATTTAAAGGCTTTCTCCGACCAAGATAATTCCTCATCTTCCCCAGAGTCTGGAAGTATGAATGAGAGTGTGAATGTGTACGTGATCTAATGATTAAAACCTAACGAATACGAGTTAACACCTTCGATATGTTCCAAAGGAGAACGGCCGCCGATATGACCATTGCAGTTAAAGGCTTTCTCCAACCAAGATAATTCCTCATCTTCCCCAGAGTCTGGAAGTATGAATGAGAGTGTGAATGTGTACGTGATCTAATGATTAAAACACAACGAATACGAGTTAACACCTTCTATATGTTCCAAAGGAGAACGGCCGCCGATATGACCATTGCAGTTAAAGGCTTTCTCCAACCAAGATAATTCCTCATCTTCCCCAGAGTCTGGAAGTATGAATGAGAGTGTGAATGTGTACGTGATCTAATGATTAAAACACAACGAATACGAGTTAACACCTTCTATATGTTCCAAAGGAGAACGGCCGCCGATATGACCATTGCAGTTAAAGGCTTTCTCCGACCAAGATAATTCCTCATCTTCCCCAGAGTCTGGAAGTATGAATGAGAGTGTGAATGTGTACGTGATCTAATGATTAAAACCCAACGAATACGAGTTAACACTTTCTATATGTTCCAAAGGAGAACGGCCGCCGATATGACCATTGCAGTTAAAGGCTTTCTCCGACCAAGATAATTCCTCATCTTCCCCAGAGTCTGGAAGTATGAATGAGAGTGTGAATGTGTACGTGATCTAATGATTAAAACACAACGAATACGAGTTAACACCTTCGATATGTTCCAAGGGAGAACGGCCGCCGATATGACCATTACAGTTAAAGGCTTTCTCCGACCAAGATAATTCCTCATCTTCCCCAGAGTCTGGAAGTATGAATGAGAGTACGAATGTGTACGTGATCTAATGATTAAAACCCAACGAATACGAGTTAACACCTTCGATATGTTCCAAAGGAGAACGACCGCCGATATAACCATTGGAGTTGAAGGCTTTCTCCGACCAAGATAATTCTTCATCTTCCCCAGAGTCTGGAAGTATAAATGAGAGTGTGAATGTGTACGTGATCTAATGATTAAAACACAACGAATACGAGTTAACACCTTCGATATGTTCCAAAGGAGAACGGCCACCGATATGACCATTGTAGTTAATGGCTTTCTCCGACCAAGATAATTCCTCATCTTTCACAGAGTCTGGAAGTATGAATGAGAGTATGTGTACGTGATCTAATGATTAAAACCCAACGAATACGAGTTAACAACTTCGATATGTTCCAAAGGAGAAGGGCCGCCGATATGACCATTGTAGTTAAAGGCTCTCTCCGACCAAGATAATTCCTCATCTTCCCCAGAGTCTGGAAGTATGAATGAGAGTGTGAATGTGTACGTGATCTAATGAATAAAACACAACGAATACGAGTTAACACCTTCGATATGTTCCAAAGGAGAACGGCCGCCGATATGACCATTGCAGTTAAAGGCTTTCTCCATCCAAGATAATTTCTCATCTTCCCCAGGGTCTGGAAGTATGAATGAGAGTACCAATGTGTACGTGGTCTAATGATTAAAACCCAACGAATACGAGTTAACACCTTCGATATGTTCCAAAGGAGAACGACCGCCGATATAACCATTGGAGTTGAAGGCTTTCTCCGACCAAGATAATTCTTCATCTTCCCCAGAATCTGGAAGTATGAATGAGAGTGTGAATGTGTGCGTGATCTAATGATTAAAACACAACGAATACGAGTTAACACCTTCGATATGTTCCAAAGGAGAACGGCCGCCGATATGACCATTGCAGTTAAAGGCTTTCTCCGACCAAGATAATTCCTCATCTTCCCCAGAGTCTGGAAGTATGAATGAGAGTGTGAATGTGTACGTGATCTAATGATTAAAACACAACGAATACGAGTTAACACTTTCGATATGTTCCAAGGGAGAACGGCCGCCGATATGACCATTACAGTTAAAAGCTTTCTCCGACCAAGATAATTCCTCATCTTCCCCAGAGTCTGGAAGTATGAATGAGAGTATGAATGTGTACGTGATCTAATGATTAAAACCCAACGAATACGAGTTAACAACTTCGATATGTTCCAAAGGAGAAGGGCCGCCGATATGACCATTGTAGTTAAAGGCTTTCTCCGACCAAGATAATTCCTCATCTTCCCCAGAGTCTGGAAGTATGAATGAGAGTGTGAATGTGTACGTGATCTAATGATTAAAACACAACGAATACGAGTTAACACCTTCGATATGTTCCAAAGGAGAACGGCCGCCGATATGACCATTGCAGTTAAAGGCTTTCTCCATCCAAGATAATTTCTCATCTTCCCCAGAGTCTGGAAGTATGAATGAGAGTGTGAATGTGTACGTGATCTAATGATTAAAACACAACGAATAAGAGTTAATACCTTCGATATGTTCCAAAGGAGAACGGCCGCCGATATGACCATTGCAGTTAAAGGCTTTCTCCATCCAAGATAATTTCTCATCTTCCCCAGGGTCTGGAAGTATGAATGAGAGTACGAATGTGTACGTGATCTAATGATTAAAACCCAACGAATACGAGTTAACACCTTCGATATGTTCCAAAGGAGAACGACCGCCGATATAACCATTGGAGTTGAAGGCTTTCTCCGACCAAGATAATTCTTCATCTTCCCCAGAATCTGGAAGTATGAATGAGAGTGTGAATGTGTGCGTGATCTAATGATTAAAACACAACGAATACGAGTTAACACCTTCGATATGTTCCAAAGGAGAACGGCCGCCGATATGACCATTGCAGTTAAAGGCTTTCTCCGACCAAGATAATTCCTCATCTTCCCCAGAGTCTGGAAGTATGAATGAGAGTGTAAATGTGTACGTGATCTAATGATTAAAACCCAACAAATACGAGTTAACACCTTCGATATGTTCCAAAGGAGAACGGCCGCCTATATGACCATTGCAGGTAAAGACGGGATATAAATGGAACAAACAAAAGACTCAAGGTAAATCTCTCTTGTACTGTAACAAGCGTAAGTAAGGTAAAAATTCTATCAAACAATACGTTTGTGATTAAATTTTTATTTTTTATTTGCTTAATTTTGGTGATTATTGGTTTCATTTTTCGTGCTTATTCGGTTGCTTATTTCATCATTTGATTGTGCTTATAAATCCGGACTGTAATAATTAATGTAACCTTAATTGTACATGGGTTTAGCACCCTGGCTAGACTGTTTACAATTATTGGAATCATTGCTGGTTAATCTAATGATTAGAGGTTCGATATCCCCCACATATCGTCTTCTATCCCTGCAGTAGATTAACAACTGAATCACGACTGCCATATCACATCTCCAAGACACAAGAACCAGGTTTCCCTTAAACTGTTGACTTGGTTCTTAAGTTGTATGTGTAGATGAAACACAATTTCATCACTTCCTTGACAACTTTATCACTGGAAGTTTTTACGTGGACTTGTAGTATGAGAATTAGCCAGCAACGACATTTTCAATTGCATAAATGAATCCAGTTTGTTTTACACTTTATTTTTTAAGAAAATATGTTTAGTTGTTTTGATATATTGGAAACACAAACGCGACCTATGAAATCAAGAAATAATCCAGATTTTTTTCATTGCAATATTTTCCGTTTAAAAGCACATTTTAGCGCTCGGAGAGAGATGTTAAAAAACTGCTTTCAACAAAATTTTAAAATTTATTATTTAAAAAAATGTACCACTATATAAAGATCTTTCATGCATACAATGGTGTTATTTGACACATTTCATACCTAAATGCACGTCCCTATTTTATCTTAGTCGCCTTTGACTACGTACTTGTGTGTTGCATAAGAAAAGCATGGTCTACGGGGCGAGTAAAAAGTATAGAACAATGTTTACAACTTTGTTGTTATAGTTTTCTGAAGTGATTTTTTTTGGACGCGCCATGGCTGAGTGGTTAGACCGTTTGTCTCTCACCAAGGCGACTCGTTTTCGATCCCAGGGGAACGCAGAATGAGATTTGTGGTAGACAACATGGCGCTGGGAGGGGTTTTCTCCGGTTCCTACGATTTGCTCCGTCAGTATTCCGCCAATTGCTCCATCATCATCATCATCATCATCATCATCATCATCATCATCATCATCATCATCATCATCATCATCATCATCATCATCATCATCATCATCATCATCATCATCATCATCATCATCATCATCATCATCATCATCATCATCATCATCATCATCATCATCATCATCATCATCATCATCATCATCATCATCATCATCATCATCATCATCATCATCATCATCATCATCAGCATCAGCATCATCATCATCATCATCATCATCATCATCATCATCATCATCATCATCATCATCATCTTCATCATCATCATCATGATCATCATCATCATCATCATCATCATCATCATCATCATCATCATCATCATCATTCCTCTCGCCCTCATATATATCATCCACTTCCTTCACACCATGGGCTGATCACCTATCCTGGTTCTCTATCGGATCCAAAGCTTCGGTTCCTCAGAACTAGGAAGTTAAAGAACAAGAAGAAGATAATTTTTAGAACAACTTAAGATATGAACATGATTATGTGAATAGGGCGTGACTTTTTTTAATAGCAACTTTTCTCATTTTGTTTGGTCCTCAGGTCTAGGAATGTACAGATAAATGCTTTTCTGAACTGTAATATAAATTCATTAGGACGTGAAACAACACATGGCATTCAAACCAAGAAAACACATTCATAATCAAATTAGTGGTGCTGTATTGTAACACATGATGAATTCACTTCAAAAGATGCTCAAAATAGCTTGCATTTACTATCAAACAGTCTCAAAGTCTGTCTTTGAAATTAGTTAATATTTCCGGCAACACTGATCGCTTGATTAGATGCATATCTTGTCCAGTTCTTCACTTTAACTCTTCAATATCTATTGGTCGGTCCTTGTAAACTTCCAACATCCTCACAAGAAAAAGTCTAATAAAAGTATAATACAACATGTTCTATGTTAAATTTATTGTACTCAATTTGTAAGGGATACTGTACAAATAAATAAATATCAAATAAATATCAAAACAACAATTATTATTTATTTATTTATTTGTTTATTTATTTATCCATCCGTCCCTCCGTCAATACAATGCCTCACAGGCCGCCCCTGGTCATAGATATCCTCAATATGCTTAAATTACGCCTGAAGGGGTATTTGTTCATACGTTCTGAGACTTGAGGATTGGAGGATTTCAGAAAAAAGAAATGTTGCCAATTAAAACAAAAAAGCCTCACACCGTTTATTTGTAATCATTGTTATGTAAGGACATGTTGATATTTCAGAGCGTTTCTAAACGATATTACTTCATAGAGTTGCTACAGCAGGCTTTAACGTGCCTTCTTAAACTCAAAACCGCTATACTAAGGTCATACGAGAAGAAGAACTTCTCAATCGTCGAAACAAAACAAAACACTACACGAATGTTTACCTAAAACGCCCCCGCACAATTGCAATAATCGTGGGAGGCACTCTGCTCGGATTAGTTTACTTAGTTGTATGGAATGTAAGATGTGTGTATTACCCAATCTGGGCGTATTGCGCAAGAAATGTCCCTCCTCCTTGGTAAACTGTCCTGGCCTAACGTAACACTTTCACCTTGCAGACGTAATGCCTCAGTTACTTCATCTGTGTTTGTGCACACCAGCACGTCTCTAGCAGAAATGGTGTACATCCACAGCACGCCATCACTCTTGTTGGTAAGTAAACCACGTGTTTGTAGCTCAGCTTGCTTGCTAATCACATATTTTCAATATAAACATTTTAATGTACAGTAAAACCTCGTTAATCCCTATCTCTTAAACCCGGACCAGTTTTGTTTTGCAAAGTAGATGAAGACTTGTTTAATTTCTATTCTCAGTACGTACATTCCCTTGTCAGCGATCGAAATCATTGTACTCACCCTACCTGCTTGGGACCAGGTTAGACTTTGTTAAATTTGTGGTCTCATATGTGTGACTTGACAGAAAACAAGATTGAAGAAGAAAGTGAGGAAGCAGATTTTATAGACATTTTTAATAATATCAATGGCTGTAGCAAAGTTGATCAAGAAGACATTGACAATGACGGACGTTATAAACCGACTACAGAAGAACACATTATTGCATCATGCAGTGTTATTTAAAATGAAAATAAAGAGTATTCAGATTCAGACAGTGTTGATGAACCAGCTGTGGTTATGACCCACGTACAAGCAGTAACAAACATAGAGAAATTGATGCTTTATTTCGAGAGTCAAGACAAATGAACGTCTAATGTTAAAGCTGATATGAGATAAGCTTCTGAGACAACAGAAGCTCGCTATCTTTTCTTCTACCGACTAGTTTGTAGTACAGTACAAATACATAGACTATTATAGTACGTACAGTATATACAGTGTATGTGTTTTAGGTGAAAGTGTGCCGATAGTAATCTATAAACTACATTAAAATATTTCGGAGATGTACGTTTACTTATCGCTTTTCCGTCATTCTCTGGATAACCCGGAATTTCGTTAATCAGATAGGCCCTAGTCCCTACTGATCCATTTAAACGGGAATTTACTTTACTTTCATTTCCACGTATCTATAGAGTACATGCCTCAAGTTCAAGAGCTCCCGAGTTCCAATCTCGAGCAAGGTGACATACGGTTCACTCCCTCGCCCCGGTGTCTTCCACTATCCTAAAAGATGAATGTCTGGTAGCTCTAAGCTCTATGTACCCTGTACTCATTTGAACATCATTTCATTCATCGTCTGATATGACATAACGTTGGAGGTTCTCCCTTATCCTAAAAGATGAATGTCTGATAACTCTAAGCTCTATGTACCCTGTACTCATTTGAACATCATTTCATTCATCGTCCGGTATGACTTAACATTGGAGGTTTTCCGTTATCCTGAAAGATGAACGTCTGGTAACTCTAAGCTCTATGTACCCTGTACTCATTTGAACATCATTTCATTCATCGTCCGATATGACTTAACATTGGAGGTTTTCCGTTATCCTGAAAGATGAACGTCTGGTAACTCTAAGCTCTATGTACCCTGTACTCATTTGAACATCATTTCATTCATCGTCCGATATGACTTAACATTGGAGGTTTTCCGTTATCCCGAAAGATGAACGTCTGGTAACTCTAAGCTCTATGTACCCTGTACTCATTTGAATATCATTTCATTCATCGTCCGATATGAGTTAACGTTGGAGGTTTTCCCTTATCCTGAAAGATGAATGTCTGGTAACTCTAAGCTCTATGTACCCTGTACTCATTTGAACATCATTTCATTCATCGTCCGATATGACAACGTTGGAGGTTTTACTCTATCCTGAAAGATGAATGTCTGGTAACTCTAAGCTCTATGTATCCTGTACTCATTTGAACATAATTAAATTCATCGTCCGATATGGCTTAACGTTGGAGGTTTTCCCTTATTCTGAAAGATGAATGTTTGGTAACTCTAAGCTCTATGTATCCTGTACTCATTTGAACACCATTTCATTCATCGTCCGATATGACTTAACGTTGGAGGTTTTCTCTTATCCTGAAAGATGAATATCTGGTAACTCTAAGCTCTATGTACCCTGTACTCATTTGAACATCATTTCATTCATCGTCCGATATGATAACGTTGGAGGTTTTACTCTATCCTGAAAGATGAATGTCTGGTAACTCTAAGCTCTATGTATCCTGTACTCATTTGAACATAATTAAATTCATCGTCCGACATGGCTTAACGTTGGAGGTTTTCCCTTATTCTGAAAGATGAATGTCTGGTAACTCTAAGCTCTATGTACCCTGTACTCATTTGAACATCATTAAATTCATCGTCCGATATGGCTTAACGTTGGAGGTTTTCCCTTATCCTGAAAGATAAATGTATGGTAACTGTAAGCTCTATGTACCCTGTACTCATTTGAACATAATTTCATTCATCATCCGATATGACAACGTTGTAGGTTTTCTCTTATCCTGAAAGATGAATATCTGGTAACTCTAAGCTCTATGTACCCTGTACTCATTTGAACATCATTTCATTCATCATCCGATATGACTTAACGTTGGAGGTTTTCCCTTATCCTGAAAGATGAATGTCTGGTAACTCTAAGCTCTATGTACCATGTACTCAATTGAACATCATTTCATTCATCGTCCGATATGACTTAACGTTGGAGGTTTTCCCTTATCCTGAAAGATGAATGTCTGGTAACTCTAAGCTCTATGTACCCTGCACTAATTTGAATATCATTTCATTCATCGTCCGATATGACTTAACGTTGGAGGTTTTCCCTTATCCTGAAAGATGAATGTTTGCCAACTCTAAGCTCTATGTACCCTGTACTTATTTGAACATCATTTCATTCATCGTCCGATATGACTTAACGTTGGAGGTTTTCTCTTATCCTGAAAGATGAATGTCTGGTAACTCTAAGCTCTATGTACCCTGTACTCATTTGAACATCATTTCATTCATCATCCGATATGACTTAACGTTGGAGGTTTTCTCTTATCCCGAAAGATGAATTTCTGGTATCTCTAAGCTCTATGTACCCTGTAATCATTTGAATATCATTTCATTCATCGTCCGATATGACAACGTTGGAGGTTTTACTCTATCCTGAAAGATGAATGTCTGATAACTCTAAGCTCTATGTACCCTGTACTCATTTGAACATCATTTCATTCATCGTCTGATATGACTTAACGTTGGAGGTTTTCTCTTATCCTGAAAGATGAATGTCTGGTAACTCTAAGCTCTATGTACCCTGTACTTATTTAAACATCATTTCATTCATCGTCTGATATGACTTAACGTTGGAGGTTTTCTCTTATCCTGAAAGATGAATGTCTGGTAACTCTAAGCTCTATGTACCCTGTACTCATTTAAACATTTCATTCATCGTCCGATATGATTTAACGTTGGAGGTTTCCCCTTATCCTCAAAGATGAATTAATGTCTGGTGACTCTAAGCTCTATGGACCCTGTACTCATTTGAACATCATTTCATTCATCGTCCGATATGACAACGTTGGAGGTTTTCTCTTATCCTGAAAGATGAATGTCTGGTAACTCTAAGCTCTATGTAGCCTGTACTCATTTAAACATTTCATTCATCGTCCGATATGACTTAACGTTGGAGGTTTTCTCTTATCCTGTAAGATGAATGGTGACTAAGCTCTATGGACCCTGTACTCATTTGAACATTGTTTCATTCATCGTCCGTTATGACTAAACGTTGGATGTTTTCTCTTATCCTGAAAGATGAATGTCTGGTAACTCTAAGCTCTATGTACCCTGTACTCATTTGAACATCATTTCATTCATCGTCCGATATGACTTAACGTTGGAAGTTTTCTCTCATCTGAAAGATCAATTAATGTCTGGTTACTCTAAGCTCTATGGACCCTGTACTCATTTGAACATTGTTTCATTCATCGTCCGATATGACTAAACGTTGGATGTTTTCTCTTATCCTGAAAGATGAATGTCTGGTAACTCTAAGCTCTATGTACCCTGTACTCATTTGAACATCATTTCATTCATCGTCCGATATGACTTAACGTTGGAAGTTTTCTCTCATCCTGAAAGATCAATTAATGTCTGGTTACTCTAAGCTCTATGTACCCTGTACTCATTTGAAGATGATTTCACTCATCGTCCGATATGACTTCTTGTTGGAGGTTTTCCCTTATCCTGAAAGATGAATTAAGTCTGGTAACTCTAAGCTCTATGTACCCTGTACTCATTTGAAGATAATTTCATTCATCGTCCGATATGACTTAACGTTGGAGGTTTTCCCTTATCCTGAAAGATGAATTAAGTCTGGTAACTCTAAGCTCTATGTACCCTGTACTCATTTGAACATCATTTCATTCATCGTCCGATATGACTTAACGTTGGAGGAAATAATTAAAAAGAATTAAGTAGGTAAGAGTACTGGAGCCAGTTGAGCTTACAGCCTAAATATTAATATGTAGTTAGTGAAGATGTGTCCGATTTTGCGTGTATTCTCTGATAATGATGTTGCCAAGCACACAAACCGAAATTCATCATTGGAGTATTTTAATTTGGAGATGGGAGGAATCTTGCAATATGTAAATGTGAGGTTTGTAATTTGTTGCCCCTCCTGATCAGAGTCATGATGTAGCTATTGACAAAGGAAGGTGTGCAGAAAAAATTGTGAAAGTCATTCCACAACGGTGTTAATATCTTATATCTAGACACGTATTTAATTACGGAGGTGTTTGGTCACCTTCAGATAGGCACCGGATTGTCTGAAAGTTAATTACAGGATGAGGGTGATCATATAGCCGAGCAGTAGTGCTTCTTTTGGTCTTGCTATGTTTTGTTTTAATCGACAGAGCAACAGTACTATCTCTATGACGAATGTTTCTTGACGTAAGTGACATTGACAGCTACAAGGATGAGCCACTGGCAGTTCCATTATATTATAAAATAGAAAAACAGGTAATTCATAAACTATAATTATAACATTTAAAACTTGTGGAAATATACGTAGTTCCAATTTTGATTTTAACAATTGAATTCTTATAAAAATTAGAAAAATCAGTTTGTGTTTCCCTTACGTTTAGCGACAAGTAGACACACGCTGTAGGATAGTGTGCCAGAGAGAGAGAGATAGAGATAGAGATAGAGAGATAGAGAGAGAGAGAGAGAGAGAGAGAGAGAGAGAGAGAGAGAGAGAGAGAGAGAGAGAGAGAGAGAGAGAGAGAGAGAGAGAGAGAGAGAGAGAGAGAGAGAGAGAGAGAGAGAGAGAGAGAGAGAGAGAGAGAGAGAGAGAGAGAGAGAGAGAGAGAGAGAGAGAGAGAGAGAGAGAGAGAGAGAGAGAGAGAGAGAGAGAGATGTTACGTTAAGGGACTAAATCACTGATATAGTATTAACCAAATTAAACTTTCACTGCAAAAACTAACAAAACATTTATTTTCTTACAAGCCAAACTTACATGTTTCTTTTCCAAAGAACAAAACACAAACGTCCTTGACATTATAGCTCTAACTGTCCTGCAACCTAAACGCATTTCTTTTTCTTTCGTAACATCCTCCCACCTTTCAATTTTATACATATAATTGAAACATTACAATTTCCCTTTAAATATAAACTGATTACAAATTTAAGCGGGAGGGTAGTCTGATCTTCCTTTCAGATTTGCTAGTGATCACTCGTGGGGATTTTTCAATCTCAGAAGCATTCCCCCACCATATCATGCTGCTCTTCTGGAATAGTGTCTACCTCTAAGGGGTATATATTCTGGACGGGTCGTTGCACTGCGAAACTGCAAGCTGCAGGTAAGCAACCACAACTCACCCCAATGCAGAAACACTCTGTTGTGCTTCAAACGCTGGAGGAGCTGTATCCCGGATCAGCCAAGTGATGGCCTCTTGACTTGTTCGGAGGCCATGGCGCGCCGCGTTTTGGAACGCAAATGGCATCCGGGGTCATCACCCCAGCGTACTTGAGTTTGCACAATCCTTCGGGATTGACATTCTAATGGTCTGCGAGACACACCTGGATGCTGCCTCGCAATTTTCGCTGCCAAACTACGCCACCCATCGATCCGATCGCGTCGGACGACGAGGCGGTGGCACAGCCATCTTCATACGAAACCATATCACCCAAACGCCCTTCCCGCTACCCCCACTCCAGCACGTGGAGGCTTGCGCCATCAGGCTTGCCATTGGCGGACTCGACACGTTGCTGATAGTGGCATACGACCCTCCAGACCACCGCTTCCATGAGGCGGACTACACCACCCTCCTCAACCTCCATCCTGTGGTCTGAATCGCAGGTGACCTGAACGCGAAGCATGCTCACTGGCATAGCCGCACCTCAAATGCCAAGGGGCGCGGGCTCTACCGCCTCATTAGCGGTAACCCAAAACTCGTCGCGCATGGACCGAGAGGACCTACGTTCTACCCGGCCCGCGGCAGGCCGGACGTTCTCGACATCATGATCACCAAGAACTTCACATACCATCTAGACCTCTCTGTAGTCAACGAACTCGACTCCGACCACGACCCAGTCGTGGTGGACTCGAACGTTGATATGCCAGCTCTGTTAAATCCAGACTGGACATACGAGGTTGACTGGGATGCAGCCGTCCTTGACCTAAACCAAACCATAGACCCGCGACCACGAATCGATTCTATCGAGGCGCTGGAAGCGGCAGCCACATCCTTCTCCCAACACATTCTAAATGTGGTACGGGCGCACACGTACCGCATTCCATCAGAATACCACAACCACAGAAACATACCTCCTGAACTCCGGCAGCTGCTTAAAGCTAAAGCAGTCGTCCGGAAGCTATGGCAGCGCTTCCGCCACCCCAGGATCGAAGCAGTCTACCGGTGGTTCAAGTCCCTGGCAAGAAGACTGCTACGTGCGCACCGCTCAGCGGCCTGGGAGCACACAATGCAGAGGGTCGATCTCACAGAGAAGCAACCCTGGCGGATCATTCGCTCCCTCAGAAGGGACCGGACCGAGCACCGGCATCCACTCCATGGCACTCGTGGAAGGCTCGCGTTCGAGCCCCAAGAGAAAGCCACGTGTTTCGCAGACTACTTGGAGAGTCAATTCGAACCAAGGGAAGACCCCCAAGACGACGAGTTCACCGAACATGTGGAGGACACGGTGGAATACCTCTACGAGGCAACACCACCTCCACATGCGGAGATCCACCTACCCATCGTCACCCCTAAGCAGGTGACCGCCCATATCAATAGCCTCAAACCCAATAAATCCCCTGGGCACGATGGTGTCACAGCCACCATGCTCCAGCACCTACCCCGGAAAGCTGTGATCCACATGACGCGGATTTACAACGCATGCCTCATCCTGCGCCACTTTCCAACTTGTTGGAAGGAGGCAAGGGTGGTGTGCATATTAAAGCCGCGCAAGAATCCCGTCTTTCCGGAAAGTCACCGATCCATTAGCTTGCTCCCAATCGTCTCAAAGATCTTTGAACGATTGCTCCTCCCCCGCCTAACTCCTCTCTTTGAGGAAAGGCACCTACTCCCGGATCACCAATTCGGTTTCCGTCGGGGCCACTCCACCACCTTGCAGTTACTGCGCTTGGCGGAGAAGGCTGCCCTGGGATCCCAGGACGGCCTCAAAACCATCGCTGTGCTCTTGGACGTGGAGAAGGCCTTCGCCACCACGTGGCACCAGGGGTTGTTGTTCAAACTCAAAGAAGCACAACTCCCCCCTCCCTACCTATCAATACTCAGCAGCTTCCTCAAGGACCGCACCTTCAGAGTGCGGGTCGAGGGGAAGCTTTCCTCTGTCAGACCCATAGCGGCTGGAGTCCCGGAAGGCAGTGTCCTGTCCCCGCTACTCTTCGCCGCCTACATGTCTGACCTACGCACGGAACCGCGCACTGTTTTGTGTCAGTATGCCGACGACGTCCTCATACTGGCGCAGAACAAGAACGTCCGCTACTGTCTCCCCCCTCTACAGCGTCAGCTCCACGCCATTGGCAGGTAGAGTGAGAAGTGGAGGATGGCCATTAGCCTGCAGAAGAGCTCGGCTCTTATGCTGGCTAAGACCCGTAGCTGGCGCCCAGAAGGTGACCTGCGGTTAAGGCGGAGAAGAATCCCCTGGGTTCGAACCGCCAAATACCTGGGAATCCAACTGGACCGCGGCCTCACTTTCACTCCGCACGTCAGGGCAAAGGCAGGCCTCGGCCACGCTGCACTCAGGCAACTCTACCCGATCTTCAGATCCACAATGCCCATCCGCCTCAAACTGCGGACATACCGCGCGATCGTCCCGCCTCTGATCCTGTACGGATGCGAGGTCTGGGGTTCGGTGGCTCATACCACCCTCCGCAGGCTGCAAGCCGTGCAGAACAGGGCCTTAAGGATGATCTACGGTACCGACCGCACGTTCCCATCCCACTTCCTGCACACCCAGTCTGGCATACCATACGTCGTAGACATCGTGCGCGAACGTACACGCACGTTGTATGCCAAGATCACCCCCCACCCAAACCAGCTGGTAAACACACTCGGTCAATACGACCACCGTCTCCCCAGGAGACGGAGGAGCTATCACCTACCCAAGGACGCCCTTGGGTGGTAGAGTCTGCCTCTCCTCCCACCCCTAACAATCCCCGCCATGTCACCTCGCGCCCTCGCCACGGCTGGCAGGTTAACACCTGCAGTCGCGCCCTGGGCGCACGCACGACCTGGAAACACCTACATCATTAACCTAATTTCCATCTGGCCTCTCGCTACTGGTTCCACCACGGCATGTCGGCTCGCCAGCGACAGCAAAAGCAGAGTGGAACGGGCACTGTTCCCCGAGGGGAATACCCCGGCACCAGAAGCATCAGCAGAGGCCAACTGCGCCGTCTAACACAACGACACGCAAGCTTGCGAACAACTTAGTTCTATTTTACCGCACGGGTAAATCCGCACAGCGGATAGGTACCGTGGCATGTAACCCTCCGCCCGGGAGAACCCGGGCGACCCGCACCTGCTCTTGGCTCTTGGCTAGTTCCCCAGTTGCAGCTTTCACTTGGACCACTCGGATGACCTTGTCCTTTCCAGGGTACACTTCTATTACCTTTCCCATAGGCCACTCAATCCTTCGGGTGTTGTTACTTCCGACAAGAACTATATCTCCAATCTTCAGATCCTTCTGTAAATTGCTTTTGTTCTTTTTAGATTTAAGTATTCCAAAATATTCTGATCTGAATCTTCTACGTAGCTGTTCTCTAAGAAGTTGCACATGTGGAAATCTTTTTCCTAAAATTGTCTTGTCTATGCAGTCGATGTCAGGTACTCCTACCCCTGAGATATCATGCAAGAACATAGCAGGTGTCAAGGCTACCATATCCTCAGGATCTTCAGACAGATAAGTTAATGGCCGAGAGTTTATGGTTGCCTCACAGTCTGTTAACACTGTCAACAAGGGATATGAAAAGAGTGCAGTAACGAGTTGGTAATGTTGAGCATACAAACGCATCTCATTTGCCTCAGACTAGAACTTTTCCGATTTGAAAAAAATATAACAGTTACCGTCTGTTTTAAGTAGAGAACTTTTTTCATGTACATATGTGAATCTAACCTTTAAAACATTGAAGGGCCCCTTTATGTGTTGCAGACGTGTTTGGTAGTGACGGCGTTGCTACCAGGACGATGTGAAGGCGGAATCATCACGCAACTTATCCGGGAGAATGTCGCAGGTCCACCAGAGAACTTCAAGACCACTTCCTGGCGCTTTGACCCGGAGCTAGCAGACAGGAACAGGGTAGAGTTTGAGCGTGTCAATGGCAGACATGGACTGAGGCTCATCGAGAGGATTGGTCTTGGAGAAGACGGCTACCCAGAGTACAGGAAGCAACTGCAGCAACAGCGGGATATTGGCATTCCTTTCGCTACTGGCGAGGGCCAAGATAACTATGCAAATAATTACTACTAAATATACACCTTCCTTCAGGACAAGCACAAGTAATTATGCATTTCATTAACTGTAAAACAATCCAGTTCATAAATTAAGTCTTATTGATAGCATCTGATATTTTGTCTAGTGTTTTTTTTATTCTTTTTGAATTTATTTTTTGTGTGTCGTATATAGGTACAAGGACTTTGAGATATCTTGAACGCATAATGAGCTAACCGACCCTTCCAAATCCTTTTATACAAAATCTCATAAGAGGTTAACAGTTTGGGACAGGAATTCTTTGCTCGTAGTTAATTTCTCTCCAATTTCTCTTAATCAGCCACACGTTCGGGCGCAATTTGGTGCGGGATTTCTATGTCTGAGATGGGATGCACGTTGACTGTTTCGAAGACCCACGTCGAGAAACCAGATATAACAGGGCTAATTCGTTGTATTTTGAGTTGTTTCTTGATGATTGTGTTTGATTAAATAAGAGTCACGAGAATCTTGGTTTCAGGCGTGGTTCGGAATAAAGTTTCGGAAAAGTAAAATTTTGTAACAATTTAATTGTATTATTTGGATTACATTTTACTTGAACTTCCTTTCCCAGTCACTTTCAGGATACTTCAAACATTTCGATAAATTCTTACTTTGTTATATTTAAACAGTTCCAAATATTACATAAATGTTCTTGATCCTGCTCCACTATTCATCACATTCACCATTACAGAAAATCTCTACCAAGATTATTGATTTTTCTTAACTATCGTTACTCCTATCTTAATTTCGTGATTGGCCAATTTAACTCCACGTCACAACATTACATCATACAATTATTACTACGGCCAATCACAAAACTACATATATTTTTATAAATTTATAAACTTTTCATACCTTTTCTAAATATAACTCAAAACTACTGTTACAAGTTTTACTGTATTTGAACGACAAAATTTGGTTAACTTTAGTGAGTGAAAGTTTCTATTAAGATAAGACAGGATAGAATCCTACGGCAGGGTTTCGGCACACACACAAGGGACCGACAGGCTATGTTTAGCCCGAAGATTTTTGCTGCGTGACAACCCAGGATTGGGCTTTACCGTAGGAAGGATTTTCTTTTCTTAGGATAGTTATGGATGGATTTTTTATATTAGGATGGTGGTAAGATTTGAGATAAAAAAATAAATAAAATCTGCTCAACACATGCCCTGGCATCTTGAAGCTATACCAGGGCAAAGCTATTCACAGATTTATATTCTTTATCCTCCTGCCTTATTTATTAGTTCCATTTACAATACTTATCTTTGCAGGTATTCCCAAATCTACTTGCTACCGGAAACCAGCAGCTTTAGAACTCATGAAAGCTACCTACCCTATCTATATCATATATCCTACTTGCTAACATTTACATTCACTATTGTCCTGTCCCACTAGCTACCGGAAACGAGTAGCTTTACAATTCCTCAAACTATCTCACTACATAAGTCTACTACATAAGACTTTCTATCTTTTATTTACTGCCATTTCCTATCCGACTATTGGTAGTAATATTCCTCTCCGTTAGACTTGTAGTGTTTCCACCATCATTTGGAGAGAATTCGTCCATCAGTTCAGATTTCTTTCGTAAACACTATTCTATTGCAGATGTCTGCTAACTCCGCTCTTCTTCTGGGTCTTCCGCTAATCTGCTTGTCGCTCCTGCTCCCATTCTGCGTATGGATGTCCAGTATTGGCGTCTCCTGTTGATCCTTTGTGGTATTTCCTGGTCACATATATGTTGTTCCTGTTTATCTTCCATTTCATTTTCTCTCCTTATTCCATCCTCTGGTTCCCTTTGTATATTCCTTTTTGACCTCCTTGGTTCTACAGCTGCATGTTCCTCTCTCCTTCTCCGTGGTTCACCTCTTTCACGTCTTTCTATCTGTTGTTGTTTATATTCCTCCATGACTCGCGTAGAGATGATCTCGGCCATTTCTTCCAGTGTTCTAAAGTCCACAGGATCTCTGACGATATTATATACATATTTCCCTTGTAGCATACTTCTATGGTGTTCTAACAGATCTTTATATTTTTTACATTCAAACAATATGTGTTCTGGTGTATCCTGTATATTGCAGCTGTCACATATATCACTATCTGAGCTTCCAATTCTTTTGAAATAGGTCCGATATGGTCCATGGCCAGTTAGAAATTGTATACCTGCTCTTCTTGGCTGTATTTGTCTTAAGCGTAATCTTTCTCTTATATTTGGATACAAATTGTACGTTCTTCTACCTTCCTCTATGTTGTTCCATTCTTGCTGCCATTCTTCTATAAGTCTCTGATTTATTTCCTTTTTGGTAGAGCACGGATATCCTAATATTTTCTCTACTTTACTCAAGTCCCCTTTATTAACCCAATAGTTGGCTCCTCTAAGGAAGTAAGGCCTGATGCATCCTGACGATGAAGTAGATTAAATTTGATTTGTTTTGGATAATTTTGAGGCCAAAGAACTCTTGGTTAGATTATGGGAGCTCAGCATTTGCTGCTGATGGATTTACTCCATGGTTACCTCGGATACCCGCTAGCCATGCGGGGGGCCCGGAAAAGTCGAAGACGACGTCTAGTTGGATCGTAGTCACCAAGAGACCTAACCAGGGCACTTCTATATGATGGTAAATTGGCGTATAATTTTGTATCCCGGCGCCTAATTTCATCCTCCACGTATGGAAGTGAAGAGTCTTCATGAGGGAACCTTACTGGGAAAAATCGGCCCACTGAATAGATGAACCTAAGTCCTCTATTCTGTGCGCGTTGAAGATATTGTGACTTTGTGGGTTCGTGAAATTATAAGTCCGATTACACCACTCAAAAGTGTTCTTTATTTCCACCGACTTACAGTTGAACACTTGCCAATTACACAGAATTACGTAATGCACACAATTACGATTCACCAGTTCGTCCGTTACAGTTCCCTTTTTGCTCTCGCAATTACGTACACTCCTCCGATACACGTACACAGTCTTCTCGTCCGTTCACGAACACGACACTCCTTTGCTGCTTGCCAAGCACTGACTCAACTCACTCATATAGGAATATCACTGTTTTCTAGATGTCTCTCGTTTTCAGTGAATCACCGCGAAGGTTCCAGACGGCAGAGGAAGGGGGAAGAGGCGGCCAGCGACAAGTGAAACTTCCCTAATTATCCTCTCAGTTAGTGACTGAGATTAATGGGTGGATGTGGCGCGGCCTCTGGTCCCTTATTCAGCTGTCGTTGGTTGTGCTTTCCGATAATTGGGTGACAATATGGAATTCAGCACGTTGACGTCTATTGTATGTATACTGAGCCGTGCTTACTTTAGATGATGAAAAATGTATTACTCCGCAAGCGACTCTGATTGGAGGGAATACTCGCGGTATTTTATCAATTACGTGTCGAGCAACTTAAAATATATTTTACCCCTTGTACGCTAAGAGGTGACTAAATACTTGTAACAATTACTAAAATATTTGATTTCATCACATAACCTCACCTCATTTATAAATTAACATTAAGGCATGGGTCTTTCTGCGTGTAGCCACTTTGGTGATGACTTGTAAGTTCTACTGGCATGCAACTGAAAAAAGAGATGTTACATACCTAATAAGAATCTGACAATGGACAAATTCCTTAAACGATTTCCACTTCCGGACTTTTCTTTGATAATTCCTTCACCTCAACAATATACATAGGTGGCCAAATTATTAGACTAAAGCTCTGAAAACCTTCTTTATTTACTTAAAATTAATACACGAGCTCAGAAACTTGAGTCAATACTTGGTATACATTCCTTTGTTGCAAATTAACATTTCTATTCAGTTAGACACCAATGTTTTACATTTATTTGTAATATCCCACCATTATGCCAGATATTTATAAGTGTCTCGATATGTTGTGGTTTAGTTTTAATGTGGACTTTCTTGATTTTCTTCTTCACGTGGACCATAAATTCTCGATCAGGTTCATATCAGGACTATTTCCTGGCCATTGAAACACTGACAGATCTAAATCACGTAAATATTGTGTTTTTTTTTTCTTAGATTTTTGACACAGTTCACAATCATACATAAAGATACATGAATAATTTCCAAAACAATCCCTAATCTTGGGTAGTAGTCGAGTTTGAGGAACTCCTAGGTACTGATCTTGCTTCATGGTCCCCTCAACAATGTACAATCTTCCATTACCATGGACAGACATAATGCTCCAGACCAACACCTTTGTAGGGTCTTTCGCAATTTGTTGTACACAATGAGGATGAAACTCTTCTTCAGGTGTCTCCAGACATACTCACTGCTTTCGTCAGTAACTTCAAACATGGATTCATCACTAAAGCACACCTAAATAGAGAAATCCATATAAATGGCATCTACTGGTCAACAATGTACTTAATAACTTATCCCAAATAATACCTTTGTATAGTCTATGAAGGTTATCCATAACTGAATATGATTATTAAATTAAATCTTTGTGAGAAAAAGTAACACAGTGTAGCAATTTCATTACCCTTTTCCAGTCATCAGAAGACCAATGTTTAAGTCCCTTTGCCCAGTCAAGCCTCTTTCTTGCCATATGTGCTGTGAACTTTGTTTTTCTCCTGGGACTTCGAGCCTTCAACCGCCATCGAACAGGGTTCTCCTGAGAGTTCTTGCTGATACTTCTAAGCCTCTAGTTACTAAAGTACTTCTCAAGTCTCTACTAGGGGCGTTTCGGTTTCTGCGTGCTTCAGCCATAACTTTTCTTACACTTCTAGGGCTCAACTTGCTTTTATACCGCATTTCTCGCTTTGCTGTGCCTGATATATCTTACTGTTTTCATCAATTTGTCTAATTGAAGACATGCCCAGAAAAACGGGTTAACCCACCTTTTTTAAAAATGGAGAAAAACGGTGTTTTGTGAATGAGGTTGAAAGGAATTGTTAAGATTATTTTATTTCATTTCTGAGAATATGAGACTCAAGAATGCAGTATAGTTATCAATGTTGTCTTTAATAGACCCCAATACATGACTAATGTAATAACATTAATATGTAAAAGTAAAAGGGGAAAAATAAGGTGAAAACCTTTGTCAGCATTTATTCAAGTTTTATTCTAAATACATTTTAAATACCTTTTAGGTAAAAGTAATAATTAAGTAAGTATTTTGGTTTTTAAACAAGATACACTTTGGATTATTCCACTTTTTAATAAGTAGGTTTATCTTTTTGGGTAGTAGTTACAAACTTTTCAGCTGTAGTCCGGCTGATCAAAAATGCTTCATCAGTAATATTCTGAGAAGCTGTGATCTCAGATTTGAGAGTTTTATAGTACTCATAACAAATTGGTGGGATATAATTCATCAGACCCTGTAAGCCTTTTAATTTTGCAGGATTGATAGGTCTTGGACCATTGTATTTTGGAGGAAATATCATATAACTAAACTATAGTTTGCCAGATATTTTCCTTTTAATGTCCAAAGTGTCATAATCCTCAATACCACCGTAAGTGCATTTAAAGTATAACTTAAACGGATGGTCTTTGAATAATTTCATGCATGTCACCTTGCTCAACTTGCACTTTCCAGATTCTGAAACTGTTCTTTTCTGCTCTTTGTCGTGAAAAGACTTCGCAGAGATGAATGTGTTAGTTTTAATTTTAACAACATGAAAAGGATTCTTTACCCTGGTTTTTTCACTGAATCCATCCTTTGATCTGGAACATAAATGTAAGCTGCTTGCCTTTTTTGTTGAAATCACGGTCACAAGGCCCAAATGTATGACCGGCCACTAGATGGCAGGCACAGTGTATGAATAGGTTAGCCCATTTTTGACATTATACGCATAGCACATCACGAAACGCAAGAACTTTCACTCTTTATTTAGCGTAATATGATTGCCGGATGATAGACCAACACAAGATAAGACAGCTCTCTGCCGCAACAAGAGGGAAGCACTTATCGCAAACTATTTTGAGGGTTAGCCCGTTTTTCTGGGCATATCTTCAATTCTGCTTACAGACTTTCATGATATTTCGTGTCTCTGTGCTATTTCATTTTATGTATACCATCCTTCTGCAATTAGTGCTCTTGTAATACCAGTTTTTCTAGGTGATAAGTCACTTTTCCTTCCCATAACCTCAAATTTCCTTTAACATAAAATCTCACAGGTTCTCTAGTCTTTCACTGCATGCATAGAACTTTGAAAGCTTTAATATAATACAGAAGAAGTCCATTGAAAAAATAAATCCAAGAATTCTAAAGATAAACATTTGAAATGTGCAATAAACTTGCGTGAGCACTTATTAAATGCACACAATAAATGTACTCTTAGAGGAGCTGACAGTCACATATGCTTACAAACCATCCTACAAATCATCACAAAATATCCCTGAATGATTCTAACGTATCTTTCAGTGATTGTTACATCCAATGTTGTCACTAATTTGGAGTTAGGTTGAAGTATGTTAATTTTTATAACTGAAATTCAGCTTAGTTTAATAACTTGGCCACCTCTGTATTTTCATGATCAGCAATTACATTTTTCCTGTTTCTGTTCACAAATTCAAAACCTAAGTCACGAAGAATGGGGTAGAAGCTTATTTTTCAAAGCTCAGCTGAATGGGATAATTGTTTACCGCTTAAAGTTTTCTTGTAATTACGGTGGCTCGTTTCTTTCAAAGAAGCATTGAACCTTGCCACGAATTACACTTAACAAATTCATCACATATGCTTTCCACAACTGTCTTCTTTCTTTTTCGTTGTTTTCTTGGAGTAGAAAGCTCGCTCGTTTTCATAACCTTACTTCGAGCGACATTAATACTTGGCGCTGAAACATCGGTTAGTTCTGCTAACAAATTAACAAAGTCCTCAATTGCTAAGGTTTGGTATTTTTCACACAGCTTGCAAAAACGGTCAATATAATTTACTTTTCACCACTTTTAAAAGGTTTCCCTTTGTGATGTTTTTCATATTGCACGAAAGCCGCCATTTTTAAACTGATTGTCTTCCCACTTCCTATTAAACTGCGCAAGCGCAGCGTGCACTCTGATTAATACGTACATATTACTCTTACGTTTATCAAATAAAATATCAACTCATTACAGTTGGACTGTTGTATTTGTAATAATGTGATGTTTGTTGTTTTGTAATTTGCGTCTTCCAACGTTAAGTCATGTCGGACGATGAATGAGATGATGCTCAAATGTGTCCACGGTCCATGGAGCTTAGAGTTACCCGACATTCGTCTAACAGCATAAGGGAAAATCCCGTTAAAGGCTTTATCTAGTTAACTCCCCCCTGACCGGGATTCGAACTCGGGACCTCTTGAACGTGAGGCAGATACGCTACCGAGGCGGGCTAATGTGATGTTTATATACGAGAGCTGTTCCGCACTAGAATTCAATCTTATTATATTCTGTTAGCTTAATGTGAAACAAACACGGCGTAGTAGTTTCATTGTTGGTACTCCTGGTTCCCGCCTGTGAGAACCAGGCAAGTTCAGACATGTTCAGTATCGCCTACCGCTGCATTGGAGGTAACATTCAGTTAAAGTTGATGTTAGAGGAAGATCCGGAGTTTCTTTCAAACGTAATCACTGCTGATGAAACTTGGTTACACCATTTTGATTATGAGAGCATACAGCAAAGCTCAGTGTGGAAATCTCCTTCATCACCAACCCCCGAACAAGCAAAAGTGGTTGCTTCTGCTGGGAAAGTTATGGTCATCTCATTCTTTGATATCCATGGAATGGTTTATCGGCATGTTGTACCTGCACACACATCAGTAACTGGACAATACTACAGGGATGTCCTGAAAACATTGCAAGTCCATATCAGGCGCAAAAGACCACATTTCCGTGAAGTAGGCTGGATGCTACACCACGAAAATGCGCGGCCGCATATTGCCAATGTTGTTGCTGAATATCTTGCAAAAATCGACGTGAAGTGCATCCCTCACCCTCCCATAGTCCGAATTTAGCCCCATGTGACTTTCTTCCATTCCCTAACTTGAAGAAACGCCTTCGTTGGAGACATTATCCATCATCAGAAGCATTGGTGGAGGCTGCGGAGGCGATTTTGAAGCATCTCTCAAAAATCGTTTCCAGCATGTCTTTGAAGACTGTCAGAAACGCTGGGACAAGTACATCGTATTCAGGGAAGACTATTTTGAGAAGGACCATCAAAATTATGAGGATGTGTAAAGGTACGTTGTCAAAAAAATTGTGATTATTCCTTATTGAGCAGCCCTCGTCTTTTCTATTAGATGTAAAGTCTTTAAAATTGATATACGAACTATGTTTTTCATCCGCAAAGAGTTACAAGGCTAAAGGACAGCTCCGGTATGTGCTGCAAGTGAGAGATCCTTGGGAGGAAGCATAAGGCGAGAGAACACAGAGGGCGGCTGACCCAAGGAGTTACGAGAGAGAGGGTAAGGTTCCTACCATTTACCATTTGGAAACTCCTTGGCATGCCGGTCCTAAAATGGCCCACCAGGTTGGGCTGGAAATCGGAGACCGTCCTCTCGACGAAGTGTTTACCGGGAGCTATCATCCTGCCATGCACCGCCGAGACCCCCGCCGACACTTCTACCCTGAAAGAGACCAGCAGATGAGAGATGATATATAATGATAATGGAGATGACATGGAGGGACAGGAAATTCGGGGATGTAATTAACCTACCCAGCATTCACCTAGCGACCCGGGTAACCCCCGGAAAAAGCTCATGAGTGAGGTAGGTGAGTCGCGGGAAGCGAAGTTTCCATTAACCGTGGATATGTTTGTTAATATTACTTAGCGAATTAGGTTACGTCTGTAATTTATCGGACAAACCTGCGATATATCGCTATTTGAATGTCTTGAGACTAAACAAAGTGGAATATCAGTCATTGATTGAATCGTTTCAGAACCACCACGTAAAGAAGTACAAATTAATATACCACTGAAGATATCCCTCTGTACATGTATGAGGGTGGGTCAAAAAGTAATGTCTCCTATTTTTTCCCTTAAATAAGGAAGGTACGTGAAAAGTTTGAATTTGGCGCAATTCCTCAGACCTTCTTCTCCAATCCCCTGAAGTAGTAACTTCCTAAGTCAACAGGTGGCAGCACTGCATCCTCTTGCAAAATGACTGACATCGACATCCGTATTAGACAGCGTTCTGTGATTGAATTTTTGACTGCGGAAGGTGAAACGCCAATTCGCATTCACGATAGGCTAAAAAATGTGTATGATGATGCAACGGTGGATGTCAGCACTGTTAGACGATGGGTTCGTCGCTGTAACGAAGCTGAAGGGCAAACACTATTGACAGATGAAAAGTGAAGCGGCAGTGACTCCATGCAGCATTCAGCGAGTCGATGTCATCAGTTGATATATATATATATATATATATATATATATATATATATATATATATATATATATATATATATATATATATATATATATATATATATAATATAAGGGCGCTCAACTACGGTGGTCATCAGCGCCCTTTAAAAAACTATTCATGGCAAAAGCCAGGTATAAAACTTTCTAAAAACTATAGAAGTGTAACAAAACCTATTAAAAATACACGTACATAAAAAAAAATCAATCAAAACCTACTAAAAATTTCGTTCACCTTTTTCACCTTTTTTTCACCTTTCCACTGACACGGGTCTCCACGCACGGCCTACACGTGGGTGGGCCTGTTGACCGTCTCCCTCAACCACGAAGAGGAGCCCACACGAGGGAAGCTGTTGGCTCGGGACCCCGGGTGCGCCAAACCCGTACCTACCGAAATAGGCCCCTGGGGGGTTGATGACATCATTCGTGCTGCTCGCCGGGTAACAACAGGTGAATTGTGTCGCATTACCTCCCTCAGTAATGGTAGTGTGATGATTATTTAACAACTGGGTTAATCAAAAGTTTGTTCACGTTGGGTACCAAGAATGTTAACTGCCCAAAACAAAGAAACAAGGAAAACAATAGTCTCCGAACACTTGCAGCGCTTTAATTTGGAGGGAGAGGAGTTTCTGGAAAGAATTCTTACTGGAGACGAAACCTGTGTTCTTTTTTTGAACCTGAATCAAAGAGGCAGTCAATGGAATGGCATCACACAACGTCACCGAAGGAAAAAATTCAAAACTCAGCGGTCGGCAGGGAAAGTTATGGCGACAGTGTTTTGGGATGCAGAGAATGTGCTTATAAATTATAATAAATATAATAAATAATAATAAAATAAATAAATAATAAAATAAATAATAACATAAATAAATAAACAAACGAATGAATGAATAAATAAATAATAAATGAATACATGAATAAATAAATAAACAAAACACAAATAAATAAATAAGCGTTGTTAAAATATAAATATGTGTACCAATTTCGAACGGTTTAGGTAATCTTGTCCATAATCCATCATATTTTATAATATACTGTACCAAACAGAACGTACGGGAAAACGTAAATAGATATTTATTACATCCGTACTTTTGTAACGCACAGATGTAACGAGTACAGTAAAAAATTAATAATACAGTTCATGGAGAATGTGATACAACGTGTTCGTGTTCGATTTCGCGACAGAGAGACAGTTATCATAAGTCCCGTGCTTTACTGCACTCTAGCGGATAAAGCGTAAATTATGCGCCAGAGAAATCTCGGCACCACCTGCTCCCATAAGAAGCTGTGTATAAGCAGACATCCTAGCCCTTAACACAGGCGCTTATGATCGTAGACGGTGCCGTTCTGGAATCGGCACCAAGTCACGGAAAACGAATCAGGACAGAGCGCTTGCCTTTATCACGCCTATTCACACGAGGGAGCAGTTAGAGAGAAAATATTTTTTGCGTAATTCCTATACACTTCTCTTTCTTTCGTTTTCATACAGATGGTGCCATGGCACAGCGGCACTAACTCAGAAGCCGCCCCTAGCAGGGATGCACAATAAATTCTGTCCAATACGTCAGAAGTCTCAGAAAGCTGAGAGCACGTTTTCGCCGAGTTCGCCCAACAAAAACTATGGCGGATGTTCTTCTTTTGCATTACAACGCAAGACCACACATCAGGCGTTACACCACTGCAGAAATTGAGAAATTGGAATGGCAAGTCTTACCTCACTGACCTGACGCCATCAGACTTCCATCTGTTCGGGCCACTAAAGGAAACTCATCGTGGGATTCATTTTGAAGATGAGGAGGCTGTGAAAGCGTCCGTGCGTCAATGGCTTAGGAAGCAAGACCGTGTATTTTACCACACTGGAATACATGCCCTAGTTAAAAGGTGGACCAAAACTGTGGAAAAGGACGGAGATTATATTGAATAGTGACAAATTAATCGTTAATGTTGTAGTTTTCAAGATATGGAAATTTGATTCAATTTTCTTCGCAATTAAAAGAGGAGGCATTACTATTTGACGCACCCTCGTAATAAAGCAAAAATTGACATTAGTTACATCGCTTTCGATCAGCTTTGACAGACATATTTGTAAAGGATTCCGAAGAATGTTGCTACCGCTACACGGCGATGTTATCGCACGACTTTCTCCTCTCTGCTTCATTTCTGTTCTTATTATACATAGGTTTACCTTTATCATTTAGGACTTTCGGAGTATTACCAACTGTTTGTTATTTTGTTTTATATCTCAAACTCTAGATGAACCAAATAAATTTTGTTTATATTTCAATGAAGTTAAATTAATTTATTTTACTCTCTCAACATGTACACAACATCCAAACCTTTATCTGAGAGTGCTATCTCTTTATATTCAGGGATCTTTTAGATTTCTATGACATTTCTACATCGACTGTTTTGGATGGATTGGAACATTTTGTCTAGCTACTATAAGAGTGTTCAAGAGGAAATTAACATTCAACATGACATTTACTGCGAAAGAGCCCCCACATCGGTGGCGTAGTGGTAGCATGTCTGTCTCACGTCCAAGAGGTCCCGAGTTCGAATCTCGGTCAGGGTGAGCTACCTGGATAAGGTTTTTCCGGGGTTTTCCCTTATCCTGAAAGACGAATGTTGGGTAACTCTAAGCTCTATGGACCCCGGGCTCATTTGACCATCATTTCGCCTATTCCATTCATCGTCCGATATGACTTAACGTTGGAGGACATAAACTACAAAAAAAAAAAAAAAAAAAAAAAAAAAAAAAAAAAAAAAAACCTGCGAAAGAGCCTCTTAACTTGAGTTTTCTTCTTTCTTACACTTGAAGACAGTAACAAAATTACACCATTGTGCATATTGGGCACATTTAAGCCTTATGTTTTTATTCTAGTGACTGTCGTAAGTACTTGAGTCCCAGGCTTCATCATTTTTCTAAATGGCATTCGTAATAGAGTATGGCCTATGAGGAGAAATTATTTTGAGGAGCTATCAGAAGAATTTTTTTTTTTAATTTATGTCCTCCAACGTTAAGTCATATCGGACGATGACTGAAATGGGTGAAATGATGCTCAAATGAGTCCGGGGTCCTTAGAGCTTAGAGCTACCCGACATTCGTCTATCAGGATAAGGGGAAACCCCGGAATAACCTTATCCAGGTAAATCAACCTAACCGAGATTCGAACTCGGGACCCCTTTCATGAGGCAGACACGCTACCATCTACGCTACCGAGGCGGGCACAGGTTGCTATGAAGGTTATTCCGGAAGTACAAGAGAGGTTAGAACATGCATCGAAAGGAATATGCCGATCTCGCCTTTGCTTAAAGTATTAATAACTTTGCTATTTTATAATTCACTAAATTATGTGGATAATACACTGTCCACCTGCCGTCTTCAAACGTTCAAGTTACTTGTCCTTCTTCGCACCTCGTTTGAAATTTACGTAATACTGAGTTAGAACATGCATCGAAAGGAATATGCCGATCTCACCTTTGCTTCAAGTATTATAAATTTGCTATTTTATAATTCACTAAATTATGTGGATAATACACTGTCCACCTGCCGTCTTCAAACGTTCAAGTTACTTGTCCTTCTTCGCACCTCGTTTGAAATTTACGTAATACTGAGTTAGAACATGCATCGAAAGGAATATGCCGATCTCACCTTTGCTTCAAGTATTAATAAATTTGCTATTTTATAATTCACTGAATTATGTGGATAATACACTGTCCACCTGCCGTCTTCAAACGTTCAAGTTACTTGTCCTTCTTCGCACCTCGTTTTAAATTTACGTAATACTGAGTTAGAACATGCATCGAAAGGAATATGCCAATCTCGCCTTTGCTTCAAGTATTAATACCTTTGCGATTTTATAATTCGCTGAATTATGCGGATAATACACTGTCCACCTCCCGTCTTGAAACGTTCAAGTCACTTGCCCTTCTTCGCTCCTCGTTTTAAATTTACGTAATACTGAGTTAGAATATACATCGAAAGGAATATGCCGGTCTCGCCTTTGCTTCAAGTATTAATAAGTTTGCGATTTTATAATTCACTGAATTATATGGATAATACATTTTTCACCTTCCGTCTTGAAACGTTCAAGTCACTCGTCCTTCTTCGCTCCTCGTTTTAAATTTACGTAATACTGAGGAAGTTTCTTCGTGCTTCTAGTAGTGACATGCACTTGAATTAAATTATTTCCAATATTTTCTCACGTGACATCTTTCTCTTTTACATTCACCGCATCCGTCCTCTTATTTTCCACGATATCCTTACACTTCGTCACCAATTCAATTAATAATTCTTTTTCCATCGATGAGAAATTTGTCTCATAGTTTTTGTTTACGATTTTGTTCACCCACCAATTTTTCAACTCTGTGTAGACGAAAATGAAAACAAAAGCGCATCGCAGTACGTAAGAAAATAATACGACTCATCCATAGCCTTCTGTATCTGTAATATTTACAAGTTTCTTAGCGTTAACACGTGTTTGTTAACATTTTCAGAAAACAGCTTGGTGAAGTGCTGCTACACTTTTGCAATTAATTAACTCATTGGAGTTTAAATAAAGTATATGTGACTTTTAAAATAATTTCTGGAATTTATTCTAAAATATTTAAGATTTACTTTTAAATTCAAATTTTCACATAACATTTTACAAGAACCTTTAGTAGCAGTTCAAGTATTGCTTTAATTCCAGGAAAAAATGTAGACTTGTAGCTGCACTAGTTTTATAGATGAGCGCACCCAAGTTAAAAAAAAAATAAAACAGAGAAAAACAACATTAAAGTTTTGCTATGTTGGAACTACACTTCAGAATTTCCCCAGATCTATATTCTGCATTTTTACATCATCAGTATCCTTCCTCTTTCGTTTTTCACTCCTTCTCTTCTTACTAGACTCCATGGCCATTTGCTTTATGGTATTATTAATTATTTTGTTACATTTGGCTGGGGGGGAGGCTGGTAAATTGAGAACAACAGCCAATGTCTTACCTGTCTCAATTCCCTTGCCAATGCTTCTCAAGTCATAAACAAACCTTACATTTACTTCTGTAGCACTTTCAATTGTTTTGGAAGTTTCAAGTGTATATTCTTTATTACACTTTTGACAACTGAGTGATGATGTAGCTAATAATCCATTTCGTTTCTTGGTGTCCTCTGATATAACAACAATTTTCATTTTCACAAAATTTACAAAGTTTTTATATCTACTAATTGAAAACTTGTTGATCTAACATCATTATTTACTTTAGTTAAATTGTCATCACTGCCATTGCACAATGAAGAAACTAATTTATTCCTTGTAGAACTAATTTTCACTTCACATTCATCGCCAATGTTTGAGGTTAGGTTTGACGAAGTCAATATATTGTCATGTGTTACAACACATTTTATACTTTAGTGGTTATAACTCCTTAATTATGTAATCAGGATAACTTAAACTGCTCATACTGGTTCCCATGTCGATGTCTTATAACAAAATTATTGCTTCTTCCCATCTTGAAAACAGCACTAGTAATTCAAAACATACTAAACAAAGTATGGAAGAATTAACATCAGATGTGCAGATTAATATTAATAGACAAAACAAGGACTTCCTTTCCTAATAATGTTGTGCTCTGGAATAAAGCTTCAATAAGGTTACAATCAAGGAGAGAACACACTTACAAATGGCTAATAGGGGGCGTGGCACATTGTGCAGCCTTTACAAAATGAGTCTATTTAGGACTTCAAAAACTATGGAACAGGAAAATAAATATCGTTATTCGCTTGTACAAATATCAGGGAACATTATTTTGGCAATAACTCGTTTTGTGATATTTCACCCCGGAATGCTTTTCTGGCGCCTCTATAACTGCGTAGTAGATGCAATTCTGCAGGAAAACAGTTCTTCCAGGAAACATCTTTCGTATGGGATATTCCTAACCACAAAAACAGCCGTCGATAAAAGTATGACCTGGTATTTCCCACAAAATATTAAACCGGTTGTCAGGATACTGTTTACTTGGTGGAGAAACTATCTCTCTCCCTCTCCAAGAAACATTTTGTTTTCTTACAGTTTTAATGCAGAGATATTACTGAATTCACATTTTACCTAGAAATACATGAAAAGTTCTTTGAGAAAAGTTGGAGGTGTGCGTGCATATGTGAACACAATCGAAATGTCTAATATATACAATGTTGGTATGTTTTGACTTTTTAAAATAAATCAAACGATTAAAAATACATTTTAGGGCATTCGCGTTTTATCTTTAATTTTCTAGGAAAAAAATCTTAGCTCGTTTTGTTTCTGAATCACTTTTGTATAACTGTACACAAAATCTTCCTACACAAGAAGTGCAGGTGTGCTACAAAACACACGATTTTTAAGTTTTCTTACGTTGAAAAATTAACCATTTTCAACACTTTTCTTCTTATTTTAAACTTTCAAGTACTTGTGTCTTTCTTAAATAAGAAGTATTTTATTCTCGTTGTCATGTAAATACCATGGAGTTTCAAAGTTACGACCAGGAACAAATATTTTTAAATATTAAAAGGAAGGACGAAAGTACATAGGGGTAGGTCGCAGATGACAAACCACCCTCCATCCCTCTTACAGTCGTTTAGCATAATTGTTACTGCATCTATTGTCTTGCATTCTACAAGATTCAAAGTTTTGTGACTAGCAACCTGAAGACAACTGCTTAAGAATTGCTATGCTGGCTCTCACATAAAAACATCTGACTAACACACTGAATATTACAACGAAATGTGTAAATGTAAATGTCATCTTTCAGGATAAGGGAAAACCTCCAAGGTTAAGACATATCGGGCGATGAATGAAATGATGATCAAATGAAAACAGGATACATAGAGCTTAGAGTTACCAGACATTCATCTTTAAGAATAAGGTAAAACCTCCAACTTAAAGTTATATCAGACGATGAATGAAATTATGTTCAAATGAGTACAGGGTACATAGAGCTTAGAGTTACCAAACATTTATGTTTTAGGATAAGAGAAAACCTCCAACGTTAAGTCATATCGGACGATAAATGAAATTATATTCAAATAAGTACAGAGCACACAGAGCTTAGAGTTACCAGACATTCATATTTCAGGATAACAGAAAACCTCCAAAGTTAAGTCATATTGGACGATGAATGAAATGATGTTTAAATGTGTACAGGGTAAATAGAGCTTAGAGTTACAGACATTCATCTTTCAGGATAAGAGAAAACCTACAACGTTAAGTCATATCGGACGATGAATGAAATGATGTTCAAATGTGTACAGGGTACATAGAGCTTAGAGTTACCAGACATTCAACTTTAAGAATAAGGTAAAACCTCCAACTTAAAGTTATATCAGACGACGAATGAAATTATGTTCAAATGAGTACAGGGTACATAGAGCTTAGAGTTACCAAACATTTATGTTTTAGGATAAGAGAAAACCTCCAACGTTAAGTCATATCGGACGATAAATGAAATTATATTCAAATAAGTACAGAGTACACAGAGCTTAGAGTTACCAGACATTCATATTTCAGGATAACAGAAAACCTCCAACGTTAAGTCATATCGGACGATGAATGAAATGATGTTTAAATGAGTACAGGGTACATAAAGCTTAGAGTTACAGACATTCATCTTTCAGGATAAGAGAAAACCTACAACTTAAGTCATATCGGACGATGAATGAAATGATGTTCAAATGTGTACAGGGTACATAGAGCTTAGAGTTACCAGACATTCAACTTTCAGGATAAGAGAAAACCTACAACGTTAAGTCATATCGGACGATGAATGAAATGATGTTCAAATGTGTACAGGGTACATAGAGCTTAGAGTTACCAGACATTCAACTTTCAGGATAACAGAAAACCTCAAACGTTAAGTCATATCGGACGATGAATGAAATGATGTTTAAATGTGCACAGGGTACATAGAGCTTAGAGTTACAGACATTCAACTTTCAGGATAAGAGAAAACCTACAACGTTAAGTCATATCGGACGATGAATGAAATGATGTTCAAATGAGTACAGGGTACATAGAGCTTAGAGTTACCAGACATTCAACTTTCAGGATAAGAGAAAACCTACAACGTTAAGTCATATCGGACGATGAATGAAATGATGTTCAAATGTGTGCAGGGTACATAGAGCTTAGAGTTACCAGACATTCAACTTTCAGGATAAGAGAAAACCTACAACGTTAAGTCATATCGGACGATGAATGAAATGATGTTCAAATGTGTACAGGGTACATAGAGCTTAGAGTTACCAGACATTCAACTTTCAGGATAACAGAAAACCTCAAACGTTAAGTCATATCGGACGATGAATGAAATGATGTTTAAATGTGCACAGGGTACATAGAGCTTAGAGTTACCAGACGTTCATCTTTCAGGATAAGAGAAAACCTCCAATGTTAAGTCATATCGGACGATGAATGAAATGATGCTCAGATGAGTACAGGGTACATAGAGCTTAGAGTTACCAGACATTCATCTTTCAGGATAAGAGAAAACCTCCAACGTTAAGTCATATCAAACGAATGAAATAATGTTCGAATGAGTACAGGGTACTTGGAGCTTAGAGTTACAGACATTCATCTTTCAGGATAAGGAAAAGCCTACAACGTTAAGTCATATCCGATGGCGAATGAAATGTTTAAATGAGTACAGAGTACACAGAGCTTAGAGTTACCAGACATTCATATTTCAGGATAACAGAAAACCTCCAACGTTAAGTCATATCGGACGATGAATGAAATGATGTTTAAATGAGTACAGGGTACATAAAGCTTAGAGTTACAGACATTCATCTTTCAGGATAAGAGAAAACCTACAACGTTAAGTCATATCGGACGATGAATGAAATGATGTTCAAATGTGTACAGGGTACATAGAGCTTAGAGTTACCAGACATTCAACTTTCAGGATAAGAGAAAACCTACAACGTTAAGTCATATCGGACGATGAATGAAATGATGTTCAAATGTGTACAGGGTACATAGAGCTTAGAGTTACCAGACATTCAACTTTCAGGATAACAGAAAACCTCCAACGTTAAGTCATATCGGACGGTGAATGAAATGATGTTTAAATGTGTACAGGGTACATAGAGCTTAGAGTTACAGACATTCATCTTTCAGGATAAGAGAAAACCTACAACGTTAAGTCATATCGGACGATGAATGAAATGATGTTCAAATGTGTACAGGGTACATAGAGCTTAGAGTTACCAGACATTCAACTTTCAGGATAAGAGAAAACCTACAACGTTAAGTCATATCGGACGATGAATGAAATGATGTTCAAATGAGTACAGGGTATATAGAGCTTAGAGTTACCAGACATTCATCTTTCAGGATAAGAGAAAACCTACAACGTTAAGTCATATCGGACGATGAATGAAATGATGTTCAAATGTGTACAGGGTACATAGAGCTTAGAGTTACCTGACATTCAACTTTCAGGATAAGAGAAAACCTACAACGTTAAGTCATATCGGACGATGAATGAAATGATGTTCAAATGTGTACAGGGTACATAGAGCTTAGAGTTACCAGACATTCATCTTTCAGGATAAGAGAAAACCTACAACGTTAAGTCATATCGGACGATGAATGAAATGATGTTCAAATGAGTACAGGGTACATAGAGCTTAGAGTTACCAGACATTCATCTTTCAGGATAAGAGAAAACCTCCAACGTTAAGTCATATCAAACGAATGAAATAATGTTCGAATGTGTACAGGGTACTTAGAGCTTAGAGTTACAGACATTCATCTTTCAGGATAAGGAAAAGCCTACAACGTTAAGTCATATCCGATGGCGAATGAAATGTTTAAATGAGTACAGGGTACATAGAGCTTAGAGTTACCAGAAATTCATCTTTCGGGATAAGAGAAAACTTCCAACGTTAAGTCATATCGGACGATAAATGAAATGTTTAAATGAGTGAAGGATACATGGAGCTTAGAGTTATCAGTATTTGATTATTCAGGATAAGAGGGAACCTCCGACGTTAAACATATCCGACGATGAATGAAATAACATTAAAGAAAACATTATCTAGATAAGTCAACTTGACCGAGGTTCAAACTCGGAATCTCAGAAACGGTACCAGCATATTATAGAGGCGGACAGTATCTGGAATAACTGGTATTTTACCTGGTAAAACTTTATAAGAAAGAACCATAGTGTGACTATACACAAAGATCTGTTAAAAATATATTTTTAAGCAGTTTCTTGTATTTTGTTTAAATTTTGCAATGCTTTGTTTTTCTAAAATAGGATGTCGCTATTTCCTTTTTATGTCCTTGTTGTGTAGAGAAAAGTGAAGATTATTGCCATCATATAGCAAAAAGAACTTCAAAGATTAGACTTAATCTATTGTATGTGTTATGCCCATTGTATCTATAAGAAGATAGACTATAAAACCATTTTGAAAATATCTAACGTTTTAAATTAACAGTTTGTGGAAAACTTGTATAAAATAAGCAGTACCTATGTCTAGTAAATGTGAGATACCTGATTTGCTGATATAACAAAACTGTGGTGACATATGTGGTCGGAATGTTAAATGACCGCCACTAGGGGTTCACCAAAGTTCACTGTATTTATAACTAACCTGTAAACAACAACCTACTGACCTTCCGAAAGATAAGGATAAACGAGTTATAGCTCTCTCCTTTAAGGAAAACCAGACATGGGAACGTATCGTATAAAACGTGAACAATTGCCGCGTAACAAGCGCAGTTTCAAGTCGACAACAGATATAAGATGAAGTTCTTCTCACTATTTGGTTTAGTGCTTGCTTTGTTGCTACTAACAGGTGAGTAGAGTTATGGTAAACTATGTGAAGTAGTTATTAAGTACTATTATGTGTTTTAAATGAGAAGGTGTTTGTCCTTTAGCGTTAATAGGTGAGCAACCAATCGCAAGCCCGTGCTGTTGTCATATTGCATTACACCTAAGTGATGAGCGACGAGCGGTAAACTTATCATTCTCTAATAAATACTATTCTTGCTAAGACAACAATTCAGATTTTGCAAAAGCTAATACATGAGGAAGGAGAGAGTAATTTATTTAACATAATCTTAAAAACCCCATATTTTTAAATAAAATAGTTTTCCTAATAAAAGTAAATAAAGTAGATATCATTATATTATGTATGTATTTATTGACTGCAATTGGGTACTACCCGGTGGCAGAGTTAAGAATACAGATCAAATTACAAATACTAGATTTACAACAATAACACAATAAACAATACAAACATGATATTATTTTAACTTTAGTCACTTAAAACATATCTAATTACTTCTCTATTTACATATTATATACCATTATAATTTAAAAGTTAAACTATAAACCATCTAGATTTTTTCTAAATTTCTTCAGTGACAAGGGACAGCCCTGAAAGACTGCTACAGGCAATTCATTCCATTCTTCAACGATTCTATTAACAAAAGAAAATTTTCTTACGTCGGTTCTGTATCTTCTACCCTTAATTTTATACCTATAATCGTTTCGTCCATAATAATCCGGATTATCTAAGCTTAGACTAACGTCCATCCATGCCTTTACACCAGCATTAGCTTTGAATAATGCTACCAACCTATGTTTTTTACGCCTAATTCTTAATTCCTCCCATTTAGTCTCATCTCCTTTTATAGGCCCAAAATACTTGCCTCTTTTTATGAATTTTATTGCCCTCTTTTGTATTTTTTCTAATGGATCGATTTGGTTTGCTCTATGCGGGTCCCAGCATGCTACTCCATATTCCATAACCGGCCGCACTAAGGCCTTGTAGGCAATTTCCCTGGACCTAGCGCTCTCCTTTTTCAATATTCTCATTACGAAATGTAATGCCTTCCACGCATTCCTAGATGTGGAATTTACTTGTTCGTCCCATCCAGCATTACTTGCCAGGTACACTCCCAAGTATTTGCAGCAGTCCACCTGTGGAATTTGCACCCCTCCCATGTGATACTTAACAATAATTTTGCCCTTAGTTCTACTAAAAACAATGGACTTACTTTTCTTGGCATTAATTAACATTTTGTTAGCCGCAGCCCAATTACAGATTTCATTTAAATCATCCTGAAGAGCTGTTTCATGCACTGTATTCCGATTTTTATTATAAATGATACAATCGTCTGTAAACAACCTTATCTGGCACTTAATATTAACAGCAATGTCATTAACAAAAACGAGAAACAGTAAAGGTCGTAGTACTGAGCCTTGCGGTACACCCGAACTTACGTTTCCCCTATCGGGCAGCTCTTTACCTACTTTAACTTTTTGTATTCTCCCTTTCAAAAAAATGTTTAACTCATAATACTACGCGTTTGTCAATTCCTGTATTAGCTAGCTTACAAATAAGTAAACTATTTGGCACTACATCAAAAGCTTTAGAAAAGTCGATTACTACTGCATCAGTTCTTCCCCTTGCATCTACCTCATCTGCCAAATCTTGAAATAATGAAGTAATTTGACTTTCGCACGAATACCCAGGTCTAAGTCCATGTTGCGCTTCATTAAACCACTTTTTATTTTCTAACTCCTCTCGTATATATTTTGCAATTAAATGCTCCATTAATTTACATAACAGTGCATTGTGACGTAAGCACTGTAATGAATATCATAGGCTGGCATATATGCGTGAACGTATATTTTAAATTACTCAGAACTGAAACGTAAACATTTGACATGACGTGGTTAAAGAATTATTTTGAATAAACCAAGGTGTTTAATTCAAACAGAGAAAACAATACACTTCCTGCTAGTCTGGCAGAACGTGTCTGGTCACATTATATCTTTTTTCATGAATGGTTCGTAATCTATATTTACTCTAAACCTTGTTTCACATAAGCTTGCCCCGTATCTCTAAATGGTCACGTGACCTTATCCCCTCTCATTGGCTGCTGTTGTGTATAGACTGTTGTGCGGTAAAAATTAGTTCGTTATTTAACATGGTGATATGTCTTTATATGCTGGAAGAGAATTGTCAAATTTATATTTTCGTATCTGTTCGAATTAAATATATTACGCAACAGAGTTGATTTATCTGAAATGCATGTTAATTCTTAAACGAAGTAAAGAGGAGGTTCCTTTGCTCTCAAGTACATGGCACGATAACACGTGCTTTAGAGGTAGTGATGACATATTTGTTTATATGACTTTTATCACTGACCTTGTTTTGAACTGGATTAGTCATATATCGCCATTCGAAGGTGTGCTATGCCGAGTACGAGAGCTAAATTAGTTTACTGATCGTTTATTGCGCGTGTACTTATTATATGTCCAATGGCAGAGTCCACCGCCAGTTTTTCGCTGAGGCATCGCAAGGGAAAACCTTTACAAGCAGCGAAAAAAGAATTGTGTTGCATGTGTTTAATGCACTCACAGAGAAGAATCCGTCTTTGTCAGTGAGAGAAGTCGAACAGCTATGCTCTGAACTTACAGGTGTAGGAACATCGCGACATGAAATTGAGATAATAGGAAAACTTACCACTCCAGGGGCGGTATTGATGTGTGGCGAAGACGTTGCTTAAGGACAATCACACTGTACCGGGACACAAGTCGCAAAATATACTGCCTTGACGAAACTTGGGTGAATGAAGAACACACGACAAGTATGGCGTGACACGACTTTTAAGACTGAAAGGCCTTTCATTATGAACTTGCTTCAGATTCATTGCTCATTCATTCAGTTTCAACATGCTCAGTTTCATTATAAACTTGTATTTTTGCATGCCTTCATATTCCTATTTGTATGATTTTATCTACCTGTCAATTATTATGACGTTTACTGCAGGTTTCAATGTGACGGGAAGGCATCACCTATGGCCTATGGCACGAAAGCATTAGCCAATTAGGGTGAGAGGAAGGTAGTTGCACGCAGAGTGATACGTGTCAGCGGGACAAGGTTATATGAAACAGAGATTAGAGAGTTCAGTTACTCTTCCATGAAAAAGTGTATCAGCTGGATCAATGACATGCGATCCACCCCCCCCCCCTTACTACTGCTAGAACAATCCAATAGGGTTAATGTGGGCTCAAATAATGTTACAAACAGAAATAATATTTTTAAACTGTGACGTTGAACGACTTGTGCACGAAGAATTTGACAAGGAATATAACAAGACTGGGAAAACTGTGTCAGACATCAGATAAACTATAAGAAGAGGACTTTTGGAAAGAAATAGCACGTAACGAGATTTTGGAACCTATCATCATAAATTTGCAGTACTCAGACGTTGAAGACAATGACAATGACGAATTATCTCTTAACGTAAGCAACATTCATAGCTATACGGATAGACCGCTGGTATTTTCGTTGGATTAGAAAAAAAGTAATTCATAAACTATAATTAATTTTAAACTAAATATATAAAAAATTGCGTAATATACGAATATTCAACTGAGTTATTATAAAACTTTGGAAAATTCAGTTTGCGTTCCCTTACATCTAGCGCCAAACACTCGCAAATGATGGACTTAGTAGTTAACCACTAAAGCCCGGGCCTTAAAGTACTTACACGTTGTAAGTCGCCATTAAGGTAGTTGTCTCATGTGTTTAAGAGCTCCAAAATGGTTTACCGAAAAAAATACGAGTCTGATGGAGAATTTAATGTCATGTCCACACGTTGGCCATAGTAGCTCAATGGTTAGAGCGGCTAGACGGAGACCGGGAGACCCGTGGTTCAAATCCCGGCTATGGCATCGAATTTTTCAATCTGACTCTACCTTTCCATACCTTAGCCTACATTGAAAGATCAATTAATTTCCATTAATTGACCTAATAATGGTCCGAAATATAAAGCCTGGGCCTTAAAGTACTTACAGCATAGTAAGTCGCCATTGAGGTAGTTATCTCATGTGTTTATGAGAACTCCTAGTGGTTTACCGGGAGAAACACGAGTCAATTGGAGAATTTAATGTCATACCCGGGCCTTAAAGTACTTACAGCATAGTAAGTTGTCATTAAGGTAGTTGTCTTCATGTGTTTATGAGAACTCCTAGTGGTTTACCGGGAGAAACACGAGTCAGTTGGAGAATTTAATGTCATACCCGGGCCTTAAAGTACTTACAGCATAGTAAGTTGTCATTAAGGTAGTTGTCTTCATGTGTTTATGAGAACTCCTAGTGGTTTACCGGGAGAAACACGAGTCAGTTGGAGAATTTAATGTCATACCCGGGTCTTAAAGTACTTACAGCATAGTAAGTTGTCATTAAGGTAGTTGTCTTCATGTGTTTATGAGAACTCCTAGTGGTTTACCGGGAGAAACACGAGTCAGTTGGAGAATTTAATGTCATACCCGGGCCTTAAAGTACTTACAGCATAGTAAGTTGTCATTAAGGTAGTTGTCTTCATGTGTTTATGAGAACTCCTAGTGGTTTACCGGGAGAAACACGAGTCAATTGGAGAATTTAATGTCATGTCCGCACCTTGGCTATAGTAGCTCAATGGTTAGAGCAGCTAGACGGAGACCGGAAGATCCGTAGTTCAAATCCCGGCTATGGCATCGAATTTTTCAGTTTGACTCTGCCTTTCCATACTTAAGCCTACATTTAAAGATCAATTAGTTTCTATTAATTGACCTAATACTGGTTAACTACAAAGTCCGGGCCTTAAAGTATCACGATGTAGGTTGCCATTAAGGTAGCTGTCTTATGTGTTTATGAGAACTCCTAGTGGTTTACCGGTAAAAACACAAGTCAGTTGGAGAATTTAATGTCATATCGGCACGTTGGCCATAGTAGCTCAAGGGTTAGAGCGACTGGACGGAGACTAGAAGATCCGTGGCATTGAACTTTTCAGTCTGACTCTATCTTTCCATACTTTAGCCTACACACGGCAGTGTGAAAGAACAATTATTTTCCATATTCTTGACATGTTCACTTTTGATAACAAAATGAACATCGGGCTAGAATGTAATGGACATGTTAAGTTTTGATGAAAAAATAGAACTTTAAGTATAGATGTATTTTTTTTATCTTGAAAAGTGCATAGCGATGCGCAGTGGTATCTGGACGAGTTCACCTCAGAACGGTTGCAACTGGAAGGGAGGGCAGGTCAGTTGCGTATCAATTGCGAGCAACTAAACACGTGCAGAGCTACACGGTAACACTACAGCTTGTTTCAAAATGTGCTTGTCTCCTAATTCCAAGAGAGCATTTAGAAATGACGCCTCCTAGCAGCACATTAGGAAATAAAGTGCTACATTTAAAAACACGAGAAGTAATAACCAATATCCATAGATTTATAAAAAAAGTATCAATGGTCTGGGTCAGCTATAAAAATCTGGGGAAGGGTATTTGAGGCAACAGTTGTGTCTGAAAGCAATTTAGGAGAGTTATTAAGGAAAGCAAAGCCATTGGTGCTAGTGCAACAACGTCCTTCTCTATGCCCAGTAAACAAAGATTAAGAACATGCAGAAAATCTAATTGGGATGTTTTAATTCAGAAGTAGTTAGGCGAACTATGAATAATTTTTAAAACACAAAAAAACAAAGATCAACTTTGAAGAAAGTGCTTATGAAGATTCAAAATTCTACTGACTTCGAAGAGAAGAGTTCTTTTGAAGCTAGGATTATTTGAAAAAACAAAAAACACTAAGCGTGACAGACAAATTTTAATCGAACATCACACCATGCGTGCAAAAAGGCTTAAGTATTTACGAAATATTCGGAGATATCGAAGTGAAGTTTATATAGTTTATATGGATGAAACTTATATAAATACAGCACATACTGGACCATATGCCTGGAGTGAAATACGTTACAGGGACTCTGCAGCGATATTGAAAGGCCAACAGTTGTTTATCATGCCTGCTGGAGGAGAACAGGGTTTTGTTCCAAATGTCTATGTACTATTTAAGATCCAACAAAAGCGTGGAGATTACTACCATAGTAAGAATTACATCTTAGTTTATAAGAGCTGCAATACTGGCTTTGAGAATGAAATTTGTTTTTAGACACCTTATGCACTGCCCTCCCCTCTCGTAATCTTACGCGTGTGACGCATTGTGGCGATAGGTGCACTATCCCCACCACGGTTGCTATTCATCGCTACCACGCAGGATTCATGTCAAGATAAAATAATACATCTGTACTGTCCAGCAACGCAAAATAAGTCTCTGAAAGGAATGCGCCCCCTTTTACAGTGGGACAAACACAGCGAATGTGTGAGAGAGAGAACGCATGCTACACAAGGAGTAGAACCGTTAAAAACATGTGCCCTATTCACTCTTTACACTAAAACCGAGAAGATTCATCCACAAAAGTAGAAGCCCTCAGAATGTTTTTGAATGGTCTGTAACTGTACAGACATGGGGTGTCATAAACCTGCCCAGGGAGGGTGTAGGAACCTTCTCCAACCCTCCTGCTTCTCAGGCCCTGGAGACTATCTCTCCTGTGGAGCACAGTACACATTTATACATGACATGTTCAGTTTTGGTAGAAAATAACAGTTGCATCAAATAACACCCAAGAATTTCAACAGAATACCACTCCTAACTAACTTTCGGTTTTCGGTGGACATGTTCTGTTTTTTAAAAAAGTTCCTAAAATATTTTAGGAACTCTTGAGCGAAAGTAGAATATTCATGTACTGTAATTCGCCCCTCTCTATTTTCAGGTAGCTGCTACATGCAGACAAACAATCCGTGTGACGGAGTACAGTGCAGCGCAGGTAAAATGTGCGAAGTTATCTACAGAACCTGTCTCGGCAAATATTGCCCTCCAATAGGAAGATGCCTATAACAGCACAAACTCCAAGTACTCATAAGGATGAGTTGTAACAGACCACATTTTTGAGCAAATATTGCTCTGCAAGTTGTAACCCAAACTGACTTCAGTTACTTTGTATATACATTTTGTATTTACAGACAAGCCCAGAGAATGAGAACTACATGTATAACATCTTTATAAACAAAGATTAAATAAATTACAATTTACTAAAACCATTTTCTTTCTTCAATCCATATATCTAATACCAGAAGTATTCCTTTGTAAGTCGAATATATTTGCAAAGAAATGAAATGCAACGAACAACTGCAATAAAGAATTTACAGATATATGTTAAAACTTTATTGTTAGAACCTTATCCAATGCTATTGCATAAAAACGAGTACAGGGAACATAGAACTTAGAGTTATCAGACATTTTGAAGACAAGAGAATACCTCCAACGTGAAGTCATATCGGACGATGAATGAAATGATGTTCAAATGAGTAGAGGGTACATAGAGCTTAGACTTATCAGACATTCATCTTTCAGGATAAGGGAAAACCTTAAACTTTAAGTCATATGGGATGATGAATGAAATAATGTCCAAATGAGTAGAGGGTACATAGAGCTTAGAGTTACCAGACATTCATCTTTCAGGATAAGGGAAAACCTCCAACGTTAAGTCATATCGGACGTTAAATGAAATGATGTTAAAATGAGTACAGGGTACATAGAGCTTAGAGTTACCAGACATTCATCTTTCAGGATAAGGGAAAAGCTCCAACGTTAAGTCATATCGGACGATAAAGGAAGTGATGTTAAAATGAGTACAGGGTACATAGAGCTTAGAGTTACCAGACATTCATCTTTCAGGATAAGGGAAAACCTCCAACGTTAAGTCATATCGGACGATAAAGGAAGTGATGTTCAAATGAGTACAGGGTACATAGGGCTTAGAGTTACCAGACATTCATCTTTAAGGATAAGGGAAAACCTCCAATGTTAAGTCATATCGGACGATGAATGAAATGATAGTTAAATGAATACAGGGTACATAGGGCTTAGAGTTACCAGACATTCATCTTTCAGGATAAGGGAAAACCTCCAACGTTAAGTCATATCGGACGATGAATGAAATGATAGTTAAATGAATACAGGGTACATAGAGCTTAGAGTTACCAGACATTCATCTTTCAGGATAAGGGAAAACCTCCAACGTTAAGTCATATCGGACGATGAATGGAATGATGTTCAAATGAGTACAGGGTTCATAGAGCTTAGAGTTACCAGACATTCATCTTTCAGGATAAGGGAAAACCTCCAACGTTAAGTCATATCAGACGATAAATGAAATGATGTTCAAATGAGTACAGGGTACATAGAGCTTAGAGTTACCAGACATTCATCTCTCAGGATAAGGGAAAACCTCCAACGTTAAGTCATATAGGTAGATAAATGAAATGATGTTCAAATGAGTACAGGCTACATAGAGCTTAGAGTTACCAGACATTCATCTCTCAGGATAAGGGAAAACCTCCAACGTTAAGTCATATCGGACAATGAATGAAATGATGTTCAAATGAGGACAGGGTACATAGAGCTTAGAGTTACCAGATATTCATCTTTCAGGATAAGAGAAAACCTCCAACGTTAAATCATATCGGACGATGAATGAAATGATGTTCAAATGAGCACAGGGTACATAGAGCTTAGAGTTACCAGACATTCATCTTTCAGGATAAGAGAAAACCTCCAACGTTAAATCATATCGGACGATGAATGAAATGATGTTCAAATGAGTACAGGGTACATAGAGCTTACAGTTACCAGACATTCATCTTTCAGGATAAGGGAAAACCTCCAACGTTAAGTTATATCGGACGATGAATGAAATGATGTTCAAATGAGTACAGGGTACATAGAGCTTAGAGTTACCAGACATTCATCTTTCAGGATAAGAGAAAACGTCCAACGTTAATTCATATCGCACGATGAATGAAATGATGTTCAAATGAGTACAGGGTACATAGAGCTTACAGTTACCAGACATTCATCTTTCAGAATAAGGGAAAACCTCCAACGTTAATTCATATCGGACGATGAATGAAATGATGTTCAAATGAGTACAGGGTACATAGAGCTTAGAGTTACCAGACATTCATCTTTCAGGATAAGAGAAAACGTCCAACGTTAATTCATATCGGACGATGAATGAAATTATGTTAAAATGAGTACAGAGTACATAGAGCTTACAGTTACCAGACAGTCATCTTTCAGGATATGGGAAAACCTCCAATGTTAAGTCATATCGGACGATGAATGAAATGATGTTCAAATGAGTACAGGGTACATAGAGCTTACAGTTACCAGACATTCATCTTTCAGGATAAGGGAAAACCTCCAACTTTAAGTTATATCGGACGATGAATGAAATGATGTTCAAATGAGTACAGGGTACATAGAGCTTACAGTTACCAGACATTCATCTTTCAGGATTTGAGAAAACGTCCAACGTTAATTCATATCGGACGATGAATGAAATTATGTTCAAATGAGTACAGAGTACATAGAGCTTAGAGTTACCAGACAGTCATCTTTCAGTATAAGGGAAAACCTCCAACGTTAAGTCATATCGGACGATGAATGAAATGATGTTCAAATGAGTACAGAATACATAGAGCTTACAGGTACCAGACATTCATCTTTCAGGATAAGAGAAAACCTCGAACGTTAAATCATATCGGACGATGAATGAAATGATGTTCAAATGAGTACAGGGTACATAGAGCTTACAGTTACCAGACATGTATCTTTCAGGATAAGGGAAAACCTCCAACGTTAATTCATATCGGACGATGAATGAAATGATGTTCAAATGAGTACAGGGTACATAGAGCTTACAGTTACCAGACATGTATCTTTCAGGATAAGGGTAAACCTCCAACGTTAAGTCATATAAGACGATGAATGAAATGATGTTCAAATGAGTACAGAATACATAGAGCTTACAGGTACCAGACATTCATCTTTCAGGATAAGAGAAGACCTCCAACGTTAAATCATATCGGACGATGAATGAAATGATGTTCAAATGAGTACAGGGTACATAGAGCTTAGAGTTACCAGACATTCATCTTTCAGGATAAGAGAAAACGTCCAACGTTAATTCATATCGGACGATGAATGAAATTATGTTCAAATGAGTACAGAGTACATAGAGCTTAGAGTTACCAGACAGTCATCTTTCAGGATAAGGGAAAACCTCCAACGTTAAGTCATATCGGACGATGAATGAAATGATGTTCAAATGAGTACAGGGTACATAGAGCTTACAGTTACCAGACATGTATCTATCAGGATAAGGGTAAACCTCCAACGTTAAGTCATATAAGACGATGAATGAAATGATGTTCAAATGAGTACAGAATACATAGAGCTTACAGTTACCAGACATTCATCTTTCAGGATAAGGGAAAACCTCCAACGTTAAGTCATATCGGACGATGAATGAAATGATGTTCAAATGAGTACAGGGTACATAGAGCTTACAGTTACCAGACATGTATCTTTCAGGATAAGGGAAAACCTCCGATGGTAAGTCATATCGGACGATGAATGAAATTATGTTCAAATGAGTACAGAGTACATAGAGCTTAGAGTTACCAGACAGTCATCTTTCAGGATAAGGGAAAACCTCCAACGCTAAGTCATATCGGACGATGAATGAAATGATGTTCAAATGAGTACAGGGTACATAGAGCTTACAGTTACCAGACATGTATCTTTCAGGATAAGGGTAAACCTCCAACGTTAAGTCATATAAGACGATGAATGAAATGATGTTCAAATGAGTACAGAATACATAGAGCTTACAGTTACCAGACATTCATCTTTCAGGATAAGGGAAAACCTCCAACGTTAAGTCATATCGGACGATGAATGAAATGATGTTCAAATGAGTACAGGGTACATAGAGCTTACAGTTACCAGACATTCATCTTTCAGGATAAGGGAAAACCTCCAACTTTAAGTTATATCGGACGATGAATGAAATGATGTTCAAATGAGTACAGGGTACATAGAGCTTACAGTTACCAGACATTCATCTTTCAGGATTTGAGAAAACGTCCAACGTTAATTCATATCGGACGATGAATGAAATTATGTTCAAATGAGTACAGAGTACATAGAGCTTAGAGTTACCAGACAGTCATCTTTCAGTATAAGGGAAAACCTCCAACGTTAAGTCATATCGGACGATGAATGAAATGATGATCAAATGAGTACAGAATACATAGAGCTTACAGGTACCAGACATTCATCTTTCAGGATAAGAGAAAACCTCGAACGTTAAATCATATCGGACGATGAATGAAATGATGTTCAAATGAGTACAGGGTACATAGAGCTTACAGTTACCAGACATGTATCTTTCAGGATAAGGGTAAACCTCCAACGTTAAGTCATATAAGACGTAGAATGAAATGATGTTCAAATGAGTACAGAATACATAGAGCTTACAGTTACCAGACATTCATCTTTCAGGATAAGGGAAAACCTCCAACGTTAAGTCATATCGGACGATGAATGAAATGATGTTCAAATGAGTACAGGGTACATAGAGCTTACAGTTACCAGACATGTATCTTTCAGGATAAGGGAAAACCTCCGATGGTAAGTCATATCGGACGATGAATGAAATTATGTTCAAATGAGTACAGAGTACATAGAGCTTAGAGTTACCAGACAGTCATCTTTCAGGATAAGGGAAAACCTCCAACGTTAAGTCATATCGGACGATGAATGAAATGATGTTCAAATGAGTACAGGGTACATAGAGCTTACAGTTACCAGACATGTATCTTTCAGGATAAGGGTAAACCTCCAACGTTAAGTCATATAAGACGATGAATGAAATGATGTTCAAATGAGTACAGAATACATAGAGCTTACAGTTACCAGACATTCATCTTTCAGGATAAGGGAAAACCTCCAACGTTAAGTCATATCGGACGATGAATGAAATGATGTTCAAATGAGTACAGGGTACATAGAGCTTACAGTTACCAGACATTCATCTTTGAGGATAAGGGAAAACCTCCAACTTTAAGTTATATCGGACGATGAATGAAATGATGTTCAAATGAGTACAGGGTACATAGAGCTTACAGTTACCAGACATTCATCTTTCAGGATTTGAGAAAACGTCCAACGTTAATTCATATCGGACGATGAATGAAATTATGTTCAAATGAGTACAGAGTACATAGAGCTTAGAGTTACCAGACAGTCATCTTTCGGTATAAGGGAAAACCTCCAACGTTAAGTCATATCGGACGATGAATGAAATGATGTTCAAATGAGTACAGAATACATAGAGCTTACAGGTACCAGACATTCATCTTTCAGGATAAGAGAAAACCTCGAACGTTAAATCATATCGGACGATGAATGAAATGATGTTCAAATGAGTACAGGGTACATAGAGCTTACAGTTACCAGACATGTATCTTTCAGGATAAGGGAAAACCTCCAACGTTAATTCATATCGGACGATGAATGAAATGATGTTCAAATGAGTACAGGGTACATAGAGCTTACAGTTACCAGACATGTATCTTTCAGGATAAGGGTAAACCTCCAACGTTAAGTCATATAAGACGATTAATGAAATGATGTTCAAATGAGTACAGAATACATAGAGCTTACAGGTACCAGACATTCATCTTTCAGGATAAGAGAAGACCTCCAACGTTAAATCATATCGGACGATGAATGAAATGATGTTCAAATGAGTACAGGGTACATAGAGCTTACAGTTACCAGACATTCATCTTTCAGGATAAGAGAAAACGTCCAACGTTAATTCATATCGGACGATGAATGAAATTATGTTCAAATGAGTACAGAGTACATAGAGCTTAGAGTTACCAGACAGTCATCTTTCAGGATAAGGGAAAACCTCCAACGTTAAGTCATATCGGACGATGAATGAAATGATGTTCAAATGAGTACAGGGTACATAGAGCTTACAGTTACCAGACATGTATCTTTCAGGATAAGGGTAAACCTCCAACGTTAAGTCATATAAGACGTAGAATGAAATGATGTTCAAATGAGTACAGAATACATAGAGCTTACAGTTACCAGACATTCATCTTTCAGGATAAGGGAAAACCTCCAACGTTAAGTCATATCGGACGATGAATGAAATGATGTTCAAATGAGTACAGGGTACATAGAGCTTACAGTTACCAGACATGTATCTTTCAGGATAAGGGAAAACCTCCGATGGTAAGTCATATCGGACGATGAATGAAATTATGTTCAAATGAGTACAGAGTACATAGAGCTTAGAGTTACCAGACAGTCATCTTTCAGGATAAGGGAAAACCTCCAACGTTAAGTCATATCGGACGATGAATGAAATGATGTTCAAATGAGTACAGGGTACATAGAGCTTACAGTTACCAGACATGTATCTTTCAGGATAAGGGTAAACCTCCAACGTTAAGTCATATAAGACGATGAATGAAATGATGTTCAAATGAGTACAGAATACATAGAGCTTACAGTTACCAGACATTCATCTTTCAGGATAAGGGAAAACCTCCAACGTTAAGTCATATCGGACGATGAATGAAATGATGTTCAAATGAGTACAGGGTACATAGAGCTTACAGTTACCAGACATTCATCTTTCAGGATAAGGGAAAACCTCCAACTTTAAGTTATATCGGACGATGAATGAAATGATGTTCAAATGAGTACAGGGTACATAGAGCTTACAGTTACCAGACATTCATCTTTCAGGATTTGAGAAAACGTCCAACGTTAATTCATATCAGACGATGAATGAAATTATGTTCAAATGAGTACAGAGTACATAGAGCTTAGAGTTACCAGACAGTCATCTTTCAGTATAAGGGAAAACCTCCAACGTTAAGTCATATCGGACGATGAATGAAATGATGTTCAAATGAGTACAGAATACATAGAGCTTACAGGTACCAGACATTCATCTTTCAGGATAAGAGAAAACCTCGAACGTTAAATCATATCGGACGATGAATGAAATGATGTTCAAATGAGTACAGGGTACATAGAGCTTACAGTTACCAGACATGTATCTTTCAGGATAAGGGAAAACCTCCAACGTTAATTCATATCGGACGATGAATGAAATGATGTTCAAATGAGTACAGGGTACATAGAGCTTACAGTTACCAGACATGTATCTTTCAGGATAAGGGTAAACCTCCAACGTTAAGTCATATAAGACGATTAATGAAATGATGTTCAAATGAGTACAGAATACATAGAGCTTACAGGTACCAGACATTCATCTTTCAGGATAAGAGAAGACCTCCAACGTTAAATCATATCGGACGATGAATGAAATGATGTTCAAATGAGTACAGGGTACATAGAGCTTAGAGTTACCAGACATTCATCTTTCAGGATAAGAGAAAACGTCCAACGTTAATTCATATCGGACGATGAATGAAATTATGTTCAAATGAGTACAGAGTACATAGAGCTTAGAGTTACCAGACAGTCATCTTTCAGGATAAGGGAAAACCTCCAACGTTAAGTCATATCGGACGATGAATGAAATGATGTTCAAATGAGTACAGGGTACATAGAGCTTACAGTTACCAGACATGTATCTTTCAGGATAAGGGTAAACCTCCAACGTTAAGTCATATAAGACGATGAATGAAATGATGTTCAAATGAGTACAGAATACATAGAGCTTACAGTTACCAGACATTCATCTTTCAGGATAAGGGAAAACCTCCAACGTTAAGTCATATCGGACGATGAATGAAATGATGTTCAAATGAGTACAGGGTACATAGAGCTTACAGTTACCAGACATGTATCTTTCAGGATAAGGGAAAACCTCCGATGGTAAGTCATATCGGACGATGAATGAAATGATGTTCAAATGAGTACAGGGTACACAGAGCTTACAGTTACCAGACATGTATCTTTCAGGATAAGGGAGAACCTCCGATGGTAAGTCATATCGGACGTTGTATGAAATGATGTTGAAATGAGTTCCTATCCTCCATTTCATATCATCTCTCATCTCTCTTTCGTAGTAGAAGTGCCGGCGGGTGTCTCGATGTTGTATGGCGGTATGATATACTCTCGGCAAATACTTCCTGCAGTATGATGATCTCCGGTCTCTGGGCTTGCCTAGTGGGTCGTTTCAGGTACACGGTGGATGGAATTCTAGCTGTACTAGCTTGCCGGCGACTTTCCAACTGGTCAATATTAGAGACTCTTTTTTTTTTTTTATTTTTTTTTTTATTTTATTCAATGATCGATCAGCAGTACATGCTTTACAGATCCTTGTTGCCTAATTGAATCTCTTTGAACTATATAATAACATGTAAGGAAAACCAAGTTGGCTCCTATTATCTTCTTAACACTGTGAAACAAGAGAAAAATAAGTTAATTAAAACAAACAAGTAATCAAAGAGATAAGAACAACAGTCATTGTGAAACAATATTCATAGTTTTTTACAATCAGAGTCACTAAGGAGGAGATCCTATGGGAGTCGTCTCTTCAGGCGCGTGGGCTGGCGGGTTCGTACACCGATGTCGTACATCACAGCTCCTGGAACATCTGGCAGGTTTGAAAAGAAGCGGGAGGCGATCTGACGTATGTACTGGTGAAGAGGAAGGAGACCAAGTTCTTTATGCAGTTGTTGATTTCTTACGTACAAAGGGGCATCCGTGGCGATGCGCATAAATCGATTTTGCAGGACCTGTAGCCTTCGGAGATGAGTGTTGCTAGCCGTACCCCATACCTGGGAAGCATATGTGATAAGTGGCCGGACAAGAGATTTGTAGAGAAGCAGAGAGCATTCAATCCCAAGAGGAGTGTGTCGGTGAAGTAGCGGGTCAAGTTTTGAAAGTCGTCCTGATGCCAACGAGATAAGTCGATAAATATGGGCTCGCCAAGTAAGTTTGATGTCCAGCATTACTATAAGGTATTTGACGGAGGTGGTAGAAGGTAGCCAGGGAATTGATTCATGCTTAATATGCAATTCGGGAGAGTTGGAGATGCGACGTAAGCTAAAAATCTTAGCTGCGGTCTTTTGAGTGTTTAGACGTATGCGCCAAGTATCGAACCATTCAACGAGGCAGTCAAGATAGGTTTGTAGTGTGCGAATAGTTGTAGGGAGATCTGTGCCGGAATGATATAAAACAGTATCATCAGCGTATAAGGCTATGGAGGTAGGGGCCAAGTCAGGAAGGTCATAGGTATAGATACTAAATAAGATTGGCGCCAATATGGATCCCTGAGGAACTCCTGCTGTAATATGGCGCTGAGATGACTCCATGCCACCAATGCGAACAGTAAATGTGCGATCTGATAAAAAACTACAAATGGCAGTGAGCAGATACTGTGGAAGTCCAATGCTATACAGTTTGAAGATTAACCCCTCATGCCAAACTTCATCAAAGGCATGTGCTACGTCGAGGAACAGGGCGGTTGTGTACTTTCGTTGCTCAAAACCATGAATTACTGTTTGTGTTAAACGTAGTAGTTGGTGAGAGGTAGAATGTCTAGAACGAAATCCAAATTGGAGGGGTGGAATGATATGATTTTCAGTGGTATATTTAAGGAGACGGCGAAGGAGAATCTTTTCAAAGAGTTTGGACAAGGTAGGCAGCAAACTTATCGGACGATAGCTGTCGGGGAGACTTTTAGGTTTATTAGGTTTGTGAAACACAATGATTTGAGCCAATTTCCAAGTGTGAGAAAAAAAGCCAACTCGAAGAGAAGCGTTCAGGATTGAAGACAAATGTGCCAGGGCCTTCTTTGTCAGGTTTTTTAACACAATATTGGGAATCAAGTCGTGTTCCGGTGATTTCTTAAGCGGAAGAGAGCGAATTAAATGCCTAAGTTCAGCAGGACTAGTGAAGGAGATTCTGCAGGGAACAGTTGGTTGGTGTCGAAAAGCGTCAAGCCACTGTTCTATACTTGGGGTGGTGGCATGAGGTGCGTTTGGTGTGAACGTGCCTTCAAAGTGGTCTGCAAGAACTTCACATTTAGCTTTGACCTCCGTAACAAGAGTGTCAGTGGTACGCAGAGCTGGTATAATAGTTGGCTCTCGCAGAAGTCATCGAGTGGCATCCCAGAGGGTGTGGTCATGCGGAGAGATGCTCGCCAGTTGTCGTTTGTAGGTCTCAAGGCGATGACGGTCCAATTCGACTTTTACTAGCCGGTTCAATCCATTAAGCTTCCTACGCAGCCAAGGTCGGCGTTCCCTTTGCCACTGACGTCGGATCCTGTGTTTTTCATGTATAAGCTGAAGAATGGGCGCAGGTAAGGAAGAAGCAATAGGAGTCCGCTTGAAGCAGGTAGTTGAATTTCGCACACAGTGGCATATAGTGTCTGTAAGGTGTTTAATGGCAGCCTCTATGTCAGCTTCAGAGCTAAGTGAGTAAGTGTGGAGCGCTGAATCCAACTGAGCATGGAACTTATCCCATTGAACATAGCCATTAATAAGTCGTGGTGCTGAGGGAAATATGTTCGGAGTGAGTTGAAAGGTAATTAAGACCGGGAAGTGGTCAGAGTCAAGTTCCGCTAGTGTAGACATATACGCTGGAAGAGGGAGATTCTTGTGAATGCCAATGTCGAGAATGTCAGGAGTATTAAGAGGATTGGTAGGATAATACGTGGGATCTGTAGGCGCCAAGACGGATAAGCCGCAGGTGTTCAATATGTGGTAAAGGCGTCGCCCATTGGGATTAGTAGAGTGGCAGCCCCATGACGAGTGTTTGCAGTTTAGATCTCCGAGAACAAGGGTGCTGCTGTTGGCAGGAAAAAGCAGGGACGGCTGCCCTCTGTCTTCTCTCGCCTTATCCTTCCCCCCGGGGATGTCCCACTTGGGTCTTAGGTACACTACCATTACTACGGTATTTATGTCTCCTAAGATGTTTATGATTTCTTGGTTGTCTTTCTTGCAGACTGTTGATGTTCATTGTTATAAGTACCTCAATTTATATTCTTTTTAAAACATCAATAAAAACGGAAATATCTGGTTGCGAATTATTAAACTTAATAGCTACGCGAGTGGGTCAGAAAGTATTGTCTCCTATTTTTTTCCCTTAAATAAGTAAGTTATATGAAAACTTTGTATTTGGCACAATTACTCAGACCTTCTCCAGTCCCTTGCAGTAGTAACTTCCTAAGTCAACAGATGGCAGCACTGCATCCTCTTGCAAAATGACTGACAGTGACATTCGTATTAGACAGCGTTCTGTGATTGAATTTTTGTCTGCAGAAGGTGAAACGCCAATTCGCATTCACGAAAGGCTAAAAGATGTGTATGGTGATGCAACGGTGGATGTCAGCACTGTTAGACGATGGGTTCGTCGCTGTAACGAAGCTGAAGGGCAAACACCATTGACAGATAAAAAGCGAAGCGGCAGGCTGGTGACTGCAGTGACTCCATGCAACATTCAGTGAGTTAATGATATCATTCGGGGTGATCGCCGGGTAGTCGCTATACCTCCCTCAGTAAAGGCAGTGTGATGACGATTATTGAACAACTGGGTTACTCAAAAGTTGGGTACCAAGAATGTTAACAGCCCAGAACAAAGAAACAAGGAAAACAATAGCCTCCGAGCACTTGCAGCGCTTCAATTTGGAGGGAGAGGAGTTTCTGGAAAAAATTGTTACTGGAGACGAAACGTGGCTTTATGTTTTTGAACCTGAATCAAAGTGGCAGTAAATGGAATGGAATCACAGAACGTCACCGAAGAAAAAAAATCAAAATTCAGCGGTCGGCAAGGAAAGTTATGGTGGTAGTTTTTTTTTTGGGACAGAGGGTGTGCTTATGATTGATTTTTTTTTTGAGTAGGGATGCACAATAAATTCTGTCCAATTCGTCAGAACTCTCAAAAAACTGAAAGCACTCTTCGCCGAGCTCGCCCAACAAAAACTATGGCGGATGTTCTTCTTTTGCATGACAATGCAAGACAACACACCAGCCGTTACACCACTTCAGAAATTGAGAAACTGGGATGGCAAGTCTTACCTCACTGACCTGGCACCATCAGACTTCCATCTGTTCGGGCCACTAAAGGAAGCTCATCGTGGGATTCATTTTGAAGATGAGGAGGCTGTGAAAACGTCCGTGCGTCAATGGCATAGGAAGCAAGACCGTGTATTTTACCACACTGGAATACATGCCCTAGTTAAAAGGTGAACCAAAACTGTGGAAAAGGACGGAGATTATATTCAATAGTGACAAATTAATCGTCAATGTTGTAGTTTTCAAGCTATGTAAATTGGATTCAATTTTCTTGGCAATTAAAAGAGAGAAAAAATAGGAGGCATTACTTTTTGACACACCCTCGTAACTTACAGTGGAAAAAGCTGTATAGAAGGTTCCTTTTCCGATCTAATGTTCATAGTGATTTAGATTCACTCGAGGTTGAATACATATTACATAAAATAATGACAGTGTGTGCGATTTGATGATGAGACTGCGAGGTTCAGTATAATAGCGCTAGGTGGCTATAAGCTGGGGTCATTATGCCCAATATGCCCCACCCGTAACAGTCACCACGGGACTTTCCAGTAAAACAAGAAACAGCAGCAGGCAGGCGAGGGTCAGAAGTGAGTTCATAAAACCAGAATTTCTTTCCCTATGCACCGCATTGTGCTAACAGACGTCATGAAGAACTCCGTTTTACTCACATTAGCTGCTTCTTCACTACTGCTATTAACAGGTATGTGCATAAGTATTACAGTTTAATGTGCACTTGCGAGGGACTAGGTAAATTGTGTCTCTATACTATTACGTAAACTACACTGAATCAACAAAGTGATGTATATAAACAGGGGCGACTCGTCTTTGTTTTATAAATCACATTGCAGAAATTTTAAAAGACCATGTAAATAACAATGCATTATTGTATGTATAAGAAATGGAGTTCAATAAAGAGTGATCATAAGTTTTTTTACGGTCATAATTTTTCGCACTAAAATTTAATCTTATTATATTTTGTTAGCTTAATGCAAAACAAACACGCCGTAGTAGTTTCATTGTTGGTACTCCTGGTTCCCGCCTGTGAGAACCAGGCAAGTTCAGACATGTTCAGTATCGCCTACCGCTACAATGGAGGTAACATGCAGTTAAAGTTGCTGTTAGAGGAAGATCCGGAGTTTCTTTCAAACGTAATCACTGCTGATGAAACTTGGCTACATCATTTTGATCCTGAGAGCAAACAGCAAAGCTCAGTGTGGAAATATCCTTCATCACCAACCCACAAAATAGCAAAAGTGGTTACCCCTGCTGGGAAAGCTATGGTCATCTCATTTTGTGATATTCATGGAATGGTTTTTCAGCATGTTGTACCTGCACACACATCAGTAACTGGACAATACTACAGGGATGTCCTGAAAACATTGTAAGTCCATATCGAACGCAAAAGACCACATTTCTGTGAAGCAGTCTGGATGCTTCACCACGATAATGCGCGGCCACATATTGCCAATGTTGTTGCTGAATATCTTGCAAAAATCAACATGAAGTACATCCCTCACCCTCTCTATAGTCTAGATTTAGCCCCATGTGACTTTTTTCTATTCCCTAACTTGAAGAAACGCCTTCGTGGGAGGCATTATCCATCATCAGAAGCAGTGGTGAAGGCTGCTGAGGCGATTTTGAAGGATCTCTCAAAAATGGTTCCCAGCATGTCTTTGAAGACTGACAGAAACACTGGGACAAGTGCATCACATTCAGGAGAGACTATTTTGGGAAGGACCATCAAAATTATGAGCATGAGTAAAGGTACGTTGTCAAAAAAAAAAAAAAAAAAAAAAAAAAAAAAGTGATCATTCTTTATTGAACAGCCCTCGTACGTACTCACCATTTCTGTCTAACCCACCCCTGTTCTATGCGCAGCCAGGCAGGGCAGACACATCAGTGGCGGATGATGATTCTTCCTCCTCCAAATTTGGTCTCTGTTCTCCTTCATTGTCAGAAATTTCAAAATTATCCTCATGTTCACACTCTGGACTATCTTCCAGATTAATTATGAAGCGATCACTAATTTCATATATTAATCCACCTTTCTCCCAATAAAACTGTTCTATTTTTTCAACGTGTTCACAAGCTCCCCGCCAATTTTGTTCGGACACTTTACCTACTGCACTATCAGATACAGTTTTACCTTACTGCACTTAAATGGCATGTGCTTCGAGGCTTTTTATTTATCTGTGCGCATATAAGTTCTATACCATTTAAATCACAATGATACAAATTTTAAATGTTTTACTATCCATTTCTTCACAATAGTCTTTGCTTGATTTTGGGCATAGGAACAAAGGGCCCAGCATGAAATCTCAATGCCAACACATCAGTTGTTTTAACCACTTGTTGCTTGTGTGTGTGTGTGTGTGTGTGTGTGTGTGTGTGTGTGTGTGTGTGTGTGTGTGTGTGTGTGTGTGTGTGTGTGTGTGTACAACTACGTTTGTAACCAGCTGAGATGGAAGGACGACCAGTTCTTGTGCAACTATCTTCTACACATTTGATTGTCAATGTGAGTTATGCCCTTTGTTAAACTCATGCAGTGCACACAGCAGCAACAAAACTACTTTTTGTATACCGTCGTCATTTTGTCTTAAAGCACAACAGTAGCGACTCGTCAGTATGCATTCTGGGAGTTCACATTTTAGATTCAGATAACTTTGGAAATATCTGTAGCAGCAGATAGGAAATAGTGTGACCGCAGCCTGAAGTTAACGGCTCGTGTACTTGACTATGGGTTTAGGCTAATGGCCGGTAGCTATTTTTTGTTATCTATCGCCCTCAGTTACAAGTTATTTAAATCGTGTAATATTGTTTGTTTACAGCTATCTGTGTAGAGGCGAACAAAGACCCATGTGCCAGTTACGTGTGTGAAGAAGGTACAAAATGCATGCTAGAGAACGTACAGTGCATCAAAGATCCATGTCCTCCAATACCTTACTGTGCTCCTGTTAACAACAATGGCGGAGCTTCTAGAAGTAAGAGGGAAGTACAACAGGGAACTCCAGGTGTAGGTAAGTGCACTTCATGAATATGTCTGTCACAGTAATTTAGCGATAAATGTCCAGCTATGTCATTCAATAATTGCTTCAGATAGATCATATTACCTACAGTACAGTGCGATCCAAATAACCCTGAACCATTTCAACAGGCCGCAACTTTTGAACCAATAATAGGACACACGTGTAACTTTGGGATAATATAATACACAATTGGGAGATTACATTACACTGTTTACATCTCAGAGAAAATGTTGGAAGTGTCCTCCACCAGCATCTATACATGTTTGTATCCGTCTCACCATATTCTCTGAAGTTTTATGGAGAGTATCCTCGCCAGTGTTACTTATTTCGGTTCGAATTTCCTTGAGAACTTCAATTGTCAGTGACCTATTCTTGTACACTTTATTTTTTGATAACCTCACAAGAAAAATCCGGTGAGATTAAATCAGGGGATCTGGAGGTCCACAGACATTTTGAGATTATTTGATTACACTGGATTACAAAAAATAATATTTCAATTTTTCGAGCACTTTATGAGGCCATTCCTACTAATTTTGGGTTGAGAAAAACAAATATGACAATGAAAAAGCTTTTATTAGCTCTAGTTCCTATAATATACACAAGGTGAAGTATTACATATTAATGGATTGAGAGAAAAGAATACATTTAAATTCCATACATGCTAACAACAATGAAAGTGCATTTGATTTTTTAACTGGTAATTTACAAGCTTAGAGTTCTAAATTGCTGGAAAAATACTTCGCAGATAGTCGTGTCTGAAGAGAATCATGTGATGGCCTATTTACTTCATCGTCTTTTAGCTTGCCTCTTGTGATGGAGTTCCGCAGAATCCCTACACAAAGACCAACAGTAATCCGCAAGCATTACTTCATTCCAACGGCCCTGATGTCTTTGTTCCATAACAGAAATGTCCTGATGGAATCTCTCCCCATGTTCATCACTAACAGCTCCACAACTAGGAGGGAAAAAGTCTAGGTGGCAGTGGAGAAAATGGGTCTTAAGGGACATGTTGCATCCAAGTTTACAGTACTTTTGCAGGAGCACTGTCACCAAATGCTTGTAGTCGTCATCTCTTTTGTTGCCTAAAAATCTATGAACAACACCCTTGAAGGCTTCCCAAGCTTCCTTTTCTTTCCCCTCCAAAAGTTGGTCAAATGCTGGATCCTTTACAAGTTCTCTTATTTGTGGTCCGACAAAAATGCCTTCCTTAACTTTTGCATTCCTTAATTTCCAAAATTTGTATATGATTGTGTTTTGTTATTTGACAGGTGTGCCAAAACCCAAAAAAGATCCCCCAAATTTAAACTCTTCACTCTAAAACTGAATTGTCACTTTATCTTCAAAACAAGAGCTAATCTATCATTTTTATTGCGATTTTTGAATTTAACAAATGGAAATACATGCAAATTCACTATTTTTAAGCCCGAAACATTTTTATTGTTACCCATTGTTTCAAAGAAACCGGTTACAAGTTCCATGGTGTCATTAGCTGTATGACACGTTGCTCCATCTTTCTAGAAATAACCTTCTCTCAATTCGATATCATCCAGCTGATCCACAAATGTCTTGATGATACCCATATAAACTTCAGTGTCTGCAGTCGTATCATAGAAAATGGCACATCTAAGACTGTCAATTGTCAACAATTGTCAATGTTATCAATTTTCCCAGAGCCATTGAGATCATTAAAACAAATTTCCACAGTCTACGAGCTTTCAAACGGAAATTATGGCCTATTGAAATGGTTCAGATTTATATGGATCACACTGTAATAACACAATAAAGTGTCTCTGTCTAGTCGATACAGGAATACCGCCATTCTCGCTGTATCTCTCTCTTTCTACGCCTGACCTGCACTAGATGGTGGTAATCAAAACACTGTTGCTGGATACCCTACGTTGATTACTAACTTTTACGTTCGAATCACGAATAACTTGATTTCTATTATATTCTCCTGATGTTCATAAAAATATTTGACAGTGACCTAGAAGATTGTTTTCGATAAATTTAGCTTTAAAAATGATGTGCACAATGCAGTTTTCACCCAGTGTTTTTGGTAATATGAAAGGGCAGAGCCAGACTGAAAAATTCAATGCCATAGCCGGGATTTGAACTGCGGATCTTCTGGTCTCCGTCCAGCCGCTCTAATCATTGAGCTACTATGACCAACGTGCCGATATGTCATTAAAACCTCCAACTGACTCGTGTTTTTCCCGATAAACCACTAGGAGTTCTCATAAACACATGAGACAACTACCTTAATGGCGAATTACTATGCTGTAAGTAGTTTAAGACCCGGGTATGATATTAAATTCTCCAACTGACTCGTGTTTTTCCCGGTAAACCACTAGGAGTTGTCATAAACACATTTGACAACTACCTTAATAACGACTTACTATGCTGTAAGTACTTTAAGACCCGGGTATGATATTAAATTCTCCAACTGACTCGTGTTTTTCCCGGTAAACCACTAGGAGTTCTCATAAACACATGAGACAACTACCTTAATGACGACTTACTATGCTGTAAGTACTTTAAGACCCGGGTATGATATTAAATTCTCCAACTGACTCGTGTTTTTCCCGGTAAACCACTAGGAGTTGTCATAAACACATTTGACAACTACCTTAATAACGACTTACTATGCTGTAAGTACTTTAAGACCCGGGTATGATATTAAATTCTCCAACTGACTCGTGTTTTTCCCGGTAAACCACTAGGAGTTGTCATAAACACATTTGACAACTACCTTAATAACGACTTACTATGCTGTAAGTACTTTAAGACCCGGGTATGACATTAAATTCTCCAACTGACTCGTGTTTTTCCCGGTAAACCACTAGGAGTTGTCATAAACACATTTGACAACTACCTTAATAACGACTTACTATGCTGTAAGTACTTTAAGACCCGGGTATGATATTAAATTCTCCAACTGACTCGTGTTTTTCCCGGTAAACCACTAGAAGTTCTCATAAACACATGAAACAGCTACCTTAATGACGATTTACTATGCTGTAAGTACTTTAAGATCCAGGTATGACATTAAATTCTCCAACTGACGCGTATATTTCCCGGTAAACCACTAGGAGTTCTCATAAACACATGAGACAACTACCTTAATGACGACTTACTATGCTGTAAGTACTTTAAGACCCGGGTATGACATTAAATTCTCCAAAAGACTCGTGTTTTTTCCGGTAAACCACTAGGAGTTCTCATAAACACAAGAAACAACTACCTTAATGGCGACTTACTATGCTGTAAGTACTTTAAGACCCGGGTATGACATTAAATTCTCCAACTGGCTCGTGTTTTTCCCGGTAAACCACTAGGAGTTCTCATAAACACATGAGAGAACTACCTTAATGACGACTTACTATGCTGTAAGTACTTTAAGACCCGGGTATGACCTTAAATTCTCCAATAGTCTCGTGATTTTCCCGGTAAACCACTAGGAGTTCTCATAAACACATGAGACAACTACCTTAATGACGACCTACTATGCTGTAAGTACTTTAAGGCCCGGATATGGCATTAAATTCTCCAACAGGCTCGTTTTTTCCCGGTAAACCACTAGGAGTTCTCATAAACACATGAAACAGCTACCTTAATGACGACTTACTATGCTGTAAGTACTTTAAGACCCGGGTATGACATTAGATTCTCCAACTGACTCGTGTTTTTCCCGGTAAACCACTAGGAGTTCTCATAAACAAATGAGACAACTACCTTAATGACGACTTACTATGCTGTAAGTACTTTAAGACCCGGGTATGACATTAAATTCTCCAACTGACTCGTGTTTTCCCGGTAAACCACTAGGAGTTCTCATAAACAAATGAAACAACTACCTTAATGACGACTTACTATGCTGTAAGTACTTTAAGACCTGGGTATGACATTAAATTCTCCAACTGACTCGTGTTTTTCCCGGTAAACCACTAGGAGTTCTCATAAACAAATGAGACAACTACCTTAATGACGACTTACTATGCTGTAGGTACTTTAAGACCTGGGTATGACATTAAATTCTCCAACTGACTCGTGTTTTTCCCGGTAAACCACTAGGAGTTCTCATAAACACATGAGACAACTACCTTAATGACGACTTACTATGCTGTAAGTACTTTAAGACCCGGGTATGACATTAAATTCTCCAACTGACTCGTGTTTTTCCCGGTAAACCACTAGGAGTTCTCATAAACAAATGAGACAACTACCTTAATGACGACTTACTATGCTGTAAGTACTTTAAGACCCGGGTATGACATTAAATTCTCCAACTGACTCGTGTTTCTCCCGGTAAACCACTAGGAGTTCTCATAAACACATGAGACAACTACCTTAATGTTGGCTTACTATGCTGTAAGTACTTTAAGGTCCGGACTTTATATTAACCACTATCAGGTACAATATTTGCTAGTGTGAAAGAACAATTAATTGCCATTAATTGTACCTAATAGTGGTCCGAACTGTAAAGCCCGGGCCTTAAAGTACTTACAGCATAGTAAGTCGTCATTGAGGTAGCTGTCTCTTGTGTTTATGAGAACTCCTAGTGGTTTACAAGGAGAAACACGAGTCAGTTGGAGTATTTAATGTCATGTTGGCACGTTGGCCATAGTAGCTCAATGGTTTAGAGCGGCTGGACGAAGTCCAGAAGATCCGTGTTTCAAATCCCGGCTATGGCATTGATTTTTTCATTCTGGCTCTACCCTTTCATAATGCGTTCTATACACGTCTAGTGTGAAAGAACATTTAATTTCTAATTTTGGTAATATTTTTCCCTTTTGAAGGTTTTTGGTTTTGTACCTATTACATTTTAAGCCTACACGGAGCTTTTAAAAATTACAAATTCCAAATGAACAAATTTATGACGTCTATCAATTGATTTTTTGTTTTCAGACCACTATCCGACCCTCGATCCTTGCAGTATCGTTCGTTGCGCTGGAAAATGTGTAGTAGTGCAAGACTGCAGCGAAGGACCCTGTCGTCCACGAGCAAAATGTGTCCCTAATACTGAAGGAACATAGAAGGACGTGCTCTAAGAACTTCTGCATCCTTCGTAACCTCTGTGTAATTATTTAGTAAAGTAATATTAAGAGTTTACAATTTACGAATGAATTATATTCTGTACTTATAAAATAAAACGTCAATACTGTTTAGAAATATTTGTTTTACACTTTAACATAACTATACCGTTAAAATAAAATTAATTGAAGCGTTATAAATGAAGAAAGATTGAAGCCAGTGTCATCATATTTAATTTGCAACAAGAATCTGTCAAGTGAACTGACCATTATTGAAACACCAATGTTTTGAGAAAAAGTATGGAAAACTAAAAATAGTTATACTATACATTGTTAATTTCAATTTTCTCTGCATTTGTTGAGAGTGTGATTTTGCTTATGACTTAAATAAAAGTATAAATGAGCATTTGAAAACACTACAGATCACTTCCAAAATTGTGAATTTGTTTATTTATGGATGAGTAGAGCCAGACTGAAAAATTCAATGCCATAGTCGGGATTTGAAACACGGATCTCCCTCCCTCCGTGCGGTTGCTCTAAACACTGAGCTACTATGACCAAGATGCCGACATAACATTAAATTCTCCAACTGGCTTGTACATTTCCCGGTAGACCACTAGGGGTTCTCATATGCTATGAGACACGCACCTTTTGTGGCGACTTACTATGCTGTAAGTATTTAAGTCCCAGGCTTCATAGTTAAACCACTGAGCTACTATGTCCAACATGCCGACATGACATTAAATTCTCCAACTGACTTGTATGTTTCCCGGTAGACCGCTAGGAGTTCATATATGCTATGAGACACGCACCTTTTGTGATGACTTACAATGCTGTAAGTACTTAAGTCCCAGGCTTCATAGTTAAACCACTGAGCTACTATGACCAAGATGCCGACATGACATTAAATTCTACAACTGACTCGTATATTTCCCGGTAGACCACTAGGAGTTCTCATATGCTATGAGACACGCACCTTTTGTGGCGACTTACTATGCTGTAAGTACTTAAGTCCCAGGCTTCATAGTTAAACCACTGAGCTACTATGTGCAACATGCCGACATGACATTAAATTCTACAACTGACTCGTACATTTCCCGGTAGACCACTAGGAGTTCTCATATGCTATGAGACACGCACCTTTTGTGGCGACTTACTATGCTGTAAGTACTTAAGTCCCAGGCTTCATAGTTAAACCACTGAGCTACTATGACCAAGATGCCGACATGACATTAAATTCTACAACTGACTCGTATATTTCCCGGTAGACCACTAGGAGTTCTCATATGCTATGAGACACGCACCTTTTGTGGCGACTTACTATGCTGTAAGTACTTAAGTCCCAGGCTTCATAGTTAAACCACTGAGCTACTATGTGCAACATGCCGACATGACATTAAATTCTACAACTGACTCGTATATTTCCCGGTAGACCACTAGGAGTTCTCATATGTTATGAGACACGCACCTTTTGTGGCGACTTACTATGCTGTAAGTACTTAAGTCCCAGGCTTCATAGTTAAACCACTGAGCTACTATGACCAAGATGCCGACATGACATTAAATTCTACAACTGACTCGTATATTTCCCGGTAGACCACTAGGAGTTCTCATATGCTATGAGACACGCACCTTTTGTGGCGACTTACTATGCTGTAAGTACTTAAGTCCCAGGCTTCATAGTTAGACCACTGAGGTACTATGGCCAGCATGCCGACATGACATTAAATTCTCCAACTGACTCGTATGTTTACCGGTAGACCACTAGGAGTTCTCTTATGCTATGAGACACGCACCTTTTGTGACGACTTACTATGCTGTAAGTACTTAAGTCCCAGGCTTCATAGTTAGACCACTGAGCTACTATGTGCAACATGACGACATGACATTAAATTCTCCAACTGACTTGTATGTTTCCCGATAGACCACTAGGAGTTCTCTTATGCTATGAGACACGCAACTTTTGTGATGACTTACAATGCTGTAAATGCTTAAGTCCCAGGCTTTATAGTTAAACCACTGCTTTTATTTTACATACATTTTTGGAAATAATAATTTCTTCCACAGAAGCCGTGTGTAGGCTAAGGTTTGGATAAGTAAAGTCAGACTGAAAAACGTCGGTATGTTGGCCATAGTAACTCAATGGTTTAGAGCATCCGTATGGAGAGCGGGCGATCTGTTGTTCAAATCCCGGCTATGACATTGAATGTTTTAGTCTGGCTCTACTCATAAAAACATTAACCTACACAGGGCTACTGTGGAAGAAGTTATTTCCATTGTTTATTTATACTTGAAAGAATTTGTAACTTTTATTACATACATGTATTATCAGTGTAGATGTTGTTAAAGCGCTCAAATCAGATCAAGTATTTCCTACGACGCTACCATTTCTGAGATATTTTTGTTATTAGTTGGAGTTTTAAAATATTTGTATATTTCTGGAAGATGTATTTGGAATGAATTGCATGGTGTACTTGTATACTAACAGACTAGAGGTGTGCGAGAAAGGTTTTGACTAGCAGTTGAGAAACACATGGAGTAATTCTTATTACTTCTCAGACAAATGACAAATGACACGGATATTTCATTCCAGATAATAGATGGTCCAGCAAATAGTACAGCAAAACAAGAGAGAACCGCATTTGTCAATGACAACATAATTTACATATGAATCTTTCGACTTATTTTCTTTATGTTTGTAATGAAGTACATAGGCACAAATAGAACACAGTGTACAGCTAACAGTAGAGGTCATACAACTAGTGTTTTTAATTAACCCCCACAATTGGCAGATTATGCGTGTTTTCCAAAGAAGTTATATTCACCAGCTTCACCTTTATTTCGATGGTTATGTCAAGGAACTGTAAAAATCATGTAGCTTTTGTTTTATTAAATAAGTATGTGATCAAAGAGAAGACACAAAGGTTTTAGAACATCATCTAGTGTAATTATGTAAACAATGATACGATAACTTGATTGTTCCTCCATCTAAGGGGCATTTCCGAAACTCGGAGGGTTGCCTAAAAGCTAAAGGAAGTTCCGCCAATGTTTCAGATACTTCTGTGTGAATATCAGTGAATATCCTCATTAGATATGGCAGGTTGTACAAAATTACAATTATAAGAGCTAAGAGGTAAGTTAAACTCTGGACATTTAATTAAATAGTAACCCAATATTGCCGTAGTGACCTTAAAACAAAAATCAAATCATTGCAACCACACTATACGAACAAGAATAACGCACTTACTCCTGAGTAATAACAAATTACCAGACATCGGGGCCCATACACCTTTAAAGGGATATGAAGTTTACGAGTCTCGCAGTATATAACGTCAGTCCCGAGGACTACACGCAGGGATAGTCGGGGTCTCAACGCCTAGCTTTAGTTTCATTACAACTACTGCTTCCCACGCAGGAAGACCTGTCTTCTAGGGAGTGGAAGGTGTTTGACATATTGGCTAGAGATGCAGAAAATACACATTCTATAATTTACGAATGTACATGGTTGTTCACTGTAATTCCCGCATCGAAAGGAATGAGAAGGGTGGCGTGTTGTAACGTAGCTTACACTTTGTATCTGTACCGGACTGTACACACTTGTTGACACGGACGTTTGTTGATGTCTCGCTTGGCCTAGTATAGTACCTGTGTGCGTACATTGATTACTAAGGTGTATGCCATCCGATGTCTTGTAATTACACAAAACAAAATAAAACAAACCTTTTTCATACCTGCGCGATAAAATAGGTGATTCTTAAGGAAAAAGATGTGCTGAACATGAAAATTGCCACAGAAATCTCGTACCACGTCATGTTAAAAAGATAAGAATATATTTAGTTTCTCTTAGCCCGCCTCGGTAGCGTAGATGGTAGCATGTCTGCCTCAGGTTCAAGAGGTCAGGGTGAGTTACCTGGATAAGGTTTTTTCCGGGGGGTTCCCTTATCCCTCAAGACGAATGTGGGTAACTCTAAGCTCCATGGACCCTGGACTCATTTGAGCACCATTTCACCCAGTTCATTCACTGTGCGATATAACTTATCGTTGGGGCGGACGTAAATGACAAAAAAAGAAGGAAAAAAAAACATTTAGTTTCTCACGGGGTTTTAGATAAGATGCTATGTTACATTTATTAGTGTGATATTGTTGTAGACCAGGATTGTAAGGGGGGGAACTTACAAACCTAATCTGCAACTGGGGGTGTAGCTACTGAAAGGGTAGAGCGAAAGAAACATCTAAGTCAAACTTAACTGAATAACTATATTTCAAAGATGCCTAGTATTTCTACAGGGTACTCCCTGGATCTGGATGAGATCAGGGGCACTTTGGTAACATTTAAATACATAATAACATAATACAATTTTACCTTAAGCGATGTGTGGTTTGTATGGCTTTAACCTTGTGTGACTGTCAAAAGGTGTACGATCTGGTACGCCCTGCTGGCTATCTTACTCGTGGTAGCACTTTGAAATAAACTCTTGTTGATTCTTACAGAGACCAGCAGCAAGTCCCCTCTCAAATCTCCGAGAAGTCTCTCCCCCGAGGGCTAACTCAACCAAGCTTAAATAGGGGTCCTACCAAAAAGTCAACTCAGCTATTCCCACGCTAACTGTTAATTTGCAACATATTGTGCAATCATTGTTTACATCATTGAGAACATGTTTAAACTTGTTACTGACCAACTAAGCATTATTTCCCTTGTTCAGCAGGATGTGTGATTCATTGTTTAAAACATGGAGAACAAGTTGAGGCCTGTTACAGGCCACCTGTGAATTATTTCCCTAAGCCAGCAGGATGTATGATTCAACAGTCCAAAGTACATGTTTTGCCAGTCAGCAGAATTTACGCTTAATCATACAGATTTTACCTACAGCTGTGCACAGACTTAAGGCATCGAAAATAAATGTTACAGAACAATGATTACAGAAATTTCCAAATCTTGCTCAGCCTGTACACGCAACAATATAATGGTATAATATATATATATATATATATATCATGGTGAATTAACAATAATTGAAAATGTTGTTTTACATGCATGGAGTAATATTTACACCATATATTTAAGGGAGATACCTTTAACTGTAGTTAAAAGTGCGTGGTAGCTTTTTTTTTCAATTTACGTCCTCCAACGTTAAGTCATATTGAACAATGAATGAAATGGGTGGAATGACGCTCAAATGAGCCCAGGGTCCATAGACCTTAGAGTTACCCGACATTCGTCTTGAAGGATAAAGGAAAACCCTGGAAAAACCTTATCCAAGTAGCTCACCCTGACAGAGATTCGAACTCGGGGCCTCTTGAAAGGGAGGCAGACATGCTACCACCACGCTACCGAGGCGGGCTTGGTAGCTTTTGATTTGCTCTTATACTCCAGTCTACTTCCCCTCCAAAGAAATCAATCCCCTATCATTACTGAGTCCTTACGACCTTGGCACCTCTTCTCCATAGCGAAAATGTCCTGATGAAACCCTTACTCTTGTTCATCACTAACATCACTAAGATCCTCCGAAGTTTAAATGTAAATAGAGGAAATGAATTTTCAAAGTCATTCTACAACTCACACCTTTATAGCATTTCAACAAATTTGAAAGTAATGCTTTATAGTCTTTTTTTCTTTGTGTTTCCAAGAAAACCACGCTCAACCCTTGTAAATGATTGCCAAGCTTCTAATTCCATTGTAGCTTTTATTTTTCAAACGTTTCGTCCTCACGAGTTTTAGGATTAGATGTCCAACAAAAATTCCTTCTTTGAATTTTTGTAAGTTAATTGTAGAAACTTCCCTTGCAAATGTGCAAATCTATACCATCCTTGTTGAGTGCCTTAACAAAATTGTTTATATTCCCAAATTTTATATGTAAGGGAGAGAGAAGAATCTTATCAGGCCGAACCATTAATGTTTGTTTTACATTACTCTTCCCTTCGACATATTCCTGCCGCTTGTCCCCTGTAGTACCACATAATGTGTTTGCCTATCACAGCTGTCCCACAAAACAAAAGCAACAATATTTTGTGAATCCCGATTGTAATCCAAGCTACAAACAAATTACTTTAAGGTCACCACATATTTTTCAACAATGAACTTCATATTTTAAAACACGTTGATACCGTCCCTGTTAGGCATAATGTGGTCATAATAAGCGCGAAAGTCTTATTAAATGCATAATTAAGTGCGGATAGATACCACAATATGAATTAAACAAAGTTATAACAAATATAGAGGATAATGATTATATATACAAGTGCAGAAACTAAACAGGCAATCCATATATATATTATTGAAAGCACGAGAACCCAACGTGTCAAGAGAGCGAGGAAAATGACTACCTTCCCTCACAGATATTTTCTTTGTGTTTCTAGCCGACAAAGGTGGCATTGTCCAACGATAGACCCTCGTCGCCAGCCCATGTCTTGGCCTGCACATGATACGTGATGAGAGAATAGACACCGGGATTTAAGATAAACATTTTCAAACATGCTTATGCATTAATTAGCTGGACTGTGGGAAGGTGAAAGTTGCGTGGAATACATGCCTCAGACACTAGAAATCGCTATTAAATTTAAGAGTAGGGATGAAACACAACCTATAAGGAACAAGTGACGGGTCACATGACCCTAAAGAGTCCAAAATTCGGCGAAAGGAAGGGGAAATTTGTGCCATGGCGACGTTTGATGTTTGCTAGGAAAAACACTCTGTTTCGGCGAGTGAAGGGGGCAACAAGTACTGAAAGTTAATCAAAGTCCGTGTTCGCGAATGGACGGAGTAATACACATTAGGTGGTTATCGAACACCTGTATTAGCGAGTGAGCGAAACTGCACACATTACAACATCATTAAGATTCCACGAAACACCGCTTTTTTGTTTTGAATAATCCTCCGGAAATACTATGTTGTTCGAAGTAATGCTCTCGACGTTCACGAACAACGCGTACACAGATACATACAACACTCGGCGCGTCCTGGTAATTTACCAGTTCACTCGCGGCTGTGATTGAGACTAGCCGTCGTGCCATGCGCACAGCATGATTATAATACCCTGTCAGGACGCACCCCCGTAGGGGAAGGGATTCGTCCCTTTTAGCTGCCAAAGTGCGGGCGCTACGGACCCCTAGCACTCGTGGTACCTCTGACGTTACTAGAGGAACCTCGGGCCGAACATAACGAGCCCCTCCCGCACGGGAGCTGTTCGGATTGGGTTGGTCTCGAGGGGGCAGATGGTTCCCGTCACCCACGGGCAATTGGGTACCTCTGGCCAGGCCGCCAAGGGCCGCCCGGAGGGGGTAGAGGGTTGCCTCATAAGTCCCGGGACTAGCCTGCAGAGCTAGCAGCTGGTGAGCTAGACACTGGCGGCCCTACCAAGGTTATTTGGTAGCTGGTTCATTAAGGACTGGCGCGTATGTGGCGTATCCACATCCGTCCCGTTTGCCGTGTGCAGACGGGGGGGCAGCTTATAAAATAGGTGCTGTCCTAATGGAAATAACAGATGAGGCCCGGGTTCCCGGTCCTACGGGGCTGGGGCTTATGGGAAGTAGACCTCGGTGAGTATGTCAGGACGCACCCACTCCCTGAAACTCAAAAGAGAGAATTCATGCAGATCTACCCTGAGAAAACCCCCGACCTGTTGGAAACCTCCCATCCGTAGTCCTCACCCATCACATATCTTATCATATGAGGTGTTGAGTGCCGGGAGGGCTCAACGAGGTACTTAACGGGCAAGGACCGCCTCAACGTACAACCTTGGCCAACCTTTCATGAGTTTCTGCAAGACCCACAGAATGGGCCTTTAAGCTGAACTTTGATGACTCTATAAACAATCGCCAGTCGTCTGGTTTATGCTCGATTCCTAGATTACTCATTTAACCATTGATGTCTATAAGAAGTACATACATATTTTCACAGAACGCACTTTTTGTGTTGGAGCCGCGACAAGTCAGTGCCGGGCGCGTACGAAAGAAAGAGACAGAGAGCTATTCGCGGTCACAAAAGAAAGAGACAGATAGTGAGGGGCGCGACTGCTGAACTCTTGCCGAGAGAGAGAGAGAGACAGAGATAGTCTGAAATTTCCCGCTACATCGTGATTATTACGAGCGATCCACTGGGTTCTAGAACAATGAATGGAGGTACAAAAGCGCTGCGGTTGTCAGAGCGAAGTCAGTTGTTAATGGAGTTGCGAGTTGAGCTGTTAATTGTGTGTGCAGCTGTTTGAAATGTACCGCAAGTGCATTCTTTCGTTTATTTACGTATGGTGAAGCAACGAGAGACTGCGTTGGTGTATGTTACGTCATCCTGCTTCTGTCAGGGCTGTACAAAGCATGTTTTTACTTGTAATAAAGAAAACTTTAAATTTCTGCACAAAAAGAGACTTAATTTAACGAATCCAAAAAGTCACAATATATTCTCTTCCATAGAAAAATGTTTTCCAAATTTCTAATATCGACGAGGCATGTTTTTTAAGTCAGTACCGTTTTGGAATTAAAAAAGACGTGCATAGATATCGCAATAATTTTATTTTTACATGCAAGCCTGTACCTTAATCTACTTTTCTACATAATTTCCGTGAATATTGAGGCACTTATCATAACGTGGCACCAGTTTTTGAATTACCTCCTCATAAAATTCTGCCGCCTGACGTGTTAACCACTGTATCACAACTGTTTTGACTTTATCGTCTTGAAGACGCTGACCGCCCAGATGTTTCTTCAAGTGCAGGAACAAATGGTAGTTGCTAGGCGCCAGATCAGAGCTGTATGGAGGATGAAGAGTTTCCCAATGAAAAGATTTGATGAGATCTTTGGTCCGATTAGCCACATCTGGACGGGCATTGTCATGCAGCAAAACAATACCCTTACTCAACTTGCCACGTCTTTTGTTCTGGATTGCACGGCGCAGATTGTTCAATGTCTCACAATAAGACGCTGCATTGATTGTCTCATTACGAGGCAGAAACTCCACTAGCAACACTCCTTTTCTGTCACAAAAAAACTGTCCACATCCGGGCAGAAATTGTTTGCTTAAACTTCACTTTTGTGGGTGATGATGAATGTCGCCATTCCATTGATTGTTGTTTCGATTCTGCTGTGACGTAGGCCACCCATATTTCGTCACCAGTAACAATGTGGCCTAAAACATTCACCTTCATTGTGGTACCGCTCAAGGAAAGTCAATGCACTGCCTAAGCATTGGGTTTTGTGCAAATCCTTCAACATTTTCGGAACGCAACGTGAACACAATTTCCGGTACTTCAAGTTCTCGGTCACAATGCGATACAAAACACTACGAGAATATTGAGGAAAATAGTCGCACAATGATGAAATTGTAAAGCGTCTGTTTTCTCTCACCTTTTCGCCCAATTTCTGCACCAAATCTTCAGTAACGACCGAAGGAAGCCCACTCTGTTCTTCATCATGCACATTTGTGCGTCCATCTTTAAATATTCTCACCCATTTCCTTACCATTCCATCACTCATAATGTTTTGTCCGTAAACTTCAGAGATCTCATGATAAATATCGATCGGTTTTATGCCTTTAGCACTAAGAAATCGCATAACAGCCCATACTTTACAATCGGCGGGACTCACGATTGTCGGAGAAATCTTAGACACTCAGTAACCAACGTATACAATGAAGAATCATACTGTAATGGCGTCCGTGCGTACACAAGAGATGAAGGTAACCAGCGCGCATTCGCGGAACGCCGACCGTAGCGCTGCGGCTGCGGAATCGCAAAACTGTACTGACTTAAAAAGCATGCCTCGTATTTCGAAACTGTAATTTCTGTGCCAGGTGCAAGCAATTTCCACCGTTGCAACCTGGAACACAGAAGTTCACATTCTTCATGTGACAAATTTAAGTCGCATGTCAAATATTCAAGTCTACTTGCTCTACAAAATGTCTTTGAATTTCAGAATTTTCTGATTTAAAGTCAGGATGTTTTGAAGTAGAGTCCTTGTTAAATTGGACATGTTTTCATCTTTACATTTTGTGAGTACCTGCATAAGTAACTGATCGTGTATGGCAAGGGTGGGTAACCTATGACTCGCGTGTTACCGGCTGGTACGTGAACTATTTTCAATTATGTATATCTATAATATTTAAAAATTGTGCCGTGATGTGTCATTTTAAGGATCGTTTTCGGAATTTACATGTGAAAATGGAATAAAAACATATATTTTCTTCACGTAGGTAAATTTCATGTTAGGAGTGCTATAGCCTGAGCTTTCTGCACGACGCGAGTAGCAACACGTGCTCTTACCAAAAGGAAAATATTTCAGAAAATTAGGGTTCAGAAATGGCTGTGCTGACTGTCAGTTGTTAACCTATATCTGCAGTGAATAAATTAAAGCTAAGCAGAAAAGTGACTGTGATTTTTCCTGTACGCTTTTTGTTTCTTTTCCGGAGCTAACAAATGATTCCTTGAATTCATAAAAACACAATAGTGTATTAGTACCAGATCATACTACAGTCACTTTTTTTATCTCCATTAAGGATTCTCCTGAAACATTTCAACCGTTCAGTAAAGAAAACAAAACAGGGCAACAAAAGACAGTCGGCAGGGTTTGAGAACTTGGAGTTTAGTGAAGTTTTGACAACTCCACACTTTATCATTGAGCCACACACGTAGCTAATGTATGCATAAACAATCGAGGTGGCATCAGTGACCTACTGACCCACATTTACTTTAGCTTATTACACAAAATCACGCTCTCTGAGGCCATAAGGAACATATAACGTATTATGCCCACGACTGCCATCTACAGTACTTTCTTTTCGATCGAATTCTGAAATATCCTGTACTTAAATGATGTTTTGGATATCAGTGAATAAAGCTTGTTGATAGCTTCAGAACAAAATTCGGGAGGAAAATTCTTAAACATTTCCGTAACATTAAGGATAAACAGACTAAGTCGGCCGTAACAGATCATTTTTGGTCATTTAACCATGAAATAAATTCAGAAGTTAAATTATTAAAACAATTAAATGGTCCGATAGATTTAATGGTTTGGGGAAAATATTTATTTTAACAAGTAAAAATTGCGTATTTAATTTTGAAATACCGACAATCGATTCCGTCTTCAAGTTAATTTCATTTTCAGATTTCGCAGGAATGTGGTTACTTCTAGTGATCGTAATGTTGACTACAAGATTGTTTTCCACTGAAGATGTGAATGAATATTCACGAAATCGCGATCTCAATTAATAAGAAAACATCATTTCCTTTAAAGGTAAGTAAAGTTTCTGTTACAAATGATTGAAGCAACAAGAAGCAGAAGTTGCTGGGTCACAGTTTCAAAATTGTGCAGGAGAGCTGCTCAAAGTTTTCGAAAGTAATTTTAAATACCAAAATAGTAATACAACTGAAAGAATTTTATGTGATTGGTCCGTTTGGAGGTACAAAGTACTGTGTTGAAGCGTTTCTCACGGTTTGACATACGTAGCATGAGTAATAGGATATTTTATTATTACGACTTAATAACTTTTAACTTAAAATGGATGAAAAGTTGTTAAGTCACTTGACTGTACTATGGACTAATGCAGTATGTACTTCATGGATTGACATATAACATTGTCATCAAAACATCTCTGCTACATCATCTTCTACCTCACTTCCATATGTCATTGTGTCATAAAATGTGTTACCTTCTGGCAGAGTGACATGTTCCAGTAGTGAACGAACATCGTAATATTTTGTCTTCTTAATCTTCCGAAGCCTATCTAGTGTGTTTTTCACACTATCACATGTCTTGTGTAAGACTTGCAACCTCACTACTCTCCTCAAAAGAGACTGGGGACGATAAAGTGAGGAAGACATTGTGTGACGAACTTCTGGTACACATCCTCCTTGGAAATACACATTGATACCGAAATTAAGGTTTGCCAGAGGTAAAGAATCATGATGGATGTCAAAGGAATGTTGGTTCTTTGTTACGACAAGGGCAAGGCCAGTTGAGTTGGGGGAAAGCTGTTATAACAAAAGCAATGTAAGAAGCAGTGTCCTTATCCCACTTGACTTGTATGAATAGAAAATTCTTTGGATCATTTACAATGGCGACAAAACAGCCACAAAGGGACTTTGGTTGAAAAGGAGTTTTGAGAGTGAAAGTTACATATACACACACGCGCAGCTGTGGTCATTCAAGCACTCTTCGGCGTGGAGCCGATTTGGCCAGTTCGTGGCTAGGAAGCTATTAGACAGTCTTCGGCGGGAAGCCGATCAGAAGAGTCTTCGGCGTCAGGCCGATGAGAGCGGTCCGAGGTGTGAAGCCTATTAGGGCGGTCAACCTGTTCTGTGTTTGATAATTGTCGGTTCGTATATATAAGGAACGAATAACTTTATCGAGTAATAAACCATTTGCAGTCAGTAACTCTAAACAGAGATTGGTAACCCTGGGTCGGCAACTTTCATTTCGATGTTTGAAAAGAAGAAGCAGTAAATAAATAAGTTGGAAACGGGCATTCCAGTGTTATTAAAATCTCCTTCTCACACACATCCACGCATACCCTGAGAGAAACCTCATTGCTCGCCGACTCTTTGCACGCCATTAAATTATAGTTACAAATTGGCGTCCACAACGTGGAATTGTGTTTACCCATAAAACATTTTTGCTTCAATATCCCGGATTAAAGTGAATTCAGGATTACTTCTTACAAGGACATGGTCGAAGGCATCTTTAAAGTCAAAAGCTTCAACAACTGGAGTGTCATCATGTACTCCGTTATCGGTCAGTGGACGTTTGACATGGACATTAATGGGCTTCTTCTGTAGTGAATCTTTTATCAGTTTCACTCATGTGGAAGGAACTAAGACTTCATCCATTAACGTTTCTTCTTCTCAATATTACCAAAAATTCCACCAATAAACATGAAACAGTGCCCTGGTATTGGGAAATACAGATAAACTTTCTGAAAGTGCATTTGAGGAATGTCTAAATGTCTAATGTCTAAATGTCTAATGTAAAATGATATCAAAGAGCTTGGAGCTTGTCACTGTGTAGTTGCACCACCAAACGGCTAATGCGGCAACTACTTGACTTAACAAAAGCAGGGGAATAATAATAGAGAGAATACTGAAATTCTGGTATAAGTGTATTAAAGGGCAGAAAGGGAAATTATTGAATCTGTGCATGAAGCAACAGAAAAGCATTAAGAACACAAACAGTTGATGGTCGGAATTGGAAAGAATGGTATCGAAGATAGACATGGGAGATTTATGGAGAGTAGAGGAGATAAATTATAGCGGTTTTGTGAAGGAAGTGAGAACTAGAGTACAAGACATAGATAGGCAAGAGATATGGGAAAGTATAGAAGAATAGAAATCTTTGAAATTTTATAAGCAATTAAAGACAGAATGGAGTAGGGAAAAATATATAGATGAATGTGACAAAACTGGAAGAGAAGGCATAGCATGGATGAGAGTAGGAATATTATATCTAAAAGGGTTGAGAAGTAATGAGGTAGGGTAATGAGAATTTTGTGGAGATGAAGAGAGCACTGTTCATTATCTGGTAGAATGTAAGGAGTTAACAAATTGCAGGAGAAAAATATGGGATAAGAAATGGGACAGTGTAAGTAAAGACGTTGTGGCGTTACGCATGTTAACGGGGATGAAATGATGCTCAAAGGAGTCCAGGGTCCATGGAGCTTAGAGTTACCCGACATTCGCCTTCAGCGATAAGGGAAAACCTTATCCAAGTAACTCACCCTGACCGAGATTCGAACTCGGGACCTCTTGAACGTGAGGCGGGCACGGGGATGAGTGAAAATAAAAATAGATGTATAGGAGAATTCTTATATAAGTTAAGAGAAAAGTGGATTAGGGTAAAAGAAGCGAAGGTCAAGAAGAAACGATACCAAACTGCTCAGGAAAACCAAAGGCTTATGACCAGGGGACCTGAGTCAGCGAGTAAATAATCTTGGGTCAGCAATTTCATGTATTTGAACAGGATTTATAATAGTGTTTGTTAGATATCAAAGTAACTGTAGTGAAAATGTAATGGAAGCTGTACAAATAAATATCTAATATCACATCAAAACTTGACTTAGCAACATCTAACTCGAAAAGGCTGACTTAAGAACTTTTATTTCTGAAATTGATGCCCATTCAACATGCCATGTTCGACCTAACATCATCTGATCCACAAATCTTTTAGCATTATTACAGAACTGGTATTCAGATGCATATCGTATGTTTAACAGGATTTGTCAAAAACACTGACCTATGAATTTCTGAATCTGCGTGCTTCAATTGTATTTGTGTAATATTTGTTGCTTCACTGTCACTAGCTTCATTTTAACGTAATTCTTAAATATAATTTTCAAAAATAACAGAAGTAATATCTAGCCCATTTTAAACAGATTGGTAATATATAATTTTAGTAGCCCTAAGTGACTTGTAATCGGTATTTTTAATTGAGGGATATACAATTAAACTTATAGATAAATAGTTAACAGTAAGCCTAAGGTAAATAAGAATGACTGTTTACAAACTGGTTCGTTTTTATCGCGACAGGGATAAACCATCACGTAAGGTAGCCACGCGGTGAATTCCCTTTGACAAAAACAAGAGAACAACAGCTGAAGGTCACGACGCGGTTTATAAAAGCAGAACTTGTTTTGACTTAACGTATTCAGTCAACAGACATCATGAAGTATTCCTGGTCAGTCGTATTCGCATTAACAACACTGCTTTACACAGGTATCTATATCATCATCCTATTCAACAAGTGGTAACTTTCATATTGCTTTCTCCCCACACTAAATCACTTTTACAAAATACGTGAAATATGAAGCTATTGACAGTGAAACAAACAAATATATACAAATATATACAAATATAATAATTTGTAACTTAAAAATTCTCTTATTTTATAAGAAATAATGAAAGTTTTCTTATTAATTGATGAGGATCGTCATTTCGTGAAACAATTCTTCATATCTTCAGTTAAAGCCTCAAACAGTCTCGTTGTCAAGGTTACGCTCACTAGATGTTACCATGTTTTCGCTAATACAACCAAAATCTGAAAATGAAACAAGTTTAAAAACAGAATCGACTGCCGGTATTTCAAAATTCATTACGCGATGTTTATTTTTAAAATAAATATTTTTCCCAAACCATTAAATCTATTGGACCATTTAATTGTTTTAATAATTTAACTTCTGGATTTATTTCATAGCCGATTTAAAGTTGGTTTATACTTAATGTTACAAAAATGTTCTTTCGTTCTGGCTGCTAAATTACGTTTCGTCTTTCCAATATAAACTTTATCACAATCTAAACAATTAAACTGATAAATGTCAAACTTTTTATTATTAGCAATTTCATTTTTCTTAGAGAAATGCAGTAAATGTTTAATACTACATTTATTTTGAAGAACTAAAGTTATACCACTCTTTAAAATGTTTTTGAAAATGTCTATTAACCCAAAAATGGTAAGTAAACTTTTTCAAATTATAATCGTCTTATACTTTTTTAAGGGTAGACATATCGTTAACAGTTTCTTGATATTTCAATTTTTCAAATTGTTATGTATAAAGTCTTTATTAAAACCATTAATTAAAGCAGTATTAATAATATGTTTATATTCTTTATTAAATTTATCTCTATTCAGGGGTATATTTGTTAATCTATAAATCAAATTATTAAAACAGCAAATTTATGTAAAAAGGGTTAAAACTTTTATGTTTTATGTAGTTATCAATATGAGTAGACTTCCTATAAATACCAAAGTTTAATTTATTGTTATTTATTATTATCTTTAGATCTAGAAAAGGAAGAAATTCATTAATTTCGGTCCCTAATGTGAATTTTATAGCTTTATCTTCTAAATTTGGCAATTTTAAAGCATCATTTATGTGTTGATCAGGAACAATAGCAAAAATATCATCGACCCGCATTTCTTAAAAAACATACTCACAAAAAGATCAGTAAGAATAGGTGAAAGAGGATTATCCATTGCTAAGCCAGAAGTTTGTTGAAAAAATTCGTAATTAAAAGTGAAAAAAAAATCATCTAAACAAAACTTAGTAAGTTTAAGAAAATCGACTATTAAGTCCTCATGTAAATTTATTGAATTCAACCACTTTTTTAAATAAATTAAGAGTTTTTCTCTAGGAATACTAGGAAATTAGGCAGTTACATCAAAAGAAACAAGTTTATCAGTTTTAGATAATATAACACTTTCAAACTTTTTAACTAATTCAAAGGAATGTTTAATACTTAAAACTCTCAAATTTATCAAGTAATAAGAAAACAATTCATAATTTCTTATAAGATAAGTGAAGTTTTATGTTACAAATTATTATGTTCGTATAAAGTTCTGGAAAGTTTGGATTTTAAACCTTAAAGAGTAGTGTTTTTCTCAAGAATACCATATCGAACTGCACATTTGCATTTGGAGACTGCACGACATTTATTTTAAAATCGCCAAATGTTTATGTGTATGTGAAAATCTGTGTGCCTATAGACAACATAACCTAAAAACAAAATGTCAATTAATAACAAACTCTGTATTTAAATTTAACGCCTTCGAAGGAACCGACACCAACATTGTTATAAATCCCCTACCCGTAAATGTATTCTGTACAGAAAATTTTCCGGAAATGTTGATTTGTTACAAAACACTTTAAGTGTCCCATTAAATTAACGTTTATAATATATTTTAATCACAAATGAAATGTGGATCTTGTTAATAAATATTTTTCAGTCTGAATGACTTTTGCATCATTGGCAAACCGTAAGAGACGGAATAAATTTCACTACACAAAATTACGTAAATCTCGCTAAGCAGGAAATTTACGAGCAAGTGTTTTTTTTTTTTTTTTTTTTTTTTTTTTTTTTTTTTTTTGTAGAGTTAAACCCTTTCGAGATATTCCCAGTTATTATCCTTTTAATCCTGCTGGTAATTCAAGAGAAATATAATTTCAACTTCTATTTTAATTTACGTTAAGTCCTCCAACGTTAAGTCAATAAATGATGTTCAAATGAGTACAGGGTACATAGAGCTTAGAGTAAGCAGACATTCATCTTTCAGGATAAGGGAAAACCTCCAAAGTTAAGTCATATCGGACGATGAATGAAATGATGTTCAAATAAGTACAGGGTACATAGAGCTTAGAGTTACCAGACATTCATCTTTGAGGATAAGAGAAAACCTCCAACGTTAAGTCATATCGGACGATGAATGAAGTGATGTTCAAATAAGTACAGGGTACGTAGTGCTTAGAGTTACCAGACATTCATCTTTGAGGATAAGAAAACCTCCAACGTTAAGTCATATCGGACGATGAATGAAATGATGTTCAAATGAGTACAGGGTACATAGAGCTTAGAGTTACCAGACATTCATCTTTGAGGATAAGAGAAAACCCCCAACGTTAAGTCATATCGGACGATGAATGAAATGATGTTCAAATGAGTACAGGGTACGTAGTGCTTAGAGTTTGCAGACATTCATCTTTCAGGATAAGAGAAAACCTCCAACGTTAAGTCATATCGGACGATGAATGAAATGATGTTCAAATGCGTACAGAGTACATAGAGCTTAGATTTACCAGACACTCATCTTTCAGGATAAGAGAAAATCTCCAACGTTAAGTCATATCGGACGATGAATGAAATGATGTTCAAATGCGTACAGAGTACATAGAGCTTAGAGTTACCAGACACTCATCTTTCAGGATAAGGGAAAACCAGGAAGGACTTATCTAGATAACTCACCCTGACCGAGATTTAAAGTCGCAACCTCTTGAACCTGAGGCTGACGTACGCTACAGAGACGGGATTGAATTTCAAAGTTATTACATTGTGGCCATCTCTTAAAAGATTTGTCTATTATTTAAGTACAGTCGTTTCTAGCCTTTACTTTTTGTGTAAAAGGAAACAAGTGCTAAAGTAATTTCTACAAAGTCTTAATGAGATCTTGAACTAGACAAAACAATACGATTTTATAAGAATAATTTGTTGAACAATGATTAAGGCAGGTAATGTGATAAGACATGAGATTTTTATACAATTTTCTATAGTAATTGTTTCTTTTGGTATATTATCTATCTCTCACTCTCTTTGGGCTTTGTTTTTTAATAGTGAGGTGGATTAACCAATCATTTATAGAGCTAAATACCCCCACTGAGAGATATTTCTTGTTTTCATGTTGGCAGTTGGCTGTGATGACAAAGTGAACCCATGTGCACTTGTCCTATGCAAAGAGGGCACGAAATGTGTTCCACAAAACATGCAGTGCTTTACTACTCCATGTCCTCAAGCAATCTGTGTTCCTATCGACGATCATGAGGGTAAGTAGAATCTATCAACCAGTATGAAACATTTACTGTTTTGAATAAACGGAGGACGAATTGCCAGCTTAAAGTCATTTTTCAAAATTAGGATTACGTGGGCGGAACCAAAAGAAACCGGACTCCAAGGGCACTGCCTCTCCTATACGTAGTGCAGGATTCTCACACTAGATGGTGTTGGTAGAGACCTTCATGGAACAGTTGTGCAGACGGCGTCGATGTAGAGCTGAACGTGCAATGTGTTTTACTGACTGTTGGTGGGTTACCTCTGCGAAGTCGTTTGACAACTTTAAAAGAACAAGCAGTGTGTGTGAAATTTTGTTTCCTGCTTAAAAAAAACTGCAACGGAGGCACGCCAAATGCTTCAGGAAGCTTTCCAGAAGGACACTATGAGCCGCACACAGGTTTTCGAGTGGTTTTGGGCGCTTTAAACGTGGTGAGATGTATGTTGAAGACCAAGCTCGTTCTGGACGCTCTTCAACATCGCGAAATGAGGAGAACATTGAAAAGGTCTGCTAAAAGATCAACGAGGATCGTCGCCAAACGATCGACCAAATCTCAGCAGCGACAGGAAGCAGTTGGAGCTCGTGCCAGCGGATTTTGAGGGAGGATTTGCATATGAGACGGGTTGCTGCTAAATTTGTTCCGCGCCTTCTCACACAGGAGCACAAAACCATCCGCATGCATGTGTGTCAGGACTTGAAAACAGAGACTGCACGTGATCCAAACTTCTTGAACAAAGTCATTACAGGGGATGAGAGTTGGTGTTACGGGTATGACCCAGAAACCAAGCAAGCGTCAAGCCAGTGGAGGACACCCAACTCTCCCATACCAAAAAAAAAGCAAGACAAGTGAGGTCAATTGTGAAGACGATGATCATTGTCTTTTTTGATGTTGGTGGAATTGTGCATCGGGAATTCGTACCCCCTGGCCAGACTGTTAACCAGCACTTTTACTTGGATGTTTTAAGACGTCTGCGAGAGGATGTGAGGAGGAAACGCCCGGAACTTTGGCGATCAGGTTTCTGCATCACGACAACGCTCCAGCACACACGGCCTTACGAGTGACCCACTATTAGGCATCTCAGAGGTGGTCTGTCGTTCCCCACGCTCCGTATTCGCCGGAGCTAGTCCCGTGCGACTTTTTCCTATTTCCACGAATGAAAAAAAAGCTAAAAGGGGAGCGTTATGACGACGTGGAGGCGGTAAAAACAGCTTCGCAAACGGCACTGGATAATATCAAATTTGAAGAGCTCCAAACATGCTTCCAACAGTGGGAAAAGAGACTTGACAAGTGCATCGCATGTAATGGAGGGTATTTTGAAGATGACTGAAGTAATTTTGTAAAAAGGTTCATCAATAAAGTCTTTATGGGTCTCCGCTCGTATAATGTTTATTGTAAAACCACAAGTTGTTTTGTGAGAGTGTTGAACATTCATTTAAAAATCACCAGCCAATACGGTTAATTTCCAGCACATGCTTCTTTAACGTTTACTTTATTCTTACAGTGAACTTGTAATAGTATCAATGAATATTATATTCTTTACGGGGAGAAGATACCTTAAAATGATAAAAATATCATTTTTTGCTTATTTTCATAGTTTGAAGTGTGTTTTATATGCATGTAATTTTTTTTTTGCAACAGGAACTTATTTAAAGGGCCTAAAAGTGGGTTTAAGCACATGCTGCAGAGTAGGTCACGCCCCATTTTCAATCTCTGGCTACTCTTAGAACTTTCTCTGATATTTTATGTTTAGGGATAATTCTTCTGCATTTTACACTTTCAGCTATTGGAAAACCTGATTGTTCTTGCTCCTTCACTTTTTTGGTATCCTTTGGTGCTAAACGTGTGTTTTGATAGATAGATTCAACATGAAAAATTCAATGCCATGGCCGGGATTTGAACCACGGATCTCCTGGTTTCCGTCTAGTTGCACTAACCTATTGAGGCAGAGTGGTCTGCTCTCCGCAGGAATAAACTCCGCTGCGTAAAGAACCTTCCGCTTCCGTGGGTAACCTCCTGTCGTTCCTCTCGTAAGGATGAAGTTAGTTTGGCTCGGTTACGCCTTGACCACTATTATTTTACACATAGTTTTTTACTAAATGAGACACCTGCTCCAGTTTGCCCGCTGTGTGGTGCAGCTCTATAGGTCCGCCACGTGCTTGTGGAGTGTTTTAACTTAGCACGTCTCCGCAGTTCTCTCCAGCTGCCGGCGGAGATACTGGCGGATGACGAGGCTGCTGTGGCCAACGTTTTTAAATTGTTTTTACAGGTTAATCTTAGAATTTAGTGGTCCAATTGTGTATGCTTTTTATCCGTATTCTTAATCTTTTAGGCTTCTCCCATTTTGTGTGTGTGTGTGCATTTTATTGATGACTTTATTCAGTAGGTAGAGAGCTTTTAGTTCTTTTTAGTTCCTTTTATCTGGTTTTTTGCGTGTTTTGGTTTTTAAAGGACACTAATGACCGCGCAGTTGTGCGCCCTTAATCACACACACACATCATCATCATCATCATCATCATCATCATCATCATCATCATCATCATCATCATCATCATCATCATCATCATCATCATCATCATCATCATCATCATCATCATCATCATCATCATCATCATCATCATCATCATCATCATCATCATCATCATCATCATCATCATCATCATCATCATCATCATCATCATCATCATCATCATCATCATCATCATCATCATCATCATCATCATCATCATCATCATCATCATCATCATCATCATCATCATCATCATCATCATCATCATCATCATCATCATCATCATCATCATCATCATCATCATCATCATCATCATCATCATCATCATCATCATCATCATCATCATCATCATACCATGGCAAGCGTGCCATCTTGACATTAAATTCTCCATTTGACTTGTACATTTCCCCGATAGGCCACTAGGGGCTCTCATATCCGAGATACACCGGCAAATTGGCCATGATAGAGAGCGAGAACCCCTAGTGGTTTACCGGGGACATATACGAGTCAAATGGAGAATTTAATGTCAGGACCGCCTTGAAATTCTACAATCCCGATTCCTCCACATTGCCACAGACTCCCCTTGGTACATCCCTAATCTAGTAATCCGACGAGACCTACATATCCCCACATTAACAGCCTACATCCATACCCTTTCACGTTCCTTCTATCAGAACCTCTCCCACAAATTCAACTCCCTCATCCGCGGTCTAGGTGAGTACGACATCGATCCTGGAGAGCGCTACAAACGCCCGAGACTGCTTCTAGGCAAATAAAATAACACATCAGATGACTTATATATAACTCCAGCCTCATCTTCTGCCGCATATTATCCTTCCTTACAAAACACTCCACCGCCAGTAGAGGACCTAGCCCTGATCTGGCTTGAGACCGAAGGTCTGACATTCAGAACTTCAATGTCCAGTTGTGTTGTGATGGTGATGCTACGTCAGCTAATGGACGTTCATAAACCCTAGGAATTGTGTAGCCTTATAACTGTGGTGTAATACTGCTTCACTGTATTCTGTTTTTCTATTTTCAGGTGAATACAATAACGACCCTTGCAGTTTGGTGCGGTGTCGAGGAGGGTATAAATGTGTAGTGGTGCCCGGAAAAGCCGGCGAACGTCCACGAGCAGAATGTATCCCAACAAGCAAAACAACATAAAGCTACGTGCTTCAACTTTTAACTTTTGTATTCAACTGTCAGATTTTGCTTATAGCTTCAGAAATACACATATGCAAATTGAATGACATGTACTTTAAAATTTGCATCAGATATTTCATTTTTTGTTACATTAAAAGTTAAAGGTGTCAAATGTTATAGTGAAGCATGAATTGTTAAAATAAAACTCATACTATTCTCAACCCAGTATCGTTTATTATTTTCTCTACTGTTTCCCTGTAGTAAGTAGAAAGTGTTGCATTTAGCCCAAAATGTGATATCGACATTTCTCAGCAAATGATGTTTTGATGTCTCTGAATGAAACACATTTGTAGAAAAGACTTATATATAGGTATGTAACAGAGAAGGAGGGAGTGAAGAATTGTTCAGAAATGATACAGTCTTTATTTAAGTAGCTAAAATAGGAATAAATCCAAACCCCATGCTTGTAGCCCAACTGGTTTCGGAGATATGGAAGGATACGCCTGACTAGAAAGAAAAGAATTATTAACTGTTAGTGAAGAAAGCACACACGTGCTATGCTGCAGTTCCATTCAGAAAAGTGGCGATCTTTTAAGAGTGTACACGTGCTTTTCAAAGTTAGTAAATATATCGCTTAGCAAGTCAAGTACTGGTGCGTCTAGCAAGGCGGCCCGGGTTAGATCCCAGGCGACCGCAAAGTGAGATTTGTGGTGGACAACACGGCGTTGGGGCGGGTTTTCTCCGGGACCTCCGGTTTCCCCCGCCATCTCATTCCACCGGTGCTCCATCTTCATCTCATGTATCATCAGTGTCACCGCCTGCGGTGCCGTATGTAGTAAAAGCGGGCGTTAAACACTACATATTTTATTTCATTGTTAAAGGAGGCAAACAGTTTAACAAATTAGGAGAAGTTTCCATATTTAGATATCCAGGAAAACATCGAGCAGCTAAAACACGTCCTACCAACTTAGACAATTTTCAAAAGTGTGTTTTACGTAGAACAATTTATGATTTATATCACAAGATTGAATATTCAACTGCTAAAAGGCTGACCAATTTAATGAGGGGGAAATGGAATATACAGATTCTGTATCTTCTATACATTATATTCTGAAATCTCTTGGGTTCAAATATAGAACAAATGATGGTCGCAAATTTCTGCTTGAAAGAAGCGATATTGTTGCTGCAAAACTAACATTTCTACGTACAATGCACAACATTAGTACATGAGATTCGTGGTGTAAAATGCTTCATAAATGCACATTTTCATCTTTCGTATTTATTAAGTATTTTAATAAAACTAAAGTTAGTTCTACAGTTCAAGGTTTTAAGGTTCAGATTGTGCGATAATCATTGTATATTTTCTCACACACATGCTGAAATATTAAGTGAACTTCTCTGTCAGCTTCTGCATCACTGTACATCTCAGTATCTGTATGATACTTGCTAGGTTGAGACAAAGTCAAATAGATCTTCCATCTCTGTCGCCCGCTAGCCGTGGAGCTGGCAACACCAAGACAGTACGACAACTGTTTTGGCTTAATCCATGTTCATTTTTATTTTGTAGCTACTCTAGCTCTTTAACTGTTATGTAATGCTGCGTCCCATTCTATACTGTGAATGAAGACTGTCTAATTTTGCCCAAAGACCTCTTTATTAAGCTCGAAACTCTATTGCGCGCAGTCAATCTCTAACATTGGACCTCCGGTAGGCCTTGGCCTTGCATCGGACTCTTGCGGCGCAGAATGTAAGGATTAAGGAAGTTTGAATTTGAATGTGTTTTGTAATAACATACTTAAAACCTGTCTGAAGCATGAATGCAGGCGGCTAACGCGGAACCTTGAGCTATAACGTCATCATTCCCTGATAGCTATCGCCAAACAATTTGGCATGTGAAAGAATACATTGCAATTTCTGGAGCAGCCTATTCCAGTAAGGACTGTACAGTGTGATTCACATGAGGTAACAGTCCGATGTGCAGTGAATGAGTAGAAAGTAGAATGATGGGGGGAAAGTGTTGCACTCTTACCTTGAGGCTGTTTCATATGAGAGTTGTTTAATAAAGAATGATCATAATTTTTTACGGTCATAAATTTTCGCACTAAAATTCAATCTTATTATATTCTGTTAGCTTAATGTGAAACAAACACACCGTAGTAGTTTCATTGTTGGTACTCCTGGTTCGCGCCTGTGAGAACCAGGCAAGTTCAGACATGTTCAGTATCGCCTACCGCTGCAATGGAGGTAACACGCGAGGAACAATATGCGGCTTTGAAATTCTGCTTTCGTCTCAACAAATCTTAAGTTGAGGCCTATACAATGTTACAGGAGGCCTATGGAGAGTCTGTTCTTCCCTACAACACAGCTCGAAGGTGGTTTAAAATGTTTAAAGAGGGGAGACAGTCAATTTCAAAGGAAGGTGGACCCGGTGTTCCAGTTACTACTCTTACGTAAGAAAACATTAACACAGCTGCTGCCATTGTGAGAGAGGATTGACGAATTACCTCAAGATCACTTTCTGAAATACTGAACATTTCATTGGTTGTCATCCACACGTTGGTGACACAAACATTACACATGAGACGTGTTTGTGCGCGATAGGCTCCAAGACTGTTGATTCCCGAACAAAAGGACATTCGCATACAGTTCTGCATGCAGTTACAGTTGATGTTAGAGGAAGATCTGGAGTTTCTTTCAAACGTAATCACTGCTGATGAAACTTGGCTATATCATTTTGATTCTGCGAGCATACAGCAAAGCTCAATGTGGAAAACTCCTTCATCACCAACCCCCAAAAGTAAAAGTGGTTACTTCTGCTGGGAAAGTTATGGTCACTTCATTCTTTGATATTCATGGAATGCTTTATCAGCATATTGTACCTGCACACACATCAGTAACTGGACAATACTACAGGGATGTCATGTAAACATTGCAAGTCCATATCAGGCACAAAAGACCACATTTCCGTGAATCAGGCTAGATGCTGCACCACGATAATGCACGGCCATATTGCGAATGTTGTTGCTGAATATCTTGCAAAAATCAACGTGAAGTGTATCCCTCACCCTCCCTATAGTCCGAATTTAGCCCCATGTGACTGTTTTCTATTCCCTAACTTGAAGAAACGCCTTCGTGGGAGGCATTATCCATCATCAGAAGCAGTGGTGAAGGCTGTGGAGGCGATTTTGAAGGATCTCTCAAAAAATGGTTTCCAGCATGTCTTTGAAGACTGGCAGAAACGCTGGGACAAGTACATCGCATTCAGGGGAGACTATTTTGAGAAGGACCATCAGAATTATGAGGATGAGTAAAGGTACATTGTCAAAATAAAATTGTGATCATTTTTTACTGAACAACCCTCCTATTATGTGCCATTAGAAGCCACGAAGTATTTTAGAAATGTTAGGTGGCCACTTCATCTGTTATTGCTTCCTCTGTTTTAAACTGGACTTCATCCTCCCAATTGAAAAAAATCATTGCTGTCCTCTCCCAAGTGAATTAATATTTCCTGCCCTACATCCAATGATGTTTCTTTGTCCGTATATTCAGCTTCAATTTTATTCACATGCCTGCATCATTCTTGCCCATCCTGTGCTGAATGCCTGGCAAATTTGTCACCAGCTAGCTGAATTAGGTACTCCATTCTGAATGTAACATTTCTGCCAACCACACACTATGGAAACAGTTTTGCATGGCGCCAATGGATCAGCTCTGATTGGTGCACAAAGCACACGTTCGCTTGCGCATGCGTTTGTACATAGGGGATGAACGACCTAGGTCAAATCGCCAGCCGAAAATGGAGGTGTTACTCGAAGAAGAATATGCTGCTTTTGTTTGTAGAAATCCAATATGTAAGCTTACAGAATGTTGCAGGAGGCATACCGCGATAACGTTCTGGCACAGTCCGCAGCATTTCGATAGTTTAAAGATTTTAAGGAGGGCCGTGTTTCAATAAGAAAACAAGTTGCTCCAGCAATTAACAAAAACATGCCATCACTGTTTGTGAACACCGACCAATAATAATTATATTGACAGTCTTGGAGACATATTACAGATATTTTACTGCAGTGCCTTTTTTCAAGTAAGCATAAACACTAAAACATTAGATGTGTTTAAGTGAGGTAGCTGTCAAGATTATTTACTCCTGTACAGAAGTTGATGCAGTGGAAGTGTGCATGGAACTGCAACATCGTTACCACGACCGGTTTACGTAGTGTCACTGAACGCGTCTCTTTAGCTTCCTTCTACTGAATCCTCTCATAATTGAGTCTCAGTTACTACAGTCTGATTTTTAAAAGAAGATACCTGAAGGTCAGATCCCCTTTCTTTATTCTCTCAACACTCGAAACATAAACAAGGGTACGAGTTATCTCACCTCAAAAAAAAATATGTACAAATCTGTATTAGCCTACTTTAAAAACAGAAATAAGTTGTTCACACATTCACTGCGTTGTAGGGTCTTCACATGTGTGAGTTCTTTTAAATAATTGTTTGTACTATGTAACTAATATTCCATACGTAACGTTATTGTTGCTATACATCGTAAGTTGACATTCCCGTACAGTGCGGTAAGTATTTCTCCATAGAAACACATATAGGCGATTCACGTTCTAAAATCTAACATTTATCTTCAATTATATTTATTAATATTTCAGCTAATATCTTAACTAATCTTATTTCAGATTCATATAAATATACATAGTACAAAAAATAATGTGAAACACACATGTGGCAAGCACATAACGGAATCTCGGTGCAAGCGCCTCGTATTTTCAAACCTTTCCTCGTTCCGTATACATTAATATCGCAATACACTATTATTAACGACTTTGTTAATTGACTTGTTCATATCAACGCCACCGATATGCCGGAATTTTGACCCACAGGAATTCTTTTACGTACAAGCATATCTACTGACATGTGACTATCGCTTTTGGATAAAATGAATAAGCTGTTCATTGATAAGAAGCAATCTTGCTCACCCCGTAGCTCAGTCGGTAGAGCACCTGCCTGCCGTGCTAGGGGTCCCGGGTTCGATTCCCGGCGGTAGCGGTGGGGATTTTCCTCCGACCAAGATAATTCCTCATCTTCCCCAGAGTCGGGAAGTATGAATGAGAGTGTGAATGTGTACGTGATCTAATGATTAAAACCCAACGAATACGAGTTAACATCTTCGATATGTTCCAAAGGAGAACGGCCGCCGATATGACCATTGTAGTTAAAGGCTTTCTCCGACTAAGATAATTCCTCATCTTCCCCAGAGTCTGGAAGTATGAATGAGGGTGTGAATGTGTACGTGATCTAATGATTAAAACCAACGAATACGAGTTAACATCTTCGATATGTTCCAAAGGAGAACGGCCGCCAATATGACCATTGTAGTTAAAGGCTTTCTCCGACCAAGATAATTCCTCATCTTCCCCAGAGTCTGGAAGTATGAATGAGAGTACGAATGTGTACGTGATCTAATGATTAAAACCCAACGAATACGAGTTAACATCTTCGATATGTTCCAAAGGAGAACGGCCGCCGATATGACCATTGTAGTTAAAGGCTTTCTCCGACTAAGATAATTCCTCATCTTCCCCAGAGTCTGGAAGTATGAATGAGAGTGTGAATGTGTACGTGATCTAATGATTAAAACCAACGAATACGAGTTAACATCTTCGATATGTTCCAAAGGAGAACGGCCACCAATATGACCATTGTAGTTAAAGGCTTTCTCCGACCAAGATAATTCCTCATCTTCCCCAGAGTCTGGAAGAATGAATGAGAGTGTGAATGTGTACGTGATCTAATGATTAAAACCCAACGAATACGAGTTAATGATATGTTCCAAAGGAGAACGGCCGCCGATATTACCATTGCAGTTAAAGGCTTTCTCCGACCAAGATAATTCCTCATCTTCCCCAGAGTCTGGAAATATGAATGACAGTGCGAATGTGAGCGGGATCTAATGATTAAAACCCAACGAATACGAGTTAACACCTTCGGTATGTTCCAAAGGAGAACGGCCATCGATATGACCATTGCAGTTAAAGGCTTTCTCCAACCAAGAGAATTCCTCATCTTCCCCAGAGTCTGGAAATATGAATGAGAGTACGAATGTGTACGTGATCTAATGATTAAAACCCAACGAATACGAGTTAACACCTTCGATATGTTCCAAAGGAAAACGGCCGCCGATAGGACCATTGCAGTTAAAGGCTTTCTCCGACCAAGATAATTCCTCATCTTCCCCAGAGTCTGGAAGTATGAATGAGACTGTGAATGTGTACGTGATCTAATGATTAAAACCCAACGAATACGAGTTAACACCTTCGATATGTTCCAAAGGAGAACGGCCGCCGATATGACCATTGCAGTTAAAGGCTTTCTCCGACCAAGATAGTTCCTCATCTTCCCCAGAGTCTGGAAGTATGAATGAGAGTGCGAATGTGTGCGTGATCTAATGATTAAAACCCAACGAATACGAGTTAGCACCTTCGATATGTTCCAAAGAAGAACGGCCGCCGATATGACCATTGTAGTTAAAGGCGGGCTATAAATGGAACAAGTTAAAAAAAATAATAATAAAAAACCTCTCGTCTTCCCGTTGGAAGAAATCTCTAAGAGAACAGACAAATTCTCTAGCTTGACTATACAATGTAACAACCCAACCGTAAGCTGATCTTTGTCTTGTCGGTCCACCTCTAATCCTATCGCCACTGCGTCCTGCTTCCATAAAAACGTATTTTAATTGTGTTTTAACAATGTAGGCTAACAATACACAGCGCAACTGGACAAACTCTGTTTCCCGCATACAACGAGCGATATAACTGAACTGAGGAGTATGTGATTCACTATTGCATCCAATCTAGCAACCTTTGTTTACGTTACCATAGCAACGGCCTTCCTTTCTTGCCCTTCGCGTCCCTTGTCTGATGACCTTCACAATCTTCTTTTAAAAGTCAGACTGTAAACGTGTACTTATAGTCGAACGGTTATAGACAATTATGTATCAGCTAGACCTACAAAGGTTCGAATAGCTGACATCATTTTGATATACTTTATTGTAGAAATACGACATGTGTATTACGTACATTGTAGTATAACTTCCGATTGCTAAGGCCTATTTGATTTTATGACATTTATGCTCACACACAAAAACTGCAACACACTACTCTGTTGTTAAACCAAATGAAAAAATAAATATTTTATTTCTATATGTAAAATCAAAGAAAAATGTAAATTAACTTAGTATCGGGTGTGTAAAACCTCTGTTTCTATTATCGCCCTCATTCTGTGGGGCATGGCGTAGAACAACTGACTAGTGAAATTGTCACGAGAGGATACTTCGTATTATATGTCAGCAACATTCATAACAAATGAATGAGTTCGAGTATTTACACAACTAATATTAGGGCAATTTTCTAATAGCATTGCATTTATTTTGAAAACCTTACTTTTTTTAAATATTATTATTTATTGTGCAGAAGTGCTACAAAGCTGCTCACTTTCTTCTCGGGCAGCAAGCCAAGTGAAAAGATAATTATATATCAACGTTTCGGGAGTGTGCATCTCTCCCATCATAAGGATATTTATAAATTGGTATAACCATAAATGTAATACTGGATATAACACAACTATAAACAAAGACAAAACACTATCAACATTCGTATTATTGAACAAAAGACTGTTTTCAGTAAATTAAATGCCAGGTCAGGAGATGGCACAAGTATAGAAAATTGTGTCAAAAAAACGTAACTATTTAACTTGATTATCAATCTTTATTGATATGTGCTTCTTAAATCGACGGATTTCCACTTTTAAGGCCGGTTTCCAAGAGGAGCTGAACTGAAGACCAGCATCATATTAAGTGTGCTCCTTTCAGAGCAAATGTCCAAAGCCTCCTTAACCCTCCATTCCCAGTAACTGTTCCATTTTGCCAATATGGTCGTCTCCCGAAAGTTGGCTCTATGGTCGTTATCAAAACAATGCTCTGTCAGCCCAGACTACTCAGATTGCATTAAACGAATGCTCCGTTTATGTTCGATTATTCTGGTAGTAATGGTCCTTCCGGTTTGTCCTATATACGGTGCCCCACATTCACAGGGATTGCGGTACACTCCGAGCTCTATGGTCGTTATCAAAACAATGCTCTGTCAGCCCAGACTACTCAGATTGCATTAAACGAATGCTCCGTTTATGTTCGATTATTCTGGTAGTAATGGTCCTTCCGGTTTGTCCTATATACGGTGCCCCACATTCACAGTGAATGCGGTAAACTCCCGGAACTTGGAAGTCCAGTTTGTCTTTCACTGGTCTCAACAGATGTTTAATCTTAGGAGGTGGCTTGTGGATCGTCCCGATGTTGTATTTGGTGAGAATTCTGCTGATTCTGCCGGATAGATTGCCGTTAAACGGGATGTAGGCTGTAGTGGTAGGCTTATCCGACGCTTGCTGTATTACAGGTTTCCCTTTCCTAGCTTTGGTGATCGAGGCTGCTGATTCTGCCGGATAGATTGCCGGTAAACGGGATGCAGGATGTAGTGGTAGGCTTATCTGACGCTTGCTGTATTACAGGTTTCCCTTTCCTAGCTTTGGTGATCGAGGCTGCTGATTCTGCCGGATAGATTGCCGGTAAACGGGATGCAGGATGTAGCGGTAGGCTTATCTGACGCTTGCTGTATTACAGGTTTCCCTTTCCTAGCATTGGTGATCGAAGCTGCTGATTCTGCCGGATAGATTGCCGGTAAACGGGATGCAGGATGTAGTGGTAGGCTTATCTGACGCTTGCCATATTACAGGTTTCCCTTTCCTAGCTTTGGTGATCGAGGCTGCTGATTCTGCCGGATAAATTGCCGGTAAACGGGATGCAGGATGTAGCGGTAGGCTTATCTGACGCTTGCTGTATTACAGGTTTTCCTTTCCTAGTTTTGGTGATCGAGGCTACTGATTCTGCCGGATAGATTGCCGATAAACGGGATGTAGGCTGTAGCGATAGGCCTATCTGACGCTTGCTGTATTACAGGTTTCCCTTTCCTAGCTTTGGTGATCGAGGCTGCTAATTCTGCCGGATAGATTGCCGGTAAACGGGATGCAGGCTGTAGCGGTAGGTTTATCTGACGCTTACCATATTACAGGTTTCCCTTTCCTAGCTTTGGTGATCGAGGCTGCTGATTCTGCCGGCTAGATTGCCGATAAACGGGATGCAGGCTATAGCGGTAGGTTTATCTGACGCTTGCCATATTACAGGTTTCCCTTTCCTAGCTTTGGTGATCGAGGCTGCTGATTCTGCCGGATAGATTGCCGATAAACGGGATGCAGGCTATAGCGGTAGGTTTATCTGACGCTTGCCATATTACAGGTTTCCCTTTCCTAGCTTTGGTGATCGAGGCTGCTAATTCTGCCGGATAGATTGCCGGTAAACGGGATGCAGGCTGTAGCGGTAGGTTTATCTGACGCTTACCATATTACAGGTTTCCCTTTCCTAGCTTTGGTGATCGAGGCTGCTGATTCTGCCGGATAGATTGCCGATAAACGGGATGCAGGCTATAGCGGTAGGTTTATCTGACGCTTGCCATATTACAGGTTTCCCTTTCCTAGCTTTGGTGATCGAGGCTGCTGATTCTGCCGGATAGATTGCCGGTAAACGAGATGTAGGCTGTAGCGGTAGGCTTATCTGACGCTTGCTGTATTACAGCTTTCCCTTTCCTAGCTCTGGTGATCGAGGCTGCTGATTCTGTCGGATAGATTACCGGTAAACGGGATGTGCGCTGTAGCGGTAGGCTTATCTGACGCTTGCTGTATTACAGGTTTTCCTTTCCTAGCTTTGGTGATCGAGGCTGCTGATTCTGCCGGATAGATTGCCGGTAAACGGGATGCAGGCTGTAGCGGTAGGCTTATCTGACGCTTGCTGTATTACAGGTTTCCCTTTCCTAGCTTTGGTGATCGAGGCTGCTGATTCTGCCGGATAGATTGCCGGTAAACGGGATGCAGGCTGTAGCGGTAGGCTTATCTGACGCTTGCTGTATTACAGGTTTCCCTTTCCTAGCTTTGGTGATCGAGGCTGCTGATTCTGCCGGATAGATTGCCGGTAAACGGGATGTAGGCTGTAGCGGTAGGCTTAACTGACGCTTGCTGTATTACAGGTTTCCCTTTCCTAGCTTTGGTGATCGAGGCTGCTGATTCTGCCGGATAGATTGCCGGTAAACGGGATGCAGGCTGTAGCGGTAGGCTTATCTGACGCTTGCTGTATTACAGGTTTCCCTTTCCTAGCTTTGGTGATCGAGGCTACTGATTCTGCCGGTTAGATTGCTGGTAAACGGGATGTAGGCTGTAGCGGTAGGTTTATGTGTCGCTTGCTGTATTACAGGTTTCCCTTTCCTAGCTTTGGTGATCGAGGCTACTGATTCTGCCGGTTAGATTGCTGGTAAACGGGATGTAGGCTGTAGCTGTAGGTTTATCTGACGCTTGCTGTATTACAGGTTTTCCTTTCCTAGTTTTGGTGATCGAGGCTGCTGATTCTGCCGGATAGATTGCCGGTAAACGGGATGCAGGATGTAGTGGTAGGCTTATCTGACACATGCTGTATTACAGGTTTCCCTTTCCTAGCTTTGGTGATCGAGGCTACTGATTCTGCCGGATAGATTGCCGATAAACGGGATGCAGGCTGTAGCGGTAGGCTTATCTGACGCTTGCTGTATTACAGGTTTCCCTTTCCTAGCTCTGGTGATCCAGGCTACTGATTCTCTCGGATAGATTGCCGGTAAACGGAATGCAGGCTGTAGCGGTAGGCTTATCTGACGCTTGCTGTATTACAGGTTTCCCTTTCCTAGCTTTGGTGATCGAGGCTACTGATTCTGCCGGTTAGATTGCCGGTAAACGGGATGCAGGATGTAGCGGTAGGCTTATCTGACGTTTGTTGTATTACAGGTTTCCCTTTCCTAGCTTTGGTGATAGAGGCTTTAACGTCATATTCGGAGTAACCGTTTTGCGGAAAGTGAGTCTCAGGTGCTGTAATTCCTCTTTTAAGTGGCTGGGATCAGAGATAGACAAAGCTCCGTGGGCCAGTGTATTGAGAACTCCCAGTCGTTGAGACTTATGATGGAAACTATGAGCGTTCCAATAGAGATCGGTGTGTGTAGATATACTGATATACAGCATGCTCCAGTGTACCGCTGCTGAAGAAATTCGTCAACAGGAAACCCTCAGGTCTTATTGTACAAAGCTGTATGACTTTTCAACATAATTTCCCCCACGCTCAATGCAAGTCCTCCAGCGCTTACAAAGTGCATAAATGCCTTTAGAAAAAATTCATTTGGTAGTCCGCCCAACCACTCATGCACCGCGTGGCGTACCTCTTCATCGGAACGGAACTTCTTTCCTCCCATTGCGTCTTTGAGTGGTCCAAACACATGGAAATCACTTGGGGCAAGATCTCGTGAGTATGGTTTATGAGGAAGATACTCATAGTATATTTTGCGACATGTATCTCGGTACAGTCTGATTGTCCTTAAATAACGTCTTCGCCACACAACAATATCGCCCCTGGAGTGGTAAGTTTTCCTGTTGTCTCTATTTCATGTCACGATGTTCTTACCCATCTAACACACCTGTAAGTTCAGAGTACAGTTGTTCGACTTCTCTCACTGACAAAGACGGATTCTTCTCTGTGAGTGCATTAAACACATGCAACGCAATTCTTTTTTCGCCGCTTGTAAAGGTTTTCCCTTGCGATGCCTCAGCGAAAAACTGGCGGTGGACTCTGCCATTGGACATATAATAAGTACACGCGCAATAAACGATCAGTAAACTAATTTAGCTCTCGTACTCGGCATAGCACACCTTCGAATGGCGATATATGACTAATCCAGTTCAAAACAAGGTCAGTGATAAAAGTCATATAAACAACACTACCTCTAAAGCACGTGTTATCGTGTCATGTGCTTGAGAGCAAAGGAACCTCCTCGTTACTTCGTTTAAGAATTAACATGCATTTCAGATAAATCAACTCTGTTGCGTAATATATTTAATTCGAACAGATACGAAAATATAAATTTGACAATTCTCTTCCAACATATAAAGACATATCACCATGTTAAATAACGAACTAATTTTTACCGCACAACAGTCTGCACCACAACAGTAGCCAATGAGAGGTGATATGGTCACGTGACCATTTAGAGATACGGGGCAAGCTTATGTGAAACAAGGTTTAGAGTAAATATAGATTACGAACCATTCATGAAAAAAGATATAATGTGACCAGACACGTTCTGCCAGACTAGCAGGAAGTGTATTGTTTCCTCTGTTTGAATTAAACACCTTGGTTTATTCAAAATAATTCTTTTATCACGTCATGTCAAATGTTTACGTTTCAGTTCTGAGTAATTTCAAATATACGTTCACGCATATATGCCAGCCTATGATATTCATTACAGTGCTTACGTCACAATGCACTGTTATGTAAATTAATGGAGCATTTAATTGCAGAATATATACGAGAGGAGTTAGAAAATAAAAAGAGGTTTAATGAAGCGCAACATGGATTTAGACCTGGGTATTCGTGCGAAAGTCAAATTACTTCATTATTTCAAGTTTTGGCAGATGAGGTAGATGCAAGGGGAAGAACTGATGCAGTAGTAATTGACTTTTCTAAAGCTTTTGATGTAGTGCCAAATAGTTTACTTATTTGTAAGCTAGCTAATACAGGAATTGACAAACGCGTAGTATTATGAGTTAAACATTTTTTGAAAGGGAGAATACAAAAAGTTAAAGTAGGTAAAGAGCTGCCCGATAGGGGAAACGTAAGTTCGGGTGTGCCGCAAGGCTCAGTACTACGACCTTTACTGTTTCTCGTTTTTGTTAATGACATTGCTGTTAATATTAAGTGCCAGATAAGGTTGTTTACAGACGATTGTATCATTTATAATAAAAATCGGAATACAGTGCATGAAACCGCTCTTCAGGATGATTTAAATGAAATCTGTAATTGGGCTGCGGCTAACAAAATGTTAATTAATGCCAAGAAAAGTAAGTCCATTGTTTTTAGTAGAACTAAGGGCAAAATTATTGTTCACTATCACATGGGAGGGGTGCAAATTCCACAGGTGGACAGCTGCAAATACTTGGGACTGTACCTGGCAAGTAATGCTGGATGGGACGGACAAGTAAATTCCACATCTAGGAATGCGTGGAAGGCATTACATTTCGTAATGAGGATATTGAAAAAGTTGAGCGCTAGGTCCAGGGAAATTGCCTACAAGGCCTTAGTGCGGCCGGTTATGGAATATGGAGTAGCATGCTGGGACCCGTATAGAGCTAACCAAATCCATCCATTAGAAAAAAATACAGAAGAGGGCAATAAAATTCATAAAAAGAGGCAAGTATTTTGGGCCTATAAAAGGAGATGAGACTAAATGGGAGGAATTAAGAATTAGGCGTAAAAAACATAGGTTGGTAGCATTATTCAAAGATAATGCTTGTGTAAAGGCATGGGTGGACGTTAGTGTAAGGTTAGATAATCCGGATTATTATGAACGAAACGATCATAGGTATAAAATTAAGGGTAGAAGATACAGAACCGACGTAGGAAAATTTTCTTTTGTTAATAGAACCATTGAAGAATGGAATGAATTGCCTGTAGCAGTATTTCAGGGCTGTCCCCTGTCGCTGAAGAAATTTAGAAAAAATCTAGATGGTTTATAGTTTAACTTTTAAATTACGTATAATGGTATATAATATGTAAATAGAGAAGTAATTACATATGTTTTAAGTGACTAAAGTTAAAATAATATCATGTTTGTATTGTTTATTGTGTTATTGTTGTAAATCTAGTATTTGTAATTTGATCTGTATTCTTAACTCTGCCACCGGGTAGTACCCAATTGCAGTGAATAAATACATACATACAAAGCGCCGAAGAAGTTCTTCACAAATATCAACACATCGTTCTCTCATTCCAGGAGTCAGCTGCCGCGGCACCCATCTTGCAGACACTTTGTGAAACTGGAGAACATCATGCACAATGTGGTGTGCTGACCCATGACTAATCTGTAAACATACTGCAATGTTATTCAGTGTCACTCGGTGGTTTTCCTTCACTATGGCTTCAAATGCTGCAATGTTCTGTGGAGTCTCAGCTCGTTGTACCTGACCTGGACGTGGAGCATCTTCCACTGAAGTCACACCATACTCCATTCGTAGACTTGCTGCTGTGACAAACGTGCATCACGGTACTGAACCTTCATTTGTTGATGAATTTCAATAGGTTTCACACCTTCACTACGCAAAAACCGAATAGCAGAACGCTTTTCTTCCCTGGTGAAAGTCACAAGTGGGGCAGCCATCTTTATTCTGATTTTATGACAGTATGTATGCATATGCACTATGCTGCCACCTACAGGCCGTTCTGTACGCTCTTTGTAGCACGGTTACCAACACAGGTTACCAACTTACAGGATAACGGCGCGAAATTTAAATTTGTTATTACAAATTTAAGGTTTTCATTTGATTGATCCTCGTAATTTATCTTCTGCAAGAAAAACATAAGACACTGCTATTAAAGTAATAATACTAGAAAGAAACTTGTACATCTAAGATTCGAAATCATGTTGGTTTACTTACAAGACACTGTATATTTTACATGAATCTAGCATTCATATCTAAATACAGCAAAAATGATTACGTTACACATTCCTCTACCTTGCCTTCTTGTGTTGGTTGAACAGTACTACAGCGTTGAGCCGTATTGACCTTCAATGACACAGGACTGCATTCATTTGTTATCTTGTTTATAGAAGAGCGAAATATTAACAACATGGCGTCAAGGCCTATGCTTTGTTTCAGCATTCGACTCTCAGTAAATTAAGTAATCCATGAAATGAGTGCAGTAAATCTATGAAGTTTAGAAATATTGCATCACCTGAAGAATCCTCAGGTTTATAGCATAAACTCTAACTACGCAGTATAATGCAAGCGAGTTTTTAACTTGCTCTAAGACACTAAATGTTGCATTCTTGTTGTTCTGTGGTTTTTACATTTTCCTTTTGTTTCACGTCCGTTACACATACACCAGTTGCTTCTGACGTCTATTTAATCACAGGTTTCACAGCCGGAGTGTCATAACGTTGAAGGAAGAAGTTAAACGCCTGTCGCTTTTAAATGTGTCGACACTCAACTGTCTGCCACAGTGAGTGCACACGAGTTAGCGAGAAAATCTGTGACAGACTTCCTTCGCTGTATAATAGACAACGCAATTAGAGAGGTACAGCCTGTCTGAAGAATGACTAGTTGGCTAACAGTAGAAGCTTGTGGTATTACGTCACTATTCCCTGTACAGCAGCTGAGTCTCTCAGAGTAAACGGGTTCAAGTCAAAATACAAACACCATCATACACTCAAAAAGTAGAAAATTAATATTCAAGACAGGGGCGGTTCTTCCTTGCTACGTTTGAATCGCTGAGCCACCTAAATGTTTTTGAATAACTTACATGGCTATGTTTTATGTTCTAGCATTTAATTTTACTTTATAAGAGATCTCCAAATTATATTTTGTAATGAAGTCGCTCTCTTGGCGCCCGCGCGTCGATAATGCAGCTAGCTTACTTCCCAACTACTGATTCGTTATTAAAAGGCCACATCGTCGTAACGCTCCCCTTTTAGCGTTTTCCTTTCACTCGTGGAAATAGGAAAAACTCGCACGGAGCTAGGTCCGGCGAATAAGGAGCGTGGGGATCGACAGACCACCTCTGAGATGACAAATAGTGGGTCACTCGTAAGGCCGTGTGTACTGGAGCGTTGTCCTGATGCAGAACCCAGTCACCTGATCGCCAAAGTTCCGGGTGTTTCCTCCTCACATCATCTCGCAGACATCTTAAAACATCCAAGTAAAAGTGTTGGTTAACAGTCTGGCCACGGGGTACGAATTCCCGATGCACAATTCCACGAACGTCAAAAAAGACAATGATCATCGTCTTCACATTTGACCTCACTTGCCTTGCTTTTATTGGTCTGGGAGAGTTGGGAGTCCTCCACTGGCTTGAGGCTTGCTTGGTTTCTGGGTCATACCCGTAACACCAACTCTCATCTCCTGTAATGACTTTGTTCAAGAAGTTTGGATCACGTGCAGTCTCTGTTTTCAAGTCCTGACACACATTCATGCGGATGGTTTTGTGTTCCTGTGTGAGAAGGCGGGCAACAAATTTAGCAGCAACACATCTCATGTGCATATCCTCCCTCAAAATCCGCTGGCACGAGCTCCAACTGATTCCTGTCGCTGCTGAAATTTGGTCGATCGTTTGGCGATGATCCTCTTTGATCTTTTGGAGTACCTTTCCAATGTTTGTTGTCATTTCGCAATGTTGAAGGGCGTCCAGAACGAGCTTTGTCTTCAACACACATCTCACCACGTTTAAAGCGCCCAAACCACTTAAAAACCTGTGTGCGACTCATAGCGTCCTTCTGGAAAGCTTCCTGAAGCATTTTTTGTGTCTCCCTTGCAGCTTTTGTAAGCAGAAATCAAAATTTCACACACACACACAGACACACAGACACACACACTTTGTTCTTTTAAAGTTGCCATAACGTCTTCGCAATGGTAACCCGCCATCTAGCGTGAGAACTCTGCACTACGTCTACGAGTGGCAGCGCAGTCGGAGTCCGGTTTCTTTTGGGTCCCCCCAAAACGTGTTTGTCACATATTATATCAACATTTAGACAAGAGAAAGCTGTCCGCAAGTTGGGTGCCGCGTTTGCTTATGTTAGACCAAAAACGTGTTCATGAACCTTTCCAGCGCTCTGTTGGCGCAGTTTAGGCGCGATAAATCCGAGTTTTGGCGCCGATTAATTACTGTAGATGAAACCTTCATACACCATTTTACGCCCTAAACAAAAATACAGTTCAAACAGTGAACTGCAAAGGGGGAACCGACTCAAAAAAAAAAAAAAAAAAAAAAAAAAAAAAAATCTGCTGGGAAAGTGATGGTGACTGTGTTTTGGGATAGTCATGGAGTTATTTCAATCGATTATCTACAAAAAGGAAAAAAAAAAAAACATTACAGGAGCCTACTACGCATCTTTACTTGACAAGCTGAAGGCAGAACTTGGAGAAAAACAGCCACATTTGCAGAAAAATAAAATCCTATTTCACCAAGACAACGCACTGTCTCACACCTCAGCGATTGCAATGGCCAAAATCCACGAATTACTGTTTGAGCTGCTTGACTCACCAGAGTCGCCCCAAGCGACTTGTGTTTGTTCCCTCATCTGAAAATTGCGCTCAAAGGACAGAGATTTTCGTCAGATGAAGAGGCAATCACCTCCGTGAACAATTATTTTGCAGAGGAAAACGGCAAGTACTATTTGGACTGGTTACAGAGATGGGAGTATCGCTGGGAGAAGTGTGCAGAGTTACAAGAAGACAATGTTGAAAAAACGCCGAGTACTATTTGGACGGGTTACACAGATGGGAACATCGCTGGGAGAAGTGTGTAGAGTTACAAGGAGACAATGTTGAAAAACGCCGAGTACTATTTGGACCTGTTACAGAAATGGGAGCATCGCTGGGAGAAGTGTGTAGAGTTACAAGGAGACAATGTTGAAAAACGCCGAGTACTATTTGGACCTGTTACAGAGATGGGAGCATCGCTGGGAGAAGTGTGGAGTTACAGTGAGACTATGTTGAAAAACGCCGAGTACTATTTGGACGGGTTACAGAGATGGGAACATCGCTGGGAGAAGTGTGTAGAGTTACAAGGAGACTATGTTGAAAAACGCCGAGTACTATTTGGACGGTTACAGAGATGGGAACATCGCTGGGAGAAGTGTGTAGAGTTACAAGGAGATTATGTTGAAAAACGCCGAGTACTATTTGGACGGTTACAGAGATGGGAACATCGCTGGGAGAAGTGTGTAGAGTTACAAGGAGACTATGTTGAAAAACGCCGAGTACTATTTGGACGTGTTACAGAGATGGGAACATCGCTGGGAGAAGTGTGTAGAGTTACAAGGAGACTATGTTGAAAAACGCCGAGTACTATTTGGACGGGTTACAGAGATGGGAACATTGCTGGGAGAAGTGTGTAGATTTACAAGGAGACTATGTTGAAAAACGCCGAGTACTATTTGGACGTGTTACAGAGATGGGAACATCGCTGGGAGATGTGTGTAGAGTTACAAGGAGACTATGTTGAAAAACGCCGAGTACTATTTGGACGTGTTACAGAGATGGGAACATCGCTGGGAGAAGTGTGTAGAGTTACAAGGAGACTATGTTGAAAAACGCCGAGTACTATTTGGACGGGTTACAGAGATGGGAACATCGCTGGGAGAAGTGTGTAGAGTTACAAGGAGACTACGTTTAAAACGCTGAGTACTATTTGGACGGGTTACAGAGATGGGAGTATTGCTGGGAGAAGTGTATAGAGTTACAAGGAGACTATGTTGAAAAATATAAAAGGGAATTCTGAAAAAAAATGTCTTGTGTCTTTATTGGGTCGGAAACTTTACTGACCACCTATGTACATGATTATAGGAGTTGTGCTGGTTGTGCCACCGGAGAAAGGAACTCTTCTATTTTGTTATGAGTCTTAATTCGGCTGCCCTCACCTCACCCTACAGGGAAGAGACATGTGAAGTCCTCTGGTCATGAGCCACAACCTTGAAGAGTGCAAAATCGTGAAAGTCAATTGACACGAGTGAACGAAAAGTCCTTAAATAATGACTTTTACGATAGCTCTGTATCCGCAAAACTTAATATGGTTAAGTTCGTGGTCATACGAAGGCAATTTCGCGTGGTGATATGCCATTTGTTACTCAACAGTTTCGTTTGAAAACAAAGCAGAAGGTAGATAAGTGCTTTTAAGTTCTTATCGCACTTGTAAAAAACGTTTTAACATTGCGGAAATCCCGACAAAGTCATAAACACATGTGGATATCATAATTTATCAAAATAAATAACAAAAGAATGCTACGGTTTATATAATAACGCATGGATAATGAGATGAACTTAATTGTAACCATGGCACAACTTATACTCTACATAGCTGTAGCTGTGTGTGGATTGCTTTCTGTAGCAGGTAATAATGAACATTACGTACCTGAAAATTGAGTTATGTTATGTTATTAGCAATTGGTAGTAAATGTGCACTGTGTTAAAAGTAGAACATTTTTCATTCAGCACTCAAAAGCTTTTAACAAGTCGGTAATGCCAACTTTAGTTTGTTGGGAAATATGACAATCGCCTCATTCAACAAGGCCGTGATTTCAGTTTTCTCAAACCGTGAGTATGAGTATGAGAGCCTCACAATGGAAAAAATTGCTTCATCTCTCATCATATCGTCCAGAAAGGTATATACGTGTTCTAATTAAATCAAACCATCTCTATATACTGCTTGCAGCGGGATAATAAAGTAGATGTAAACAAAACCACGTGACCGTTGATCTTAGCGCGCCTTCTTTACAATTTCAATGATGCCTTCGCCGTGTAAACAGTCCCTTGAATAAGTACTGCTGCTGAGGTGTGGAGTCTTGAGTTCGTTTTGCTAGAGCTCATAACAAGTGCGTACTAAGCATATTTCAACTCTAAAAAAGATATACTAATAGATAGTTAAGTTTGTAATTAAAGTAAATCATGCTGTGCGCGCATATTGAAGCTGACAGGCGTATCCAGTTTCGATAGCAATGGTGAAAGTCCGTCTTTGATACTAAGCGCCTCACTTATGAGACCTAATATTAAAACAGTAATTTAAAAATTCCCTATGTACTTGAATAGGTCACATAGAGGAACAGTCATCCTTGTCCGAGGAAAAAGGGCCTTTGACCGTTGCCATTCCGGACTCTGTTCCTTACTGACGTTATGATGGATTCATAGACTGTGGTAGATGGTGTTTTTTTTTTTTTTTTCCTTTACGAACTGTCAGGAGTTGTAGAATGAAAGAGAGGACATATTTTTAATTATAGAACACTATTGAGGTTATGGTCGGCCTAAGGTGAGTCTGGGACGCTTGTAAGTTTTCCAGAGGTCAATGTCATATTCCCCGAGACCTCAGATAACTTGACCTAAGTTGTGGGGAAGACAGGACCAGAATGTGCGAGAGAGGGAAATGTCCAGGAAGAGGACTGCAAAATAATTTGGACTATTACAACCACTGATCACCTCATGTACAAGTTGTAGGAACTGCTGAAAGCCAAATTGACGTCGACGAAGGATGTTGAGGTCTTCAATACAGAGTACTTGAGTACGAAATTACTGGAATTATAAAAAATATGCAAGGAAGGCATTGACTAATTCAAAATTCCATGGAATAAGAAAAGAAGTTAATTTTGCTTCACAGAATGTGCAAGTGAAAATAAGACAAAAGCCGTCGATATTTCATTACAAGTAATGCGCATACAGATGGCAATGACTTAGCAATTAAGACACATAAAACTGATGAGAATCGAATCGCTTTAATACGCTATGATACGCGGGAGTAACCTTCGTGTACGAAAGGTTTACTTCACTTTTTTCTACTGGTAGCATAATTGACTTAGCATGTTTAACAATTTGTATACAAAGAGAAAGCTACAACTGAGAAGATTCTGTTTTTTTTCCTTGATGTTCACTTGGAAGAGCGGAATCGGTGATGAGGCGTGACTTTCAAAGCAAAGGAGGCTCCAAGAAATAATTTTATTAAAATAAGAGAGAATATGTCTCAAAGAACTAAGGCTACTTTTCAGTATTCTTTCTATTGTACAGTCACACGTATGTCCAGTACCGAGGCGTGCTTTCAAAGCAAAGGAAGCTCCAAGTAATAATTTACATTAAAATAATAGAGAATATGTCTCAAAGAACTAAGGCTACTCTTCAGTATTCTTTCTATTGTACAGTCACACGTGGTTCAGTACCGAGGCGTGACTTTCAAAGTGAGGGGAGCTCCAAGTAATAATTTTCATTAATATAAGAGAGAATAATAGTTAGTTACTAACACTCCCCACATGGCAACCTTGGCCTTCGGGGTAACCTCACCCCACCAAGTGATGACCGGACCCATTTCTCAGGTGGAGGCACCCAGAGGGCGGTGTCCATTACCTCCGATGATAGGGTGATAGTGAAGATGGCGGTGAGGTGAGAGGACCTACAGTTTTTACCGTGGACTCCGAACCACGTTGGGCATAGGGGATACTTCACGTGTGCTAGACAGAGGTGAAGGCGTGGATAGGGCCGACTTAAAATCGCCAACCCCAGAGCCGGGAATCGAACTCGGGACCCTTAGAACGGGAGCCGCGAACGAAACCACCGCGCTACCCCGGCGCCCTATAAGAGAGAATAATGACTCAAAGAACTAAGGCTAGTGGCTTTCGAAGTGAAGGAAGCTCCAAGTAATAATTTTTTATTAAAATAAGAGAGAGTAGTGACTCAAAAAACAAAAGCTACTCTTCAGTACTCTTTCTATTCTACAGTCACACGTAGGCCCAGTAGCGAGGCGTGATTTTCAAAGTGATGGAAGCTCCAAGTAATAATTTTCATTAAAATAAGAGAGAATAATGACTCAAAGAACTAAGACTACTCTTCAGTACTCTTTTTATTGTATAGTCACACGTAGGTGCAGTAGCGAGACGTGACTTTCAAAGTGAGGGAAGCTCCAAGTAATAATTTTCATTAAAGTAAGAGAGAATAATGACTCAAAGAACTAATGCTACTCTTCAGTACTCTTTCTATTGTACAGTCACACGTAGGTCCAGTAGCGAGACGTGACTTTCAAAGCGAAGGGAGCTCCAAGTAATAATTTTCATTAAAATAAGAGAGAATAATGACTCAAAGAACTAATGCTACTCTTCAGTACTCCTTCTATTGTACAGTCACACGTAGGTCTGTAGCGAGGTGTGACTTTCAAAGTGAGGAAAGCTCCAAGTAATAATTTTCATTAAAATAAGAGAGAATAATGACTCAAAGAACTAAGGCTACTCTTCAGTACTCTTTCTATTGTACAGTCACACGTAGGTGCAGTAGCGAGACGTGACTTTCAAAGCGAGCGACGCTCCAAATAATAATTTTCATTAAAATAAGAGAGAATAATGACTCAAAGAACTAAGGCTACTCTTCAGTACTCTTTCTATTGTACAGTCACACGTAGATCCAGTAGCGAGGCGTGGCTTTCAAAGTGAGGGAAGCTCCAAAAAATAATTTTCATTAAAATAAGAGAGAATAATGACTCAAAGAACTAATGCTACTCTTCAGTACTCTTTCTGTTGTACAGTCACACGTAGGTCTGTAGCGAGGTGTGACTTTCAAAGTGAGGATAGCTCTAAATAATAATTTTCATTAAAATAAGAGAGAATAATGACTCAAAGAACTAAGGCTACTCTTCAGTACTCTTTCTGTTGTACAGTCACACGTTTGTCCAGTAGCGAGGCGTGACTTTCAAAGTGAGGATAGCTCTAAATAATAATTTTCATTAAAATAAGAGAAAATAATGACTCAAAGAACTAAGGCTACTCTTCAGTACTCTTTCTATTCTATAGTGACACGTAGGTCCTTCTTGCATGGTAAAACTGCTCACACTACAAGCATATTCTTGCTTCCCCTCTCCACTCAGGCGTTCCAGTGTGTCCCAGTGCTGGTCCACACCGCGTGAACTGTTAGCGTAATATGGAGAATGTATGCAATTCTCCCACTTTTGATAATAACTTAAAACTTTATAGGAACTCCCCATTTGTCACAAATACCAATATAATAAAATACTATTACTAATGCTATTGAAATATTCTTACAGTTACATTTAAAAGCGTTACATAAAAAAATAAACTTTTCTTCATACGCTGCAGTTTTCATGCGACAAAATCTGTCAGTGCGTTCTAACTATCGATGAGTCGCGATTGGTTCCGGAAATGTACGAAGCATCACCATTGTATACTGATGTATGTGTAAACTGGTATATTTTACGTTATTACATATCTATAGGACCAAAGGGAAGGTGCGGCTTAATATGCTAAAGACAGTATTTATATGTGTATGATCGCAATTAAGCTAATTTGCATACCATTCAGTTGAACTTGATAATTCTTGTACTACGGCAAAGCCCAAGTCTTTCTGACTATAAAAACCCGAGCAATTTCATACCATAAATGAAATTGAAGTAGAAATGTGAATATAGAAAGTAAATGTGAATGGAATACATGCGATTTTTCTCCTTTATTTCCAGGTAGCCCTATAGATGACGACAACCCATGCAGGAGATGCCCAGAAGGCTCACAGTGCCAAAGACTACGTATGAGATGTTTCAGACCAACTTGTACTCCAATAATACGGTGTATGATCGACAATGGAGACGGCACTCACCACTTTATTGTTCCATTTGACCCCGTGACAACAACTACACCAAAACCACATCCATAAAAGTTTGTAATTAAGGCATTTTATTTTAATAAATACATATTCTTAAATCTACCTTTATGTTCAGTCGTTTGTGTGCACTAAAGTGTATAAAAATGCCATGAAACTTATAATAGTTTATGTTGGTACTGACAAATCTAGCCCACCCTATGCCAGCGTGAACTACAGGATAATTCTAGCCACTAGATGGCAGATATCAGTAACATTAGCTACGAAAATTATTAGACTTACGCCCGATTTCTCCAATAGATGTTAAGTTCTACGTGTCAAAAGATTTGAGCATTTAAGTTGAATTTTTGTTTTCGACTAGTACAGAGCAAGTTTAAAAGACCCACATTCTTATTTTTTGGATTGTTCTTGTAGCACTTGCTCTAAAATACAAGGGGCGTCCAGAAAGTAAGTTCTGTTTCAATTTATGTCCGCTACAGCGCTGCAATCGCAGTTCCGCACATGCGTGGTAGATGCTCTGTATCAAGGAGAAGAAGCGTGTGCCATTGTGAGATCGCTGTCAGCCACGTACGCTTTGTTGTGCTTGTTTACAATGTCGCTGTTGATTGAAAATCCCACTGCTTGGGAAATCAGATCTGTGATTCGTTTTCTGAATACTAGGAAAGTGAAACCAATTGAAATTTATCGGATGCCAAAAGGTGTTGTGTTTCTTCACGACAACGCACGACCACACATTGCAAATGCGACGAAAAACATCCTACAGGGATTTGGCTGGGACGTATTTGACCATCCCCTGTACAGCCCTGACCTCGCTCCTAGCGACTTTCATCTGTTTTTACATCTCAAATCTTTCCTTGGCGGTCAACATTTCAACAATGACGAAGAGCTGAAAGAAAATGTTTCCAACTGGTTGAAGACACAGGCGACAAACTTCTATGAAGAAGGTATACAAAAACTTGTGCCTCGCTATGATAAATGGCTGCAAAAGTTCGGCAGTTATGTGGGAAAGTAGTTCATGAGTTGTAGAATTTTGTGCAATAAATAATTTTTCTGTATCTGTACACAATTTAATTTTATTACCAAACAGAACTTACTTTCTGGATGTACCACGTATTTTCCTGTGTTAGCTCTCAAATGTTGAAAATATTAACTAGTTTTTATTCCTTAACGTCATATAATTTTCAAAACATGAGAATTAACAATAAACGGGAATGTAAAGTTTCTTATTTACATTTTATGGATATATCCTGTAAGTTTCACCAATTTAAATGAAAAACTTTGACGCGTCAGGCATTTTGTATACTGAAAAGTGTTAGAAAAAAGTTTTTCAGCAAATTAATTATAAAGTAGGTAATGATTGTTAGTTTTAATGACTGCTAAAGGCCTCTTCAAACTGTCACGTGATAGCCTAAAATGGTTCAAATGATAAAAATAGCATGCCATATATTACTACACACCTTAAGCTACCAAAAGTTGCCAAGGGAGAAAATTCCAATATTTTTCAAAATTTTCAGCGAATTTTCAGTGTAGCCTTTGCCTTAAAAAATAAAATAAGCTGAAACTGGTTGGACTAGAGTGGGCAAATAACGATATAGTGTCACATTTCTTACATATTACAGCATCACTAGTTTGGTTACGTAGTGTTGGTATTTTAAGCGAAAGCATGTTCTCACTGTTTTTAATGCCCTTCATTCCTCTTCGCCTTATTCTGCCATTTAAGCTTTATTTTTAAAAATTAAAATTGGCATGTTGTTTATTTCCCACCATTTTGTTTTCCACCGTAATATCTCCCGGAGGAACAAACTGTATAGCTACGCGTAGTGAAATTCTGCTACCATTGGCAGCCCTGCAATGGGTTGACAGCGGCCGGTGCTGTGGGTGACAGTTACCTCGAAAGTTGGCTAGATAGCAGCATCCGTCTACGTTGGAGTTTAGTGCTATCGCCAATAGATCGCACTGTGCGTATTGCATCAAAAACGTGATGTTTATGCGAATTGAAAGAATTGATTGTCGTCACCAAGTTGACATAACTTATTAAAATGGGTGCATTATGCTGTGGATCCAGACATTCTAGTATTATGCGCAGTTTGTTCAAGAGCGTTTAACCATAAAAATACATAAGTATATTTTGTCATTTTAAATCGTGCTGCTATTTTTCATAAACAGACACCCACGCAGAACCTTCAACCCCATTCAAAGATATTTAACCTCCTCCAGGATTTGTGTACACTTTGGCGATTAACCATTAACACGGAGAAAAGCCAAGCGATACTGTTCACCAAGCGCCGCTTTCCCGCCAATTTCCCCACATTCACCTACTTTGGGCAAGGTATTAGGTGGAAAAATTCAATCAAATACTTGGGAGTCAAGCTGGACAAGGGCCTAACTTTTCGGGAGCACATCCAGGAGCAAGCCCATCGGTCGTGTGGTGCCGTGGCATCACTTTACCCTGTGCTTAGGTCTGTGATGTCTGTTTCCCTAAAATTGCGCCTCTTTATGGCTCTTGTCCTCCCTGTCATGCTCTATGCGTGCGAAGTCTGGGGTATGGCCGCAGGCTCAAACCTAGTACTGCTCCAACGTGCACAGAATAAATGTCTTCGGATTATTTATTCTGTTTGCACAAGGTTCCCCGTGAGACTACTTCACGAGGCTTCATCCCTCCGCTATGTGGAGGATGAAATCAGGCGCCGGGCGACAAAATTCTTCGAGAGTTTGCCCCAACATCAGAGCGCCCTCGTCAGTTCCCTTGGGGACTATGTACCTCGTGAGCGTCGCTTAAAGCGATACCGGTTACCCCGCATGTCTTGCGGTCATTACCGGTAACCACATGATCTCCATTCCTGCCTAAACTAAATTACAGCTACCCAAAATTTATTCTGGAAAACTCAAAATTCTACTTATCTTCTTCCAAGTTTATTAACTAATACACCAGCGGTGCACGCTGACTGTAGCACCCGGTTCATCATTCCCCGAGGAGCAACAAGCTACCTACCTTCTCTATACCCACTTAATTTACACCCGTCATCCTGCAACAATCACATCCCGCCACTACGTGGTAAAGCTTTTCCCAGAGGAGGTACACGACTTAACCACCCTTCGGGCTGTTCCAAACAGCCTGCCAGCCTGGAATTGAATTGAATTGATGCCTGCGAGATCTGGGGCATGGCAGCAGACAGCTGGATAGCATGGCTTCAACGTGCACAGAATAGAGGACTACGGTCTATCTATTCTGTGGGACGTTATTTCCCTACTAGGTTGCTCCACGAAGCATCGGGTCTTCCATACGTGGAGGATGAAATTAGGTGCCGGGCTTCAAAATTATACCCAAGTTTACCATCTCACAGAAGCGCCCTTGTTTGATCATTGGGAGATTATGACCCCACTAGACGCCGATCTAGACGCACCGGGTTCCCCGTATGGCATGCGGGCACCCTAGATAACCCAGGCGCTAGTCCTATCCGCAGCTAAAGCTGAGCTCCTCATAATTCTTCCAAGCTGTTTGGCATCTAAATCCCCCCCCAAATTAAACAAAATATAGATTTGGGTGCAAAGTACTGCATCCTCCCCTTCAACCCGAAGGTACCTCTGTAACTTTTAAATTAACTCCCAACCAAAAAACCTACACCACCTTCATCCTACAAAATTCAATTCTAAATCTTACCTGCGGTAAAACCCTTAACGGGTGGGCACGTAGCAAAAACCTTCTGGCTATATACAGCCAGCCAGCACGAGCGAGCGAGCGAAATGGTAAATATTGTAAACAAAGAATTGTTATCATAGACAATGCTGAGTGATTTATCTGACGTTGTGCGATTAACCTTTTAAGGATACCCATATGTGAACATCGGTCAAAAAGTGCAAAAAATGACAAAGTTCTTGTTTGCCAAATTAAATACAGTAATATGTGTACTTCAATTTCCTATTAGTTTTAATGCCATGAGACCCTTTAAAAATTGTGGAATATGACTATTCAAGTGGACACAGTGCTCTATATTACCTATTTTGTTGATTTTCTCGTGTTCTTAATTTTCAGCGCTTTTCAGAATATAAATTGCTCCACACGTTTTGCTTTTCCTTACCAAAGGAAAAGGGATGAGGTAATTTTTTTTAATTTTTTTTTTTTAAATAATACCAGCAGTGTTTGTGTTTTTGTTTTGTAATTTACGTCCTCTAACGTTGTCAGGCCACGCCATGGCTCAGTGGTTAGACCGCTTGGCTCTCACCAAGGCGGCCCGGATTCGATCCCAGGCGACCGCAAAGTGAGATTTGTGGTGGACAACACGGCGCTGGAGCGGATTTTCTCCGGGACCTCCGGTTTCCCCCGCCATCTCATTCCACCGGTGCTCCATCTTCATCTCATGTATCATCAGTGTCGCCGCCTGCGGTGCCGTATGTAGTAAAAGCGGGCCTTAAACACTACACATTTCATTTCCAACGTTGTCATATCGGACGATGAATGAAATGGGTGAAAGGATACTCAAATGAGTTCGGGGTCCATTGAGCTTAGAGTTACTCGACATTCGTCTATCAGGATAAGGAAAACCCCGGGAAAAAACCTTATCCAGGTAACTCACCCTGAACGAGATTCGAACTCGGGACCTCTTGAACGTGAGGCAGACACACGCTACCGAGGTGGCACCAGTGTTTGTGTAATTAAGTAACAACATAATAGTTCATAAGTAAATATTAAAAATCAATAAAAGGAGAATTCAATAATGTGTTTATCCTAAACCAAGGGTCAGATTAAAATTTCATGCCATAAATTTACTAATAACGTATTTATGAGTATAACAGTGTAACAGTATTTTTGGGTTATGTTCGGAGGAATTACGAATGTATAAAAATATATGTAGTTGTGTGATTGGCCGAAGTAGTAGTGGTGTGACGTGGTATGACGTGACGTGGTGACGTGCCATTGGATCGGCCAATCACAAAATTAAGTAGAAGAAACGATAGTGACAAGAAGTCAAGAATCTTTAAAAAAGTGATATGTTCTTCAGCCTTGTTTAATTACGATAAGTTAATAATCTTTAAAAGTGATATGTTCTTCAGTTTTGTTAGTTACAAGAAGTAAATAATCTTGAGGAGAGTGATATGTTCTTCAGTCTGGCCGTATAAATATAATAAAATAAGAATTCATCGAAATAATTTGACTTCTTTATTCCGAACAACGCCTTGAAACACATGTCTCATGACTTATTTAGAATTCGATTGATACTTCAAAATAATCATGGAAGTGAATGTATGAACATAATTTTGGAGCTGATGTTGGCCCGGATGCCGTGTATGAGAGGATCCAAGTAACAAATCAGAATTAACATTACATGACCCAAATTCCTGTTGCAGCAGCAAAGTATTATTTTTCTGAAACTAAAATTGCATTGTGTGGTACAGTTTAATTAAATGACAATGAAGCACTATAAATATATTAATATCACAAGAACTATTTTGGATAAAGTTCTGAAAATTGATCAGTGTACTATTGTTAATAACAATAATTTTCAAGTCAATCCAAACAAAATTGTAGATTTAAGGATTTTCGCAGACGAGCATCCTTCAGGTCGATTGACAAATTCAGTTAATATCCCTCTTGCCATTCTTTATATCATTATTCTACAAGATCTAGAAGCAGTTTATATCTAATCCTGTTACTATAATCCTTTAGCCTTAAGAAGAAAACTTGATGTAAACAAAAAAGTGCGTCAAACATTGATCTGCGGATTGTATTACTTCGCCTTGAGCGGAATTTACGCGTTATCTGTAGACACGTGCTTTCAACCGGAACCATTGGACTGGCATAAAGGTTTATGAATGATTATCCACATGTTCGAACCCATTTCATTCAGTAGTGTGCTAAAACTTGTTCTTTTGAGGTCAAGTTAGATTGTATCACTATTAACACTTTCCCAATAGTTGGCGGTTCATTGCCCAAGTAAAATGATGTACTTTATGATTGATACACTGTTACGAAGTCATCACATTTCGTGCCAGGCGCATTTCTTTCGTGTTTCCTTTTCTTTCAAGGTGATATAACAGTTTTGTGTTTCTCCAAGCAAATAGAATACTCAGACATTAAATGAATATCGAATGACTCAATCCAGATACTTCTCATAAAACACCATGAACTCACTCAATACAATAACTTTAACACCATGTTTCAGAATTCCCTTATGTGACACATTTTAATACTAATGATTCTTAATTACAATTAATCACACTAATAAACAAACTGAAAACAAGCGAGCAACAACACTGATCAACTGTCAGTAGAAAATGGTGTATACCCATATCTCCATTCATTAAATTTTTATCAATTACTTAGAATATATGTGTTTTAAGTGCAGTATGCCCGCCTTGGTAGCGTAGATGCTAGCGTGTGTGCTTCACGTTCAAGAGGTCCTGAGTTCGAATCTCGGTCAGGGCGAGTTACCTGGATAAGGCTTTTCCGGGGTTTTCCCTTATCTTAAGAGACGAATATCGGGTAGCTCTAAGCTCCATAGACCCTGGACTCATTTGAGCATCATTTCATCCAGTTCATTCACCGTCCGTTATGACTTAACGTTGGAGGACGTAAATTACAAAAAAAGTGCAGTATAAATGAAAATGTAATACTTTACAATGCATTTTAACAAAATAAACACTTGAATAACACAAAACAAAACTGCTTTCTGTAGTCCAACGAGAGACTACGTTGTTGCGATCCCCAACCGGTGCACGCAGCTTATCACGTGCTTTTGTTTACATCAGGTTTTCTTCTAAGGCCGGCGGCAGTAAAACTGCCTTGCCGCGTATCCAACCTCCCACGTTCTATTCTTTTGTTTCATTCCATGCAATTGCTTTAATTGCAATTTACACTGTTTTCCATTAAATCTCTATGTCTACACGGTATGACATCAAGAGTAAACTAAATCACATGACTGCAATGGGTTTACTTTTACTGTTACTTAGTGTTTACTTTTTAGTGCCAATATTTTTTTTAATCTATAATTTTGTATGCTATATAGCAGAGGAAGACAGCTTCGAGAGTTGTGACGTATTTCAGCCGATAGCGAGGCCTGCAGTGCGTGTGACGTCAGGCAAGAGCAGCGTAGTACCAAGTTGTCTATATAAATGGCGCTGTCAGTACAGAATCTGAGGGTTCAGTCAGGTGTAGTACACTCCATGACAACAATGTAGCTACCACGTACCTAATGGAAGTATTAAATCTACAATGTGACGATTTATTGAAAGACAAATATATACATACAAGAAAGACTTGGCTGATTTTTACAAGAATATCCCCCAAACCAGATTTCCGAGGTTGTATTCACTTGCCGCACGGACATTGTGTATGTTTGGCTCGACATATGTGTGCGAATTATGAAATTAGCTAAGTCCAAACCCCGAAGTACCTTGTCGGATCACAATGTAACATGCAGCCTTCGACTACAAATTCCCCAGACATTACGTCCTGACATTGATAAACTATTTAAAAAAAACTAAACAGAAAGTGCCGGAAAATGTGCACGTAATTTTTTTCTGAATGGTTCTCTTCTAATTTGCAGAAAAAATCACTTTATGTTTTATTTTATTTACTTTATAACATGGTTGTCCTTCAGATAAACTACGAGTTGAAGTTTTATATATTTTCTCATAGCACAGAGCCAAAATGTAATTGTTTATAAACTGTAACCAATTGCTTAATTAAAGCAGTCAGCATTAATATTACAACACCCAAGATGTAAGTTGTACATACGAGGGGGGGGGGCAAAAGAAACCGGACTCCAAGGGCGCTGCCACTCGTAGACGTATTGCACGGTTCTCACGCCATATGGTGTTTGTAGAGACATTCATGAAACAGCTGTGCAGACGGCGTCAGTGTAGAGCTGAACGTGCAAGTGTGGTATTGTGTTTCTCTGACTTTTGGCGGGTTACCTCTGCGAAGTCGTTATGACAACTTTATAATAACATAGTGTGTGTGTGTGTGTGTGTGTGTGTGTGTGTGTGTGTGTGTGTGTGTGTGTGTGTGTGTGTGTGTGTGAAATTTTGGCTCCTGCTTAAAAAAACTGCAATGGAGACACACCAAATGCTTCAGGAAGCTTTCCAGGAGGACGCTATGAGCCGCACACAGCTTTTCGAGTGGTTTTGGGCGCTTTAAACGTGGTGAGATGTTTGTTGAAGACAAAGCTCGTTCTGGACGTCCTTCAACATCGCGAAATGAGGAGAGCATTGAAAAGGTCCACCGAAAGATTAACGAGGATCGTCGCTAAACGATCGACCAAATTTCAGTAGCAACAGGAATCAGTTGGAGCTCGTGCCAGCGGATTTTGAGGGAGGTTTGCACATGAGTTGTGTTGCTGCTAAATTTGTCCCGCGCCTTCTCACACAGGAGCACAAAACCATCCGCATGAATGTGTGTCAGGACTTGAAAACAGAGATTGCACGTGATCCAAACTTCTTGAACAAAGTCATTACAGGGGATGAGAGTTGGTGTTAGGGGTATGACCCAGAAACCTAGCAAATGTCAAGCCAGTGGAGGACTCCCAACTCTCCCAGACCAAAAACGCAAGGCAAGTGAGGTCAAATATGAAGACGATGCTTATTGTCTTTTTTGTTGTTCGTGGAATTGTGCACCGGGAATTCGTACCCCCTGACCAGATCGTTAACCAGCACTTTTACTTGGATGTTTTAAGATGTCTGCGAGAGGATGTGAGGAGGAAGCTTTGGCGATCAGGTTTCTGTACCACGAAAACGCTCCAGCACACACGGCCTTACGAGTGACGCACTATTTGACATCTCAGAGGTGGTCTATCGTTCCCCACGCTCCGTATTCGCTGGACCTAGGCCCAGCGACTTTTTCCTATTTTCACGAATAAAAAAACGCTAAAAGGGGAGCGTTATGACGATGTGGAGGTGGTAAAACAGCTTCGCAAAGGGCACTGGACAATATCAAACTCGAAGAGTTCCAAACATGCTTCCAACAGTGGAAAAAGAGACTTGACAAGTTCATCGCATGTAATGGAGAGTAGTGTGTAGGTGACAAAAGTAATTTTGTAAAAAGGTTAATCATGAAAGTTTTTATGACAACAATCCGGATTCTTTTGGCCCCCCCTTGGAATTATTAATACCCGATACGTTTCCTGTCTTTCCTACGCTGTCGGAACCCCAACAAATCAAACTATTTCCTTGCTCTTGGGCAGCAGAAATCAGCGCGGTGACGTCACATGCTAAACTTCCTTTCGTTCGGGAGTATATTTGTCGGTTAGAGCTGACGTCATACTGCCACTACCTGTCTTCCGCTGGTATAAAGGTTTATCATAAAGCTACAGCATTATTGTTCTAAAATATTTGGAGATTTTGCGTAAAGTTTGAACAGTGTTATGTCAATGAGAGAATTTAATGAATAATCGAATGTTAACATTCATATGACTTTCTTTATCCTTTCTTCAACAAGGTATTACGACAGAAGCGTAACTGCGACATATTTCAGATGAACATGATCAAAGCTGGATTCAGATACAAGGGCTTATTATATAGTTGATTCTTATAAAGGCAGATAGTCATTAAATAGTCATTCTATAAACTATGCCTTCAAAACCTTATTAGTTCAGGTATTTTTGGTTAATCCTGATAAACTTTCAACTCACATTTATACCTTGTTTCACGTAAGCTTGCCCCGTATATTTTAACGGTCACGTGACCTTATCACCTCTCATTGGCTACTATTGTGGTAATAACTGTCGTGCGGTAAAAATTAGTTCGTTATTTAACATGGTGATATATCGTTGTATGTTGGAAGAGAATTGTCAAATTTATATTTTCGTAACTATTTTAATTAAATATATTACGCAACACAATTGATTTATATGAAATGCATGTTAATTCTTAAACGAAGTAAAGAGGAGGTTCCTTTGCTCTCAAGCACATGGCACGATATCACGTGATTTAGCGGTAGTGGTGACATATTTGTTTATATGACTTTTATCACTGATCTTGTTTTGAACTGGATTAGTCATATATCGCCATTCTACGGTGTGTTGTGCCCAGTGCGCGAGGAAAATTATTTTATTGATCGTTTATTGCGCATGTACTTATTATATGTATAATGGCAGAGTCTACCGCCAGTTTTTCGCTGAAGTATCGCAAGGATAATTATTTACAAACAGGCGAAAAAAGAATGTGGTGCATGTGTTTAATGCACTCATAGAGAAGAATCCGTCTTTGTCAGTGAGAGAAGTCGAACAGCTGTGCTCTGAAGTTACAGGTGTGAGTGTTAGGTCCGTAGGAACATCGCGATGTGAAATTGAGAAAACAGGAAAACTTACCACTCCGGGCAAAATCAGGAATAAACAAAAGTGCGTGCTCGGAAAAAATACGTGAAAAGTGTTGTGCGTCGTCATGTGCATAGTTTTTTCTTTAGAAACGAACTCCTTAACATAAAGTAACATTTCGTCTGCTGTAAATGAGGATGCAGATTTACCAAATTTCAGCAGATTGCTTATACAGCTGGGATTTGTGAATGAAAAAAGAGGCAAGAAAAATGTGCTAAAAGACAGAGGCGATATTGCTGTGTGGCGAAGACGCTATTTAAGGACAACCACACTGCACCGAGATACAAATCGCTAACTATACACGAAGAACACACGAAAAGTAAAGTATGGTGTGACACGACTTTTAAGACTGAAAGACAAGCATTTTTGAAAGGTATGTGTGTTGGTTTAAAAAAAATCCCAGTGGAAAATACAAAAGGCCTTTCATTATAAACTCTTTCAGTTTCATTGCTCAGTCATTTAGTTTCAACTTGCTCATTTCATTATAAACTTGTATTTTTAAATGCCTTCACATCTTTATTTGTATGATTTTATTTATCTTCCCGGTAATTATTATGACGTTTGCTGCACGTTTAAATGTGACGGGAAGGCGCCGCCTATGGCCTATGGCGCGAAAGCATTAGCCAATTAGGGCAAGGGGGAGGGTTGTTGAACGCGGAGTGATACATTTCAGCGGGGCAAGGTTACATGAAACAGAGATTAGCTAAGCTGGGTGAATCGGATTAATATTTTGATAATGCCTCACAAAAGCCCTATTTGTCACGTAAATATGACAGCTTTTACTCTAAGTACAAGCCTGGACATTCTAGATTATATTATATTATATTAAGTTTTCCGATGAAGAATTTTCTATATACTTCCGTTTTCATTGTTATTCCGAGCGGAAACTAATCTTAATCGTCCGCAGTTGTAGAATGAATAGTGTCACCTAATTATCTGAAGGCACGGCCAGCTAGCAGCAGGGTAGGGTCAGACGGGAAGCATTCAAGCCACGGCTACCCATTTGTTCGTGTCGCAAACTTGGTGTGGGTTCTTTTCGGTTCGTTGTCCTTTTGAGTGCTTTGTTAGGGATGGATTATGACGGAGTTTGACGGTGAGATGGAAAGGTTGGTGTTTTGTCTAATTGTCGGTGAGCTGGGATCTCTTTCTCAGGGTTCGGTTATGAAAAGTCGTGCTTGCCGTCTGTCAATTCCTTTATTTTCTTTAACCTGGCTATCTCTTTACTCTCTTGCTAGCACTTTCGTTGCCTTCCTAATTTTCCTTTCCCCTTTACGATGTTTTTACGTTGCTTTGCGAACTCCTTTTATTCCCTATTTTTGCACTGTCTTCAAGACCATAACTCTACTTCGGACTGCGACATCGGATCCTACTTCTCTCCCAATAACACGTCTTCTTCCCGTCGTATGAAGTACCAGAGTGACGCCTTTTCCCCCGTCGTATTCTCAGCTTCTATTCTAGCTTTTCTCGCCTATCACCGCCCATTTTCTATTCCTTTACTATTTTACGCCTATCACGTGGTTTACTCTACATTTTATTGGCAGGGTTTATTTCTTTAATTTTCTCTTATTGGTCACCTCCGTCTGTCTTTCCTATGCAGCAGTAATATTTCCACCCCTTTGGGTTGTATGACCTCTCAGCGTCATAACGATGTTCTATCATGCTTGGCTACGTTTCTCTTAAGCTTCGCATACCTTACTGGCGTCTCGATGTCGGGGTAACTTTCGAGGGTTTTTGTTCTATTGTTGTATTTCCTGCCTCGTCTCTGTGCTGAGAAGCAACTTCTGTCCGATTTTTCCTTCATTTACACTATATTGCTATTTCGAATATTCTTTTTAACTTTATTTCTTATATCATGTATTCCCTTTTTATTCCCATTATGCTTATTTATGACCTCTACTGTTGTATTAGTTTCTAGTTTTCTTTTCCCTCTTGGAACCTGAGGTTTCTGCTTCAAACTGAAGGGATCGCAGTCCACTGTGCCGTCTCTTTCCCCTCCCCCTGAGTTCTGAAACATCCAGGATATTACATATAACCCGGAACCTTCTCGATTGGCCAGCTAGTCCTATATAAGCGACGCGTCGGGCTGGAGGAGAGTTCAGTTCTTGGCGAGCAGCCGTGAGGTGCGCCCAGTGATGGAACGGACCGGAAGACTGTGTACGTGCATCGGAGGAGTTGTGCGTAATTGCGAGTGTAGCGTGGACCTGTGACAGACGAACTGGTAAATTGTAATTGTGTACGCTACGTAATTCTGTGTAATTGGCAAGTGTTTCAACTATAATTCGGTGGAAATAAAGAACATTTTGAGTTTGTGTAATTGGAATTTTAATTTCACGAACCCACAAAGTCACCAATATGATCGGCATAGCGAACAAATCTGAATGGAAAGAAAAACGGTGGAACATTCAATTTCAGTACTTCAGAACAAAATAACACATTTCTACACTTGTATATTTATATCTTTATGCATCTCACACACATTTTCTACATATGAATTGTTTCTTTCCCAAAGCGCCCACACAAATTGGAATGGAGACTGGTACACACACCTCTTTAGTTACTAGTAATATCTGTACAAACAATTGAAGCTCTAGATTTATTAGTTTAGAAAATCGCTTTTAGCACTTCGGTCCTCCCTTCTAGGCATTTAACCCTATGAACATGAAGTAAGTACAAGAATATATACAAATACTCCCATAACTAATTGAACAAAGAAGAGTACCAAGTTTTGAAAGTGAAGATCAACATTTGATGTGCTGTTTTTTATTGAAATTAATGATATACGACAGTTACATGTTTCCTTTTTGTAAGAAAATAAATGTTATTTTACATAAAAATTATTTAATGCGTGCTTTTTTAAGAAATAAAAAGAAATACGACATTTTTTGGCCATCAAAAGTAATCGGAGATAACAATTTGAGTGTTATACAAAATATGGTTTAGTACTTTGTGACTCTCCCTCTTCTTTTAACTTCTTCTCGCAACTTAATTGATCATACTGTGAACCAAGTTTTTCAGGTAAGTGTAAAAAGTTTGCTCCATTCCTCTTGCACCTCTCCTTCAAGTGTTGCAGTTGATGGGGGCTTTCCGCACGGCCTTCTCCAGTTTATCACATACTACTTCTATGCGATTAAGATCCGGTGACTGAGTGGATGGATGCAGTACATGAGGACAGTTGTAAAGTAACCATAGCTGCACAGTGTGAGACGTATGCTTCGGATCATTATTAATAAAATGAGAAGCTGTCCAAAATACCCATCATTTCTGCACTTTGTTTTAAATTTTGCTGTAATAGTCTAAGATACAGTCCGGCCGCTGTATCTCCGGCTCTGACAGTTCTCGAGAGGGGGAAGCGCGTTGTTGCCAGTTCTTTAGCGGGAATTTCAAGCAGAGGAACATGCATATTTTAAATATTTCACGCATTTGCGGATCGTAACTTCGTAAATGTACGTGGACAACGTGCATATACATGATCCCAGAATAGTTGCATATGGAGACAATATACCATTTACTGGAAAAGAAATAACAAAAAGCTACTTCGCACGAGTGGGAAATTCCTTTCTCATATAATATTGATATACGTGTCGCCTTATAGCATCCTTTTGAAAAGCATCAAGTGATGCCTCGTTGCCTTTGCTTTCCCGGTGTACGCAGAACTGCAGACGGCGAACTTAAATCAGCTGGCACTATTCCTTGGTCACATTCTTCCCAACTTCAAGGCGTCACAAACTCTGTCCAACACCTTGGTAAAGGTAGTAGAGGTTCATCATTGTCCCGCTCCTTCTCGAAGTACTCACGTAGCCTGAATATAAATTCACGGCTTTGGCTCTTATAAGAGCCGATGTTTTTCTTGAATTCTGACGAACCAGTAGCCATATTACTATTAACAGCGGTAGTAATAAGACTTACAGACGCTATAAATCGGAATTCACGCACACACAAAAGATTAAACAAACCACCAGCACGGGATCCAAAAGCAACTAAAAGCCAAGGCAACTAGAGTACTCAGGTAGGCCATTCCGGAGAGTCGCGCTGCCATTGGCAAACGCGCATGACGTCACTGAGAATACAGTTCAACCGCGAGAGTTAAACACTAGCCCCTGAGTATGTGTTATTTAAGTTCTGCTACGTGTAAAATCGGAAGAAATAAACACCCACTTGTGTATTATAATGAAGGTTCCTTCTAGCAGTTAGTATTAAGAGTAAAACATGTTATTATTCATATGTCCTTACTCACTGTAGCTCAGGAAGATGACGAAGCAACCCATTGAAGATTTTTCTTTGCTGCAAGTTTCCTGATCATTTCTGCCTTCGCTCTTTTGTTTAAGTGCCTAATTCTAATGGAGGTTCTTGTCCTCACATAAAGAGAGATCACTTTGTGATGAATTTCGGGAAACTTGGAACTTATAAGCCTTGTTCTGCCGTTTCAAAACACCGTTTTCTTTCTTCAGGGCTTGCATCTGAGTCTGTAGTCTAATTATTTCCTCTTCAGCAACAACAGAGTGGTTAGGAGCTACCTCTGTGCTGGTCGACTGGTCAAATTTTTTTTTTTGCGAGATAAAGATGCTATAGTAGACAGCGCTCTCTTTCGCACTGTCCTATCTTCGCACCGGCGATCTCTTGCCGATATTGTCTATTAATGAAAACAGTTTATTATTATTATTATTATTATTATTATTATTATTATTATTATTATTATTATTATTATTATTATTATTATTATTATTATTATTATTATTATTATTATTATTATTATTATTATTATTATTATTATTATTATTATTATTATTATTATTATTATTATTATTATTATTATTATTATTATTATTATTATTATTATTATTATTATTATTATTATTATTATTATTATTATTATTATTATTATTATTATTATTATTATTATTATTATTATTATTATTATTATTATTATTATTATTATTATTATTATTATTATTATTATTATTATTATTATTATTATTATTATTATTATTATTATTATTATTATTATTATTATTATTATTATTATTATTATTATTATTATTATTATTATTATTATTATTATTATTATTATTATTATTATTATTATTATTATTATTATTATTATTATTATTATTATTATTATTATTATTATTATTATTATTATTATTATTATTATTATTATTATTATTATTATTATTATTATTATTATTATTATTATTATTATTATTATTATTATTATTATTATTATTATTATTATTATTATTATTATTATTATTATTATTATTATTATTATTATTATTATTATTATTATTATTATTATTATTATTATTATTATTATTATTATTATTATTATTATTATTATTATTATTATTATTATTATTATTATTATTATTATTATTATTATTATTATTATTATTATTATTATTATTATTATTATTATTATTATTATTATTATTATTATTATTATTACTATTATTATTATTATTAATCCACCTATCAAACTTTTCTTATAAAAAAGGAGCGAATAAACTCAGTGTACACATAGAAACAAATACATAAATAGAATGTGTATCTGATAAATTGGTTTTGCTGGTACTTGCTACTAGGAATTTTCTGTGACGGTACAGCGTCGCCCTTTAATTTTCTTTTCAGCGGCAAACCTAGCAGCTCGTTTTTTAAATCCCGTTCATAGTCTTCGGGCAGGAAGTGATCGGAACAAATCCTTGCATTATTCACATTAACCGGATCAGCCCTATTACAGCGTAAAACCCATTTGCGCTGTAGTTCTCGATCTTTAGGCAAACAATGGAAAATCCGTAGCAACGGATTTTTGCATTCAGCAACAGCAATGGTTTCTGCTTTTACTCATAATGTACCACAAAAGATACAGCCAATAACTACAATAGCTCATAAGCAAATGCATCTTGTTTATTTCATCAGAAGGATTGTGGAATTTGCATGCATCAGCGCCTTATCTTATCTTAGAATGTGCAATCACAATATTGCATTACGCACATTCACGTGTAAGCGCTCTTGCGTTGTCTTCTCAGTGACGTCACGCCCCTCAGTCAGCAGTGACAGTGTTTTGCGCGGGAAGGCGGGAATGGCCTGCCCTGGAGTACTCACTAAAAGCCACGTGGTCCACACAAAATTGCAGGGGCAACACGGTGCTGGATTTGCCAGCCACGCCTAGCAGCGACAACGCTGATTGGCGTTAGCAGACAGTTTTAACTTCCTGACCACGACACTGGATGTACAGACTCCCAGTACCACCAACAGAAGCAGTTGGTGTGCATGAAAGGTGTGAACGAAATATTCGAATAGAGTGATGTTGTAAAGAATATCTTGCATGATAATGAAATTACAAGTTGGATTTCAATGTTTTGAAGATAATATAGTCCTCTACTCTCATTATAAAGATAATTCTGACGATATATTTTCAATTACTCATTATTATATGTTGGTACTATTAACCTTCCCCCTCCCCCTCCTGCAGTCACTAAACGTCAGAGCCGGAGATAGAGCGGCCGGACTGTACACTTCCTCTTTCATGGTTGTGCCTATGAACACCAGCTTTCCCACTCCCGTAGAGAAAATACAGCCCCATACCATTACACTCCCTCCGCCGTGTTTGACTGTGCCTTGTAAATTGCACTCTTCCAGCTCTGTGTTTGGTTTTCTCCACACAACCATTCTGCCATCGAAACCAGCAAGGTTTTATTTGTTTTTGTCACAAACAATAACTTGATCCCACCAATCGGTTGTCTTGTTAACAAAGTCTTTGGCAAATATAATCGCTTCCTTTTATTCTTGCTGGAAATGTATGGCTTTTTTTTCTGCCTCGCGAGCATTAAATCTTGTTTTCGCACGACCCTTTTGGCCGTTTCAAGGATAACTGTCAGTCCCAGTTCTTCCTGAATAATCGCCACAAATCACCGGAGTACTTATACCTGGATTACATTTTATCTTCCGCATAATATAAGACTCCTGCCTATCGGTAAGAAGTTTGGTCGCCCTGTCTTTGCTCTAGATTTAATTCTGTCTTCATGCTTATATCGGTGAATTATGTCACTAACTGTACTTTTACTAAGGTTCACAATCTCTGCTATTTCCCGGTATGTTTTGTTCTTTTCACAGTGACAGATCACTAACTGTTTCTGTTCAAAGATACTCTGTTTACCTCTCGGCCCCATACTATGCTCTTAGCTTCTTCTTGGTGAACAGTTGACGTACTTCTACGATGTTGTTTTGTCTACTGACAGACTTCACCTACTTGTTTGTATTGCATTTCATTTGTTCTGTCCGATTCTTTTTGTGTCGTAAACTCATGATGTTAACAAGGTTGAATGGTGAAGCTCTTAGTTTAACCACATTTTCAATCTCTAAAATGGATATTCACAGCAAATGATTTTTGTTTAACACAAGGAGTACCTTGAGATTGATACACATAATCTATCCTGCTTTATGGAGCACTCCATAGTGAAATGCAAAGTCTGCCCGATTATTTATGTGAGTCAGTGTATGTTTTTAAATATTAATTTATTCGAGGATGGGTGGAGAGTCATATGAACGTAACACATTGGACATTATTTTGTGTGTGTGTTGATGGTGGTAAATTTGGGGAAGTTTTTCTTTAGAATATTTGGAAGGAGCACAATTTTCCTGTACTTGTAAGTACAACAAGAAGCATTTCTTTTGGCGATGGAAATTCCACGAGAGTCGAACAGGAAGAGGTTGGTTGATGGTTTCGCTTTTCCTGTAGAGAAAGAGATTGTGCGAGAAAGACAGAAGACAAGCTGGATCTGCAACCTTGACTTCCAAACAGTGTTGTAAAATGATGTCTCAGTCACGATTGTGGGAAATACTTAGGTATGCAAAGAGAGTAAAAGATTGTATGCGGTCTCGCTATGATACACTCCAAAGACATAGATAATGTTGTTGGTAATGCCGCAAGTAAATGTCTCTTCCATTCATGCAACACTTTTTCACGGATGTCGTATTACTAAGACCACCCACGAGTTGTTATTCAATTAAGAACATATGAGCACCTGTCAGTTAGCTTTGCACAATTTATAAAGCTAGGGTGTGATAACAAAAGTGCGCCTTTTAGTATAGCGTGTTCATTTTTATCTGTAATTTTGCCGCACTAAATTTGACGTCATCAATAGCAACGCTGTTGGAGCGAGTTTATATGATTCCCCTAGCGGCTTGCTATCGTATTAGATGTGTTGACAGTAATTTTGAGGCCCCCCTCTACCGGCAGGTAAATATACTATTTGAGAGTTGGGTCTGCCCGCGTAACATAAAGGTACGTAATTTCGTCTGGTGCGTAGCTACGGTAACTGTTTTTAAAAAGCTATATACTGCAATACAGTGCACTACAAAGCTAATTATGTAGCCATAAAAGTAGACCATGAGGAATATACGAAATGACAAGTCAATGAACACTTATTTCACAATGAACATCTGTTTTTATGTTATAGTAGACATATATCCATATTGTAAACCTGTCACATAAAATAGAAATATTTCAATTTGATCTCAATTCTTTTCTATCACCCACAGTTTCCTCAATGTAATTTTATTACAAACCAGAAGATTAACAAAACATGTTCTAGGAATAAAAAATAAATTAGTGTTATAATATGTACAAAGCTTTTATCCAAGTCTAAACAAAAAAATATCTCTAGTGCATAGTCTTAAGTGTCCATTTTCTTATATTTCCTTTCTCTCTTCCCCTTAAACACTGTCTGTATTACGAGAAGGTATGCTTGAGGTCTTTCTGTCATAACATTATTTATTGCTTCTAGATTGGGATCAGTCACTTTATAGCGTCCAGTGTCTCTCTTTTTGCGAGTAACTGATCCTGTATCTTGGAGATGTTTGATGCAGCCATTGGTTTTATTTTAAAAGGATACCAACATTAATAGACATTTTAATTAAGTGTGAGAATGACAAAAAATTTATATCGTATACTGATAAAACGTAAGACGTTTATGTCACAAACAAAAGTATGTCAATTTGACAGTATCTGGACACTTTTGACAACACTACGCTCCGAGGGACTTGTCTGAATGCCGGATAGGGTTACATAAACTCCTCTATGCAGCGGTTTAAATTATATTTATATGTCGCACCAATTTTAATGCCGGTACGAAAGTAGTATTCAACCATGAAGACGCGGTGGTCTGTGTTCATATCCAGGGGAAGCTCGTTGTATCAGTTACCAGCACAACTAAAAGCGCTGTAATTTGCTTACTGTTCCACAAAAATTACCGCTTCTTCTCCGTAGAGGGCGCTATAATTGCAAAATAGACTCATTAATCAACTATGACACCATTTTTGCTCAGTTGGAGGGAGGGAAATAAGGAATAAAAGTGAACACCGTGTAGTTATACGCTGTGTTAGAAGTAGAAAGCTCTTTCGTTCAGTAGTCAAAAGCTTTTAACATGTCGGTAATACCAACTTTTGTTTGTTGTGACAATTGTCTCATTCAAGAAGGCCGTGAGTTGAATAATAGTTGTATAAAATGGCGGGTTATTTGAAGTTGTTTCGTGCTTCTAATACTGACATATGCATTTGAATTAAATTCGTTTCCAATTTTTTCCCACGTGGCATCCTTCTCTTTTACATTTACCACATCCGTCCTCTTATTTTCCACGTTATTCTTGTACTTCTTCACCAATTCAATTAAAAATTCTTTCTCCATCGATGAGAATTTTTTCTCACGGCTTTTGTTAATTATTTTGTTTATCCGCCATTTTTTCAGCTGTTTTTTTTTTTAAATTTACGTCCTCCAACGCTAAGTTATATCGGACGATAAATGTAATGGGTGAAATGATGCTCAAATGAGCCCAGGGTCCATGGAGCTTAGAGTTACCCGACATTCGTCTTTCAGGATAAGGGAAACCCCCGGAAAAACTTTATCCAAGTAACTCATCCTGACCGAGATTCGAACTCGGGACCTCTTGAACGTGAGGCAGACATGCTACCACCACGCTACCGAGGTGGGCATTTTTCAGCTCTGTGCAGACGAAAATGAAAACAAAAGCGCATCACAGTACGCTCACAAAATAATAAGACACATCCAGAGCCTTCTATAGCTCTGATACTTAAAAGTCTCTTGGCGTTAACACGTGCTTGTTAACATTTTCAGAAAACAGGTTGGTGAAATGCAAGAAATTTAACAGCTTTGTTAGCCCTGTGACATTACTTTCGGGCATTACTTTCATAGCACATGTCTGTTGAACGTTCATATTTCTCGGCGCCATCTCCACGACGGATAATAATTACTGCACATCTGTTACAAGCCTACGTAATAATATCTCAAGTGTTCACTTACTAATTAAGAACAACCTGGCAAGTAATTCGTGCCCTCTTCCAAGAGCATTCCCAGAACTAAATTAACTTACCCAATTAGATTTCACGTGTTACAGTAATTAGTAACTAAACGATCTGTCCATTTAATCGAAGAATCCATACATCAGACTGTGTACGACACTTGATACTTATTTATAGACCTCCAGAATTGCTTAATTGGTGTCTACATATTGCCTTTGCTTAAGTCATACTCAAACCATTAAGAGCTGGTAGCTATGTAATGACTCTGAAATTCCATTGTTTTTTAATAATCAAGAGAATGAGGGAGAAGGAAATAATAAAAAGAAAATGAAAAAAGAAGAAAGGAGAAAAGGAACAGTGTAATAATATTTAAAATTTGGTTATTTACAATCTGGAAGCCAGTTCATAATGAAATTACTTCTCCTTTAGAGGAGGGCTGTTCAATAAAGAATGATCACAATTTTTTACCCTCATAATTTTTCGCACTAAAATTCAACCTTATTATATTCTGTTAGCTTAATGTAAACAAACACGCCGTAGTAGTTTCCTTGTTGGTACTACTGGTTCCTGCCTGTGAGAACCAGACAAATTCAGATATGTTCAGTATCGCCTACCGCTGCAATGGAGGTAACACGCGAGGAACAATATGCTGCTTTGAAATTCTGTTTTCGTCTCAACAAATCTTCAGTTGAGGCCTATACAATGTTACAGGAGGCCTATGGAGAGTCTGTTCTTCCCTACAGATCAGCTAGAAGGTGGTTTAAAATGTTTAAAGAGGGGAGACAATCAATTTCAAAGGAAGGTGGACCCGGTGTTCCAGTTACTGCTCTTACGGAAGAAAACATCAACACTGCTGCTGCCATTGTGAGAGAGGATCGACGAATTACCTTAAGACCACTTTCTGAAATACTGAACATTTCATTGGGTGCCACCCCCCAAACGTTGGTGACAGAAACATTACACATGAGACGTGTTTGTGCGCGATGTGTTCCAAGACTGTTGATTCCCGGAAAAAAAGGAAATTCGCATGCAGGTCTGTATGCCGTTAAAGTTGATGTTGGAGGAAGATCCGAAGTTTCTTTCAAAGGTAATCACTGCTGATGAAACTTGGCTACATCATTTTCATCCTGAAAGCAAACAGCAAAGCTCAGAGTGGAAATGTCCTTCATCACTAACCCCACAAAAGCAAAAGTGGTTTCTTCTACTGGGAAAGTTATGGTCATCTCATTCTTTGATATTCATGGAATGGTTTATCAGCATGTTGTACCTGCACACACATCAGTAACTGGACAATACTACAGGGATGTCCTGAAAACTTTGCAAGTCCATATCATGCACAAAAGACCACATTTCCGTGAAGTAGGCTGGATGCTGCAGCACGATAATGCGCGGCTGTATATTGCCAATGTTGTTGCTGAATATCTTGTAAAAATCAACGTGAAGTGCATCGCTCACCCTCCCTATAGTCCAGATTTAGCCCTATGTAACTTATTTCTATTTCCTAACTTGAAGAAACGCCTTCGTGGGAGGCATTATCCATCATCAGAAGCAGTGGTGAAGGCTGCGGAGGCATTTTTGAAGTATCTCTCAAAAAATATTTTCCGGCATGTCTTTGAAGACTGACAAAAATGCTGGGACAAGTGCATCGCATTCAGGGGAGGCTATTTTGAGAATGACCATCAAAATTATGAGGATGAGTAAAGGTACGTTGTCAAAAAAAGTTTGATCATTCTTTATTGAACAGTCCTCGTAAATAAGCTGACGACGATGTACGTAACACGACGTATATTTTTGTACTTGTTAAATCTATATCCCATGTCTTGAAGTATTCTCCAGAATGTGCCCTTCTACCTTCAAAGGGGATCTTTTTTTAACAACATTCATAGGTTCACGTACCACAGGAATTTCTCTTCTCTGTTCGTAAAACTGGAATAAAGTTCTGTACAGACGGCATCCAAAAACTCATATAGTTAGAACTTTTTTGGATGTGGACGATGTTGAAAATTTTTCTCCCGTACATTTTGAATTTTGAGCTTCTTTCACTATATTATGTACAGTTCGGTCACTCCCGTTGCTGTAGCATTATTTGACGTAATAATTAGACCTTTACGTTTTTCTTCTTCTCAAAGCTATAACAAATTGAATATTAATTGTATACTTTGTGATGGTATGGGTTCGAGCGGCGGTGTTTGCATTTTGCCTTGATTCGATATTGTCGGCTGTAAGACACTCAACTGCTGTACTGCTGAACCGTACAGGGAATGGTGACGTGTAACCACAAGGTTTCATTTTTGGCCGTCTGTATTCATTCTTTAGGCAGGTTGTAGAGTAAGGTATTTCGGTTTGAATGCGATATTTCTTATAGCTACTAGGTACGTGGCTGGCAAAGTAGGCATCTGGATGTGAAGGAGGTGTCACTGTAATCTATGAACAAGTATAAAAGAGTAAGTTGCTTACAAGTGACACAGGACACGTATCTGATACGTAAGCCTGAAAGTTTGAAAGTCATCGCCACAGAAGCTTGCGAAAGACCATTTCACTCACATTTTTGGTCCTCCAAGGCTGTGTAGAGCATGGCAATAAATTATGCGAACTTGTTACGTTGAGTGAAACAAACGAACGTTAGTTCACATTGCAACCAACAGAGCTTTGGGGCATGTAGCCAATACAGGAGGAATAAATAGCTCACAATCAAAGAACAACAATAGAAGATCGAAGGAAAGTAGCTTTAACAGAAAGAATTACATTGCTTTCTCTATATATTCTCATCAAACTGTTTATCTTCTACACATTAATCACAAAGACATTTGCATAAGTTATTTCTATAAGCTCCTTGTACTATATGCACGCGATAAGAAGAGCGATCGGGTTGTTGTTGTTGTTAGGTTATTTTTAAGACGCTACTGCCAGCCTATTGAGACGGCTACTGCGTCTGAATATAACGTTGAATCCAGGAAGCTCTGATTTCCGTGGTGTAAATACATAAGGGGAGTGTTATCTTACTACAGCTTCATTCTTGTCCTCGTTGTAAATCGGAATAATGTCTTGCATATTGGCCCTGAGTAAGGTATTAGCAGTGATGGGAGCTGATGACTTCCAAGCCCTCATTCGGTAAGTTTCGTTTAACCCAGTAAACATGAGATGGCAACTTTGAAATTTGAAATGCGCTTTAAACTGACATCTAATCCTTGTTTCACATAAGCTTGCCCCGTATCTCTTAACGGTTACCTGATATAATCACCTCTCATTGGCTGCTGTCGTAGTATAGACTGTTGTGCGGTAAAAATTAGTTCGTTATTTAACATGGTGATATGTCTATATGTTGGAAGAGAATTGTCAAATTTATATTTTCGTGACTGTTTGAATTAAATATATTACGCAACAGAGTTGATTTCTCTGAAATGCATGTTAATTCTTAAACGAAGTAAAGAGGAGGTTCCTTTACTCTCAAGCACATGACACGATAGCACGTGATTTAGCGGTAGTGATGACATATTTGTTTATATGACTTTTATCATTGACCTTTTTTTGAACTGGATTATTCATATATTGCCATTCGACGGTGTGCTGTGCCGAGTGCGAGAGCTAAATTATTTTATTGATCGTTTATTACGCGTGTACTTATTACATGTATAATGGCAGAGTCTACCGCAGGTTTTTCACTGAAGCATCGCAAGGGAAAACCTTTACAAAGCGGCGAAATTGTGGTGCATGTGTTTAATGCACTCACAGAGAAGAATCCGTCTTTTTCAGTGAGAGAAGTCGAACAGCTGTGCTTTGAACTTACAGGTGTAGGAACATCGCGACGTGAAATTGAGACAACAGGAAAATTTATCACTCCAGGCAAAAGCAGGAATAAACATGCGTGCTCGAAGAATGCTAAGAGTTCGTGAAAACAGCTGTGCGTCGTCATGTGCATAGTTTTTTCTTTAGAAACGAACTTCCTAACATAAATAAAATTTTTTATGCTGTAAATGACGATGCAGATTTACCAAATTTCAGCAGATCTAGTATGTATAGATTACTTATACAGCTGGGGTTTGTGAATGAAAAAAGGGGCAAGAAAAATGTACTGAGAGTCAAGGGCGATATTGCTGTGTGGCGAAGACGTTATTTAAGGACAATCAGACTGTACCAGATACAAGTCGCAAAATATACTACTACCTTGACGAGACTTGGGTGAGTGAAGAACACACGAAAAGTATGGCGTGATACGATTTTTAAGACTGAAAGACAAGCAGATTTGCAAGATATGTGTACTGGTTCAAAGATTCCCAGTGGAAAACGCCGAAGGCTGAGTTCAATTTCAATATAAACTTGTACTTTTGCATGTATTCATATCCTTATTTGTATAATTTTATCGATCTTCCTGACAATTATTATGACGTTTACTGCAGGTTTAAATTGACGGAGAGGCGCCGCCTATGGCCTATGGCGCGAAAGCATTAGCCAATTAGGGTGAGGTGGAAGGTAGTTGCACGCGGAGTGATACAAGTCAACGGGGCAAGGTTATATGAAACAGAGATTAGGGGCTAATACGCTAAGCTTTATCATGTCTGCCATATTCCGTTTTGATCAATTTGAATGTTAATTAACTAATCAGTTTACAACAATCGTATGTTCCTTGACAACATATACATATTATGAGACACGTTAAAATGTATAAATACAGTATATACATAAAGTCAAATTGACTACATCAATATACACAGTAAGCAGCTTTCCTACTGTTTCATGTGGTATTTGCATAGACTAATTTACTACAAGAAATGTCATAATATAAATATTACAGGTTTGTGAATGTACTATGCTCCCAGTGCTCATTTACATGGTTATAGTTCTAAAAATTCATTAACCGTATAAAAACAATGTGCATGCAAAAATATCTTAACCTTATTCTTAAAGTGTTTTAATGATGCAGCTTGTTAAAATAAATTTGGAAGTTTATTATATAACATTAACCCTTTGTAGTTAAAGCTTCCTTCATAAAGGCTCGTTTGGTGCGCTCGAATTGCCAGTTTATCCTTGTTACGAGTGCATCAGCATTTACTTGAAAGTGATTTATATTTGTATGAACATTTGTGGATGTTATGACTCTCGAAAGGGGACACATTATTATTCGTCTACCTCCGTATAACTGTGATCTGAGTGCAATTGAGCTGGTGTGGGCAAAACTAAGGAATGTTTTCAGAGAATGCAACGTTACTTGTGATATCTTTGCTTATCTTACACGCTATTATGCTGAACTGTGTTTTTCAAGGTTGACCACATTGCAGAAAGAGCGCTCAACTTATCTTGCACGTACTGTACACAATCAATTGTTTTCAAATCCAATGATTTACCATAGACGGCATTGTGACATTAATCTAAAATTACTATTGTGTTGTAACCGTTGTTTAAAAAGCTCTAAGCAAGAGTTATTTGTTATTTTAAAATGTTAATTAAAATTTAAGAAACATTAACATAGTTGTGTAATAAAATACAAATGTACTTATTGATAAAAACAAAAGAGACACAAAGTTAAATTCGTGAAATATACTATATCTGGAAAAATGATCGTGAAAAATCCAGTAACCATAGAGACGAAATAAAGCTTCCGTATAGACGCTACAAGAATATTTACTGATGAAGTATTTCCGAGAACGAAGTGTATAATGTATTTTCAAATTATTTACTATGTCTTTGAGTAAAAATGTAATCTTTAAACAAATAAAGGAGGCATTATTTCACTAATAAACGTGAGATAAGACATCGATCCAGGAACATAACTGAGAAATTAATAATCAATTTTCGCCGACTGCAACTAAGCTACTAAAAGAAGCTGCAGGAAGATTACATCAGTGTACTACGAAACCTACTGCCATCCTGGTGATACTATAGGTATAATGTTAGGTAAGATTGTAACTTCTTTATACTACCATTCTAGCACATCTACCTGATATACTAACATTCCAGTACTTTGTAGTTACAGCTTACACTTAAAGCTACTTGTAATCTACTATATATTAACATTATAGCACCACATAGGAAGTGACATAAAAATAACGAGGTCTTTTCCATCAACAATATTTATTTGTTCATCAGTATCAACAAGTAATTCCCATCAGATACTATACACCTTGGAACCACCTCTGGAACTTAATTTTTAGTTGTTTTTTCAGCTCTTTTAGAAATTCTATTTTTATGTCATTAAGTTGGTAATGGACGTTCGTTCTTGGTTCGCAGGGGGCCATGTCCAGCGACCACGGTGGCTGAAGCAAAGTAAAGTTTTGTTTCTCTGCGAAACATGACGAACGAGCGTTGATGTGTGAGATACGGTATTATACGATAGAATTTTCACGATTCTGCTTAAGCTTTGTGATACTTGAAGCTGTTCTTCATATTTTAGCGGAGAAGTTGCTGAAGCTATTATACGAATGTCCGGTGTTAGAGTATTTGATTGCTCTACCAAGCACATCCGTCTTGTCCCTCCGCGACCAGACCAGAAGTGTCTTAGATTATATCCAGGATGTGCTATTAAGCTTCAAATTCTCCTAATAACCTCCCCTTTGGTAATGACTCCTAACTTCTAATCCATTGTTACCAGCTCATTTCATTTTTCTGTTATTTGCGGCTACAACTCAAAGTGCGTCTTAAATAAATCCTACCTCACATTCCAATAATCCCAAGCTAATCTGCCATACCTAATCTGACGACCTTGGATACCTTCACTCACGTAACCGCCCGACTATGGGTAGAACAAGAAAGGAAGCTGTCTGAATTTTAAGCAGGTTTCAGGAAAGGAAAACGGACAATAGATAATCTGTTCATAATAAAGACTATAATAAACAAATACCTCAGGAAGAAGACAGGAAGGGTATATGTGTTCTTTGCAGATTTTAAGAAAGCTTTTGATACGATAAACAGAAAAGCTTTAGTTTGGAAATTGAGGATGAAAGGGGTAAATAGAAAATTTATAAAAGTAGAAAAAATCTATGAAGGGGTGAAGTTTTACATAAAGTGGGAAAAATGTAATTACAGAGATGACAGAACAAAAAATAGGGCTAAGACAAGGATGCAAAATGAGTCCAATTTTATTTAACTAATTTATAGATGAGAAAATAGACAAGATTAAAGAAGGAAGTCAGCACTGTCCGGTAATAGAAAACAAAGAAGTTCCTGGACTGCTATATGCGGATGACTTAATGGTAGGATCTATAACGGTAGTAGGATTACAGAAGGCAATAAATGAAATCCAAACATCCTGTGAAGAGTGGGGAATAAAAAAAATAAGTGGAAAGTTATGGTCTTCAAGAAGGGAGTTAAACTAAAAAAGATGAAAAGTGGGTACTAAGTGGTAAAAGCGTAGAAGTGGCCAATGACTGAATACTTAGGAGTGAGGTTGAAAAACAATAGAAAGTGGGGAGCACACAGGAGCAAAATTGAAGCAAAAGGAAGAGCGGCAATGAATGGCATAAGAATATGCAAATATAAACTAGAAATGACAACCAAGTGGTTAGAAAGAATGTATGAAGCACTAGCTGAATCCAAAATGTTGTATGCAGTGGAGATCTGGGGGGGGGGCACAGAGGTAAACAAACCGGTGAAGCAAAACTACAGAAAGTTTTGTAAAGAGCTACTAGGCTTACCTAGGGAAGTAGCTTTAAAAGAATTAGGAAAGGCAAGAAGAAATGAAATAATAATGGAAAGAATAATAACATTTTGGTATAGGTGTTTGGACAAATAAGAAGGGGACATTATGAAATTATGCATGAGACAGCAAAAAAGATTACAGAACTCAAATAGTTGGTGGGCAGAGATAGGAGGAATTATGAAAAAAAAAAAAAATAGGAGTGGGAGATATATGGAGATTAGAGAAAAGGAATAGAGGCGATGTGGGTAAACTAGAAAAAATGCAGAATAGAAGATATAGAAAGACAGGAAATATGGGGAAGTCTAGAAAATATGAAATCATTACAATTTTACAAGCAAATAAAATGAAATTGGGGACGAGAAGCAATAGGCAAGAGAGAGAGAAGGGTTAGCTTGGATGAGAACAGGAACAATATTTCTAAGAGGGATAAGAGGTAGGGAAAAGAGAATTTGTGAATTGTGTGGGGGAAAAGAAAGCATAGAACACTATGTAACAGAATGCGAGGAGTTAGCAATATGGAGAATAAAGGTTTGGGAGGAAAAATGGGAGAAAATAGAGAAGAGGATAGTAGCCATAAAAATGTTAACAGGAAGGGAGGAAAAGAAGGTAAGGAGTATTGGTGAGATCTTACAGAAAGTAAAAGAAAACTGGGAAAGAAATGTACAGAATATAAGAAAGGAAGAGAAAGAGGAAGAAAGGGACTAATTAAGTAATCAAGGAGGTATGGAGTTTAAGAGCTGCCTGGCAGAGCAGAAGACCAAAATGTCATGTAAGACAAGGTAGCAACAAGGTAAAGACAAATAAATGTAACCAAAAGTTGTAAATTGTAAAATTTTGGAATATGCACAATAAATATATAATATCAAACGAATGTTCCTGAAAACCAGCCGTCACTAACTATCGTACTAAATGTCCTCTTATCCCAAACCAAAATGTATTCATAATCTATTGGTAAACGCGGACACCATCATAATGATTCTGTGTCATAGTAATTTGGCGATTTTCCAGAATCATTTTATTTATTTCTACCAAAAAATCGTCAGTTATTGATGTGCGAGGGCATCCAGAGCTGTCGTCTTGTTTAACGTCTTCTCCACTCTGTTTGAGACGTTTCTACCACTCGTAAACTGTTATGTTAATAATAGTAGATTCACCAAAAGTCACAGTCCACATTTCAAGTGCTGCACTTCATTGCATTTGTTTAAGCAGAATTCAATGAAAATTACGAAGAAATTCGCCGAGCACTCAAAAACAGGCTTACCTTTTAGAGTGTCAACAATAAATTAAACATCCAAAACAGCTGGAAACACAAACATACTTGTAAACCAACAAAATAAAAGGAAGTTTTGAAAACGAATGTTTAAAGTCTACGAAATTAAATGTTTTGTTACACTTTGTATAAATTTGGATATTTGTGGCCCTCTATGTGCTTTATTACCTAGGAATATTTATATAAAGTTGAGAGAACGCGTTCTTACTTTGTACTATCTAGCCACGACAGTAAAAATTACACGTATCCCGTGCTGTTGTTGTCCAGGTATTTCCAAACTCATATTTAAGAAGGACTTTCCCTCTCTTTCGGCGCGTCTTGTGTTTCCCTTTAAGGTTCTACCAGTCCGAGTTATTGTTACATAAGCCCATCTGTATTCTTGCAGTCTCCCGACCTCCAAGTTTATAGTACCTTGCCGCAAGCAGAGGACAATGATTCCCAACTGGTTTTGTTGCATTTCTATGTGACTTTATATCAGAGATTACGTTGTGACTGAATTAGCATTTTGGTTGTTGCCAGAGAAGTTACGAGGGTGGGTCAAAAAGTAATGCCTCCTATTTTTTCCTTAAATAAGTAAGTTATGTGAAAACTTTGAATTTGACGCAATTCCTCAAACCATCTTCTCTAATCCCCTGCAGTAGTAACTTCCTAAGTCAACAGGTGGCAGCACTGCATGCTCTTGCAAAATGGCTGACATCGACATTCGTATTAGACAGCGTTCTGTGATTGAATTTTTCACTGCGGAAGGTGAAACGCCAATTCGCATTCACGAAAGGCTAAAAAATGTGTAAGGTGATCCAACGGTGGATGTCAGCACTGTTAGACGATGGGTTCGTCGCTGTAACGAAGCTGAAGGGCAAACACCATTGACATGAAAAGCGAAGCGGTCGGTCGGTGACTGCAGTGACTCCATGCAACATTCAGCGAGTCGATGACATCATTCGTGGTCATCGCCAGGTAGTCGCAATACCTCCCTCAGTAAAGGCAGTGTGATGAAGATTATTCAACAACTGGGTTACTCAAAAGTTTGTTCACGTTGGGTACCAAGAATGTTAACCGCCCAAAACAAAGAAACAAGGAAAACAATAGCCTCCGAACACTTGCAGCGCTTCAATTTGGAGGGAGAGGAGTTTCTGGAAAAAAGTTGTTACTGGAGACGAAACGTGGGTTCATATTTTGAACCTGAATCAAAGAGGCAGTCAATGGAATGGCATCACGCAACGTCACAGAAGAAAAAGGATTCAAAACTCAGCGGTCGGCAGCGAAAGTTATGGCGACAGGGTTTTGGGATGCAGAGGGTGTGCTTATGATTGATTTTTTGGAGCAGGAATGCACAATAAATTCTGTCCAATACGTCAGAATTCTCAAAAAGCTGAAAGCAGTCTTCGCCGAGCTCGCCCAACAAAAACTATGGCTGATGTTCTTCTTTTGCATGACAATGCAATACCACACACCAGCCGTTACACCACTGCAGAAATTGATAAATTGGGATGGCAAGTCTTACAGCTCTGACCTGGCACCATCAGACTTCCATCTGTTCGGGTCACTAAAGAAAGCTCATCGTGGGATTCATTTTGAAGATGAGGAGGCTGTTAAAACGTCCATGCGTCAATGGCTTAGGGAGCAAGACCGTGTGTTTTACCACACTGGAATACATGTCCTAGTTAAAAGGTGGGCCAAAACTGTGGAAAAGTACGGAGATTATATTGAATAGTGACAAATTAATCGTCAATGTTGTAGTTTTCAAGCTATGTAAATTGGATTCAATTTTCTTCGCAATTAAAAGAGAAAAAAAAGAAGGCATTACTTTTTGACCCACCCTCATATGTTTATGGGTAGATTCGTCCATTTTGGAACTTGCTACATCTTTTCTATCAGATAGAAGATGAAGTATGTTTAACAGCAGCCCATAAAGTGTCATCATCACTATAGCCTTACATTCACCTATATGTATTGTGACTTTGTGGGTTCGTAAAATTAAAAATTCAATTACACCACTCAAAATGTTCTTTATTTCCACCTTATTCCAATATCACAATTACAATTTAATGTACACAATTACAATTTTGCCCAGATCGTCTTTACACGTACACTCAGCGCGCCTTACATCACTACTTGCCCGGCTCACTCTACGCAACTGACTGTCCCCTCACTTGTATCGATCGGTGGCCCGAAGTTTCTCGAATCTTCCTTTTATGGAGGGGGAAAACATTCTCGAAGCTTCGTGCACCTTCGAGCGCAAGGAGGAGGGGTAAACGAAGACCCAGCCACCCCGCCTGTCTCCCTTCCCTCCGCCGGCCTACATTTATTGATCGGCATCGTGGGCTTGCCGTTTGGGTAACAGTATTATAAATCTCCTGGTATTTACGCACAACGGAAACTGTTACGGCACTGAAGGTTGCATGTACTCCTAATGTATGCATTTTGTGCGATTTATACAGAATTATAAACTGTCCTTTGGTTTTAAGGCAAAGTTTCTATTTTTACAAGTCTAGCTGTGGTAGAGTCTGTCGCCTGACCCTATCGCCCACTAATGACCGTCATTAATCACTTCAGAAATGGAACACTGTCGTTGAGGACCAATAACAACGCTGATTTTCTCTAAGTGACAGTCGTATGTTTACTCCACGTGGAGTCTCAGTTGCCAAAGTTCCAACTTCCAGTTGATCTGTTTCATTACGTGCAGAAATTCGTTGTGTCACGATGTGGAGACAGTGGGAGGGAAATGCAGTGATAAATGCAAATGAAGTAGTAGATAACTTTCAGTCAAGTGAACATAATCAAAGTGAAGACAATAGTGTGAATAACTGGGCCGAGTTATGTTACTGGAAAAGCCTCAAAAAACAACGTTATAACGGGAACTCTTTCTAAGCAAATTCAAGCGCTTGTTTTGAACACATATAAATATTTCCTGAAAAAATAATATTGGTAAGGGGCCGTACAATGAACCTGATGCACACTTCGTGGCAGTAGCCGAACCAGACCGATACAGTCCGTGAGCTCATACATGTATTTCCTACGGAGCACTCCGTCATCGACGTGTCGTAGGATTGCTTATGTTAGTCTGCTAGATAGTGCAATTTAGGGACAAGTAAGACTGTTGGCAGCATTGCGTTCAGTGGAGAAACAAGCATAGTTTGGCCACATTGAATTCTTCAATATGTCTACATTAAACATTAAGTAAATAAGCAATTAATAACGTTAAAAGAATGCCCTCCAAAATTGCACTAAAAAGTAAAGTATTGAAAATCATGGTAGTATATTGTTACCCAATCGGCAAACTTGCAATCGGTTACGCGAGGGGAAGGCCGGTGGAGGGTGGCGTGTGGTATCGGTACCGCCTGCGGAGGCGTGACAGATTGGAGGCAGGGGAAACCACAGGGGTGGCTGAATCTTCGTTTCCCCCTCCTCCTGCAGCCTGAAAGAACGCGAAACCTCCAGAAAATTTTTCCTCTCCATGGTAAAGAATTCTCTAGAAATATTTAGCCACCTATAAATAGAGGGAGGATGCGACCGAGAGTTCAGTTCAGTTCAGTTCTTGACGAGCAGCGTGAGGAGCGCCCAGTGAGGGAACGGACTGTTACAGACGAACTGGTGAATTGTAATTGTGTGCATTACGTAAATCTGTGTATTCGGCAAGTGTTCCGATTGTAATTAGGAGGAAATAAAGAACATTTTTGAGTGGTGCAATTGGACTTTTCATTTCACAAACCCACAAAGTCACAATATAATAGCATCAAAAAGTGATAAGAAGTGAGAAAAAATCGCCGAGTCAAATATTAGAAAGAAGAACCTACCTTTTAAATCGAAATCCAATAGATTTATATTTTTCCAAAGTCTAATATTCGAATTGAATGAATTTCCTTTTTAATCTTGTAATATTCCTGAATATTTTCTTCTAATTACGCCTTGTTCATTTCGGCCGAAACAGTTTTATTCGCAGAAAGTTCATTAATCTTGCGAGGTGAATTACTTTTGTTCACTCTACTATCTTCAAGCATACCCTCCATCTTTTAGGATAATGGAACTCCTCGGAAAAAGCCTTCTCCGGATAACTCAACGTGACCCAGATTCAAACTCGGGACCTCTTGAGTGTGAGGCAGAGGTGTCGAGGTTATGTCTGGAGCTTGTGGTGGGCGAGGGGTCACTTCATCACTTTGGAAGCATTTTGTTTTAAAACATAGGAAGTCCAGTGCAATGGAACACCATGCTGGTGAAATATAGCATTTGGTTGGAAAGGGAACTGTCCAGGTTAGGTAGGTGGGACCAGTTACTGTCTGCTCCATGAAGAAAAATGGTCCAGGAATATTCTGTCACGTCCCACAATACATCGTACATTCATTTTCTCGCTGTCTCTCGTGCGCGTGGTGTGGCGATTATGTCCCGGAATGTCAGTTTCAGAATTTCGTCCTGATGGTAAATCTTCGGGCTTTAGCCTTCAACGATTTGCGCTTTATAAAGATACAAACCTAATCATCTATGCAGCACCTTATGGAGTGTTGAGCAATGGACGTTCAACTCTCTTGACGCTTTTCGAACTGACTGATGGACTTCTGTGCAATGACCCAAAAACATGCGAACCGGCTACGCGGAAAGGCTTTACTTACCCATATTATTAAAAGAGATGCTGGAACTGGCCACCGCCATTGTCCATAGATTTTATGAAACTATCCATCACCTGTCGTAGTTCACGTTGACAAATGCTGGCAGTTCTCCATTAGAGGAGAAAGAGTTATAGGCCCAAAAGTTGACAGTAGGCGCATGATTTCTTGAGCGTTGGATTTACGATGTGTTGCGGATAGAGGGGAAGAAGCGAGAGCTAACGTTATTTTTGTTTCTGCAGAGTGGTTAACGTTGAAAAACAAAGTTTAGCAAAATAGCGTGTAAGACAAGCGAAGATATCACAAGTAACGTTGCATCCTCTGAAAAAATTCCTTAGTTTTGCTCACGTCAGCTCAATTGCATTCAGATCACAGTTATACGGAGGTAGACGAATAATAATGTGTCCCTTTCGAGAGCCATAACATCCACAAATGTTCATACAAATATAAATCATTTTAAAGTAAATGCTGATGTACATTACCACCACACTCGTAACAAGGATAAACTGGCAATTCGAGCGCACCAAACGAGCCTTTATGAAGGAAGCTTTAACTACGAAGTGATAATGTTATATAATAAACTTAGAAATTCATTTAAACAAGATGCATCATTAAAACACTTTAAGAATACAATTAAGACATTTTTGTATGCACATTGTTTTTATACGGGTAATGAATATTTAGAACTATAACCATGTAAATGAGCACTGGGAGCATAGTACATTCACAAACCTGTAATATTTATATTATGACACTTCTTGTAGTAAATTAGTCTATGCAAATACCACATCAAACCATAGAAACCTGCTTACTGTGTATATTGTATGTAAGCAATTTGACTTTATATATAAACTGTATTTATGCCTTTTGACATGTGTCATAACATGTATATGTTGCCAAGGACGAACTAAAATTCTAATTCTAACATAGATTGTTGTAAACTGGTTAGATAATTAACCTCGAAATTGATCAAAACGAAATATGGCGGACATGATAAAGCTTAGCGTATTAGCCACTAGATGTCAGTGTATAGCGCATTTCATATTTCAAAGTTGTCATCTATGTTTACGGAGTTAAACGAAACTTTCCGAATGAGGACTTGGAACCCGATCGCTCTTCTTATCGCGCGCATATAGTGTCTACGTCTTTGTATCGGCTCCTATTTCAGCGAGACAGTATGAACTGTCTGAATTATAAAATTAAAACATAATTTCTTCCTTCTAGTATTTAAAATATTTTTGTTAAAATTGTATATTTTTAGGGGGACATTCAAGCTATCCCTCCCCATCAGTTTGGTTTTCGTCCTGGGCACCCGACATCACAGGCCGCTGCCCTGGGTTTCCAGGAAAGGGCATTCACTGCGGCGGTATCTCTGGATGTCGAGAAGGCCTTCTCTACCACCTGGCATGCAGGCCTCCTACTTAAACTAATCACCCTGGGGCTTCCTGCACACATGATACACATTCTACACTCATTCCTCAAACACAGACATTTCACAGTTACTGTGGCGGGAAAGCTATCTACCAGACGACCCATCAGAGGAGGCGTTCCCGAAGGCTCTGTCTTATCCCCTACACTCTTTAGCGTGTATGTGGCGGATCTCCCCACGGAGCTACACGTCAACATAGCCCAATATGCAGACGACGTGCTACTATACAACACAGATAGAAACGCACGCAGAGCCTTCAACCCAATACAGCGACACCTAAGCCTCATTCATGATTGGTGTAGGCTTTGGCGATTGCCTATCAAACCAGAGAAAAGCCAAGCCATGCTCTTCACTAAGCGTCACTTTCCCGCCAACCTCCCCGCCTTTAACTATTCTGGCAGAAGGATAGAGTGGACAAACTCTCTTAAATATTTGGGTGTAAAGCTGCACAAGGGCCTAAGTTTTGGAGGTCACATCCAGGAGTTAGCTCATCGGGCATGTGGGGCTTCGGCTTCGTTATACCCCATGATGCGTTCAGGGATGCCGACACCCCTTAACGACACCCCTTTTTCAGGCGTTAATTCTTCCAATCATGCTTTATGCTTGTGAGATCTGGGGCATGGCCGCAGAAACCAATCTGCGACAACTTCAGCGTGTACAAAATGGATGTCTTAGGGCCATCTATTCCGTTTGCTGGAGGTTTCCCGTGAGAAACCTTCATGAAGCCTCATCTCTCCTCTATGTGGAAGATGTCATTAGGCGCCGGGCCACAAAATTCTACGCGAGTTTGCCTCAACATCAGAGCGCCCTGGTTAGGTCTCTAGGGAACTATAGAACCTCGGAAAGACGCTACAAGCTATACCGGCTTCCCTGCATGGCATGCGGGCACACCCGGTAACAATAAAGTTCTTATTACAACCTTAAAATTATCACTGTTTGAAATTAATAGACTTTCTAAATTAAACTCTTCCTAAAATTATCACACCAGCGGTGCTCACATAGCGTTGCACCCGAGTTGGCTACCATGAGGAGCTACGGCTACCTCCCTTCTTTTCATCTACCTAAATTTAAACCACCAACCTGCAAAACCCCACATATCCTGTCATTAAGTGGTTAAGTCCGTGTAGGACAGGTACACGAATGACACACATCGTGCTGACCCTCAGTCAGCTGCCAGCTGCTTGAATGAATGAATGAATGAATGTATATTTTTATGTATCAACTCTAACCCTAATATACCACTGTGTAAAATAGGGTTCAATAAGTCTGGATAAATAAAAAAGATATAAAATGATGGCTAGGAGAGAAAATTTACTTTTAAATTTACATGGTTTGAATAAAATAAGGTATTTTAATTAAAAAGCAAAAATAAGCAAGCAAACCCCGTATTTCAGCACAAAAGCATTTATAAGCATTTTGATTAGAAATCCGAGCTGTAGTCATAATAAACCAAAGTTGCCAGTACCGACGTATTCGTCTTGCCACGTCACGAGCTGCTACAGTGCTTTTGCCTAGCACACCTTAGGACGTTTCTGCAGCTGCCGGCCAACTTTGTAGAAATGCTAGCGGATAAAAAAGTAGTGGAGAAGGTTTTTAAGTTATTTTCTGAATTAGATTTTAGAATTTAGTGAAGAGAATTTTTTTCCGTTTGGATTTATATTTCCTTTTATTTTATTTTTGCTTTTGTTATGTACATATAGTTTTTGTAAGTTTATTTACACTTGTATACAGTTTTAGAACTATTTATATCTGGCTTTTGCCATGAATGACATTTTACACGGCGCTGATAACCGCTGCAGTTGGGTGCCCTTATAAACATATCATCATCATCATCATCATCATCATCATCATCATCATCATCATCATCATCATCATCATCATCATCATCATCATCATCATCATCATCATCATCATCATCATCACCATTATAATTACACTGGTCGACAAGGTTTTTTTCACAAGAAATCTGAATAGTGAATCTAGTGGCATTTCCCATCCTGAATTCAGATATGTAGTCAGAATTTTCCCATCAGGCATAATTTTTCTGTAAAAGCTACTTTTCAAAATATAATTTTAGCGTTTTCTTTGACCTGTCATAGCAAGCGTTACCTCATATGTAGCTATTTTACTCAAGCTGTATTATTGAAATTATTTGCAATGTCATGCTGAAGCGCAATAAAACATGACTGTGCAGGTTCATTGTTGTTGTTTAGTCATGTTCCGACCTGTTTGGCATTGTGATGTGTCAGTATTGAGCTGACTGTGAGATTGTTGAGTAGTGAAATATTTCCTTCCTTTCTGTTTAGAAGTGTATTGTGTACGTTGTGCATGTTGTATTTCTGTGCTTTATTTTTTCATCATGCCAAGAAATTGTGTAAATCATGCAGATAATTTTTGCTATATTTGTGCTGAGCTGACCTTCAAGACTCAGAGGCGAAATTTGACCCCACTTGTAAAGAAGTGTTATAAACTTTACTTTGGCTGTCAAGTTGGTAATTTTGATAATAGCTGGGGCCCCAAATACATGCTGTGTTTCGTGTGTTAAAACTGCTGACTGGAGAAAGCAGTCTTTCAAAAGTTTGTGTTGCAATTTTCTTGGAAACCATAAAGCAGAAAACTATCGTGACATAATGGCTGATCTTCTGCATTCTTATAAAGCTATGGGTGCAACATGTCTTTAAAAATTCACTTCTTGGACTCTCACTTGGACTTCTTCCCCGAAAACCTTGGAGCTGTCAGCGATGAACACGGTGAGCGTGTTCATCAGCAAATTTCTACAATAGAGAAGAGGTACCAAGGCAAGTGGAGTTCCAATATGCTGGCTGACTACTGTTGGACTAAAATGAGAGACGTTCCAGATGCAAAATATACCCCAAAATCACTATCTACCACTTTCTAGGTAAGTCAGAATCAGTAGTTATAATGTTGAGTTTGATAGCTAGTTCGGATTTTTTGGAATATTATAAAAAATTCAAATGAATATCACACAAAACTCCTGCCTGATGTGGGAAAACTGTAATTATATTTGAATTCAGCACGAACAATACTTTTAGAATCTGTTATTTTAATTCTTGTGAAAGAAAAAAGTTAAATTTTGTCGACCAGTGTTATCATCACCGACGTATTAAAAGGTTTTGAACAGTGAGCGAAACAATTTTCTATTTTCAATACAGTCGCGAACTACTAAAACGCTCACTTTTACTATCTACTGTCTCAAAAAAGTAATTATATGTAAACACCGCGTGCGTATAATAGAGAAAGCTGGAATTACGAAAGGAGCGGATGTGGATGAGATATGGCAAGCCAGATCCGCGTCATTGATCGCTAAAGAATTTAGAGCGAGCAATTTGTTCGTTCACCTTTAATTAGAGTTAATGTTTTGGGTAATATTAGAAATAACTTACGTTTCCGTTTGAAGTGTGTCATTCACTACAACATGTTATTAGGCTTATTAACAATATGGAAATTAAGTATTCGAGTTTATTATTTCCTGTGCTAAGGTACCTACACTGTATCATATTACAGGAATTTATGTTGGCAGATATTGGTTTCCTTGAAAACGATTTCTCATCAGTTCCGGTTATAAAGTGCTGTGACCTGGAGTAACCCTAAATTTGGAATGCGAAACATAGCTTTAGAATATTAAAACTGGAATAAGAATATATTGAAAGTTTAAAAGTACAAAATAAGAACGTTACGTGCTCAAGTATAAACAAAGAAAAAACACTATCAAAATTCGCATTACTGAACAAAAGACTGTCTGCAGTAAATTAAATGCCAGGTCAGGAGATGGCGTGAGTATAGAAAATTAGTTGGGTCAAAGTAGTTACTGACTAGTTTAGTAGTTACGTTTCTTTGACCCAATTACGTCATCTCCTGACCTGGCATTTAATTTACTGCAGACAGTCCTTTGTTCAGTAATGCGAATTTTGATAGTGTTTTGACTTTGTTTATATTTGTGTTATATCCAGTGCTTCATTTGTGGTTATAACATTTAATAAATATCCTTATGATGGGAGAGATGCACACTCTCGAAACGTCGATTTCTAATCGTCTTTTCACCTGGCTTGCTTCCCGAGAACAACTTGAGCATATTCGTCGCCAGAAAAGCTTCAGGTCTTTTTTTAGTCATATCGGACGATGAATGAAATGTGTGAAATGATGCTCAATGAGTCCGGGGTCCATGGAGCTTAGAGTTACCCGACATTCGTCTTTCAGGATAAGGGAAAACCCTGGAAAAAACCTTATCCAGGTAACTCACCCTGACCGAGATTCGAACTCGGGACCTCTTGAACGTTAGGCAGACACGCTACCATCTATGCTACCGAGGCCGGCCTTCAGGTCTTAAGAAAGTTACGTAAATACCAGTAAAATTAAGTTTTCTTTCATAGCGGTTTTTTCTCCTTCATTGCTTGCATCAAGCGGGAAATAGCAAGATATTACAAGATCCAGAAATGTTTATTATTTTAATTTTGGTAAACGCTAGTAACAAAATTTAGAAAATATTAATTATGCACTAACATGATCTCTTCTCAGTCTAGTACAAAATAATATTAAAAACCTCCATTGTATCTGCTTCATGTTATTTATTTGTTTGTTTGTTTGTTTGTTCGTTTGTTGGTTCGTTCGTTCATTTATTTATTTATTTATTTATTTGTTTATTTATTTATTTATTTATTTATTTATTTATTTATTTATTTATTTATTTATTTATTTATTTTTGTAATTTACGTCCTCCAACGTTAAGTCATCGGACGATGAATGAAATGGGTGAAATGATGCCCAATGAGTCCGGGGTCCATGGAGCTTAGTTACCCGACATTAGTCTTTCAGGATAAGGGAAAACCCCGGATAAAACCGTATCAAGGTAACACGCCCTAACCGAGATTCGAACTCGGGACCTCTTGAACGTGAGGCAGACACGCTACCACCTATGCTACCGAGGCGCGCCTTCGGGTCTTAAGAAAGTTACGTAAATATCAGTAAAATTAATTTTTCTTTCATAACGGTTTTTTCTCCTTCATTGTTTCCATCAAGCGAGAAATAGCAAGACATTACAAGATTCAGAAATGTTTATTAGTTTAATTTTAGTAAACGCTGGTAACAAAAGCTAGAAAATATTAATGTTGCACTCACATGATCTCTTCTCAGTCTAGTACACAATAATATTAAAAACCTCCATTATATCTGCTTCATGTTAGTGGACATAAACTGTGTGCCCGTCTCTGTAGCTTAGTGGTAGCGTGTCTGACTCATGTTCAGCAGGTCCCAAGTTCCAATGTGGCTCAGGGTAAGTTATCTGGATACGATTATCTTCTGAGATATGAATGTCTTCTAAGCTCTACGTACCCTGGGCTCATTTGACCGTCATTTGGTTCATCGTCTGATACGGACTAGACTGGACTAAGGCAGGAAGGTATATTGTACCTAGTGGTGTATCCCCGAGAGGAAGGATGAGGCGATAGGAGACAAAGGGAGGCCGTCACAAGGAGTCACGACAGCATAGAGGGCAGGATCCCTACATTTAACCTGTTGTAAACTTCCCTGTGGGGCAGAAAAACCGGTAACATTCACCTGGTGATCCGGGAGAACCCCCAACTCAGGTAGGTCGGCCACAGAAATCGAACCCGGACCTCTCGAAGGCGGCCCACAGACCAAACATCCTGAGCCATCGCTCTCCGTCTTGTCCGATATGACAATGTTGGAGGAGGTAAATAAAAAATAAGCAATAATAATGAAAGGGATAAAAGTAAAATATACAATCCCCCGTCTTACTTTATCCGCTTCGTCCGCTGTAGTAGCAGTACTTATTTGTCTCCGTTGGCAGCACTGATTAAATAACCAGCATAACCTAATTATGGAAGTAAGAAAATCTGTATTTTCTTATTGTAAAAGTTCCCGGAGCAATATAAACCCATGTTCATTTTAAATCTATCTTAAACGAAGTTAAAAAGTAAAAAATGCCAGAAATGGAACAATTACACACCTCCTTTCCGAAAAAGAAGCTCGTTTTCTCACTTAGACTGACAAAACACAATCGTATTACACAGTCAACTGTCTCAGGTAGTTAACTTCTTCGTTCTAACAAAACAATACACTATCGTCACCTATGGTACAGATTTTGAAAAACTAATCCAAGTCGCCCGCCAATCCGAATTACAGGATCTTACCTTATTCGTGATTCATTTTTGATAAAATCAAAATTATTGCGTTTTGTCAGCCCCGATAATCGCTAGACATGGCCCCCTGAGAATTCCTTTTATTCCCGGGATTGAAGACAACCATGCAATGACGTCTGTTGCCAACATTGATGAAATAAAAGCAGAAATGCTGAAGAAGATGAACACCCTAGTGAAAAGTGAATTCCAGAAGTGCTTTCAAGGTTGTAAAAAAGCGCTGGTACAAGTGTATTATATCTGAGGGATCAAAGTTGATGTTCATGAATAAATAAACATTATTTCAGGGGAAAAAATAAAAATAAAAAAGAAGAAAATTGGTTTTATATGTTGATCACACCCTGTAGGTGCAGAAGAGGTAATATTAAACGCTTATTTTGGAAATACGCAGCAACTAAAGGCCATCAGCAGAAGAAAATGTTGTCCATGATATCGAGCTGTGTCTTTGTTACGTATCCTATTAAACTACAAACCAAGGACAACTCCTTTCACCAAAACTTCACATAAAATTTGATGTATATCCATGTAATGAAGATGCTTCATCCAAAGGTGTACAAATTAACCTAAACTTGGCTTTGCGTCACATTATACGTCCACTGTTATACAGTGTGCTCCAGTAGAACACTGAAAAAGCTCCATGTGCTGCAGTATCATAAGATTCAGACGAACTTTCTAATCATTCTTACACATTTCGTTGTAGAATACGAGCCTCACATAGAGATGGCAACACTTGGCCAGTTTAACTCTAGACTAGCTTGTATCAGGACAATAGCTTGTATAGTTTTTGAATGGCAACATTTTAAACAAGACAAGTGTAGAGGTTTCACGTAAATGGAAAAATTGGTGAAACAAGCGGTTATTGAATACTTACATTTGAAAGGCTTAGCGTCTAAAGAAATCAAGGAGAAAATGATAGCACATTGAAAGACTCTATCCCTTCATATGCAATGATTAAAAGGTGGGTTACAGAGTTTAAAATGGGACGTACGAGTGCTAGTGATGAGCCTCACTCTGGACGTTCTGTGGAAGTCACAACTACAGAGATCATTGAAAGACTCTGTCCCTTCATATAAAATAATTAAAAGGTTGGTTGTAGAGTTTAAAATGGGACGTACGAGTACTAGTGATGAGCCTCGCTATGGACGTCCTGTGAAAGTCACAACTACAGAGATCATTGAAAGACTCTGTTCCTTCATATAAAATAATTGAAAGGTTGGTTGTAGAGTTTAAAATGGGATGTTCGAGTACTAGTGATGAGCCTCGCTATGGACGTCCTGTGAAAGTCACAACTACAGAGATCATTGAAAGACTCTGTCCCTTCATATACAATAATTAAAAGGTTGGTTGTAGAGTTTAAAATGGGACGTACGAGTACAAGTGATGAGCCTCGCTCTGGACGTTCTGTAGAAGTCATAACTACAGGGATCATTGAAAGACTCTGTCCCTTCATATGCAATAATTAAAAGGTTGGTTGTAGAGTTTAAAATGGGACGTATGAGTAGTAGTGATGAGCCTCGCTCTGGACGTCATGTGGAAGTCATAACTCCAGAGATCATTGAAAGACTCTGTCCCTTCATATAAAATAATTAAAAGGTTGGTTGTAGAGTTTAAAATGGGACGTACGAGTACTAGTGATGAGCCTCGCTCTGGACGTCCTGTGGAAGTCACAACTACAGAGATCATTGAAAGACTCTGTCCCTTCATATGCAATAATTAAAAGGTTGGTTGTAGAGTTTAAAATGGGACGTACGAGTACTAGTGATGAGCCTCGCTCTGGACGTCCTGTAGAAGTCACAACTACAGAGATCATTGAAAGACTCTGTCCCTTCATATACAGTGATTAAAAGGTTGGTTGTAAAGTTTAAAATAGGACGTACGAGTACTAGTGATGAGCCTCGCTCTGGACGTCCTGTGAAAGTCACAACTACAGAGATCATTGAAAAAATGTATTGTTTAGTACTGGAAAACCACAGATTAAAGTTGTTTGAGGTAGCAGAGGCTGTAAACATATCAAAAGAACGTGCAGGTATTACTTTAAGTAATGTTTTGGGCTTTGAAGCTAATATATTGGAGAGTAAATAGTTCCCCTTTTACGGGACAGTTTGAAACAAATGGTGTTTAGCTCAGGGTTAAGCAATGAGGTTAATCTCAGGGTATTCGTGGATATGTATGATAATGATGGTTTTAACGACACTGGAATGCCCGTTTCAAACTTGTTTAATGGCGGCTTCTTTTATTATTACATTAAACTCGAAGTTGCCGACCAAGGATTACCAATATCACTGTTTAAAGTAACTGAAGGCGTAATGCTTATTACTCGATGACTTTTAATCTGCCTGGTCCAAGACAGAAGAAGATGACCGCCCTAATCGGCCTCACGCCGTAGACTGAATGAATGACCACAGATGCGCGTGGGTGTATCACTTTCACTTTCTGAAAGCCCCTTATTCCACCAAAGATTTCCTTTGTGACAATATTGTCCATTGTCATTATTAGGGACCGAGGGATACCTCCTCCAACAAGTCAAGTGCTCCCCTTTAGAAATCTGCTAAGGACACTGTTTCTTACATTGCTTTTGTTATAACAACTATCCTCCCCCAACTGCTATTCGACTCAACTGCCCTTGCACGTGTTTTAACAAAGAACCAACATTCCTTTGAAATCCATCATGATTCTTCATACATTGCAATTCTTAATTTCGGTATCACCTTTCACAGGGTTTGTGCTAGATGGATGCCATGTTTGTAGACACCTGATCAAAAGTTGCAAAGAAAAACCCTTTCTGTTAGAATTTTGAACTCTATCGTAAAAATACCAGTGAATTTTTGAGACGGCTTATTACCATGGGTGAAACTTGGTTACATAACTATTCTCCAGAAAGTAAATCACAGTCAAAACAGTGGATTGTGCCAGGCGATGATGCAGCCCCTGTCACCCAAGAACACTGAGACGACATAAACCAGATATCAGAAAGACATTGACACAAACGAATAAATATAAATAAATGATAGATTTATAAATATAAATAAATGACGTATACCTGAATAGACAAATGCCATAATGCTAACATATACTCCGGAGACCGCCGCAGTGACAAGGCCACTCTACGAAGGTCAGTAAACTCCCTTTGCATTCCCTGTAAACAAACAACCCTACTCTATTGTCTGTTTTGCCCTCAAGGAAAATTTGGCGCCTTCCAGTGGAAAACCAACCCATTGTTAAAATCCCATGCGTGCTTCTGACAACAGGCTATAAGATTTTGACCGTCGTGCAGAGCACATGCTTTCGCATAACTTTTTGCAACGGACCGTTAGAGAAAGCGTCTCTGATGTTAGTTCCGAAACTGGAAATTCTGAACACTGATCTTAAGTGGGGATAGTTAAGAGCCAATAGCAAATTGATATTTGTTCATGTGATTTTGAAAACTCCGAGAAATACCTAGAGTGGGGGTAATTCAAAGTAATGGCGGAAATTAGGTTTTGCTAGTAAGAACACTTCGGTCCTGAGTTCTACGTGAGACGGACGCGTATTCGGCACCGCCTAAGAAGTATACTTCCGCGACATGCACAGAGACAAAGGGCAATATCTAACAATCTCTCCAGTGAGAGTTAGCACAAAGAGTATTATATAGGGAAGACGATAAGTATATCCAATTCGACTACGCAGTGCTACTGCCTCCGTGCTTCACATCACAATATTGACAGTGACGCTAAACACAGCAACCACACCGACGACGACTTTACGGTGGCGAGCAAAGAAGCCTAAGGACAACAATAAACGTCTGTCTACCAGATTCAACCCACAACCTGTTAGGACGCACCCACTCCTGAAGTACAGATGAGAGTTCTCATGCGGGAGCAACATGTCACCTCGAACCGACTACAGTCTCTCTTTCCTTAACCTTCTCACACCACCGAGCCTTAACTGTGAGGCGTTGAGCACAAGGGACAGCTCGACGTGGTTCGCTATGGGCTGGACCGCCTCAGTGAACCAGCTCCAAAAAAGGCAAATCTATTTTGTCACCTAACAAGGTCATGGCGAGTCATCTCTGGGACGCACAGGGAATTTGGTTACTTTTAAAAGGGTAAAAGTGTCATTAGTAACTACTACGCAAGTTTACTGCAACGTTTGAGTGGTGAGGTGAAAAGAAAAATACTTCATTTAACAAAGAAGAAATCTCCGGTCCATCGTTCACTCATTTTAATCCGAAAAACGTGCAAATTTCAGTTCGAATTGCTCGAACATCCACACTATTCACCAGATCTGGTATCTAGTGACTACCAACTGTTCCAGAACCTCAAAAAAGTTCCTGGAGAACCAAGAATTTACAGCAACGAGGAGGTCATTGATGAGGTAAACAGATATTTTGAAGACCTTGATAAATCGTACTACAGAGATGGTTTAACTAAATTAGAACATCGATATAACAAATGTCTTTCTGGAGATTATTTTGAGAAATAGAGTCCCGGGAGTTATCAGCTGACTCTCGTATTGAAAACTTGTGTCTACTGGAACAATTATGCATGGCCTCCTGTAAAAGTACATCTATCTTCAACGCCTTCTGTTTTCTAATCGAGATATTAATTGCTGCACTGGGAAGTCTTACATATTTATTGTGTTCACATAGCCTTCAAAATTTCTAAAAATGTGAATATATGGGGATGATGATAAAAATTTGCGTTTAAGTCCGCATGAGAATCTCTACAGGCATTGGTAGTGTTAAGGGAGTGCGAAGAAAAAGAAGACGACATCTCTGGGCAGAAAGTATTATCTTCGGTGACATATTTTTTTACAGTATAATCACAACAATTATCTAGTGCTTGGTTCTGAGGCTTCACAGACGTTAACTGCTCAACAAAGCATTCACTTACGTCACTTTGATCAACAAATGGCAACTCAAACATGTACGTCAACCACTTTCCTACTTCATTCTCATCTGTAATATATTCTTTGGCAAAATATAACTGTTTTATTTTCCTGTATCAAGCATGGCCTTAATCAAAAGTACAACCTGATATTTTGCTCTCTGGAAATACTCATTCATAGCAACTTCAAAATCGATGACGGAGACAAATTCTTAATTTATCGTAATATTAAAGTCTCTCACATGCTTCACATTTCTTATCTGGCAAGAGTGCGGGGATTAATGGTAGGTAAGTATTATTTATCAGATCACGAATGGTGTAAAACTGGTAAAAGTGTCGGGCGCAATACAACAATGCTCCTTCACCGACTGAGAGTGAGTCGCGATGAGCAACTGATCGCGCGTTACTAATCCTTGTTTCACATAAGCTTGCCCCGCATCTCTTAACGGTCACGTGACCTTATCACATCTCATTGGCTGCTGTTGTAGTATAGACTGTTGTGCGGTAAAAATTAGTTCTTTATTTAAACATGGTGATATGTCTTTATATGTTGGAAGAGAATTGTCAAATTTATATTTTAGTAGCTGTTTTAATTAAATATATTACGCAACAGAGTTGATTTATTTGAAATGCATGTTAATTCTTAAACGAAGTAAAGAGGAGGTTCCTTTGCTCTCAAGGACATGACACGATAGGACGTGATTTAGCGGTAGTGATGACATACTTGTTTATATGACTTTTATCACTGACCTTGTTTTGTACTGGATTAGTCATATATCGCCATTCGATGGTGTGCAATGCCGAGTGCAACAGCTAAATTATTTTATTGATCGTTTATTGCGCGTGTACTTATATGTATAATGGCAGAGTCTGCCACCAGTTTTTCGCTGAGGCATCACAAGGGAAAACTTTTAGAAAGCGGCGAGAAAAGAATTGTGTTGCATGTGTTTAATGCACTCACAGAGAAGAATCCGTCTTTGTCAGAGAGAGAAGTCGAACAGCTGTGCTCTGAACTTACAGGTGTAGGAACATCGCGACATGAAATTGAGACAACAGGAAAACTTACCACTCCAGGGGCGATATTGCTGTGTGGCGAAGACCTTATTTAAGGACAATCAGACTGTACCGGGATACAAGTCGCAAAATATACTACCTTGACGAGACTTGGGTGAATGAAGAACATACACAAGTATGGTGTGACACGACTTTTAAGACTGAAAGACAAGCATTTTTGCAAGGTATGTGTGCTGGTTTAAAAAATCCCAGTGGAAAAGGCCGAAGGCTTTTCATTATAATCTTGTTCCAGTTTCATTGCTCATTCATTCAGTTTCAACTTGCTCAGTTTCATTATAAACTTCATTATTTTTGTATGCCCCATATCCTTATTTGTATGATTTTATCTTTCTGGCAATTATTATGACGTTTACTGTGGATTTAAATGTGACGGGAAGGCACCGCCTACGGCATATGGCGCGAAAGCATTAGCCAATTGGGATGAGTGTGAAGGTAGCTGCACGCGGAGTGATATATGTCAGCGGAGCAAGGTTACATGAAACAGAAATTAGATAAACAAATTTACCAATCAACAGACTTGTAGGAATTAACATATCGCCACTTCACACACACATACACACAAGTTGTTGGAATTAACAGTGACCCGTAAATGCAATATGTTGGCATTTTAAAACAGAAACAAATAGTTTCTCCATAAAATGAGCCATTGTTCCGCTTATTAGGTAAGTGATAATGATTGGCTAATACTTGCACACATAACAACACAGCCGCTTTATAAACCGGTTGTTGGACTATTACGTGTTGTGAATGGAGTAATATATACACGATCATCAAGCCTTCACTTCCGTTATTTTGTGCCTCGCAATAAATTACGAAAACAGGGCGATAACCAACAGTATAAGCTAATTTCCATTTATCCGTTAAATCACCATCACTTTGTGTAACTCCATCGTTTATTAATATTTGTACAAACTCTTGTTATAAAACTCATTCCTGTGACAACTTAATCTTAATTGACATTATCTCTGTTACATTAGATATAAAATGAGTAGTGATAGTCAAATGTTTAACAACCCGACGCTATATGCTGACCTTAAAACTCCTCTTTAAACAGTTGATAGAAAAACTGATCCGTTAGTACTTCACGATTGTGTTAAAAGTAAACCTCGAAGGTTGTCAAATCGGACGATGACTGAAATAGTGTTCAACTGAGTACAGAGTACATAGAGCTTAGAGCTACCAGACATTCATCATTCAGGATAAGAGAAAACCTTCAACGTTAAGTCATATCGGACGATGAATGAAATGATGTTCAAATGAGTACAGGGTACATAGAGCTTAGAGTTACCAGACATTCATCTTTAAGGATAAGAGAAAACCTCCAACGTTAAGTCAAATCGGACGATGAATGAAATGATGTTCAAATGAGTACAGGGTACATAGAGCTTAGAGTTACCAGACTTCATTCATCTTTCAGGATAAGGGAAAACCTCCAACGTTAAGTCATATCGGGCGATGAATGAAATGATGTTCAAATGAGTACAGGGTACATAGAGCTTAGAGTTACCAGACATTCATCTTTAAGGATAAGAGAAAACCTCCAACGTTAAGTCAAATCGGACGATGAATGAAATGATGTTCAAATGAGTACAGGGTACATAGAGCTTAGAGTTACTAGACATTCATCTTTCAGGATAAGGGAAAGCCTCCAACGCTAAGTCATATCGGACGATGAATGAAATGATGTTCAAATGAGTACAGGGTACATAGAGCTTAGAGTTACCAGACATTCATCTTTAAGGATAAGAGAAAACCTCTAACGTTAAGTCAAATCGGACGATGAATGAAATGATGTTCAAATGAGTACAGGGTACATAGAGCTTAGAGTTACCAGACATTCATCTTTCAGGATAAGGGAAAGCCTCCAACGTTAAGTCATATCGGACGATGAATGAAATGATGTTCAAATGAGTACAGGGTACATAGAGCTTAGAGTTACCAGACTTCATTCATCTTTCAGGATAAGGGAAAACCTCCAACGTTAAGTCATATCGGGCGATGAATGAAATGATGTTCAAATGAGTACAGGGTACATAGAGCTTAGAGTTACTAGACATTCATCTTTCAGGATAAGAGAGAACCTCCAACCTTAAGTTTTATCCGACGATGAATGAAATGATGTTCAAATGAGAACAGGTTACATAAAGCTTAGAGTTAGCAGACACTCATCTTTCAGGATAAGAGAAAACCTCCAACGTTGTCATATCGGACGATGAATGAAATGATGTTCAAATAAGTACAGGGTACATAGAGCTTAGAGTTACGAGACATTCATCTTTAAGGATAACGGAAAACCTCCAACGTTAAGTCATATGGGACGATGAATGAAATGTTGTACAAATGAATACAGGGTACATAGAGCTTAGAGTTACCAGACATTCATCTTTCAAGATAAAGGAAAGCCTCCAACGTTAAGTCATATCGGACGATGAATGAAATGATGTTCAAATGAGTACAGGGTACATAGAGCTTAGAGTTACCAGACATTCATCTTTTAGCTTAAGAGAAAACCTCCAACGTTAAGTCATATCGGGCGATGAATGAAATGATGTTCAAATGAGTACAGGGTACATAGAGCTTAGAGTTACCAGACATTCATCTTTTAGCTTAAGAGAAAACCTCCAACGTTAAGTCATATCGGACGATGAATGAAATGTTGTACAAATGAGTACAGGGTATATAGAGCTTAGAGTTACCAGACACATCTTTCAGGATAAGAGAAAACCTCCAACGTTAAGTCATATCGGACGATGAATGAAATGTTGTACAAATGAGTACAGGGTATATAGAGCTTAGAGTTACCAGACACATCTTTCAGGATAAGAGAAAACCTCCAACGTTAAGTCATATCGGACGATGAATGAAATGTTGTACAAATGAGTACAGGGTATATAGAGCTTAGAGTTACCAGACACGTCTTTCAGGATAAGAGAAAACCTCCAACGTTAAGTCATATCGGACGATGAATGAAATGATGTTGCTCTGAGCCCAGAGGAATGGAGGATGGTACCACGAAATCTGTGTAGACGCTGTGAGAAAGAAGGAATTCCTATGTGGAAAATGTGTGTGAGATACATAAAGATATGCAGATACATGTATAGAAATGTGTTCTTTTGTTCACATGACTACAATATAGACTGAAATTGAATGTTTCACCATTTTTCTCTGCATTCCGATTCTTCTGGTATGCCAATCCTAATAGTGCTCCAACTTTAGGAATAAAGATAAAAAGGAAAGTTTACAGAATATTTTTTATCAAAATACTCGGCATACAACATACACTAGAATGTCAAGGCTTCAATATAAGGTAAAAGCTTCCATATTTACGTGACTAATAGTACTTTTCTGAAAAATGTTCAAAATATTGATCCGAATTATCTGCGCTTACTTAATTCTAATTTCTTACACGCGTCTTTGATTTATATTTATATGATTATTCCTGGAGTAGAAAGTTAAATATGAAATGTCTATTATTTTATGAACTTTTTAGTATTTTGGAATCGTTAGCTAATGTGTGATACTAAAAAGACGCCGCAATCTTATGTGCAACTCTTGCCATTGTTTATGTCTCTATATTCCCGCAAGAGGTCACCAAAATCGCGTAAAATGGCAGTGACAGCCGACCTTCTGCTGGGCATCTCTTGCTTTCGGACAACAAACAAAACCTATGGCATGGACTCGTGCCGTGTTTCGAGTTTTCGTACTCTTAGTAACTGCAGATAAACTTACATAGTTGTTACATTAACACAAAAGGTTCCGTTTTGTAATGATTACATGACTGGTACATTTGTAAGCAAATTGACCCGCCTTATAAGGAAATGTATATAGAATTTTTTATGTTTTCACTCACATTGCTTGCTCTATTCAATCTTATACAAATTATTTTTAAAGGCCGTTATCCTTCTATCTATTACGAGGCGTACCGTGCAATATGGTCTCCAAGGCTCTGGAGCCTTGAGGAACGCTATTACGCGAGATACGGCAAACTGTCGTGTAGCTTTGTTTCCCCCCTTTAAATCCCCACCACAACGAACCCGCTGCAACCATTAGACTTGGCTGGGCAGCCGTTTGCGATGGAGCTTCCTAGCACTTCCGCCGCCAAGTACGAGCTGCGTGCAGTGATTGTTTTTTGACTGTCAAGGGCACTAGCCCCACTAAAATTCATCGTCAGTTATGCAAAGTCTATGTGTCACAGTGTATGGACATCAAAAATGGGCGAAAGCGGGTCAGAGAGTTCAAAGACGGACGTACAGACGTCCATGACGAACAGCGTTTTGGTCGACCTTCGGTTTCAGCCGAAACAATTGCAAAAGTGGAGTAAGAAATGCTTAAAGATCGGCGTGTGACAGTTCGCGAGCTGCGTGAACTTATCTCTGAAGTCAGCAAGACTACGATTGACAAGATTTTGACCGAACATTCGCATTATCTCGAGGTGTGTGTGATTTGGGTCCCTAAAATGCTCACCAAAGACCATAAACGGCAACGTGTTGAAGTAGCCCACTGATTCCTGGAGCGCTTAGCGGAACAGGGCGAGGAATTGTTGGATTCGATTGTCACTGGCGGTGAAGGTCGCGCCGTGGCTCAGTGGTTAGACCGCTTGGCTCTCACCAAGGCGGCCCGGGTTCGTTCCCAGGCGACCACAAAGTGAGATTTGTGATGGACAACACGGCGCTGGGGCGGGTTTTCTCTGGGATCTCCGGTTTCCCCCACCATCTCATTCCACCGGTGCTCCATCTTCATCTCATGCATCATCAGTGTCACCGCCTGCTGTGCCATATGTAGTAAAAAGTGGGCGTTAAACAATACACAATACACATTACTGGCGATGAAACCTGGTGCACTACACAACACCGGAAACTAAAGAACGTTCTCGTCAGTGGCGGCATTCGAATTCGCCGAAGCCGCGAAAGTTCAAACAGACATTTTCTGCCGGCAAAGTGATGGCCAGTGTGTTCTGGGACAGAAAAGGTGTATTGTTGTGCTTGTTTATGCCTACCGGCACAACAGTAAACGCCGCTAGCTACTGTGAGACTTAAAAAAATTGCGACGTGCCATTCAAAATCGAATGAGGGGAATGCTGACGACAACACTCGTCTCCATACTGCACATGCAACGACTTATCTCCTGGCCCAGTTCGGCTGGGACATCCGCACCAATCGCCCCACTATAAAACTGCCGAAGTTAAAGGTATAAATAATGATAAATTTCTTATGGATCGAATATCTTGAAAATATTTTACATTATGAATTACTAGTCCAGACTTGGCACCTAGTGATTATTCCGCAACTTGGCAACTTGGAGTGCTATGACAAGGGTATACAAAAACTGTCACAGCGCATGCAAAGGTGCATCGATCTCAATGGTGATTACGTTGAAAAATAGCTGTAAGTTCTACCTTTGCATCAATGTAACATTAATTGACAATACACATGTTTTATATATTAAATAAGATTGGAGACCTTAATTTACGGACAAACTTCGTACATGCTAATCAACATTAATATTTCCCATGTAAGTGCAACCACCTTAACAATAAAACTTAACAATCATAAGGCCTAAAAGCAGTAGTTTATTATAAAATGTCATGGGTGAACAGTACATGGAGGTCTTAGTGGAGGCACATTTGCCCTCACGTCTTTCACGTAAGGTTGTGTATCCCTGGTCCATGTCATCGTACATTAATATACATTTACATTTATATATATGGTACATTAATAAATAGAGGGACATAAAATATATTAATATGTCACTGGAGCTTAGACGGTCAGTCGTGCAGCGTGGGACAAGCCAATATTTAGAGATATTTGTCTTCCTCTACACATAACCATAAGATGCACCCAGCACTACATGGTGTCAAACTTGCGCCCACTGGGTCATGTTCAACCACTCACTTGTTCGGAAGTGACTTTTATTTACGGAAATGCTTTAGTTTTATGGCTGAAGCTTAACACTGCACCAGTAAAGGAATGCTGTTCAGCTGGTTCCTATAGTAACGTATGGAACTGCGTTACGCACTTACTTTTCCAAGTGTTGTTTGTATCTCTTCTTTAAAACGTTGCTGTATAATAAATAGTCTGTGCCATGTAGCTGTGCACATTGATACAGTCTGGTTTTTAAAAGAACATACGTGATGGTCATCTGTTTCTCCACGTGGGTAGTGCAATGTTGCCAACCAGATCCCCTTTCTCTCAACACTCGAAACATAAACCAGGGTTCGAGTTATCTCACCTCAACAAAAATATGCACAGTTAATCAGTATTAGCCTACTTTAAAAACAGAAATAAGTTGTTGACACATTCACTGAGCTGTAGCGTCTTTACATGTGTGAGTTATGTTAAATAATTGTTTGTACTATGTAACTAATATTCCATACTTACCGTTATTGTTGCTATACATCGTAAGTTGACATTCCCACACAATGCGGTATTTCTCCATAGAAACACGTATACGCGATGCACGTTCTAAAATCTAACTTTTATCTTCAGTTATATTTATTAATATTTCAGCTAATATCTTAACTACTAAAATTCAGATTGATATAAATACACATAGTGCAAAAATAATGTGCAACACACATGTGGTAAGTACATAATGGAATTTCGATAATTGCAAGCTCCTAGCTTTTTCAAACCTTTCCTCGTTCCGTATACATTAATATCGCAATATATTATTATTAACGACTTTGTAAATTGACATGTTCATATCAACGCCGCTGATATGCCAGAATTTTGACCCACAGGAATTCTTTTACGTGCAAGTATATCTACTGACATGTGACTGTCGCTTTTGGATAAAATATTAGATTAGATTGATTTGCGTTCAGTAGGTTCACTTGTAGCCAGAAAAGGCCGTGAACATTGAACATGTCCCGAGGTATAAAGTTTAATAGCATATATATGTACAAAAGTTAACATAAGACATATATTATAGTACACAGACAATATGAACAACAATATGGAAAACAAAGCAGGGATAATTATATATGATACAAAATGAAACACTTTTTAAACCAGCTTTCACTTGGCTTATGCCAGCACGTCTCAACCATTTTGCAATGGATACCATTCATTGTTATTTATTAAATACATATACATTAAAAATAAACTTTCAACTTGCATCAAGTATTTTTTAGTAGTGATTTGTCATTGGAATAGTTAAATACTACTTATAGAGCTACAGAAGCATTATCAGGATAATTTGTCATTCAGATAATCTTGTACAGAATAAAAAGATTTTGAGCAAAGGTACTCTCTAACAGCTTTTTTAAAAGCACCGAAATTATCAATTTTTTCTTTAAGAACATTAGGAAGTGCGCCAAATATTTTGATAGTTTCATAATACACACCTTTCTGGAAGCAGGAAAGTTTAGCACTGGGATAATGGATATTATACTTTTGTCTAGTGTTTATTTTGTGAATTACATTATTTGTTGCAAATAAGGCACGATTGCTTACAAAGAATTTTATGATCGAGAATATATACATGCAAGGAAGCGTTAATATCTTCAATCTTCTAAAATGATCTTTACAGGAGCATCTATAAAAGGAATAAGTTGTTCATTGATAAGGAGCAAATTCTGGTCTTCCTGTTGGAAGAATTCTCTAAGAGAACAGACAAATTCTCTTGTTTGGCTATGCAATGTAAGCTGATCTTTGCCTTGGGCCATGATTCCTCGGTCCACCTCTAATCCTACCGCCACTACGTCTTGCTTCCATAAAAGCGTATTTTAATTGTGTTTTAACAAAGTAGGCTAACAATACACAGCGCAACTAGGAAAACTCTCTTTCCCGCATACAACTAGCGATAACTGAGCTGAGGAGTATGTGATTCACCAGTGTATCCAATCTGGCAAACTTTGTTTACGTTACCATAGCAACGACCTTCCCTTGTTACCCTTCACGTCCCTTGCCTGATGACCTTCACATACCTTCTTTTAAAAATCAGACTGTAGAGTAATACATTAACTTAAAACATGTTTGGCTTCTAACTCATTGGTGATCCAAATGTGTGTTTACCATTTGTTAGCTGCAACAAACGTTGATTACATATTTTGGAGAATACTATAGCAGCCTAGGATATACTCAGATGTTTATGAGATGGTCTTGCAATTAAAGCACTCAGATTCAGAAGTTGAGAAAATTTGAGAAATCCTATTTAACACACAATAAGGACTGTAACAGTGCTAAAAGATTTGGGGATCAGAAGATGTTAGGTCGAACATATTATGACCCTGGCATGTTGAATGGGTATAAATTTCAGAAATAAAAGTTGTTAGGTCAGCCTTTTAGAGTTAGATGTTTTTTAGTCAAGTAGTTGCCGCTTTAGCCGTTTGGTGGTGTAACTACACTGTGTCACCCAAGCTCTTTGGTATCAGCTCTTGATATATTTTAGATTAGACATTTAGACAATTTTAGACATTCCTTAAGTACACTTTCAGAAAGTTTATCTGTACTTTCCAATACCACGGCACTCTTTCATGCCTGTTGACAGAATTGTTGGCAATGTTGAGAAGAAGAAACGATCAATGGATAACGTCTTAGTCCCTTCCACATGGGTGAAACTGATCAAAGATTCACTACAGAAGAAGCCCATTGATGTTGTCCACGTCAAACGTCCAGACCAGAGCAGCAGCAGTCAAGGAAGTATGTGATGTTATATTTTCACAATTGAATCTCCGCTTCAAGTTTACAAAACACCTTTCTGTGTCTTCCCTGCTACAAGATTTACAATGTGAGCAATTTAATTCAATATTTTCAGAAAATGCGCACAGTGAATGCATAAAAATGTTCCCAGTGTTTGATAAGTCCAAACTACATACAGAACTTTCAGTCATCTATTCAAGAGAAGAATTCTGGAATACTGGTAGTGCTGTAACATTACTTCAATATCTTAGAGCTAATAATCTTTCTTCCGCTTTTTCTGAAGTGTTAAAGCTTTTGAAACAAGTAAATCTGAGCGCTGTTTCTCCACACTGAAAAGAATTAAAACATTCCTTAGGAGCACTATTGAAGAGGTACACTAATTAGAAACACTAATTTGAACCATTGTCATAATGTCCTACACACGGCTAGTGTGAAAAAACAATTAATCTTCATTAATCTTGTACCTAATAGTGCACCGAACTATAAAGCCCGGGCCTTAAAGTACTTACAGCATAGTAAGTCGTCATTAAGGTAGTTGTCTCATGTGTTTATGAGATCTCCTAGTGGTTTACCGGGAGAAACACGAGTCAGTTGGAGAATTTACTGTCATACCCGGGTCTTAAAGTACTTACAGCATAGTAAGTCGTCATTAAGGTAGTTGTCTCATTTGTTTATGAGAACTCCTAGTGGTTTACCGGGAAAAACATGAGTCAGTTGGAGAATTTAATGTCATCTTGGCACGTTGGCCACAGCAGCTCAATGGTTTAGAGCGGTTCGACGGAGACCAGAAGATCCGTGTTTCAAATCCCGGCTATGGCATTGAATTTTTTGTCTGGCTCTACCCTTTCATAGCGCGTCCTAAACACGGCTAGTGTGACAAAACAATTAATCTCCATTAATTGTACCTAATAGTGGTCCGAACTATAAAGCCCGGGCCTTAAAGTACTTACAGCATAGTAAGTCGTCATTAAGTTAGTTGTCTCATGTGTTTATGAGAACTCCTAGTGGTTTACCGGGAAAAACACTAGTCAGTTGGAGAATTTAATGTCATGTTGACACGTTGGCCATAGTAGCTCAATGGTTTAGAGCGACTGGACGGAAACCAGAAGATCCGTGGTTCAAAACCCGCCTATGGCATTGGATTTTTCAGTCTGGCTCAACCCTTTCATAGTGCGTCCTACCCACGGCTAGTGTGAAAGAACAATTAATCTTCATTAATTGTACCTAGTAGTGGTCCGAACTATAAAGCCCGGGGCTTAAAGTACTTACAGCATAGTAAGTCGCCATTAAGGTAGTTGTCTCATATGTTTATGAGAACTCCTGGTTTACCAGGAGAAACACGAGTCAGTTGGGGAATTTAATGTCATACCCGGGTCTTAAAGTACTTACAGCATAGTAAGTCGCCATTAAGGTAGTTGTCTTATGTGTTTATGAGAACTCCTAGTGGTTTACCGGAAAAAACACGAGTCAGTTGGAGAATTTAATGTCATACCCGGGTCTTAAAGTACTTACAGCATAGTAAGTCGTCATTAAGGTAGTTGTCTCATGTGTTTATGAGAACTCCTAGTAGTTTACCAGGAGAAACACGAGTCAGTTGGAGAATTTAATGTCATACCCGGGTCTTAAAGTACTTACAGCATAGTAGCTCGTCATTAAGGTAGTTGTCTCATGTGTTTATGAGAACTCCTAGTGGTTTACAAGGAGAAACACGAGTCAGTTGGAGAATTTAATGTCATACCCGGGTCTTAAAGTACTTACAGCATAGTAAGTCGTCATTAAGGTAGTTGTCTTATGTGTTTATGAGAACTCCTAGTGGTTTACAAGGAGAAACACGAGTCAGTTGGAGAATTTAATGTCATACCCGGGTCTTAAAGTACTTACAGCATAGTAAGTCGTCATTAAGGTAGTTGTCTCATGTGTTTATGAGAACTCCTAGTGGTTTACAAGGAGAAACACGAGTCAGTTGGAGAATTTAATGTCATACCCGGGTCTTAAAGTACTTACAGCATAGTAAGTCGTCATTAAGGTAGTTGTCTCATGTGTTTATGAGAACTCCTAGTGGTTTACAAGGAGAAACACGAGTCAGTTGGAGAATTTAATGTCATACCCGGGTCTTAAAGTACTTACAGCATAGTAAGTCGTCATTAAGGTAGTTGTCTCATGTGTTTATGAGAACTCCTAGTGGTTTACCGGAAAAAACACGAGTCAGTTGGAGAATTTAGTGTCATACCCGGGTCTTAAAGTTCTTACAGCATAGTAAGTCGTCATTAAGGTAGTTGTCTCATGTGTTTATGAGAACTCCTAGTGGTTTACAAGGAGAAACACGAGTCAGTTGGAGAATTTAATGTCATACCCGGGCCTTAAAGTACTTACAGCATAGTAGCATAGTACCAAAACTCTCGCTACCTAATAGCTCCATTTATCAGCCAGCATGACTGTGTTGCCCATACATACCCCAAGAGGAAGATCTCACTACTGCAGTAGCCGACAGTCATTCATCAACGACGGAGGGACACGTCAACCCAAGTATGGATGAGCGACGTCATTATCCGGAACAATGTACCTGGAGGTAGCCGCACGCTTGTGGTCGCCATTGGAACTTACTCACATTACTTATGCGTATCACTTACACGACGATTGTAGTGACACGTGTAAAGGTCAGTTGTTTACAGTTATCTAACCTACGAACCGAGCCGTTGACAGTTTTTTGACAATTTAATTAAGGTTAAGGAGTGATTGTTGTCATTCTTCCGCGACTCAAGGACTCGCTCGACCACAGACACCATTTAAGCTTAATTGAGTTACCTCCGAAACCTTATAAGTAACAGAAGGATTGCATACCTTAATTACTGACAAAATGTCTCTTTTTTATAATTTTAATATATTCTTGAATTAATTACAACCAAAAAATTATGTCTTTTTCCTTCACCTACTTCCAATAAGTAAGGAAAGGACTCAATTACACCTAAAAATGCGGTTACAGATTGAAGTGCAAGTATAGGGGAGGATGGGGCAAGTAGGTTCTACTTTTTTTTTCTTCTTCTTTTGTTTAAAGTATCTGACATGTAATCCAAGTTTCCAAAATACGTTAAATTACAGCTAGCACATTTAGCAATTAGATTTCACACATTAAAGTGACACATTTTCTCTGCAATTTGGTAAAATATACAAATAGATCAAAAATGAAAGGAGCAAGTGATTCAGTCCTTGGGGAAAGTGAGTCTTGAGGCACTTTGTAAAATTTTCGAAAAGTGCAACGATCTGTACACATTGTATACACAATGCAATAAAATTTATAAAGAATCTACATATGTGAATAATAATATTCACTGAGGTATTGGTTCATCATCTATTACCAATCCAAAAGTTAATTTATAAACTTTTGTATCTTCCTTCACTTCATAATACCGCTAATTGTTGGTTACAAATACTGTATAATACGAGGGTGGTCTGAAAAGTTTCCGACCTCAACATGAAGATGGCAGCACTCCTCAATAAAACCTAGTATATTTCGTTGTTCATCTGTTGACAGCTACTCACCACAGTTTCAGCCATTTTGGCCGCTCAGCTGTTATGTAACAGTCCTTTGAGGGAATTTATGCGAGTGTTTTTATGAAAATGGACAAAATCAAGTATCGAGCTGTCATTAAATATTTGTTTTTGAAAGGCAATACACCTACGCAAATCAAAGATGAGTTGGATTCTGTGTATGTTAACTCTGCACCATCATTTACTACAGTGACATTTTGAGCAGCTGAATGTAAACGTGACCGTAAGATCTTGGTAAATGAACCTCCGGGACGTTCAGAAACTGCAACTACCGACGAATACATCGCCAACGTTCACCAAATGGTACTAGATGACCGCCGAATTAAAGTGAGAGAGATAGAGGCTATGGACATGGAATATAACATGAATGTAGGATAAGAAATGGGGCAATGTGAGGAAAGAGGTAGTGGCGTTACACATGTTAACGGGGACGGCTGGAAAGAAAAATAGATGTATAGGAGATTTCTTATATAGGTTAAGAGAAAAGTGTGTTAGGGTAAAAGAAGCGAAGGTCAAGAAGAAATGACACCAAGCTGCTCAGGAAAACCAAAGGCCCAGGAGACCTGAGTCAGCGAGTAAATCTTAGGTCAGCAATTTTATGTATTTGTACAAGATGTATAATAGTGCTTGTTAGATGTTAAAGTTATTGTAGTGATACTGTAATGGAAGCTGTACAAATAAATATCAATATTAAATATCAAGTTTTAATATAATCACTGCAGTGATCTAAATACTTCACAGGCTGTTCTTCGAAGCTTTACCAAATTCATTTTATATTTCATTAAGTAATATCTGATACATTTGAGAATGTCTATTAAGATATGAACTTGCCTTGTACATCTAATGCTTTAATTAAAAGCGTTAGCTATGCCTTTGAGAGAAATCAAGCTTTAGCAAATGCAGGATGTAATACAAATACTTTTATAAACTTCGGGAATGGTTCCTTATACCACAAGAACCACAAGTTCATATGAACATATGCTCCATAATCCTTTGTTTTGTAGTTATTCATGTCTTAATGAAAGTGTGTTCAACGGCCTTCGGGTCCAATCTCACGTTACTCCTCTATGCACACATACAAGGCTTTGCTCCGTTGTGCTACATCGTAACGTAGATGGCCATGGAGATTTGTTTACATTTGTCGTTTGTTGATTTGTCATCAGCTCATAGGTCGCTGGAGGCAGAAAAAGCCTTCGACTATAGCGATACTAGAACATTGTCCCTTACTGGCTGTCGCATCTACGAGAGGGTGTCGTGAAGTTTTGCAATACGTTCTCGTATTACAATCCCTCGGTGAGGCGACTTACCTTCCTCGGGATAGAGAAATGAAGATCCCCTCAGCTTCCCCGTTACTGCGATGAAGTAGTCTGGATAAATTGCCGGTAGCTTCGTCGATGAGCGATGAGATCTTTAATCCAGGGCTGTGGTACCGCGCCAGCAACGGAATGGTGAATGGTAGTAACCAAAATTGATCATAAAACACTGCTTCACTTATTTTTTTATATGATTTTATTTTCTCCTTGTATCTTTACACAGTCGATGCTTTGTAACATTTGCTAACATATTTCATGTTAGTAATGGCGTAGCATACGCGGCAGCGTGTCCAGAACTATAGCCATTACACGTCTAGCCGGATCAAAAGAACTTTCAGGAATGAACTTTATCAAGTGAACAAATTAGATTCAAATTTTTACTGAAATCTGATTGGTTAATTTTGTCATATCTTGTTACGAAGGGACCAACACTTAAATTTGATTGGCTTGACGTCAGATTTTGAATTTCTATGCAGTCTAATGCGTCACAAACAAAGCCATCTTGATTTAACCTCTTTCATCAACTTCAGAGGGCCAGGTTTGTATTACATTTCCTTATATGGGAATTTTAATAAATTTCCCGAATTATATGGAAAATCAGCTTCAGTTTAATTATCACCCGGTAGTTGTGTGCTAGGGTGATGAAAATTTTTCAGTGTTATTGATCCCTCGCGACATAAGTAGGTCAGTGATTTGAGTCCTTTTGTTATTTTACGCCAAGTGGCAGAAGTGACTGGGGTGTAAGATTGAGAAAATTGAGGCTCGTAGTGTGATCAAGTTCCTGCATTTGAAGGGCAAAACTGCCCGGGAAATCCATGATGAGATTACGACTGTTTATAAAAATGATTGCCCATCGTATGACACTATTGTGAGGTGTAAAAGGAATTTTCAAACTGGTCACATGTCCCTGACAGATGAGCCAAGAGCTGGTAGACCGTCAGCTGTCACACTGAAGAAAGTGGAGTGTTTAATACTGGAAGACAGACGAGCAACCATCCAAATGATCATGAATGAGACACATCTTAGTTATGGTAGTGTGTGGAAAATTATTCATGACGAACTGTACATGTCTAAGGTGTCTGCTCGGTGGGTTCCACGTTTGCTAAGTCCTTTCCAAAAGCAAACACGGCGTGACGTTTCAAGACAGATGTTGATGCTGTTGGAACAGGATGAAGATGTTTCTGATCGTCTGGTAACAATGGATGAATCCTGGATCTATCAGTATGATCCAGAAACAAAAACCATCAGCATGAAATGGAAACATGCCGATTCCCGCCCTCCCCCACCTCTCAAAAAGGCAAAGATGCAAAAGTCAGCTGGGAGGGTTATGCTTTCAGTTTTCTGGGAGTGTCGTGGAGTTATCCTTACAGATTATATAGCCAGGGATCAAACCATCTCTGGCAGATACTACTGCAATCTTCTGGGCAAGCTACGAGTAGCTCTGTTTAAGAAACGACACGATATGCTCTCCAAAGTTGTTCGTCTTCTGTCTGACAATGCACCAGCTCATTCATCTCAAGTTGCAGATGACAAAACAAGGGAATGTGGCGTTGAGACTTTACAGCATCCGCCTTATTCGCCCGATCTCACACCAAGTGACTTTTTCTTGTTCCCGGAAATGTAGAATCTGTTGCGTGGTCGCCGATTTGACAACACAAATGACGTCATTAATGAAGTGAAAGCGTGGATTAAAGCAAATTCTGCAAACTTCTACAGTCAAGGTATTCCGAAGGTCAAGAAACGCTGGGGAAAATGTGTAAATCTAGATGGTGACTACGTAGAGTAGAAATAACAAACACATATCAACACAAACCCTCTATCATACTCCTCGTACGTATATCTCACACTATATCATGGAGGGTACTTCACGAAGAGTCAATCTATTGTTTGTCGCGTCAATTTTGTTTACAGACGAGACAAGGTTTGGAGAGATAGAATTAGTAATTTCCACAACGTACACGTATGGGCAGATCATGCTCCACTACAGGCTAAACATCTGTCTGGTAGTCCATGCATTCTACCAGCATATTTTACAGGTGTTGTTTTATCCATAACACTCTTACAGACTTGTCACTGCAGATGTGCTACTGCAAATAAGACTTAAATTTGACTTATGTATAATGGTGACACATTTAATCGCGTTGTTCGAGGTGCACTGATCGGTATTTACTATGAGCAAAGGACAGGAAGAAGAGGACCGGTTCTCCCAACCTCAATCCTTTGGACGTTTAGTTCTGGGGACAACTTAAAATATTGGTGTAGGGAGCAGATATCCCTGATGAAGAAACTCTTTATCGACGTGCAATGGAAGCCTGCGAAGCCTTTGGACACGATTTCGGAGTTTTTGAAAGGGTTCGACAGTGCAGGCACGCCTAGAAGCAAGAGGAGGACATTTCGGTCATTTATGTGCCACGACGGTACCACTGTGTTGAACAGCTCCTAACCAGATGGAACTAAGTTCATATCAGCTTTTTCCCTTCTTGTGTTGTACTCGAAGTTTGTAAAAGTGTTTATGGTACATCCTGTATAAACAATTACGAGAGAGGGGGTATTTTTGGGAGACAGTATTTTCGGGTGTGCCGCAAGGCTCAGTACTAGGGCCTTTACTGTTTCTCATCTTTGTTAATGACATTGCTATTAATATTAACTGCCAGATAAGGTTGTTTGAAGACGATTGTATCATTTATAATAAAATTCGGAATACAGTGCATGAAACCGCTCTTCAGGACGATTTAAATGAAATCTGTAATTGGGCTGCGGCTAAAAAAATGTCAATTAATGCCAAGAAAAGTAAGTCCATTGCTTTTAGTAGAACTAAGGGCAAAATTATTGTTAACTATCACATGGGAGGGGTGCAAATTCCACAGGTGGACAGCTGCAAATACTTGGGAGTGTACCTGGCAAGTAATGCTGGATGGGACGAACAAGTAAATTCCACAACTAGGAATGCGTGGAAGGCATTACATTTCGTAATGAGAATATTGAAAAAGGGGAGCGCTAGGTCCAGGGAAATTGCCTACAAGGCCTTAGTGCGGCCGGTTATGGAATATGGAGTAGCATGCTGGGACCCGTATAGAGCTAACCAAATCGATCCATTGGAAAAAATACAGAAGAGGGCATTAAAATTCATAAAAAGGGGCAAGTATTTTGGGCCTATAAAAGGAGATGAGACTAAATGGGAGGAATTAAGAATTAGGCGTAAAAAACATAGGTTGGTAGCATTATTCAAAGCTAATGCTGGTGTAAAGGCATGGGTGGACGTTAGTGTAAGGTTAGATAATCCGGATTATTATGGACGAAACGATCATAGGTATAAAATTAAGGGTAGAAGATACAGAACCGACGTAGGAAAATTTTTTTTTGTTAATAGAACCATTGAAGAATGGAATGAATTGCCTGTAGCAGTCTTTGAGGGCTGTCCCCTGTCGTTGAAGAAATTTAGAAAAAATCTAGATGGTTTATAGTTTAACTTTTGAATTATAATGGTATATAATATGTAAATAGAGAAGTAATTAGATAAGTTTTAAGTGACTAAAGTAAAATAATATCATGTTTGTATTGTTTACTGTATTATTGTTGTAAATCTAGTATATGTAAATTGATCTGTATTCTTAACTCTGCCACCGGTTAGTACCCAATTGCAGTTAATAAATACATACATACAAATACTCAGTAATTGAATTGGATTACGCTAGGTTTGGCATTCGGCACTGTGACCAGTCTTGATCTACTCCACATATTCCTCAAGTGGGGCATCCCCGGAATGAACGATGAGGTGAGAGGAGACGGTGCGGTAGTTCCAGGAAGCCATGACAGTACAGAGGGCAGGGTCCCTACACTTTACTACATAGAAACTCCCCGGAGGTCCAGGATAATCGTCATGCCACCTACCGTGGCAATGAAACAGTCACGAGGCCGGTTCGAAGATCGGAAGCTGCCCCTCCCTCTAAGGCAAGGAAGACTCCAAGTGGGATTGCACAGTTGGCGTTCCTGAATCGGCCCACTAGGCCGGCTGGGAGACCGGAGTACGTCCCCCTAGAGAGGAAAGCCTTTACTCAAAGCATATCATCCCGCCATGCACCGCCGAGACTCCCGCCGAAACTTCTAACTTGAAAGAGGCCATCAGATGAGAGATGAAATTATAGTGGAGATAAAATGGAGAACAGGAAATTCGGGGGATGTAATTAACCTACCCAGCATTTCCCTGACGACCCGGGGAAGCTCCCGAAAAGCCTATGGGTCAGATAGGTCGGCCACGGAATCGAAGCCGGGCCTCCCGAATGCGGCACACAGATGAAACCAGTTGAGCCATTCCGCTCGGTGATGCTCAGTAATCGAGTGACTTAGAGCTTCCTTCCTTCCTACCTCCCTTCCTCCCTTCCTCCCTTCGTCCCTTCGTCCCATTCTTCCTTCCACCCTTCCTCCATTCTTTTCCTCCCTCCTTCCCTCACTCACTCCCTCCTTCCTCGCTTCCTCGCTTCCTCCCTTCTTCCCATCCTTCCTTCCTCCCTTACTCCCGTCCTTCCCTCCCTCCTTCCCTCTCTCCTCCCCTCCCTACCTCCTTCCTTCCTCCCTTCCTCCCTTCGTCCCATCCTTCCTTCCTCCCTTCTTTCCCTCCCCCTTCCTTCACTCCCCCTTCCCTCCCTCCTTTCTTCCCTCCTTCCTTCCTTCCTCCCTTCTTCACCCCTTCCCTCCCTTCTCCCCTCCCTACCTCTCTCCCTGCCTCCCTCCCTGCCTCCTTTCCTTCCTACCTCGCTTCCTCTCTCCCTCCCTCTCTTCCTTCTTTCTGTCGTTCTTTCCTTCTTTCTTTCTTTCTTTCTTTCTTTCTCTCTTTCATTCTTTCTCTCTTTCTCTTCCTCTCTTTCTTTCTCTCTCTCTCTTTCTATTTTCTTTCTTTTCCCTCTCTTTTCTTTCTTTCTCTATTTCTCTGGCTTTTTTTTCTTTCTTTCGTTTGTACTTTGTTTGTTTCTTTCTTTGTTGTTTTTTAATACTCACGTGTCCTGAAACCTCTCGATGTCGTATTTTTGGGGTCAAATGTAATGTCTCACCGCCTTACACGTGTTGTAGAGAAAGTAAGGTTATAAATTATTTCCTTTTGAGCACATATCATGAAACTATCGATTCAGTTGGATTCTGGTTGCTGAATAAGGCATCGGCCGTAAACATTAGTGAAAGGCGCTGGTGTGTTGTTGACATTCTCTGAGAAAGGCACGCAGGAACAGACATTTGGCAATCAGATTTCGAGTAATAAAGTGATAAGAGTAAAACAAACCACGTTGGTAAACATGAAATCTCAAGGAATGCACTGCCTTTATAATGATTTCACCCGAATATTGTCATATTACCTTGAACTGCTGTAGTAACTTTATTTCCAAATGGGGAACATCTCTATACCCCCTACTCTATTTTATTTGTATTTAGCTTCTTACAAATACAAAATAAAAGTAGTATGGTTAAGTGTTCAGCTCAGATGTTAACATTATACAACTTCTACAAGCTTCATATTAATTTACCTTAAAATTATACCTAAAGTCCCTTAAGCCTACTATGTTGCTTGCCATTGAATAGTAATTTGGTCCCCATACACCTTACCCTAGGTTTTCGTGTATTGGAGGCCCTCTGCTCCTTTTTACACATTTTGCCATTTCACTTATCCTACTGTACATTTTTCCTCTTAATTGTTCTTAGCCATCCATCTTTAGCTTTCCCTAAATAATTCCCTATATTTCTTCTGTTCTTTTCCCATTTTACTGACAAAATGTTTCTAATAACTACTCCCCCCCAAATTGTCCCATTTACGTAGTCAGGTCTGCTCTCTCCATATCATTGTTTGACTACAATATAATATACAATGGAAATCTACATTCTCTTCTCCACACAATGGACATTTATCTAGCTCTATATCATTTATCTATAACTTTCAAGTTTCTCACTCCTGTTGTCGCCCAAGCAAAACCTTCTCACCCTAACTTACTACATATATCTATATATCCTTCCCTCCCCCAGGTTGTTTTTATTTCTCTATATAGCCTCAGTGAGCTTTTGTCACTTGTACTGGCAAAAATGCCTTGTTTGTCAATATCTTCAAATCTTAACTTCTTTCCAGAAGCCTCTATTCGCATACTCTGCATTTACCAAGAATGACCATACCTACACGTCATTCATTTTATGTGCACCATGTGGTGCTGGCTGGCTGTATATAGCCAGAAGGTTTTTGCTGCGTGCCCACCCGTTAAGGGTTTTACCGCAGGTAAGGAGCCTCCCCAATTACTTCTCTTTTGAATATGAAAGCATTCTTTAATAATGTTGCCACCGTCCAAGTTAGTAATTCTGTATAAATATTTCATTGCTCTTGACAATATTTTAATTTTAGTAGAATGCCTGCCCAGTTCCAATTGTGCTGCCCCATTAGTTGATGCTATCAGTAATCCCAATATGTATTTACAAAAGGATCTATGCACTCTATCAGTCTCTCTCCAAGCCTCATCTACTGCCCAAACCTCTGATCCATGTAACATTCTATCTTCTACTACTGCCGTATAGATCCTCTCCAACAATTTGACATTTATATCTGGCAGTTTACTGTAACATGATCTCATCAACCTCATTGCCATTTTACCTTTTGCCACAGACAACTTTTCTTGTTCTTTCCAGCTAGCATCTGAATTCAACCTTGTCTCCAAATAATCAAATCTCCTTAGCAACTCTATTTCTCTTCTATTTACCTCCCATTTCTAATCCTTATGCAACCTTTAACCTGGTTTGAAGACCATAATTTTTGTTTTGTTTTCATTCACTTCCAAACTCTATTTATTGCAATAAGAATTGGCTGCCTCGATTGCTCTTCTCAGCCCTCCACTTGATATGTACCCAACTACTAGGTCATCTCCAAACGGTAGCCCCGGTTTTTTTTATTATTAATAACTGGTGAATGTACCCTACAACTTGATATCTCCTCTAAAATACCATCGATATATAGCTTAAACACTACTGGACTAAGTTTACATCCCTGCCTTACTCGATAAAATACCTTGTTTACTTCTCTTTTTAATGGACAATTCCATTTCCTTTTAACTTTTTATAAAAACTCTCCAGTTTTCATATAGTCTTTACTAAATATTTAAATTAATGCAATCTTTCTGTCTATTTTCAGCTATTTATCATTTGTACATTATTTTCTCTATAGATCCGTTCCTACACACGCTATTATGCACTCTATATCTTCTTTTGTCACACATATTACATAAACAGTGCTTTCTCATACCTTTAACTCTCCATACATCCACTATGCCCCTCGTTGTCCGTTATTTTGTTTGTCTATATATTCTTCTATTGCCCACATACTTATTATTGTAGTGGACTATTCTAATGATCTTTTGATCAACAAACAGTTTGATTTCTTTGTGTTCAAATCTTCTCAGTCCATGACAAAAACCCTTACAAATGTTTCCCACATTCTCCCAATTCATTACTTTCCACGTTATATTGTATACTATAGCATCATCCACTGCCTAAACTACAATAGTAACTATACATACTGTACATCCGGTTTGGCGCGTAAACTAGTGCGTGTGTGCACACATTAACCTCGAATCATTGTTAGCTTATCTTTGAAAAAGGAAGTATTTAGCTCCAGGTTTCACTACGGAATGGGATGATTATGAAAATAATGTAGCCGTCATTGCATTGCATTAAGTTGCAAAATCTGCAAGTGACATTTTCAAGACGCTACAAAAGATGAAAATCAGCCGTATGTTTGTGTACTGCACTACTGAGCGATTTACTGCAACTGGGACTGTAAAGGATAGGCCGAGGGAGAGTCGACTACGCAGTGTCACGACTACAGCAGCACAAAATGCAGTGGCTGCTCGTGTTCAGAGAAATCTGGTGCGAAAACTGGCTATCTTATCCCATGAAATGAACATTTAAAAAACGACAATGTCCGGGTTTCTGTCAGAGGGCCTTGGACTAAGGGTTTATCGCCAATGTAAAGGACATTAACTTCACACATGACTAAAGAAGCTGAAAGTGCTTAAATGTCGACGTCTCCTACAGAATTACGCTCAAAATGGTCATCATAACATCCTCTTCACCGATGAAAAGCTTTTCACTAAAGCTTTTCAATGTGCAAAATGACAGCGTTTATGCATCATCATCTCGGGAAGCCAGTAATAGGGTTCCTAAAGTTCCAAGAACCCAGCATCCCTCTTCAGTGATGGTGTGGTGGGGGTTGAGTTGTTATGATACCATCCAGTTACATGTTTGCAAAAAGAGCATTAAAACCAGCGCCAGAGTGTATGACAGCAGTGTTTTGGAACCTATTGTCAAGAACTTGAGTGGCATATTGTTCAAAACCAATCATAGACCTTCCAGCAGGATTCTACTCCTGCTCACAAGGCCAGGTCAACGTATGGATGGCTTCAGCGTCATGTCCATGACTTCATTTCGCCTGAAGATGGGCCCAGTAGCAGTTCGGACCTGAATCCATTGGACTACCGACTGTGGTCACTGCTTGAGGGCATCGCTTGAGCAGACACCCCACCATTGGACGTTTAAAGCATTCCTTGTTGTCAGCAGCGGCAGATTTTCCGCTGGATGTCATCCATTCCGCCATAGACAAGTGGCCACAAAGTCTCAGAGCTTGTATCCGTGCAAAGGGTGCCCACCTCGGTAACGTAGATGGTAGCATGTCTGCCTCACGTTGAAGAGGTCCCGAGTTCGAATCTCGGTCAGGGTGAGTTACCTGCATAAGGTTTTTTCCGGGGTTTTCCCTTATCCTTCAATGCGAATATCGGGTAGCTGTAAGCTCCATGGACCCTAGACTCATTTGAGCATCCTTTCACCAAATTCATTCACCGTCCGATATGACTTAACGTTGGAGGACGTAAATTACAACAACAAAAAAGGATGAATAAAGGATAGCCATTTCGGAAACTGATTGGTACTGTGTGTAATGAATGCCTGTAGGTACAACATACTAAAAGCCAATTCAGATATTCTGTATGGTATTTGCGTTTTTCACTTTTCAAGTTTTAACGGTATTTATGACTAGACTAGGTGGATGTGCCACTTTATCCAAAATTTTGATACCGGAAGTTCACATGTATTTTGAGATTTCGTAAAACAAACAAAGAGTATCTTGAGATTTAACTTCAGGCACTTAAGATACAAAAATATTGATAAGTCCGCAATAGCAGCTCATTTCTGGTCTGAAAATCATGAAATTGAAGATAGCACCGAATTACTAAACTACGCACAAAAACATAGTGAACTCGTCATATGGGAGAGAATATACATAGAAAAACATAAAAACCAACTAATGAACTTTGAAATCCCGCCAGAAGAGAATCCCACATTTAAGTTCATCACTAAATCAACAGATGGCAGCAACAACTCCAGAATTACCCACACCGCTGGATCAAGCTTCAGTCGCATAAGAGCCGTAGATGCAAACGATGATTTGCGAAACATGTCCTCAAAATAGGTACGAAAGTGAAGCAGATGTGTAATAAATACGACTCATCTAAAAATTAATAAAGAGTATCTTACTTTACCTACCAAATGTAAAGTACTGGACTCCACTCAAAAATTCCATAAGAAGAATTCACGTCATACATATTTTGAGATCACCTATGAGGGTCGTTTGATAATTCTGGTAAAAGAACAAGAATAATAGTTACCATTGATGGCTATACACTTGGTCTAGCGATGTTTAGTTGGGAAGAAACCACTTGGGGCTACGTCTGGTGATTAAGGTGTATGAGGAATTAATTCAAAACACAAATCATGTAAATTCGCCATTGTGATTGCTGATGTGTGCGATGGTGCATTATTCTGGTGTAAGAGCGCGTTTTTGCGTTTCAATCTCTGTCTCTTTTCTGTCAACACATGATGTAAACGATCCAACATTGAAGCATAATAGCCTCCAGTTATGGTTCAACCATTTTCCAAGTAGTCTATGAGGGTTATTTCTTGAGAATTCCCCCCAAAACAATGACCATCACCTTACCAGATGGCAAAATGGTCCTTACTTTCCTTGGTACAATTTCACCAGCCTTTGTCCATTCTTTTGACTGCTGTTTTGACTCTGGTGTGTAATGATAGATCCAAGTTCCATCTATGGTCACAAATCGGCACAAAAGATCTTGCGGATTGCGATTACACATCACCAGACACTCAGTAGAAAAGTTATTCTGGATGCGCTTTTGGTAGACTATGAGCAATTGCGGCACCCATCTTGCACGCAGCTTATTCATTGCCAATTTTTCATGCAGGATATTATGCACTCGCCCAGTTAAGATACCCACAGTCTCAGCAATCTCACGAATTTTGATTTGGTGGTCTTGCATAACCAGATCATGTTTTTTTTTTCTCACTGGTATCCTGTGTGGGGACCTCAATTGGGCGACCAGAGCGCGATTCATCTTCGGTACTTATACGACAGAGGTGTCATTGAGGGGAAACAGGGTGGTTACTTTCCCCCTTCTTAGTTAACCTTCGCAGATGACGTAATGAATATTAGGGTGAGTAAGATTCAGTAGCGGGTTGTTAAAATATTTATTCATATTGTTATGCGCATAATGTGTATTGTGAATCACACTTTTATAGTTACCTGTTAATAATTATTAGTTCATAACTTACGTGGAATTCTTAGCTATTAATTTGTCGATGTCGGGCTCTATAACGGGACATGTTGACTGCCCACGGCTTACTTGTATTTATTTTAAAACACATAGGGGTGTAGATATATCGTAATAGCCAATGTCAGTCAGCTGTTCCCCTGGCTCCCCACGCCACTAAGTGAAAAACTGGAGAAGGGGAAAAGGAGAGGAATCACCCTGAGTGACACTCGACAGCACCTCTCTCCTACATCTTTGATACTTGAAGAGCATGAAACTCTGTTTCTTTTTTTTTTTTTTCTTTTTCCAATCGCAGCTCTCACACTGACCAGTTCAGATGACTGTCACCAATGAACTGTATATTGTAGCACATTCAAATTTTCTGTACAATCTTTTGAATAACAAGCTCACCATCCACAAAGTTGCAACAAAAATATTTCCATCCGTTCCTGGAAATTTACCAGACTTATCAGATGACCCTCGTAAATAAAAAACATTTTTAGATAAAGATCCTTGAATGAGAGAGACAGAGACAGAGACAGAGAGAGAGAGAGAGGGAGGGAGAAAGTGTGTGTGAACAGTAATTGGCTATGCAAGTTCAGTATCTATGAAAATTTTCAAAGCTATCCCAATCTTTCTCAGTCGCTTTTTATGTAGAACCTTTTGAAAAATTTTTATTTTCTGAAAAGTGGTTCCCAGTATTATAATTTAGTTACCGTGTTACCGGGCGGGATGGCTCAGGCGGTTTCTTCTGGGGTTCGAATCCCATGGCCGACCTACCTGATCCATGTGTTTTTCGGCGGTTTTCCCAGGATGGTAGACGAATGCTGGATAGTTTATTTACATCCCTCCATTTCATCTCCATTATTTCACACCATCACTCATCTGGTGGTCTGTTTCAGGGTAGAAGTGTCGGCGCGTGTCTCGACGGTGCATGTCACCGGTTTGTTGTCACACGATGTTCTGCCTTCATTGAACTGTCGCACCCAGGAACGCACATTAGACACATCCATGTCACCATTACCATATACCTCACTAAACTGTCTTGGTTTGTTGTCACACGATGTTCTGTCTTCATTGAACTGTCGCACCCAGGAACGTACATTAGACACATCCATGGTACCATCACCACATGTCTCACTAAACTGTCTTGGTTTGTTGTCACACGATGTTCTGCCTTCATTGAACTGTCGCACCCAGGAACGCACATTAGACACATCCATGTCACCATTACCACATGTCTCACTAAACTGTCTTGGTTTGTTGTCACACGATGTTCTGTCTTCATTGAACTGTCGCACCCAGGAACGTACATTAGACACATCCATGTCACCATTACCACATGTCTCACTAAACTGTCTTGGTTTGTTGTCACACGATGTTCTGTCTTCATTGAACTGTCGCACCCAGGAACGCACATTAGACACATCCATGTCACCATTACCACATGCCTCACTAAACTGTCTTGGTTTGTTGTCACAGGATGTTCTGTCTTCATTGAACTGTCGCACCCAGGAACGTACATTAGACACATCCATGTCACCATTACCACATGTCTCACTAAACTGTCTTGGTTTGTTGTCACACGATGTTCTGTCTTCATTGAACTGTCGCACCCAGGAACGCACATTAGACACATCCATGTCACCATTACCACATGTCTCACTAAACTGTCTTGGTTTGTTGTCACACGATGTTCTGTCTTCATTGAACTGTCGTACCCAGGAACGTACATTAGACACATCCATGTTACCATCACCACATGCCTCACTAAACTGTCTTGGTTTGTTGTCACACGATGTTCTGTCTTCATTGAACTGTCGCACCCAGGAACGCACATTAGACACATCCATGTCACCATTACCACATGCCTCACTAAACTGTCTTGGTTTGTTGTCACACGATGTTCTGTCTTCAATGAACTGTCGCACCCAGGAACGCACATTAGACACATCCATGTCACCATTACCACATGCCTCACTAAACTGTCTTGGTTTGTTGTCACACGATGTTCTGCCTTCATTGAACTGTCGCACCCAGGAACGCACATTAGACACATCCATGTCACCATTACCACATGCCTCACTAAACTGTCTTGGTTTGTTGTCACACGATGTTCTGTCTTCATTGAACTGTCGCACCCAGGAACGCACATTAGACACATCCATGTCACCATTACCACATGCCTCACTAAACTTTCTTGGTTTGTTGTCACACGATGTTCTGTCTTCAATGAACTGTCGCACCCAGGAACGCACATTAGACACATCCATGTCACCATTACCACATGCCTCACTAAACTGTCTTGGTTTGTTGTCACACGATGTTCTGTCTTCATTGAACTGTCGCACCCAGGAACGCACATTAGACACATCCATGTCACCATTACCACATGCCTCACTAAACTGTCTTGGTTTGTTGTCACACGATGTTCTGCCTTCATTGAACTGTCGCACCCAGGAACGCACATTAGACACATCCATGTCACCATTACCACATGCCTCACTAAACTGTCTTGGTTTGTTGTCACACGATGTTCTGTCTTCAATGAACTGTCGCACCCAGGAACGCACATTAGACACATCCATGTCACCATTACCACATGTCTCACTAAACTGTCTTGGTTTGTTGTCACACGATGTTCTGCCTTCATTGAACTGTCGCACCCAGGAACGCACATTAGACACATCCATGTCACCATTACCACATGCCTCACTAAACTGTCTTGGTTTGTTGTCACACGATGTTCTGTCTTCATTGAACTGTCGCACCCAGGAACGCACATTAGACACATCCATGTCACCATTACCACATACCTCACTAAACTGTCTTGGTTTGTTGTCACACGATGTTCTGTCTTCATTGAACTGTTGCACCCAGGAACGCACATTAGACACATCCATGTCACCATTACCACATGCCTCGCTAAACTGTCTTGGTTTGTTGTCACACGATGTTCTGTCTTCATTGAACTGTCGCACCCAGGAACGTACATTAGACACATCCATGTCACCATTACCACAAGCCTCACTAAACTGTCTTGGTTTGTTGTCACACGATGTTCTGCCTTCATTGAACTGTTGCACCCAGGAACGCACATTAGACACATCCATGTCACCATTACCACAAGCCTCACTAAACTGTCTTGGTTTGTTGTCACACGATGTTCTGCCTTCATTGAACTGTCGCACCCAGGAACGCACATTAGACACATCCATGTCACCATTACCACATGCCTCACTAAACTGTCTTGGTTTGTTGTCACACGATGTTCTGTCTTCATTGAACTGTCGCACCCAGAAACGCACATTAGACACATCCATGTCACCATTACCACATACCTCACTAAACTGTCTTGGTTTGTTGTCACACGATGTTCTGTCTTCATTGAACTGTTGCACCCAGGAACGCACATTAGACACATCCATGTCACCATTACCACATGCCTCGCTAAACTGTCTTGGTTTGTTGTCACACGATGTTCTGTCTTCATTGAACTGTCGCACCCAGGAACGTACATTAGACACATCCATGTCACCATTACCACAAGCCTCACTAAACTGTCTTGGTTTGTTGTCACACGATGTTCTGCCTTCATTGAACTGTTGCACCCAGGAACGCACATTAGACACATCCATGTCACCATTACCACAAGCCTCACTAAACTGTCTTGGTTTGTTGTCACACGATGTTCTGCCTTCATTGAACTGTCGCACCCAGGAACGCACATTAGACACATCCATGTCACCATTACCACATGTCTCACTAAACTGTCTTGGTTTGTTGTCACACGATGTTCTGTCTTCATTGAACTGTTGCACCCAGGAACGCACATTAGACACATCCATGTCACCATTACCACATGCCTCGCTAAACTGTCTTGGTTTGTTGTCACACGATGTTCTGCCTTCATTGAACTGTTGCACCCAGGAACGCACATTAGACACATCCATGTCACCATCACCACATGCCTCGCTAAACTGTCTTGGTTTGTTGTCACACGATGTTCTGTCTTCATTGAACTGTCGCACCCAGGAACGTACATTAGACACATCCATGTTACCATCACCACACGCCTCACTAAACTGTCTTGGTTTGTTGTCACACGATGTTCTGTCTTCATTGAACTGTCGCACCCAGGAACGCACATTAGACACATCCATGGTACCATCACCACACGCCTCACTAAACTGTCTTGGTTTGTTGTCACACGATGTTCTGTCTTCATTGAACTGTCGCATCCAGGAACGCACATTAGACACATCCATGGTACCATCACCACATACCTCACTAAACTGTCTTGGTTTGTTGTCACACGATGTTCTGTCTTCATTGAACTGTCGCAACCAGGAACGCACATTAGACACATCCATGGTACCATCACCACATGCCTTACTTAACTGTCTTGGTTTGTTGTCACACGATGTTCTGTCTTCATTGAACTGTCGCAACCAGGAACGCACATTAGACACATCCATGGTACCATCACCACATGCCTTACTTAACTGTCTTGGTTTGTTGTCACACGATGTTCTGTCTTCATTGAACTGTCACAACCAGGAACGTACATTAGACACATCCATGGTACCATCACCACATGCCTCACTAAACTGTCTTGGTTTGTTGTCACACGATGTTCTGTCTTCATTGAACTGTCGCACCCAGGAACGTACATTAGACACATCCATGTCACCATTACCACAAGCCTCACTAAACTGTCTTGGTTTGTTGTCACACGATGTTCTGCCTTCATTGAACTGTTGCACCCAGGAACGCACATTAGACACATCCATGTCACCAGTACCACAAGCCTCACTAAACTGTCTTGGTTTGTTGTCACACGATGTTCTGCCTTCATTGAACTGTCGCACCCAGGAACGCACATTAGACACATCCATGTCACCATTACCACATGTCTCGCTAAACTGTCTTGGTTTGTTGTCACACGATGTTCTGTCTTCATTGAACTGTTGCACCCAGGAACGCACATTAGACACATCCATGTCACCATTACCACATGCCTCGCTAAACTGTCTTGGTTTGTTGTCACACGATGTTCTGCCTTCATTGAACTGTTGCACCCAGGAACGCACATTAGACACATCCATGTCACCATCACCACATGCCTCGCTAAACTGTCTTGGTTTGTTGTCACACGATGTTCTGTCTTCATTGAACTGTCGCACCCAGGAACGTACATTAGACACATCCATGTTACCATCACCACACGCCTCACTAAACTGTCTTGGTTTGTTGTCACACGATGTTCTGTCTTCATTGAACTGTCACACCCAGGAACGTACATTAGACACATCCACGGTACCATCACCACATGCCTTACTTAACTGTCTTGGTTTGTTGTCACACGATGTTCTGTCTTCATTGAACTGTCGCAACCAGGAACGTACATTAGACACATCCATGGTACCATCACCACATACCTCACTTAACTGTCTTGGTTTGTTGTCACACGATGTTCTGTCTTCATTGAACTGTCGCACCCAGGAACGTACATTAGACACATCCATGAGTAGTCGTGGTATCTCTGACGTTACTAGAGGAACCTCAGGCCGAACATTCGAGCCGTTCCATGATAGGGAGTTGTTCAGATTGGGTTGGACTCGAGGGAACAGTGGTTTCCGATACCCGTGGGAGATCGGGTACGTCTCTGGACGGGGTTGAGGGAAGCCATTAATATTCCCGCGTACTAGCCAGCATAGCTAGTAGAAGGTGTGCTAGATTACCAGGTGGCCCTACCGAGGTTAATCGGTTGCCTTCCCATTTGGGGTTGACGCGCGTAGGTGGCGTATGCACTTCCATCCCGTCTTGTGTTTTCGGATCAGATGGGGAGCTTGTTAGTCTCTGGGTCTTGTCCTATAGATAGCCCCACGGAGGTGCCGGGCGCCCTTTTGGGACAGCTAGGTCATTAGAGAGGGTGTCAGTCTTCACTCTGTGTGGATTGCCCTGGTAGATATGTTTCATTAGACTGGCAATGAATTTCAATAAGTGTCACACCATGAAAATGGATAAAACGAATGATTTCACGCAATTTTTGCAATGAAAACGTCTCCATTTTAAGTATTAAAAACAGTCCTCACTCTCGTCGCTGCCACTAGCGTTATATGCACTGTATAGTGCTGCCATCTCTTTCACGCATTCACTAAGGGTCCACGTGTATTTAGAAACAAAACAGAAGTTCCTATTTTGTCCCAGCCCTGAAAAAAATAGGAGTTGTTACAACTTGAACGAACCTCGTATGACACGTACGCGTTGTTTAGGCTTTGAGGATTGCGGAAAATACATCACAGTGAAGCATTACTCTAAGACAAAGACTCGAAGTAAAGACGCTTACGTTCTTTGATCAAGTTTATTCCCGCCTACTTCACAGCTACCACACCCTAGTGCCTACCTCGTATGTCACGTACGCGTTGTTTAGGCTTTGAGGATTGCGGAAAATACATCACAGTGAAGCATTTCTCTAAGACAAAGACTGGAAGTAAAGACGCTTACGTTCTTTGATCAAGTTTATTCCCGCCTACTTCACAGCTACCACACCCTAGTTCCTACCTCGTATGTCTCGTACGCGTTGTTTAGGCTTTGAGGATTGCGGAAAATACATCACAGTGAAGCATTTCTCTAAGACAAAGACTCGAAGTAAAGACGCTTACGTTCTTTGATCAAGTTTATTCCCGCCTACTTCACAGCTACCACACCCTAGTTCCTACCTCGTATGTCTCGTACGCGTTGTTTAGGCTTTGAGGATTGCGGAAAATACATCACAGTGAAGCATTTCTCTAAGACAAAGACTGGAAGTAAAGACGCTTACGTTCTTTGATCAAGTTTATTCCCGCCTACTTCACAGCTACCACACCCTAGTTCCTACCTCGTATGTCTCGTACGCGTTGTTTAGGCTTTGAGGATTGCGGAAAATACATCACAGTGAAGCATTTCTCTAAGACAAAGACTGGAAGTAAAGACGCTTACGTTCTTTGATCAAGTTTATTCCCGCCTACTTCACAGCTACCACACCCTAGTGCCTACCTCGTATGTCTTGTACGCGTTGTTTAGGCTTTGAGGATTGCGGAAAATACATCACAGTGAAGCATTACTCTAAGACAAAGACTCGAAGTAAAGACGCTTACGTTCTTTGATCAAGTTTATTCCCGCCTACTTCGCAGCTACCACACCCTAGTGCCTACCTCGTATGACTCGTACGCGTTGTTTAGGCTTTGAGGATTGCGGAAAATACATCACAGTGAAGCATTTCTCTAAGACAAAGACTGGAAGTAAAGACGCTTACGTTCTTTGATCAAGTTTATTCCCGCCTACTTCACAGCTACCACACCCTAGTGCCTACCTCGTATGACTCGTACGCGTTGTTTAGGCTTTGAGGATTGCGGAAAATACATCACAGTGAAGCATTACTCTAAGACAAAGACTCGAAGTAAAGACGCTTACGTTCTTTGATCAAGTTTATTCCCGCCTACTTCACAGCTACCACACCCTAGTGCCTACCTCGTATGACTCGTACGCGTTGTTTAGGCTTTGCGGATTGCGGAAAATACATCACAGTGAAGCATTACTCTAAGACAAAGACTCGAAGTAAAGACGCTTACGTTCTTTGATCAAGTTTATTCCCGCCTACTTCACAGCTACCACACCCTAGTGCCTACCTCGTATGTCACGTACGCGTTGTTTAGGCTTTGCGGATTGCGGAAAATACATCACAGTGAAGCATTTCTCTAAGACAAAGACTCGAAGTAAAGACGCTTACGTTCTTTGATCGAGTTTATTCCCGCCTACTTCACAGCTACCACACCCTAGTGCCTACCTCGTATGTCACGTACGCGTTGTTTAGGCTTTGCGGATTGCGGAAAATACATCACAGTGAAGCATTTCTCTAAGACAAAGACTCGAAGTAAAGACGCTTACGTTCTTTGATCAAGTTTATTCCCGCCTACTTCACAGCTACCACACCCTAGTGCCTACCTCGTATGTCACGTACGCGTTGTTTAGGCTTTGCGGATTGCGGAAAATACATCACAGTGAAGCATTACTCTAAGACAAAGACTCGAAGTAAAGACGCTTACGTTCTTTGATCGAGTTTATTCCCGCCTACTTCACAGCTACCACACCCTAGTGCCTACCTCGTATGTCACGTACGCGTTGTTTAGGCTTTGCGGATTGCGGAAAATACATCACAGTGAAGCATTTCTCTAAGACAAAGACTCGAAGTAAAGACGCTTACGTTCTTTGATCAAGTTTATTCCCGCCTACTTCGCAGCTACCACACCCTAGTGCCTACCTCGTATGACTCGTACGCGTTGTTTAGGCTTTGCGGATTGCGGAAAATACATCACAGTGAAGCATTACTCTAAGACAAAGACTCGAAGTAAAGACGCTTACGTTCTTTGATCAAGTTTATTCCCGCCTACTTCACAGCTACCACACCCTAGTGCCTACCTCGTATGACTCGTACGCGTTGTTTAGGCTTTGCGGATTGCGGAAAATACATCACAGTGAAGCATTTCTCTAAGACAAAGACTCGAAGTAAAGACGCTTACGTTCTTTGATCAAGTTTATTCCCGCCTACTTCGCAGCTACCACACCCTAGTGCCTACCTCGTATGACTCGTACGCGTTGTTTAGGCTTTGCGGATTGCGGAAAATACATCACAGTGAAGCATTACTCTAAGACAAAGACTCGAAGTAAAGACGCTTACGTTCTTTGATCAAGTTTATTCCCGCCTACTTCGCAGCTACCACACCCTAGTGCCTACCTCGTATGTCTCGTACGCGTTGTTTAGGCTTTGAGGATTGCGGAAAATACATCACAGTGAAGCATTACTCTAAGACAAAGACTGGAAGTAAAGACGCTTACGTTCTTTGATCAAGTTTATTCCCGCCTACTTCGCAGCTACCACACCCTAGTGCCTACCTCGTATGTCTTGTACGCGTTGTTTAGGCTTTGAGGATTGCGGAAAATACATCACAGTGAAGCATTTCTCTAAGACAAAGACTCGAAGTAAAGACGCTTACGTTCTTTGATCAAGTTTATTCCCGCCTACTTCACAGCTACCACACCCTAGTTCCTACCTCGTATGTCACGTACGCGTTGTTTAGGCTTTGCGGATTGCGGAAAATACATCACAGTGAAGCATTTCTCTAAGACAAAGACTGGAAGTAAAGACGCTTACGTTCTTTGATCAAGTTTATTCCCGCCTACTTCACAGCTACCACACCCTAGTTCCTACCTCGTATGTCTCGTACGCGTTGTTTAGGCTTTGAGGATTGCGGAAAATACATCACAGTGAAGCATTTCTCTAAGACAAAGACTCGAAGTAAAGACGCTTACGTTCTTTGATCAAGTTTATTCCCGCCTACCTCGCAGCTACCACACCCTAGTGCCTACCTCGTATGTCTCGTACGCGTTGTTTAGGCTTTGAGGATTGCGGAAAATACATCACAGTGAAGCATTTCTCTAAGACAAAGACTCGAAGTAAAGACGCTTACGTTCTTTGATCAAGTTTATTCCCGCCTACCTCGCAGCTACCACACCCTAGTGCCTACCTCGTATGCTGTCAGTTTTTTCTTTCTTTTGCTTCACTTCATGACATAGGCAATCAAGTGCCCGTTCAAAGTCCTCCAAACATCGTTTCCTAGGTCTACTTACCGGTCTCCTTCATTTACGATAGTATTGCATTATTTGTTTAGAATGTTTGTTATCCTTCAATATGTTCATTCCATTTTTGTACTAAAATTCATTTCTATTACAAATTTCTAACTCTGCTCTAATACCTTTATTTGTTATTAGGCCTTTCTTCGTACATTCCTTCACATTTCTGGTCTATATTATATTATCTGTGTTCAAGTATCACTTCCGTATGGTAGAGCCATAACTTTTTAAAGCTTTACATTTGTTTCTAAATGTCCCATTAATTGTTCCACACAATCTTTGAAATTTGCATATACTAGGGCTGCTCAATAAAGAATGATCACATTTTTTTTTTTTTTTTTTTTTTTTTTTGACAACGTACCTTTACTCATCCTCATAATTTTGATGGTCCTTCTCAAAATGGTCTCCCCTGAATGCGATGCACTTGTCCCAGCGTTTCTGCCAGTCTTCAAAGACATGCTGGAAACTATTTTTGAGAGATCCTTCAAAATCGCCTCCGCAGCCTTCACCACTGCTTCTGATGATGGATAATGCCTCCCACGAAGACGTTTCTTCAAGTTAGGAAATAGAAAAAAGCCACATGGGGCTAAATCCGGACTATATGGAGGGTGAGGGATGCACTTCACGTTGAGTTTTGCAAGATATTCAGCAACAACATTGGCAATATGCGGCCGCACATTATCGTGGTGCAGCATCTAGCCTGCTTCACGGAAATGTGGTCTTTTGCGCCTGATATGGACTTGCAATGTTTTCAGGACATCCCTGTAGTATTGTCCAGTTACTGATGTGTGTGCAGGTACAACATGCTGATAAACCATTCCATGAATATCAAAGAATGACATGACCATAACTTTCCCAGCAGAAGCAACCACTTTTGCTTTTTTGGGGGTTGGTGATGAAGGAGATTTCCACACTGAGCTTTGCTGTTTGCTCTGAGGATCAAAATGATGTAGTCAAGTTTCATCAGCAGTGATTACGTTTGAAAGAAACTCCGGATCTTCCTCTAACATCAACTTTAACTGCATGTTATCTCTATTGCAACGGTAGGCGATACTGAACATGTCTGAACTTGCCTGGTTCTCACAGGCGGGAACCAGAAGTAATATCAATGAGACTACTACGGCGTGTTTGTTTCACATTAAGCTAACAGAATATAAGAAGATTGAATTTTAGTGCGAACAATTATGACCGTAAAAAATTATGACCATTCTTTATTGAACAGCTCTCGTATTACTTTACACATCATATTTCTTACCCCTACGTCCCAAGATGTCTCACCTACAACGATGCCAACCTACAAATTTCATTACCTTTAAAAATAGATTTATATTTTTGCAGGTCAGATTCGCTAATATGAGTAGCAATGAAAAAATAATATACCGGGTGTTAATAAATTACACCGATAGATTTTCAGTAATTGTAGACGTGACTAATATAAGTAAGCTGAGATAGCTAAAACATGGTCTGTGGGTAAACATAACGCAGTTAATTGTGTTAAACCTAATTGGCATCAGATGCTGATAAGTAGGTATTTAAACAAGGTGGGCGAAATTATTGGATTCGAATGTCTTTAAATCTGCTGCCGGACTATAGAAATATCGATTCCTGGCAGCTCGTTTTTGGCGTTCTCAAGATTTAATGCCTCAAAGATCTCTCAAATCTCGAAATAATCACCGACCAATAACTGTTCCGGTGACTGAATCCGTTAACGCCCAAAACTACAGTCTTAAAGGTCGTTGGTTAACCTCCTGTTATGTATCTGATTGTTTTCTTCGTCTTTTCAATACATCAAGCAGATCACCAACCACTCAGGCTTTCAGAAAGATTGAGGTAGAATAGTAACTGACTGGACTAGTGGAGGAGCAGTCGATTCTATCCAACCTACTTCAGGACCAGGAGGAGCCCGTGATGGTCACTGATGATGACAACTTTGGATACTGAGGACAACATACATTATAAATGGGATAAGTGGACCACCAACAACTGAAGATGGCAGAAAGATTGAGGTAGAATAGTAACTGACTGGACTAGTGGAGGAGCAGTCGATTCTACCCAACCTACTTCAGGACCAGGAGGTGCCCGTGATGGTCACCGATGATGACAACTTTGGATACTGAGGACAACATACATTATAAATGGGATAAGTGGACCACCAACAACTGAAGATGGCAGAAAGATTGAGGTAGAATAGTAACTGACTGGACTAGTGGAGGAGCAGTCGATTCTACCCAACCTACTTCAGGACCAGGAGGAGCCCGTGATGGTCACTGATGATGACAACTTTGGATACTGAGGACAACATACATTATAAATGGGATAAGTGGACCACCAACAACTGAAGATGGCAGAAAGATTGAGGTAGAATAGTAACTGACTGGACTAGTGGAGGAGCAGTCGATTCTATCCAACCTACTTCAGGACCAGGAGGAGCCCGTGATGGTCACTGATGATGACAACTTTGGATACTGAGGACAACATACATTATAAATGGGATAAGTGGACCACCAACAACTGAAGATGGCAGAAAGATTGAGGCAGAATAGTAGCTGAATGGACTAGTGGAGGAGCAGTCGATTCTATCCAACCTACTTCAGGACCAGGAGGAGCCCGTGATGGTCACCGATGATGACAACTTTGGATACTGAGGACAACATACATTATAAATGGGATAAGTGGACCACCAACAACTGAAGATGGCAGAAAGATTGAGGCGGAATAGTAACTGAATGGACTAGTGGAGGAGCAGTCGATTCTACCCAACCTACTTCAGGACCAGGAGGGGCTAGTGATGGTCACCGATGATAACAACTTTGGATACTGAGGACAACATACATTATAAATGGGATAAGTTGACCACCAACAACTGAGGATGTCAGAAAGATTGAGGCGGAATAGTAACTGAATGGACTAGTGGAGGAGCAGTCGATTCTATCCAACCTACTTCAGGACCAGGAGGAGCCCGTGATGGTCACCGATGATAACAACTTTGGATACTGAGGACAACATACATTATAAATGGGATAAGTTGACCACCAACAACTGAGGATGTCAGAAAGATTGAGGCGGAATAGTAGCTGAATGGACTAGTGGAGGAGCAGTCATTTCTATACTCAGATGACAACCTACTTCAGGACCAGGAGGAGCCCGTGATGGTCACCGATGATGACAACTTTGGATACTGAGGACAACATACATTATAAATGGGATAAGTGGACCACCAACAACTGAGGATGTCAGAAAGATTGAGGCGGAATAGTAGCTGAATGGACTAGTGGAGGAGCAGTCGATTCTATCCAACCTACTTCAGGACCAGGAGGGGCCCGTGATGGTCACCGATGATAACAACTTTGGATACTGAGGACAACATACATTATAAATGGGATAAGTGGACCACCAACAACTGAAGATGGCAGAAAGATTGAGGTAGAATAGTAACTGACTGGACTAGTGGAGGAGCAGTCGATTCTATCCAACCTACTTCAGGACCAGGAGGGGCCCGTGATGGTCACCGATGATAACAACTTTGGATACTGAGGACAACATACATTATAAATGGGATAAGTTGACCACCAACAACTGAAGATGGCAGAAAGATTGAGGCAGATTAGTAACTGAATGGACTAGTGGAGGAACAGTGGAATCTATACTCAGATGACAACCTACTTCAGGACCAGCAGGAGCCCATGATGGTCACCGATGATGACAACTTTGGATACTGAGGACAACATACATTATAAATGGGATAAGTGGATCACCAACAACTGAGGATGTCAGAATGATTGAGGTGGAATAGTAACTGAATGGACTAGTGGAGGAGCAGTGGAATCTATACTCAGATGACAACCTACGTCAGGACCAGCAGGAGCCTGTGACGATCAACCGATGATGACAACTTTTGACACCCATGGAAGGATAGAGGCTGGCAGATGTAGAATGGAACAACTCGTGATCAGTAAAAAGAAATATGATAAACCCAATTTAGGTTAGGTCAGAAATCTTGTTAAAGAATGAAAATAACTGTTTATTTTTAGGCAGATGATTGTAATTAGTTTAAAATTTCTAGTTGTATAATTTGTATAAGATTGCTGAATAGGTTACATTTATATTGTAATCTGCTGCAAGTCAACAGCAATAGGTTTATTAGTTATTTAGTTTAATTAGAAATAAAATGTATCTGCACAACTCTGTTTTGTAAGAACATAAAAGAATAAAGTTGAAAGGAATAAAATCAGTAGATGCCATGCTTTATTATAGCTTCTACAAGCTAAAACCTTGGTAATGCAGATTTTTTTAATACATCAAATCTAATAGGAAGAAATGGCATGAAAACCTCCAACGTTAAGTTATATCGGACAATGAATAAAATGATGTTGAAATGAGTACGTGGTACATAGAGCTTAGAATTACCAGACATTCATCTTTCAGGATAAGTGAAAACCTCCAATGTTAAGTCATATCGGACGATGAATAAAATGATGTTCACATGAGTACAGGGTACATAGAGCTTAGAGTTACCAGACATTCATCTTTCAGGATAAGTGAAAACCTCCAACGTTACGTCATATTGGACGATGAATGAAATGATGTTCAAATGAGTACAGGGTACATAGAGCTTAGAGTTACCAGACATTCATCTTTCAGGATAAGGGAAAATGTCCAACGTTAAGTCATATCGGATGATGAATGAAATGATGTTCACATGAGTACAGGGTACATAGAGCTTAGAGTTACCAGACATTCATCTTTCAGGATAAGGGAAAATCTCCAACGTTAAGTCATATCGGACAATGAATGAAGTGATGTTCAAATAAGTACAGGGTCCATAGAGCTTAGAGTTACCAGACATTCATCTTTTAGGATAAGGGAAAACCTCCAACGTTAAGTCATATCGGACAATGAATGAAATGATGTTCAAATAAGTACTGGGTACATAGAGTATAAAGCTACCAGACATTCATCTTTCAGGATAAGGGAAAACCTCCAACGGGTGATGCATCTGTGAAATTTGACCAAAAATCTTGAAAAATTGAAAAATTATGTTTTTGCATGTTAAATTAATATGGACTTTATAACACTTTGTGTTTGAGGCGTTTAAACCCTGAAATACTGACTTTCTAAGTGCTTGTGCGGAGTGTCAGCACCTGCCACGCCCACAGAAGCATGTGCTTTAGAAGTTGCTATGCTCATATACTTTACCAAGTTTGAATTTAGGGCCTTACAGTGACAGGAAAGATTTGTTTTGCTTATTCTGTGTTGGCTAGACTACTCAATAGGGATTTTGTCGTACAAATAAATACAGTTTACCGCCTATTTTGTGTTTTCCTTTAATAAAGTACATACACGTGATTCTGTTGATGCTGTGAAATACAGTTTTCTTTTACTGTTACAGAGTTTTGTTAGTCGCTTATGCTTCTTTTAGTGTTATAGGAATCTACAATTAATGTGGTACATTACAAATAAGACCTTTTAAGTTTTATAGTGCTAAAATCAGAACCTTACAGTGTTGTGCATTGTGCCTCTAGAAAATAGCATTGAAATATAGACTTTGTAACCTTAGCTTATATAACTGGATTTCTTTCTTTATATATATTATACGGGCCCAAATGACCTTGTTGTCGACGGGCCCTAAACACCACACACTCACTCACTACATATTATACATTACTTACAGGTCTTGTTTTAGTCTTTAAGCTTATGTCCAAATATTATAGTTTTTGGGCACAAAAACAAAAATCATTAAGCTTCAAAAGTGATGGTTATCAGAAATGGTCACAGAGTATAAACACACTGAAAGTTGTGAAGCTAATTATAGTGATTCTTCAAGTGCTATGGAAAACGACAGCTGCAGCTCTATTGTGGAAGAGATCTCAAACAGAATGTGATACATAACAAATTTATCAGATGGAGACTCCAAGACATAAGCACTTACAGGATTTGGCAGTATATAGGGATACTGAGATAAAAAGGAGAACGCTTGAAGCATGTAGCTAAGGGGTTGGAAACAGGAATAAGAAATTTGATAAAATAATAGAAGACAAAGGGAATCACTTTGCGTGAGCAGAAGTTTGGAAGCTTGAAAGAAGATACAATAGTAAAATTAACTAATTATGATAGGAAAGTTATCAAAGAAAATTGTCCTAAATTGGGCATAAGAAAACAGCAATATATGCAACTATATATCACTGTAGCTCAACAGTCAGTACTCCACAACACCAGAAATGCCCTAGAAGTTGAAATTCTTTGTGTTTCTACGACAGAGCCATCACAAAAGGTAAGGTGACCTCCACATAATAACTCAACAATAAAATCTCCACCGACAACCCAAGTAATTCAAAAGCTTATTCCTATATATTTGTGTCTAGCAAATGAGGAACTGTTGAAGAGATGTGCTGAGAGGAAAACTCAAAATGACAGTGAGGATTGTAACAAAATAATATGGTTCAAATATCCAAAGGATATTTTTATTTAAAAGAAAAAAAATGCATGTTGGAGTGACAAGAGCATTGTGCCAGTTCAGTGTGGGATACATGGCTAGTGAAGAAATAATAAAAGAAGCTCACAGTCTTCACTTCAGTCCAGCTTCAAAGATAATTATTCAAGTAAGGCATAATCGTCGACTGCAGCGAAGCTTGAAATCAGGTAAACATTCCTCAGTCTTCTTGAAACAAGCTATACCTCTCCAGGATTGCTGCAGAAGAGAAGAACAAGAAGGACAAGGCTCCATCTAAAGGAGCTGGTGAATTTTAAGAGATCTGAAAGTCAGAATTACTGAAATTTTGCATGCTGAAGCTTTAAACTCTGTTTTCTCGTAAACCATGTTTTCAACATTTTGACATATGGAAAAGAAGGCACATGATGCATTTTTTTTTATGTATTTGTGTTAAATTTTTATTATAATAACTTAAAAGACCATTAAATGGAATGGTCATATTACTTTTTTAACAACATTCTTTAATTCTTATCAAAAAAATAAATAAAATAGATAAAACTGAAAATTTTACAAATTTATGAATTATGCACACGGAAAACAATTTCTTTAAAACAGCTGAAGATTAATAAAAAATCTAATATAAAGAATCTCTTTGTATGTTTGTTAACAATAAACAGTGGAAGATTTAGGGGGGGGAATTCAAAGTGCATCGTGTGTCACATTTTGCTCAGTACACTGAATTTACACAATATAAAATTAATATTTCTGTAACCATAAAAGCTAGAAGTTTAAAACATTTCAGAATGATTACGCTGATTGTGTGTAGTAACTGATATAAAATTCAGTCAGATATCAAGCATGGCGTAGAATTTAAAATTTCACAGATGCATCACTCTGTCATATCGGATGATGAATGAAATGATGTTGAAATGAGTAGAGGGTACATAGAGCTTAGAGTTAACAGACATTCATCTTTCCGGAAAAGGGTAAATCTCCAACGTTAAGTCATATCAGACGATGAATGAAATGCTGTACAAAAGAGTACAGGGTACATAGAGCTTAGAGTTAACAGACATTCATCTTTCAGGATAAGAGAAAGCCTCCAACGTTAAGTCATATCGGACGATGAATGAAATGATGTTGAAATGAGTAGAGGGTACATAGAGCTTAGAGTTAACAGACATTCATATTTCCGGAAAAGGGTAAATCTCCAACGTTAAGTCATATCAGACGATGAATGAAATGCTGTACAAAAGAGTACAGGGTACATAGAGCTTAGAGTTAACAGACATTCATCTTTCAGGATATGGGAAAACCTGCAACGTTGTCATATCAGACGATGAACGAAATGATGTTCAAAAGAGTACAGGGTACATAGAGCTTAGAGTTAACAGACATTCATCTTTCCGGAAAAGGGTAAATCTCCAACGTTAAGTCATATCAGACGATGAATGAAATGCTGTACAAAAGAGTACAGGGTACATAGAGCTTAGAGTTAACAGACATTCATCTTTCAGGATAAGAGAAAACCTCCAACGTTAAGTCATGTCGGACGATGAATGAAATGATGTTCAAATGAGTACAAGGTACATAGAGCTTAGGGTTACCAGACATTTATCTTTCAGGATAAGAGAAAACCTCCAACGTTAAGTCATATCGGACAATGAATGAAATGATGTTCAAATGAGTACAGGGTACACAGAGCTTAGAGTTACCATACATTCATCTTTCAGGATAAGGGAAAACCTCCAAGGTTAAGTCATATCGGACGATGAATGAAATGATGCACAAATGAGTACAGGGTACATAGAGCTTAGAATTACCAGACATTCATCTTTCAGGATAAGAGAAAGCCTCCAACGTTAAGTCATATCGGACGATGAATGAAATGATGTTGAAATGAGTAGAGGGTACATAGAGCTTAGAGTTAACAGACATTCATCTATCAGGATATGGGCAAACCTGCAACGTTGTCATATCAGACGAATGAAATGATGCACAAATGAGTACAGGGTACATAGAGCTTAGGGTTACCAGACATTCATATTTCAGGATAAGGGAAAACCTCCAACGTTAAGTCATATCGGACGATGAATGAAATGATGTTCAAATGAGTACAGGGTACATAGAGCTTAGGGTTATCAGACATTCATCTTTCAGGATATGGGAAAACCTGCAACGTTGTCATATCGGTAAATGAACGAAATGATGTTCAAAAGAGTACAGGGTACATAGAGCTTAGAGTTAACAGACGTTCATCTTTCCGGAAAAGGGTACATCTCCAACGTTAAGTCATATCAGACGATGAATGAAATGCTGTACAAAAGAGTACAGGGTACATAGAGCTTAGAGTTAACAGACATTCATCTTTCAGGATATGGGAAAACCTGCAACGTTGTCATATCAGTAAATGAACGAAATGATGTTCAAAAGAGTACAGGGTACATAGAGCTTAGAGTTTCCAGACATTCATCTTTCAGGATATGGGAAAACCTGCAACGTTGTCATATCAGCGGATGAATGAAATGATGTACAAATGAGTACAGGGTACATAGAGCTTAGAATTACCAGACATTCATCTTTCAGGATAAGGGAAAACCTCCAATGTTAAGTCATATGAGACAATGAATGAAATGATGTACAAATGAGTACAGGGTACATATAGCTTAGACTTACCAGACATTCATCTATCAGGATATGGGCAAACCTGCAACGTTGTCATATCAGGCAATGAATGAAATGATGCACAAATGAGTACAGGGTACATAGAGATTAGGGTTACCAGACATTCATATTTCAGGATAAGGGAAAACCTCCAACGTTAAGTCATATCGGACGATGAATGAAATGATGTTCAAATGAGTACAGGGTACATAGAGCTTAGAGTTACCAGACATTCATCTTTCCGGAAAAGGGTAAATCTCCAACGTTAAGTCATATCAGACGATGAATGAAATGCTGTACAAAAGAGTACAGGGTACATAGAGCTTAGAGTTAACAGACATTCATCTTTCAGGATATGGGAAAACCTGCAACGTTGTCATATCGGTAAATGAACGAAATGATGTTCAAAAGAGTACAGGGTACATAGAGCTTAGAGTTAACAGACGTTCATCTTTCCGGAAAAGGGTAAATCTCCAACGTTAAGTCATATCAGACGATGAATGAAATGCTGTACAAAAGAGTACAGGGTACATAGAGCTTAGAGTTAACAGACATTCATCTTTCAGGATATGGGAAAACCTGCAACGTTGTCATATCAGTAAATGAACGAAATGATGTTCAAAAGAGTACAGGGTACATAGAGCTTAGAGTTTCCAGACATTCATCTTTCAGGATATGGGAAAACCTGCAACGTTGTCATATCAGCGGATGAATGAAATGATGTACAAATGAGTACAGGGTACATAGAGCTTAGAATTACCAGACATTCAGAAAACCTCCAATGTTAAGTCATATGAGACAATGAATGAAATGATGTACAAATGAGTACAGGGTACATATAGCTTAGACTTACCAGACATTCATCTATCAGGATATGGGCAAACCTGCAACGTTGTCATATCAGACAATGAATGAAATGATGCACAAATGAGTACAGGGTACAGAGAGCTTAGGGTTACCAGACATTCATATTTCAGGATAAGGGAAAACCTCCAAAGTTAAGTCATATCGGACGATGAATAAAATGATGTTCAAATGAGTACAGGGTACATAGAGCTTAGAGTTACCATTCATCTTTCAGGATAAGAGAAAACCTCCAATGTTAAGTCATATCAGACAATGAACGAAATGATGTTCAAAAGAGTACAGGGTACATAGAGCTTAGAGTTTCCAGACATTCATCTTTCAGGATATGGGAAAACCTGCAACGTTGTCATATCAGCGGATGAATGAAATGATGTACAAATGAGTACAGGGTACATAGAGCTTAGAATTACCAGACATTCATCTTTCAGGATAAGGGAAAACCTCCAATGTTAAGTCATATGAGACAATGAATGAAATGATGTACAAATGAGTACAGGGTACATATAGCTTAGACTTACCAGACATTCATCTATCAGGATATGGGCAAACCTGCAACGTTGTCATATCAGACAATGAATGAAATGATGCACAAATGAGTACAGGGTACAGAGAGCTTAGGGTTACCAGACATTCATATTTCAGGATAAGGGAAAACCTCCAAAGTTAAGTCATATCGGACGATGAATAAAATGATGTTCAAATGAGTACAGGGTACATAGAGCTTAGAGTTACCATTCATCTTTCAGGATAAGAGAAAACCTCCAATGTTAAGTCATATCAGACAATGAATGAAATGATGTACAAATGAGTACAGGGTACATATAGCTTAGACTTACCAGACATTCATCTATCAGGATATGGGCAAACCTGCAACGTTGTCATATCAGACAATGAATGAAATGATGTACAAATGAGTACAGGGTACATAGAGCTTAGGGTTACCAGACATTCATCTTTCAGGATAAGAGAAAACCTCCAACGTTAAGTCATATCGGACGATGAATGAAATGATGTTCAAATGAGTACAGGGTACATAGAGCTTAGGGTTATCAGACATTCATCTTTCAGGATAAGAGAAAACCTCCAACGTTAAGTCATATCGGACGATGAATGAAATGATGTTCAAATGAGTACAAGGTACATAGAGCTTAGGGTTACCAGACATTCATCTTTCACGATAAGAGAAAACCTCCAACGTTAAGTCATATCGGACGATGAATGAAATGATGTACAAAAGAGTACACGGTACATAGAGCTTAGAGTTAACAGACATTCATCTTTCAGGATATGGGAAAACCTGCAACGTTAAGTCATATCGGACGATGAATGAAATGATGTTCAAATGAGTACAGGGTACATAGAGCTTAGGGTTATCAGATATTCATCTTTCAGGATAAGAGAAAACCTCCAACGTTAAGTCATATCGGACGATGAATGAAATAATGTACAAATGAGTACAGGGTACATAGAGCTTAGGGTTATCAGACATTCATCTTTCAGGATAAGAGAAAACCTCCAACGTTAAGTCATATCGGACGATGAATGAAATGATGTTCAAATGAGTACAAGGTACACAGAGCTTAGGGTTACCAGACATTTATCTTTCAGGAAAAGAGAAAACCTCCAACGTTAAGTCATATCGGACAATGAATGAAATGATGTTCAAATGAGTACAGGGTACACAGAGCTTAGAGTTACCATACATTCATCTTTCAGGATAAGGGAAAACCTCCAACGTTAAGTCATATCGGACGATGAATGAAATGATGTTCAAATGAGTAGAGGGTACATAGAGCTTAGAGTTAACAGACATTCATCTATCAGGATATGGGCAAACCTGCAACGTTGTCATATCAGACGAATGAAATGATGCACAAATGAGTACAGGGTACATAGAGCTTAGGGTTACCAGACATTCATATTTCAGGATAAGGGAAAACCTCCAACGTTAAGTCATATCGGACGATGAATGAAATGATGTTCAAATGAGTACAGGGTACATAGAGCTTAGAGTTACCAGACATTCATCTTTCCGGAAAAGGGTAAATCTCCAACGTTAAGTCATATCAGACGATGAATGAAATGCTGTACAAAAGAGTACACGGTACATAGAGCTTAGAGTTAACAGACATTCATCTTTCAGGATATGGGAAAACCTGCAACGTTGTCATATCAGTAAATGAACGAAATGATGTTCAAAAGAGTACAGGGTACATAGAGCTTAGAGTTAACAGACGTTCATCTTTCCGGAAAAGGGTAAATCTCCAACGTTAAGTCATATCAGACGATGAATGAAATGCTGTACAAAAGAGTACAGGGTACATAGAGCTTAGAGTTAACAGACATTCATCTTTCAGGATATGGGAAAACCTGCAACGTTGTCATATCAGTAAATGAACGAAATGATGTTCAAAAGAGTACAGGGTACATAGAGCTTAGAGTTAACAGACGTTCATCTTTCCGGAAAAGGGTAAATCTCCAACGTTAAGTCATATCAGACGATGAATTAAATGCTGTACAAAAGAGTTCAGGGTACATAGAGCTTAGAGTTTCCAGACATTCATCTTTCAGGATATGGGAAAACCTGCAACGTTGTCATATCAGAGGATGAATGAAATGATGTACAAATGAGTACAGGGTACATGGAGCTTAGAATTACCAGACATTCATCTTTCAGGATAAGGGAAAACCTCCAATGTTAAGTCATATGAGACAATGAATGAAATGATGTACAAATGAGTACAGGGTACATATAGCTTAGACTTACCAGACATTCATCTATCAGGATATGGGCAAACCTGCAACGTTGTCATATCAGGCAATGAATGAAATGATGCACAAATGAGTACAGGGTACATAGAGATTAGGGTTACCAGACATTCATATTTCAGGATAAGGGAAAACCTCCAACGTTAAGTCATATCGGACGATGAATGAAATGATGTTCAAATGAGTACAGGGTACATAGAGCTTAGAGTTACCAGACATTCATCTTTCAGGATAAGAGAAAACCTCCAATGTTAAGTCATATCAGACAATGAATGAAATGATGTACAAATGAGTACAGGGTACATATAGCTTAGACTTACCAGACATTCATCTATCAGGATATGGGCAAACCTGCAACGTTATCATATCAGACAATGAATGAAATGATGTACAAATGAGTACAGGGTACATAGAGCTTAGGGTTACCAGACATTCATCTTTCAGGATAAGAGAAAACCTCCAACGTTAAGTCATGTCGGACGATGAATGAAATGATGTTCAAATGAGTACAAGGTACATAGAGCTTAGGGTTACCAGACATTTATCTTTCAGGATAAGAGAAAACCTCCAACGTTAAGTCATATCGGACAATGAATGAAATGATGTTCAAATGAGTACAGGGTACACAGAGCTTAGAGTTACCATACATTCATCTTTCAGGATAAGGGAAAACCTCCAAGGTTAAGTCATATCGGACGATGAATGAAATGATGTTCAAATGAGTACAGGGTACACAGAGCTTAGAGTTACCAGACATTCATCTTTCAGGATAAGAGAAAACCTCCAACGTTAAGTCATATCGGACGATGAATGAAATGATGTTCAAATGAGTACAGTGTACACAGAGCTTAGAGTTACCAGACATTCACCTTTCAGGATAAGAGAAAACCTCCAACGTTAAGTAATATTAGACAGTGAATGAAGTGATGTTCAGAAGAGTAGAGGGTACATAGATGTTAGAGTTACCAGACATCATCTTTCAGGATAAGAGAAAACCTCCAACGTTTAGTCATATCGGACGATGAATGAAATGATGTTCAAATGAGTACAGTGTACACAGATTTAGAGTTACCAGACATTCACCTTTCAGGATAAGAGAAAACCTCCAACGTTAAGTCATATCGGACGATGAATGAAATGATGTTCAAATGAGTACAGTGTACTCAGAGCTTAGAGTTACCAGACATTCACCTTTCAGGATAAGAGAAAACCTCCAACGTTAAGTAATATTAGACAGTGAATGAAGTGATGTTCAGAAGAGTAGAGGGTACATAGATCTTAGAGTTACCAGACATCATCTTTCAGGATAAGAGAAAACCTCCAACGTTAAGTCATATCGGACGATGAATGAAATGATGTTCAAATGAGTACAGTGTACACAGAGCTTAGAGTTACCAGACATTCACCTTTCAGGATAAGAGAAAACCTCCAACGTTAAGTAATATTAGACAGTGAATGAAGTGATGTTCAAAAGAGTAGAGGGTACATAGATCTTAGAGTTACCAGACATCATCTTTCAGGATAAGAGAAAACCTCCAACGTTAAGTCATATCGGACGATGAATGAAATGATGTTCAAATGAGTACAGTGTACACAGAGCTTAGAGTTACCAGACATTCACCTTTCAGGATAAGAGAAAACCTCCAACGTTAAGTCATATCGGACGATGAATGAAATGATGTTCAAATGAGTACAGTGTACACAGAGCTTAGAGTTACCAGACATTCACCTTTCAGGATAAGAGAAAACCTCCAACGTTAAGTAATATTAGACAGTGAATGAAGTGATGTTCAGAAGAGTAGAGGGTACATAGATCTTAGAGTTACCAGACATCATCTTTCAGGATAAGAGAAAACCTCCAACGTTAAGTCATATCGGACGATGAATGAAATGATGTTCAAATGAGTACAGTGTACACAGAGCTTAGAGTTACCAGACATTCACCTTTCAGGATAAGGGAAAACCTCCAACGTTAAGTAATATTAGACAGTGAATGAAGTGATTTTCAAAAGAGTAGAGGGTACATAGATCTTAGAGTTACCAGACATCATCTTTCAGGATAGAGATAATCCTGGAAAAGCTTTATCCAGGTATCTCATGCAGACCGAAATTCGAACTGCGAACCTCTGGAACGTTAACCAGACACCCTAGCAGCTGCGCTACCTAAGTGGGGATGGAACGACTTCTTAACTATATGTATGAAAATTACGAAAATTGTTTGTTGTAAATACATATGTCTTATAATTCTTATATAACATTACCTACAATACCAATGAATAATTATGGTATTAAAATTTATTTGCATAATTCCAGTGCCTTTAGAGTTTTTATTAGCAATGCTGTACATTTAATGTCGAGCGGTAAAGTTGTAAATTGTTCTTTGTGGGATGCAGATTGTACCTGGCAGAGGTTCTACATTTAGGATTGGGTATATGAGAAGCAGTTTTGTGTTTTTCGTTGATTATCTTGTTGAAAGATTCTGAAGTGGTGTTTACTTAATGTACAAAGTACCGTAATGGTCCAGTTATTAGGTTTAGATTGGTATGTACGTCTTGAGGAAGAGAGGAGGTTATATAGAGACGTTGTGCAAGTCAGGAGAAAGTACAGAAATGTCGCCTTGAGCGGGTCCTTCCGTCAGACACGTGGAGTCAAAATCATGGTCACGCATTTCGCACTTCTGTCCTTAAAATGAGACCTCAGCGGAATCGTATGATGTATTTATTGTCCTTAATAACCGTTTACTCGGACTATTTGAGAATTTTCCATCACCTTCAAGAGGGCACAGTAGTAATTGTGTTCCTCACAATAAAGCCTTCCAACATGGAAGAGACACTTGTAGGCAAACTGGCTAACGGAATTAAAAACTTTGCAAGGCATGGTAACAAATTACTGCAGCCTTGATACCGTTTTTAAAACGCTATTATCAAATAGAATGCATGTCATTATTGTGATTAAGACACTCTCAGTTTTGTTTGTTGTGTTTGCAATCTTTAATAACACGTAATTACTTCGTGCAGTTTAAATTACTTCTTGCATGCAACTTGAGATTGAAGTTTCACTTTCTCTGCTTGTTACCTTGGAAGCTAACAGCAAGAATTCACCAAAATCCCGAGGTCTGAAAATCCAAGGATTATTTATCATAAAACAAAAAATGTGTACTGTTGTGTGCGTGTGTGAACAGAATTATATCTCAAAACTTCCTACAAATATGTACCTTAGAATTAAAATAAAATATAAAAATATTGTGTGTGCTTTAGACCACACGACAGAAGTTTCAAAGAGGCCAGTCGCGAGCTAAACACTTCATGCCTTACTCTAAGTGTACTCGCAAATGAAATACTCTGAAACAACTGAATGACCACCAGGGACGTATTTAAGGGGGGTGTCCAGGGGGTCCGGACCCCCCCAAATAAATTATAATTTCAAACTTTTAGTAAATAGTTGAAATAAAACTTGGTTTAAAATAAATCGAAAGAGTATATTCAAGCTTCTCATCTTAATATCTCTGTTAATTGTCAGGCAGACATGAAGCTATTTAAGAGATAAAGGAAAAGTTACTGCACAGAAGCTGTAGAACTCGCTAAAATACGAGGGCTATCCAGAAAGTAGATTACGTTTTCATCTGTTTCCGCTAGGGGCGGGGCTAGCGCGGCCATCTTGGGGTCAGAGCGTTGCGCAGCTCAGTCGGCATCTAGCCGTGCTAGTGAGAGGTTCGTGCTGTGCTCCGTTCAGATACTGTGACGGTTTGAAATGTCTGCGTTAATTGAAAATCCCGCGAGCTGCGAGGTGCGTGCAGTAATAAGGTTTCTGACTGCAAAAAACTGTAAACCGATAGAAATCTATCGGCAGCTTTGTGAAGTGTATGGGGACAACATTATCACTGAAGGTGGAGTGCGTCAGTGGGTCATCAGATTTAAAAATGGCCGAAGCAATGTTCACGACGAAGATCGAAGTGGGAGACCCAGCATAGTGACTGCCGAACTTGTCGAAAAAGTCGATGCTAAAGTCCGTGAAAATCGAAGGTTCACAATAACGGAACTTTCTTTGAGTTTTCCACAAATTTCGCGAAGTTTGTTGCACGAAATCATCAGCGAAAAGCTTGGTTACCACAAGTTTTGTGCAAGATGGATTCCAAAAATCTTGACAGAGGACCACAAAAATCAGCGAATGGCTGCAGCGTTGAACTTTTTGGACGTTTACCATAAGGATGGTGACTCTTTACTCGATCGCATCGTTACTGGTGACGAAACATGGGTGAAACACGTGAACTGTGAAACGAAATTGCAATCAATGCAGTGGGGGCACACAAGTTCTCCCCAAAAACCCAAGAAATGCATGCAAACAATGTTGGCAAGGAAGATGATGGCGACTGTTTTTTGGGACAGAAAAGGTGTGATTTTGGTGGACTTCCTGGAAAGAGGCACTACAATAAACTCTCAAAGGTATTGCCAAACTCTCCAAAAACTCAGAAGAGCCATTCAAAACAAGCGCAGAGGAATGTTGAGCTCTAAGGTCTTGTTGATTCACGACAACGCCCGGCCCCACACGGCAAATGTCACTCGTGAAGTTCTTGCATCTTTTAAGTGGGAGTTGTTTCCTCATCCGCCGTACAGTCCCGACCTGGCACCGAGCGACTTCCACCTATTCCCAGCAATGAAGAAGTGGCTGGCTATGCAGCGTTTTGATGACGACGCACAGCTGCAAGAAGAGGTAACGAAGTGGTTGAAGGCGCAGGCGGCCGAATTTTTCGACGAAGGAATTTCCAAGCTCGTACATCGCTACGATAAATGCCTTAATTTGAATGGTGACTATGTCGAAAAGTAGTATTTGAGTGTGGCTTTCATCTGTATATAATAAAATTTGTTTCCTATACTTTGTTTACTTTTTATTCCAAAACGTAATCTACTTTCTGGATAGCCCTCGTACACAAATAATGTCAGTTACAATAATGTACTGCGAAGTTAACCAATTCCGATACATTATAATTTGTTGATTAGAGTTCCCAGATACTTACTTAAATGTATGTAATTTTTAACTTGTAAGTCCCTATTCCCCTTTTTCATTCAAGGAGAACTAATACTTCAAACGCATAAATTAGTGGTTCGCTTTTCAAATATCTGATTACTGCTTATATCACTTTATCATAGATAGGTATAAGAACAAAAAATGTGCAATGTGCAAGGCCTTTCTGCACACTTTATCCAAAGAAACAAGACAAAAACAAACTTTTCTAAGAACAATTTGTGGAAGCTTGGGTGGAGAAAGTTATGTGAATATAAAATATTACACGTGCTTTTATTTTTTTTACAAACATGATAAAAACACATCCCTGAATAATTATTTATTAAAAGCAAATAATTCAACATAGATTTTTGTATCTCCCCCCCCCCCCCCCGGAAAGTGACTTCTAAATACATGCCTCATGACCACGGACTTGCGATCGTGCGCAGAGGATTATACATAAAGGATATATAAAGGAAGTAAACTCAAACCACATAATATACTGTTTACATGTAACTTATTTTGTTATATTTATATTAAAATACATTCTATTTCATAATCATTTTTCATATTCTGTTTCTTGCTGATACACATATTTCATTGGTCTTTTATTTTCAATAAAAATACAAGTTCATACAAATCTTATAATTATATATTCATTTGCTCATTTGCATATGATTTGAATATTCCGAAATACTCGTATGTGGTTACGTATACATTTTACATATGTTATTACATACATATACTCATTACTCCATATTTCATTACACGTACGTACATATTTTCATACTTATTTTATTACATCTCATATTCATTTCAAAAGCCTTGTTACAATTGATACTGATATTAATACATTTTCAATTCAATTAAATTTTTCAATTTTATAATTTTTTACTCTCCAAAAAGAACAATACAATACAGTTTCAAAATAAAAAAGAAAAAACAGTGCAATTTAACAAACAAGGATATATGATTGCGCAATATGTAAATGTAAAACTAGAAGGAAAAACAGCCAAATGATGATTCGAATCATCTATTGCATATTAGACAATACGTTTACCATCTTTTTAATTTCTCATCCTTCAGATACAGAAAGTATTGAATTTGCCAAAAAATCTTTGACTTTGATTTTGTAATGTTTCCTGGAATTTCTTAGGGTGAATAATAATAAAAAAAATACTTGTGTATAAATTACTCTAGTGAATTTTGCCCTGAGTGGCCTTCATCTGCATCATCATACTCTAAAAATGAAACTATAGGTTTATGGTAACTTAAATATGAAAGGAATATTTTTGAATGTAATCTATTTCCTAAATATCTAAAAGAATTATCATCAACATCTATTGGTTGATTTTCTTCGTTTAATGGCGACGAAACATTTTCACAAATATTTGAATTTTCTCAATCATCGCTTACTTCTTTGATTTTGACGTGTAACAAGAGGAGTGTCCATATTCTTAGATGTTCCTGCAGTCTGTTGATTTTTTAATAGGAGCGGCAATTTTTCTTGAACTCGCACGCTTTCCATTTTCTCATTAGGGTCATCCTGCATCCAAGAATTCACTTGCTGAGATTCTATTCGATTCCTTTTACGACATTTTTTAGTGCACGCATTGGTCAGTTCCCTTTTCCATTGCAATTAGTCATTCATTTGATTTTCTTCATCCATTTTCTGTAACATAAAATATTTATAATTAGTATATCGTAAGATGTTAATTAGTATAAGGGCCGTTCTTACAAACGTCTGTCATCCCAACTTGGCCGAGGATTAATTTCGTCCCTTAGTGCTAGTGCTGCGGCATCGACATCGATGTTTCCTGGAAAATATCGAATGTTTTTCACAGCGATGTATTGAGGTAGATATTTTCATAACATCAATGTTTTGTCCGATATTTTGTCCTTTAAATTTTTATTTTCCAAACTAAGTAATATATATTTAAATCTTTTATCTATAGAAATCAAATTTGTATATAAAATCTTTTGACCCTCGGTCAGTCTTTCAGTTTATGGAAAAACATAACCTGTAAGTTGTAAATGAAAATAAACGCAAAACGTCATTTTAATACGTGATAGTTTTATTATTTACGTGTTATTATATTTAGTTTATTGATGTTTTACGTTTTAATGCTCACAATAAAGACAAATTGTCAAAAAACAGTTCTTAAATGAAACATCTCTTTCACGAATTCCTAACACTTTTATTTCCAATTAGCACACTCGTTTTATTTTTCGTTATTATGGTTTTAATTATTCAAATGCCACCTCGGTTGCGTAGTGGTAGTATGTCTGCCTCGCGCTCAAGAGATCCCGAGTTCGAATCTCGGTCAGTGTGACTTACCTGGATAAGGTTTTCGTTACCGGTTCATTTGAGCATCACTTCACCTATTTCATTCATTGTTCGATATGACTTAAAGTTGGAGGACGTAAATTACACACAAAAAAGGTCAAATACCGAACGTCGGTGATGCTATCTGTTCCTTTTGACTATTATTATTGTTTAAAGTGGAATTTGACATGTTGTCGACTTGTTAAATGAGAGAAGGTTATCTGACCGGGTCGGTTACCGACAGTTGACAGACGTTTGTAAGAACGACCCTAAGATATTTACTTTTTCATTAAACTCCTATAGGGTTTCTGAACTTTTCAGAGTATTTGAAATATGTTAAAACATATCTGGATGCGTGTATAGCGGTACGGACAACATAAGACTGAAATAACAGATGAGTCTGGGGGCGGGTTAGTTCGCATTGAGCCGACTTGAGCCGACTTCACCCGAATGAGCGTCAGTTTAATTCACTACCCACAAAAAGTGCTAAACGCGCCTAAAGAAGTTTTCACTTCAAACATAAAATTTTGCATATTAGTGTTATTAAATGGCAGGGCAGATTGTTTGTGATGCACTTATCATGTTGCTACGTTACTCCATTCCCGCGATCATAACAAGTGCATGTGGTTCGCATGTTTGCATTGTATCTGAGTATTTCTCTGTGTAACGTTATTTAGTGGCTTATATCAGTTTCTTTATTTTGTGTGTGAGTGTGAAACGTATTATAAATTCACTTTATTCAGTTTAGGAGTAATTTTATATTACGAAAATTTTAACCAATAAATAATGAACACGGTGAATGCACTGAAAATTCTCTTTTCAAGGCAAGCATTAGAAGAAAGGGTTAGTATAAAAGTGTTAGGGCGACCAATACCCGATCTAAAAATCGAACAAAAAGCTCTTTACTCTATTTGCTTCCTTGCTTATCTCCATCTTTCTAAATACCTTTTGATTTTTCTACAATATAAATCATTTAACTACATCTGCACAACAAATAAATATCTTTTGTTATTGCTATTATTCTTTAAAAGTTCCTAAATTCTGCTCACACTTATAAATGCTTGTTTACTTTTTGTACTCACCTACCTTGTTCAGCAGAAGATTCCGGGCTGTGAGGTCGTGGTCCACTGGGCTTCCTCAACTCCCCCAGACGTTTGGCTTACAACTGCGGCAACCATCATCGGTGGCGTAGGAAACTTCTCCTTGTAGCCTCCGTAGCTACTGAACTGTCAGCAGTGGTAAATGGCTTATAAATGCTGGAAGGTACTGTCCTCCCGTTGTCTGATTGTAGCAACTCGGCTTGAGCTCTAGAAGATCTTCATCTATTTCTTGTGAAACAGATATCTGTCGTTAGTTCTTCCAGTCGAGATAAAGTATCAGCAACCACATTTTCCTCTCCAGACACACGACGCAGATCCGTTGTAAATTGACAAATGTACTGGAGATAGCGGAGTTGCAGTGGCAAAGCTCTTTCATGTTTCTGTTTGAATGCAAAGGTTCATGGGACATGGTCCGTATAGACAGTGAATGTCGTGAATCAATCGATCTGACTCCAAAATATTTCCTACATTTATTAACTCAACATATATATTCGTGATGGATTACAGATTTAGTTTTTCTCAAAACAATAACCATGATACAGAACTACCAAAAACCAAAACACATTACCAAGAAACAAAACACACTCCACAAGCCAAATTAAACATAAATTTTGAACAGTAAGAATGAAAGCTTCGAAATTTTAAATCTGTGCGGAAAATGTTAAATAAACATGGGTATACAATTTAATTTAGTTAGGAAGAAGGAGATGTTTCTCTGGGCTTTACTTATTTCTGAGGTTACCAATGTATACTCAAAGGACTATTGCAGCATGGAATAAGCGAATGGGACACACACATTGTGCCTTTATCCTGAGAAAGGACCTGGAGGGACATGTCAAGGCTACAAAGACAGACTGATTAAGGACAAGCAGAAGACTAAGGTCATAAATCTGCACAAGTAATTTCGAAATAAAGTTGTGGGAGAAAGAGAAGCAAGAGTTCTTCTGCGCCACAGCCACGTGCATCAAACATGATGGAGCTTGACTGGAACAGAGAAGTAGCAATGACTGCACAACGATGGGCCTTACCAGTGTATAGTAGATGACGATAAGTGCAGGAACTTGAAGGTGCCAAAGTTGGCCAGAACTTTGCTATTAAAACATTTATAGATGGGCGCAGAGGAAATACCCACTTTTTATTTATTGCATGGTAGAAACAGGTTCATGACGTAAACAAAAGACTTGTGTATGAACTCTGGGAAGCCTGAGCAATGGTTGGGCAGTACACACAAATGATTGCTGCAAACGCAAGATACGTCGGATGCGGACTTGCCTATTACGACGTTGGTGGTAGAGTAAAGTACGCTAGTATCGTTGTATGTAACTACAAAGACACAAGTAAGACATTAAGTGAACTACATTACCTGACGGGCTATCCTACTACGAAATGGCCAAGCCAAACTAGCAAGTCTAATGCTTGAAAAAATCTGTGTTACACAATCAAAAGACAATACGCCATTAAGGTACCAAAAGACCTAGCGGAGAAAATGCAGCCAAACGTCACCATCACGTCGAGGTTAGCAGTTTATCGGTGCGAATGTGAATTTACTTTACTTATTCAAATTTAACTCGTTATTTATAGCAACCAACTAACTGCAATAATGGTTTGACAACTGAACATCACATCACAGAACATATACTTATTAGAAGTGAACCTCCCATGTTATTCGTTGGCAGAAGGAGGTGATCGCAGCGCTCCTATTTTCGTGTGGCAAACTAAATTATGAGAAATCGCGCGCCCAAACTTTTATGTTTTCGGAATACTAAATCATATTTTTCATACATACTTAGCTGCCAGCTGGTGATATGTTCCAGTACCGCATTGCTAAAGATGACGCACAAAGATAATTACGTGAGCTTTGAGAGTTGTGACTGCAGTTTTAAAGTTGTCACATATTCTAAAAGCTCACATAATTATCTCCTCTAATCTATAGCAATACAGTATTAGAACATATAATCAGCTGATTGTTGCAGTGAATTTTTAGAAAGGCACCCGTACATTATTTTCTCCTTCAATTACTTCAAAATTTTGTATGAATTTTCAATGAATTAACACTAGGATGTAGTATTTGACAGGAAATTCTTAATAATAACATTGTTTTGATAGTTACTGCTTCCTTTTATTATTCTCGCTCATTAGCATAACAAATTAATTTGACATTCACTTAAATAAGTAGTTCATCTAAATCAATTACAAAGAATCTATAGCACAACACTAGTTACAACACTATAGCTAAAGCTCAAAACAGTTAAAAGTGATGCAACATGGCTAATTCATTTAATTACAAAGAAACTTTTACAAAACATTCTGTATAATATTATATACATTTGTAAATCATCTATATGTTATGAATAACACGAGTAACGCTTTCATTTAAAACAAAGACAGTAACATAAACTGCAGCTGTTGTAAAAAGTTATATAAATAACAGAAATGATCTAACCTCACTTATCTAACCTCTTTTGTCAATTGTCCATTTTATTTAATTGTAGTATACAAAACTTTAAAGATGTTTCGCTGAGTATAATCTAACCTAACATATCTAACCTATTTTGACAATTGTCCATCTTATTTAATTATAGTACACAAAATTGTCAAGATGTTTCACTGATTATAATCTAACCTTACTTATCTAACCTCTTTTGTCAATTGATGTCCATCTTATTTAATTGTAGTATACAAAATTGTCAAGATGTTTCACTGATTATAATCTAACCTTACTTATCTAACCTCTTTTGTCAATTGTTGTCCATCTTATTTAATTGTAGTATACAAAATTGTCAAGAAGTTTCACTGATTATAATCTAACCTTACTTATCTAACGTCTTTTGTCAATTGTCCATCTTATTTAACTATAGTATACAAAACTGTCAAGATGCTTCACTGATTGTAATCTAACCTCACTAATCTAACCTCTTTTGTCAATTGTTATCCATTTTATTTAATTGTAGTATACAAAACTGTCAAGATGTTTCACTGATTATAATGTAACCTAACATATCTAACCTATTTTGTCAATTGTCCATCTTATTTAATTATAGTACACAAAATTGTCAAGATGTTTCACTGATTATAATCTAACCTCACTTATCTAAGCTCTTTTGTCAGTTGTCCATCTTATTTAACTGTAGTATACAAAACTGTCAAGATGCTTCACTGATTGTAATCTAACCTCACTAATCTAACCTCTTTTGTCAATTGTTGTCCATCTTATTTAATTGTAGTATACAAAATTGTCAAGATGTTTCACTGATTATAATCTAACCTCACATATCTAACCTCTTTTGTCAATTGTTGTGCATCTCATTTAATTTAATTTTATGTGTTAGTTTTCCTGTTATATTTGTAATTTGTAAGATATTTCTCATTTTTCCTTTTACATCAAATGGAAATACAAAATCAAGATTACAATTATAAAATCCATACTGACAAATGCCATATATTCCGAAATCCTGGAAGTCCTATCATAATGCCCACCATTGACTAACAATGCGGTCCCCATACACCTGACACTAGGTTTTTGTGTATTGGAGACCCTCTACTCCTTTTTACACATTTTGCCATTTCACCTAACCCACTCTATATGTTTCTCTTAATTGTTCTTAGCCATCTCTGTTTAACTTTCCCTAAATAATTCCCTATATTTCTCCTGTACTTTTCCCCTTTTACTGACAAAGTTTTTCTAATTACAACTTCACCCCCAAATTGTCCCATTTAGGTGGCCAAGCCTGCTCTCTCCATATCTTTGTTGGACTTCAATTTAATATAAAATGGAAATCTGCATTCTCTTCTCCACACAATGGACATTTATCTAGCTCCCTATCTTGACCTATACCTTTCAAGTTTCTCCTGTTCTCGCCTAGGAGAAACCTTCTCACCCTAACTTATTACATATATCTACATATATATCCTTCCCTGCCCTAGGTTGTTTTTATTTCTCTATATAATTTCAGTGAGTTTTTGTCACTTGTATTGGCGAAAATGTCTTGTCTGTCAATATCTTCTAATCTTAGCTTAACTTCTTTCCAGAAGCCTCTATACCCATACTCTGTATTTATCCAAGAATGACCCATACCTATCTGCTTCAACACGTCATTTATTTTATGTGCCCAAGACACACCCCAGTTACTTCTCTTTGGAATATGAAAACATTCTTCAATAATATTGCCATCTTCCAAGTTAGTGATTCTGTATAAATACTTCATTGCCCTTGACAAGATTTTAATTTTAGTAGAATGCCTGCCCAGTTCCAATTGTGCTGTCCCATTAGGTGATGCTATTGGTAATCTCAATATATATATATATATATATATATATATATTTACAAAAGGATCAATGCACTGTACCAGTCTCTCTCCAAGGCCCATATACTCCCCAAACCTCTGATCCGTGTAACATTCTATTTTCTATTATTGCTGTATAAATCCTCTCCAACGATTTGACATTTATATCTGGCAGTTTACTGTAGCATGATCTTATCACTCTCATGGCCATTTTACCTTTTGCCACAGACATCATTTTTATTCTTTCCAGCTATCATCTGAACTCAACCTTGTACCCAAATAATCAAATCTCCGTACTACCTCTATTTCTCTTCTATTAACATCCCATTTCTCATCCTTACACAACCTGTATCCTTTTTTGAAGACCCTAATCTTGGTTTTGTTTTCATTCACTTTCAAACCCCATTTATTGCAATAAAAATTGTCTGCCTCGATTGCTCTTCTCAGCTCTGCACTTGATATGGACCCAACTACTAGGTGATCTGCAAACAGTAGCCCCGGGATTTCTTTATTTTTATAACTGGTGAATGTGCCCTAAAACTTGATATCTCCTCTAATATACCATCAATATAAAGGTTAAATAATACTGGACTAAGTTTACATCACTGCCTTACTCCTGCCTTACTCGATATAGATTTAGTTACTTTGTTGCCTGGTAGTTTTATACATAACTCATTCTCTTGGTATATCATCTTAATTACTTCTATAACTGCATGACTTATCCCCTTACTGCTTAATTTTATCCACAATGCATCTCTATTAATAGAATCAAGTGCTTTTCTAGATCAATAAATATCATATATACCCTTCCCCTTTTATTGCTCAGATATTTGTCTACAATTGTTTTAATAATAAAGATGTGGTCTGATATTCTCCTGCCCGGTCGAAAACCTGCTTGGAACTCCGATAATTTATTCTCCTTCTCAACCCAATTTTGCAACCTATTTGCTAGAATTCCAGTGAAAATTTTACCTAGAATAGACAATAAACTAATCCCTCTGAAGTTAGCTGGGCTATTTTTATCTCCCTTTCCCTTGTAAATTGGCAATACCATGCTTGTCCTCCATTTCCTAGGAATTTTCTTTTCTTCCATCATTTTATTGAATTATTTTATCACTATTTTCCCCCTAGTTTCATCGAGTGACCAAGCCTTCCAAAATTCTCCTGGTATACCATCAATACCACTAGCTTTGTTAGCTTTTAACCTCCTTATTTGTTCACAAAATTCAACATCCGAGATATATCTATCTAATTCATTAATTATTTGCGGACCCCTTAACAAACTTCTTTCCACTCTGATATAATTATCTTGTCCTAACAGTGATTCGAAGTATGCACACCATTGATCTGCACCTATATCCTCGTCTCTCCCCACATCTTTATATAGGCCTCTTCCTCTTATATACTTTATCTATTATTCCCTTTCATTTAAATGTGTTCTTAATTGTTATCTATTTGTTGATATTTTATACTTACCACCTATTGTATATGTTAGAGGACAGTAAATATTCAGTTGTTAATTTGTATTAGAACTTATGTAATTTATCAATGGCTTGCATTACCGACTCATTACTTTCAAATAAAAAAAAGATGTTTCATGTAGAATCAATTTCATCAGTTTGTGGTAAAGTGCAGTATAATTAGAGATTTTGAGATTTATAGCAGATAATTGATATCTTATGTACAAACACTGTATGCATTTTCAAAGCTTGTGTGCATCTAATTTCAGGTATTACAAATGGGTACATTTTACAAGAAACTCACACTTCCTGGCAAAGCAGCACAAGGAGCATACTTCACAGTCACATAATTACATGAAATGTTGTCTTATTGGAAGAAACACTGTGCATGAAATTTTATTTTTAAAACTGCATATTGTCTTTCTTTCAGCATTCATTACTGTGCTTATACGTGTCATTGAAGCATTTACAAATTCAACGCTGTAATATTCTTGTGTTGCAAGGACAAAGTTAAGCTTTGGACAATTTTAAATGAATGATATAGTTTTTATGTCCTTAACATTTTTCAGAGTAAGTTATTTTGCATTGTGAATGGTATTTTTATGTATTTAATACTTTTCGTAGTAAGTAATTTTATGTTGTGAATGATAATTTGACCACTGTGATTAAAAGTATATAAAGTAGACATTTATTAAAATTATGCCTTTAGTTCCTATCACTGCCTCATTTACTAATTTGTAAGGTTTTACTACATTTTTAATGTCATGAATCAATCACAAATTTAAGGTTTTTGTATACTTGTGCTGAAAGTAATGTATGTACCATAGAGCATTTCAAATTCTTATTAAATATAACCATTAACAGAACTGCTTTGTTCTCTTTTGAAAGAGGTAGTGCTATTTTTTTTGTACATAGTTGTTGGTGATCTCATTTAAAATGTATATATACATTTCTTTAGTGGTGTTTTTTGTTCTTTTTTTAGAGTTTACTTCCAAGGAATTTTTCAACATTCTGTGTACAAAGAAATTGCATTACACTCAAACTTATGGTATCCTTTCCCTTTTTCCTGTACCTACAAAATTATTATTTTAGTGTTAAGTTACCTTTCTTGTAATTATTACAGTAAGAGGCTTTGGAATGCCAACTTGAGGGAAAGGAAATACAGATGTGTTGTATAACCTCAAGATCATCTTGAGTGATCTCTGTCGTTTATTTAAGTGTAATTGTCTTTTAAAGACAAAATTATTAATTTACAACACGACTATTAAAGCTATAATGGTTTGTGGAAGTCAAAATTATTCATATTTAACAGGAAAAATTCAAGTTGACAAGTGGATTGTTGGTATATTTTTTCCAAAAATTCAGTGGTCAACTTCTTTCGAAGTCACATATCGCACACTGATGAATAGTTTACCACACATTTCCTCAGCGGATAGGAGCTGTATTATTCTAATATGTGATAGTTGAAATGTGCGAGATGTGACTTCGAAAGAAGTTGGATTCTCTCAGTCACTGAACAATGATGGGGAAGGGCGGGGGGGAAGCGAGTGCACCGTAGCTTGATCGAAATAGAAGCTCACTACATAACCGACCGCATCCCCTTAATTGCAATAGTTGCCGGGTGTGAAAGGTTAAGGCGGAGCGCCCTATGCGGCTTCAATCTCCACCGCTGAGTCGATAATCTGGTATTCCTCTGTGACTAAGCTCATATTCTGATTCAACTTACTCAAATTAGGGTTAGTGACATAAAATAAAAGCCCCAGACATAAAAAAAAAGGTGTGTGCCTAAGACCACACGACAGAAGTGAGAACCTAAAAACTATTCATTATAAATTATTCTTAAAATTATTTTAAAAAGTTTAATGTTGACACTCTGTTGCACAAAGAGGTCAGTTGTGAACTAAACATTTTATGTCTTACGCTAAGTGTGTTCGCCAATGAAAATACTCTGAAACAACTGAATGACGACGGACTTACGACTGTACGAAGAGGGCTATACATAAAGGATGTATAAAGGAAGTAAAATCAAATATTATAATACCTTGTTTTACATGTATTTTATTTTTATATTAAAATAGATGTTATTTCACAATCATTTTTCATGTTTCGTTTCTTGCTGACAGACATATTACATTGCACTTTTATTTTTAACAAAAATATAAGTTCATACATATCTTATAACATAATTATATGACATTCAGTTGCTCATTTGCATATTTTTTGAATATTCGGAAATGTTTGGTTACGTATACATTTTACATATGTTATTACATATCCGTACATATACTCATTACTCCATACTTTATTACACCTTCGTACATATTTTCATACATATTTTATTACATGTCATATTCATTTCAAAAGCTTTGCCACAATTGATACTGATATTAATACATTTTAAATTCAATTCAATTTTTCAATTTAATAATATTTTAATCTCCAAAAAGAAAATTACAGTACAGTTTCAAAATAAAGAAGAAAAGGAATAGTACAATTTAACAAACAAAAATATATGATAATGCAATATATAAATGTAAAACTAGAAGAAGAAAAACAAATGATGTTTGGAATCATTTATTGCATATTAAACAATAAGTTTACTATCTTTGTAGTTCCTTCAGATATAAAAAGTACTGAAAAGGTAAAAAAAATTTCGAATTGATTTTTTAAAGTTTCGTGGCATTTCTTAGGGTCTATAAAAATAATTGTGTATAAATTACGCTAATGAATTTTGCCCTGAGTGGCTTTCATCTGCATCATGATACTCTAAAAATGAAATTATAGGTTTATGATAACTTAAATATGAAATGAATATTTTTGAATGAAATCTATTTCCTATACATCTAAAAAAAATTATCATCAACAGCTATTGGTTGATTTTCTTTGTTTAATGGCGACGAAACATTTTCACAAATATTTGAATTTTCTCAATCATCGCGTAGTTCTTTGATTTTGACGTGTAACAAGAGGGGTGTCCATATTCCTAGATGTTCCTGCAGTTTGTTGATTTTTTAATAGGAGCGATGGACGCATAGGTCCGGGAGTTTGTGAACCATGAACAGATTGTAGTGCATTCAGACATTTCTTCTGACGATATCTTCTCGAACGTTCCTTCACCATTGCTTTTTTCCGTTCGGCAATTGTTTCTTGAACTCGCAGGCTTTCCATTTTCCCATTAGGGTCATCCTGCATCCAAGAATTCACTTGCTGAGATTCCATTCGCTTTCTTTTACACATTTTTTCGTGTACGCATTGGTCAGATCCCTTTTCCATTGCAATTAGTCATTGATTTGATTTTCTTCAGCCATTTCCTATAACATAAATTATTTATAATCAGTATATAATAAGATGTTAATTAGTATAAGGGCCGTTCTTACAAACGTCTGTCATCCCGCTGTCAACTTGGCCGGGGATTATTTTCGTCCGTTAGTGCTGCCACATCGACATCGATGTTTACTGGAAAGTATCGAATGTTTTTCACATCGATGTATTGAGGTAGATATTTTTATAACATCGATGCTTTTTTCGATGTTTTTATTTTCCAAACTAAATAATATATATTTAAATCTTTTTCCATAAAATATCAAATTTATATATATATATATTTATATATATATATATATATATATATATATATATATATATATATATATATATATATATAAAATCTTTTTACCCTCCGTCGGTCTTTCAGTTTGTGGAAAAACAAATCCTATAAGTTGTAAATGAAAATAAACGCAAAATGTTATCTTAATACGTGATAATTTTATTATTTACGTGCTATTACTTTTAATTTATTGATGTTTTACGTTTTACTACTAACAATAAAGAGAAATTGTCAAAAAAAGTTCTTAAATGAAACATCTCTTTCATGAATTCCTAACACTTTTATTTCCAATTAGCACACTCGTTTTATTTTTCGTTATTATGGTTTTAATTATTCAAATACCGAACTTGGGAGATATTATCTGTTCCTTTTGACTGTTATTATTGTTTTAAGTGGAATTTGACATGTTGCCGACTTGTTAAATGACAGAAGGTTAACTGACCGGATCGGTTACTGACGTTTGTAAGAACGGCCCTAAGACAATTATTTTTTTAATGAAATTCCTGTATGATTTCCGAACTTTTCATAGTATTTGTAATATGTTAAACCATATCTGGAGGCGTGTATATTTATTCATTTATTTATTATCCATTTTTTTTCCTATTTATTCCAAAGGTATATTAGGTATATAATATAATATATATATAGTTTACAAATTTATGAATTCTTTTTTGACGTCCGCCCCAACGTTAAGTTATATTGGACGGTGAATGAATTGGGTGAAATGAAGCTCAAATGAGTCCAAGGTACATTGAGCTTAGAGTTACCCGAAATTCGTCTTGAAAGATAAGGGAAAACCCCGGAAAAAACCTTATCTAGGTAACTCACCCTGACCGAGATTCGAACTCGGGACCTCTTGAACATGAGGCAGACATGCTACCATCTACGCTACTGAGGCGGGCACAAATTTATGAATACAATACAATTTACAAAGCATAACAAATACAATATCAAGCTGACAAGCAGTAAACATCAAGATGAATCATTCAGCTTAAAAAATATTTTGTTTCAGAAAATAAATAAGCCATGAAATATTGATAAGTTTTGTAATTCATCAGAATATGTGTAAGTGGCTTTGAGAGATAGCGGTACGGACAACATAAGACTGAAATAACAAATGAGTGTGGGGGCGGGTTAGTTCGCATTGAGCCGACTTGAGCCGACTTCATCCGAATCAGCGTCAGTTTAATTCACTACCCACAAAAAGTGCTAAACGCGCCTAAAGAAGTTTTCACTTCAAACATAAAATTTTGCATATTAGTGTTATTAAATGGCAGGGCATATTGTTTGTGATGCACCTATCATGTTGGTACGATACTCCAACCCTGCGACCGCCCACCTCGGTAGCAGAGATGGTAGCGTGTCTGCCTCACGTTCAAGAGGTCCCGAGTTCGAATCTAGGTCAGGGTGAGTTACCTGGATATGGTATTTTCCGTGCTTTATTTTATCCTGATAGACAAATGTCGGGTATCTCTAAGCTGCATGGACCACGGGCTCATTTGAGTACCCTTTCACCCATTTCATTCATCGTCCGATATGACCTAACGTTGAAGGATGTAAATTGCGGGGGGGGGGGGGGATCCTGCGACCATAACAAGTGCATGTGGTTCGCTTGCTCGCATTATATCCATCTTTATGTTATGTGTGAGTGTGAAACATGTTATAAATTCACTTTATTCAGTGTATGAGTAATTTAATATTACGAAAACTTTCACCAATAAATAATGAACACGGTGAATGAACTGAAAACTCCCTTTTCAAGACAAGCATTAGAAGAAAGGGTTAGTATAAAAATATTAGGGCAAACAATACCCGATCTAAAAATAGAACAAAAGCTCTTTACTCTATTTGCTTCCTTGCTTATCTCCATCTTTCTAAATACCTTTTGATTTCTCAACAACATAAATTATTCAGCTACTTCCACACAACAAATAAATATCTTTTGTTATTGCTATTATTCTTTAAAAGTTCCTAAATTCTGCTCATACTTATAAATGCTTGTTTACTTTTTGTACTCACTCACCTTGTTCAGCAGAAGATTCCGGGATGTGAGGTCGTGGTCCACTGGGCTTCCTCAACTCCACCAGACGTTTGGCTTACAGCTGCGGCAACCATCATCGGTGGCGTAGGAAACTTCTCCTTGTAGCCTCCGTAGCTACTGAACTGTCAGCAGTGGTAACTGGCTTATAAATGCTGGAAGGTACTGTCCTCCCGTTGTCTGATTGTAGCAACTCGGCTTGAGCTCTAGAAGATCTTCATCTATTTCTTGTGAAACAGATATCTGTCGTTAGTTCTTCCAGTCGAGATAAAGGATCAGCCTCTCCAGACACACGACGCAGATCCGTTGTAAATTGACAAATGTACTGGAGATAACGGAGTTGCAGTGGCAAAGCTTTTTCATGTTTCTGTTTGAATGCAAAGGTTCAGGGGACATGGTCCGTATAGACAGTGAATGTCGTGAATCAATCGATCTGACTCCAAAATATTTCCTATGTTTATTAACTCAACATATATATTCGTGATGGATTACAGATTTAGTTTTTCTCAAAACAATAACCATGATACAGAACTACCAAAAACCAAATCACATTACCAAGAAACAAAACACACTCCACAAGCCAAATTAAACATAAATTTTGAACAGTAAGAATGAAAGCTTCGAAATTTTAAATCTGACGCGGAAAATTTTAAATAAACATGGCTATACAATTTAATTTAGTTAGGAAGAAAGAGATGTTTCTCTGGGCTTTACTTATTTCTGAGGTTACCAATGTATACTCAAAGGACTATTGCAGCATGGAATAAGCGAATGGGACACACACATTATGCCTTTATCCTGAGAAAGGACCTGGAGGGACATGTCAAGGCTACAAAGACAGACTGATTAAGGACAAGCAGAAGACTAAGGTCATAAATCTGCACAAGTAATTTCGAAATAAAGTTGTGGGAGAAAGAGAAGCAAGAGTTCTTCTGCGCCACAGCCACGTGCATCAAACATGATGGAGCTTGACTGGAACAGAGAAGTAGCAATGACTGCACAACGATGGGCCTTACCAGTGTATAGTAGATGACGATAAGTGCAGGAACTTGAAGGCGCCAAAGTTGGTCAGAACTTTGCTATTAAAACATTTACAGATGGGCGCAGAGGAAATACCCACTTTTTATTTATTGCATGGTAGAAACAGGTTCATGACGTAAACAAAAGACTTGTGTATGAACTCTGGGAAGCCTGAGCAATGGTTAGGCAGTACACACAAATGATAGCTGCAAACGCAAGATACGTCGGATGCGGACATGCCTATTACGGCGTTGGTGGTAGAGTAAAGTACGCTAGTATCGTTGTATGTAACTACAAAGCCACAAGTAAGACATTAAGTGAACTACATTACCTGGCGGGCTATCCTACTACGAAATGGCCAAGCCAAACTAGCAAGTCTAATGCTTGGAAAAATCTGTGTTACACAATCAAAAGGCAATAAGCCATTAAGGTACCAAAAGACCTAGCGGAGAAAATGCAGCCGAACGTCACCATCACGTCGATGTTACCAATTTATCGGTGCGAATGTGAATTTACTTTACTTATTCAAATTTAACTCGTTATTTATAGCAACCAACTAACTGCAATAATGGTTTGACAACTGAACATCACATCACAGAACATATACTTATTAGAAGTGAACCTCCCATGTTATTCGTTGGCAGCATGAGGTGATCGCAGCGCCCCTATTTTCGTGTGGCAAACTAAATTATGAAAAATCGCGCTCGCAAACTTTTATGTTTTCGGAATACTAAATCTATATTTTTTCATACCTGCATAGCTGTCTGCTGGTGATATGTTCCAGTACCGCATTGCTACAGATGACGCACAAAGATAATTACGTGAGCTTTGAGAGTTATTACTGCATTGTTAAAGTTGTTGCATATTCTAAAAGCTGACATAATTATCTTCTATAATCTGTAACAATACAGTATTAGAACAGCTCAGTATTAATCAGCAGTGTCTTGCCGTGAATTTTTTGAATGACACCCGTACATTAGTTTCTCCTTCAATTACTTCAAAATTTTGTATGAACTTTCAAGGAATTAACACCAGGATGTAGTATTTGACAGGAAATTCTTAATAATAACATTGTTTTGACAGTTACTGCTTCCTTTTATTATTCTGGCTCATTAGCATAACAAATTAATTTGACATTTACTTAAATAGGTAGTTCATCTAAATCAATTCCGAAGAATCTATAGCACAACAATAGCTAAAGCTCAAAACAGTTAAAAGTGATGCAACATGGCTAATTCATTTAATTATAAAGAAACTTTAACAAAACATTCTGTGTAATATTATATACATTTGTAAATCATTTAAATGGTATGAATAACAGGAGTAACGCTTTCATTTAAAACAAAGACTGTAACATAAACTGCAGCTGTTGTAAAAAGTGATATAAATAACAGAAATGACAAACTTGAATATTTAAGAATAAGCTTTAACGTAACTTTCTGTAATAGTAGTGTAAGGATTGCTGAAATGTTTAAAGTGATGAATAACATGAGTAATTATTGTATTACAAAGAAAGTTTAGCATAACATTAAAACAGTTTAGCTACGTACTAAGCATAATACATGTTTCAATATTAATTTTAGGGGAAAAAACTTTAGAAAGAACCTCAAACACATAACGAAATACGCAAATTAAAGTTCAAAAACAATAAAATCAATGTAATCACAGTATTGCACTATACCATATCATTAAGTAGTTTGAGAAGATTGACAGCTATTAAGCAAAATATTAGTTAAATAATATTAACTACTAGTCATCCAGAAACTAAACATTATATAGGTACATTAAAAGTGAGTGTTAATTGCAGCATTTGAAGGAATAACTTTAATTAGGCAATTTACTGCTTGTGTAACTGCCTAAATAAATCTCAAATCATTATGTATTTAAAAATCTAGAACTTATAAACAAACAACTACCACTGAATTGGTCAACAACAAAAAATATAAAAAAGGGCTGAAATTATAGAGATTTGGATATTTTCATCTATTTTTCATGGCCTGTGGTAACCGTCCTTTATTCACAAATGCTATTTTTCTTATTTTTAATGTATTGATAAATTAGAAATGGGACACATATCTTAATTATATACATGTGCACTCCATGTTTTGCACATAGTCTTATGCATCTGGCACTCTGAAATTTGAAATAAAACGTTCCTCCAGAGAACTAGTATGGCCAAGATTATCCAGAAATTCATATAACTGATTGTGGAGGTTTTTGTAAAAGTAACATCAGATTCTCACTGGCGTATGTTAACTTGTAGGTTAAGTTAGCAAGTGATTGAAATCTCCAACAAAGTTCAATGAAGTTCAGCTTCAATATTGGAACATTCACTTATTGATTTTTGTATCTGAAAATAAAATCAAAGTAAAGTAATGCCAATAAGCTTTTATTTTTCCGTGAATGGTTTTCACAGCAATCCACTGAATAACGTGTTGTAGCACCTTAAAGTAAAACAGCTATTCACAGTAGACCTCCAATAATAATGACAATTTTAAATCTGATTATTCTCATTTCTCTGTACCTGGAGTAAGTAGCCAAGACCTTTTTTTTTTTTTTAATTTACGTCCGCGCGAACGTTAAGTTATATCGGACGGTGAATGAATTAGGTGAAATGATGCTCAAATGAATCCAGGGTCCATGGTCTTGGTAACGCTTTTTCCGGAGTTTTCCCTTATCCTTCAAGTCGTAAATGTTGTTTCTTCCACAGGAACATACAACAATTCTTCTTCCCCTCTGAAGTTTTCAAGATGGCAAAGCCACAGAATATCAAACCCCTACAAATTTAAAAGTTGTAGCATAACTTGAATCAGACAATCGCCTTCGTGATCCAGTACGCCAGCGCCTCTATTTTCGGGTGGCGAACTAAAATCTCTTGTTGCCATTTCTCCCATCTCACTTCACCCCTGTGCATCACATTACCAACCAAGGAAAATATAAATATCCCCACAACATACAAATGACGACCTATGCTCATAATTTGGCAGTTTATCTCTTCAGCCTTTTGAGGTTCCACTTCCCCAATAGCCTGGTGTTTATTTGGAAACATTTATACAGTATTACTAACAAAAAGAGATTTAAAACCTTAAGAAACTATAAAATAAGTAAAATGACTCACACACACAGCACGACTGGACTTTGAAGATCTGAATGTCAGACCTTCGGTCTCAAGCCAGATCAGAGCTAAGCCCTCTACTGGCAGTGGAGTGTTTTGTAAGGAAGGATAATATACGACAGAAGATGAGGTTGAAGTTATATATATAAGCCATCTGATGTGTTATTCTATGTGCCTAGAAGCAGCCTCGAACGTTGTAACGCTCTCCAGGATCGATGTCGTACTCACCTAGACCCCGGATGAGGGAGTTGAAATTGTGGGAGAGGTTTTAATAGAAGGAACGTGTAAGGGTAAGGTCTGTTATTGTGAGGATACGTAGGTCTCGTCGGATAACTAGATTGGGGATGTACCAAGGGGAGTCTGTGGCAATGCGGAGGAATCGGGATTGCAGAATTTCAAGGCGGTGTAGGTGAGACTTGGCTGCTACTCCCCATACTTCACTGGCGTATGTGATGACTGGCTGGAGTACTTGCTTATACGGGAGCAGTTTTGTAGGTAGAGATATCCCACTCATTTGCTAACTTTATTAGCCACATATGTAATGTGCTCTCTCCACGTCAATTTGATGTCAAGTAGAACACCAAGATACTTAACGTAAATTTTCCAATGGACGTCCTCACCAGCTAGACGAATTGCTGGAAGATCCGCTATTCGTCGTCGAGATAAGGTGATGGCCTGGCTCTTCTGTGGGTGGACGCGTAGGCGCCAACGTTCGAACCAGGTGGTGAGGAGGTCGGCATATTGTTAAATCCTGCGAGTACACAGGTTGAGCTCTGATGATGTGGAGGTGACAGCTGTATCGTCAGCAAAGAGATACAGCGAGCAGCGTGGCAGGGATGGTAGGGTGTTGATGTATAGAAGGAACAGAGTGGGTGCCAGGACACTACCTTGGGGAACGCCAGCTCCAATGGGATGGGATGAGGATAAGATTCCGTCGTGACAGACAGCAAAGGTTCTGTCAGTGAGGTACGAGTGAATGAGATGTATTAAGAAGGAAAAATGACTCAAAACACGCAAGATGAATGCTAGTTCTGTTAGCGTAGATGGCAGTGTGTCTGCCTCACGTTCAAGAAGTTCGGAGTTCTAATCTCAGTCAGGGTGAGTCACCTCCATAAGCTTTCCCAGTATTTTCCCTTATCCTAAAGTTGAATTTCTAGTAACTCAAAGCTCTATATGCCTTGTACTCATTTAAACATCTTCTCATTTATTGACCGATATGACTTATCGTTGGCGGTTTTTTCATATCCTCAAAGATGAATGTCTGATAAATCTAAGCTCTATGTGCCCTGTACTCATTTAAACATCGTCTCATTCATTGACCGATATGACTTAACGTTGGAGGTTTTTTCATATCCTCAAAGATGAATGTCTGATAAATCTAAGCTCTATGTGCCCTGTACTCATTTAAACATCGTCTCATTCATTGACCGATATGACTTAACGTTGGCGGTTTTTCCATATCCTCAAAGATGAATGTCTGATAAATCTAAGCTCTATGTACCCTGTACTCATTTAAACATCTTCTCATTCATTGACCGATATGACTTAACGTTGGCGGTTTTTCCATATCCTCAAAGATGAATGTCTGATAAATCTAAGCTCTATGTGCCCTGTACTCATTTAAACAACTTCTCATTCATTGACCGATATGACTTAGCGTTGCGGTTTTTCCATATCCTCAAAGATGAAGGTCTGAGAAATCTAAGCTCTATGTGCCCTGTACTCATTTAAACATCTCCTCATTCATTGACCGATATGACTTAACGTTGGC